>CM062814.1:556115455-556751344 GCA_031772625.1 Pinus tabuliformis | reverse complement strand
TTCATTTGAATCTGATGTATAGGAACTTTCACACGGTCCATGCAATTCGCCCATCAACTGTTGGATTATTAAACAAATCTTGGTCTCGCACTGTTATTTTATAGATCTAATCCAAATCATTATCGCTTTCCTCATAGTCTCGGACTAGTTCAGTATAGTGTGGTCCTTCTGGAGGGTCCTGTTATCACTCAAGTGTTCCCCAAAAGCAGTGGAAAAGGGAATACGGCCGAGAGAAACCACTAACAAATCTTTTAGCTGCATATTCTAGCCAATCTGCAACCAGAGAGGGCTCTCTCTTTATGATTTAGCTTTTTTTTGCTATGTGTTAAGCTAGGTATGAAGTGCAGATAGTTGTTTGATGTTTGGATGGTGACATTCAATAGAACAGGGTTGCAAAGTATGAGAAGTTTAGACCATTGGGTTAATGGAGTCAATGAAAATAAACTTATGGGTATGGTTTCTTTTGCAAGGAGGAACTACAGAGCAAGATAATTAAACATGGAGCAATCTTCGAGCTGGAATAGGATGAAATGGAGTCAGGGAATGAAAGGAAATTAAGGATCTTTCATTATGTTAATAGAGGGAAAATGAATAAATATTACCAAGGAGTAGTTAATAATTCCTTAATTATATTCAGAGTGTAAGAACCAGGGAGACAGGAGCAATAAAAAATTCCTGCCTGTGCTAGTCCTGAAGAAAACATAAAAATTGACAGGAATTGAACACGGAGTACAGTAAAGTAAATTCAGGGCTATTCTTTTTTCCTGCAATTTAGAACATGATATTTAGATGATATATAAGACTTAGAAATAGTAAAACGAGAGTTAAAAGACTTATTGATCCATGAGATAATCCAAGAATTCTGTAACATGGGCTTCTGGAATCAATTCCATAACCAGAGAGTTCATCAGCAAAGCATTCCAACAATCTTTATTCAGAAGAATTTTCAAATCTACAGCGCAAGTCCAGAATGATATTCACCAACCAACCCCAATACATCTCTAGGGGAGGTATTTATACAAAAATAGTTACAAAATATCTCATAAAGAAAATATCAAGCAATAACTTTATCCATCTACTTCTTCAAAGGAAGTAAATGACATTGAAAACAGAGCACAATGAATGTAGGAGTAACTTCCGTTGTACTGGATGCCTTAGGTGGTCTACTATATTTGAATTTTTGACTCAACAAGTTGGCTGGTAGTTGTTTCTTTAATTTGCGTTCCTGTGTTGTTGTCCCGGCCCTTTCATTTGTGCCTGATTCCACTCTAATGCGTTTTGGCGTGACTTCCTTCCTCTGTTGTTTTCATTTTTATGATATGTGGCACATGCATTGAATTTGATTAAATGCAAATGATCAAAAGAGAATTAACACTACCTTGGTAAAACTTCTAACATGCTCTGCCACCATTGATCTGTTGGCGACTAGTGTCATTGTAGTTTTACCAATATTTCATCAGCTTCGGTATACCTGTAGAAATTGGGCTGGACTTCAAAAGATGTGTTATTTCATGCTCAATATAGAACAGATTCTCCAACTTGTCATATAAGCTCTGCCCAGAGGGAGGTACTATGTCTTCTGAAGTGCTTGATGATGCTGTGATCTGATTGGTAACATATGTATTCACCCTGTGAGCATATTGTTCATGTGTCAACAGCCTCTGTTTGCTGGTTAACAAACTGGGTAGACCCTTTTGCTGCAAGACTGTAAACTTTTCTGTAAAAGCATTTATTTCTATCTGCATTTCTTGACACTTTCTCTCCAGATTTTGTATAAAATTCCTCATAGTCAGCACCCTTTTAACTGTCAAAATAGTGCCTGTCCTATCCCTGATATCTAGAGCTGCCAGTTCTTCTTTGGTGTGAGTGTTCAAAAAATTGATTAATCTATTGGCCTGCTCGGGCATGTTCTTCAATAATGCTCTGGCCTTTTGAATTTCTACTTGGGCCATTTCTATTAATTCAATTTGCTCATGGATAGTCTGTATTGATCTCCATTGATCAGTGATGGACTGGCCAATTTTAGTCCACAAAATTGTTTTGATTTCTGACAGAGTTTTATGAAGAGTAAGATCTTTCTCCAAGGATTTTACCTTATTTTCCAAGGCCTTTACCTCTCTTGTTTTTTCAGCCACCGTTATTTTGGATTTATCATAGCTTACCTCTAACTTGGCCAGCTTTTCTTTGGCTTCCTTTAGTTCTACCATTTGGAGTTCTAATTCTTTTATTTGCTTCATCATCTTTTCCATGCTCATGCTGGTATCTGGTACTGTTGTTGTTGCTACTGAGGCATCTGTGACTGATGTACCTATTGCTGGGATAGTATGATGTAAAACTGTTGTGGTTGTTGGAGCTGTTTCTGGTGGCTGGGAGGTCGACACTCCCTGCTTCTCTTTCATTGCTTTCTCCAATGCCTACTCTGTTTTTGTTAATCTCTCATTCATCCTCATCAATAAACCCATCATGTCATCCTCTGCTTTCTGCTGTGCAACTTCTGTAGTTTGTGGATGCATTGTAATCAGCAGCTTTAATTGCTTTTTGAGAGCTGCAATGTCTTCCTCCTTCTTTCTTATTAATGCTTGGATGCCTTTGGGATCCTTGGGATCATGTCCCAGCTCTATGATAATTTATTTTAAGGATTTAATTTTGTTATCCTTTGCCAAAGAAGAAGCATTTTCCAATTCCAATTGGGCAGAAGTATTATGTAATGAATTTTGTAGTTTGTGAGCTAATAATGCTTTGTCTGCCAAGGTGGAATACAACATTTCTCCGGTTTGTTTATGTAATTCAATCTGGTCCATTGGGTGGATGTCTTTAGAGAGAACTTCCAAATTGGTCCTGATATAATTAGCGGCTAACTGTGGCTACTACACTGTGGGCTTGTAGTGACTAAGGGTCATTTTTCCTTCTTGTATATCGTATGCTGCCATTAACCTTTGTTGACTTGTGGGGGCCATTCTCAGCAATTGATTATAAAGTTGGATCCTTATTGGCTCATTTCTAGCCTTTATTTCAGTAAATGCTTTCTTGATATCTGAGCCTTTCTTGCTTTGTTTTTTGCTCTGTGGCTTGGTGGATGTAACCTCCACACCATGCTGCCTCTCTAGCTCTTGCTGATATGAGCTAGTTGATGTTTCCAAAATTGGACGAGTCTGCTGTTCAGTTCCTCCCTCACCTCTCAGGTTCCCTGTTGTCTCTTCTGAGAGTTCCTCTTCAGAGTAAGGATTTAACCTTTGCCTCTTTTCCCCTTGTTGTTCTGCTGATCCACTTATAGGTGTGTCTTCCTGCCTGTCTCTTTTCTTGGCTCTTTCTTCATTCAGAGGAGTTTGTAACACGGGGATTTCAAGTACCTTTGTTTGTGTTGAAGGACCTTGCCCTTGGCTTTGTTCCTTTCATGTATCTGGCTGGTCTGCCATTATATCTTACTGCTCTGAATGCAACACTTCTTTGCCTTTGGATGTTGCTGCAGGTGGAGTACTTTCTTGGGCAGGTTGTTGTGAAGTTTAGTAGATGATGTGCCTGCTCCAATGTGTTGAGGCAATTTGAAAGGGACCTATCCAAAAGAGTCCAGGTCAAGTGTTTTTTCAAGCTCTTTCATTTCTTTTTCCAATCTCTCTTCCTCAGTAATCTCTTCTACTAGTGTGCCTTCTACCCATTCTTGTTGGTTAGCATATTGTTGAACTTCAGGGATTTTGTGGTGAACATATCCTGTAAGCTTGTTTTTGACTTTTCTATAACTTATGAAAAGTTTAGGGTCATATGGTGACCAATGAAAACTTAGTTTCGGCATAAGTTGATCCCTTAAAATCTTATCTGCCTCCTCCCAGGCTTCCCTTTTGTTGAAGATAAAAGAGCCCAATTGATTTCTTATCTTGAGCTGTGCTTTTTTCCTAGCTCCATAGAAATGAGTTAAATCTAAACTAGGAAATTGCCTAAAGTATTCCAGGGCAAATAGTCTCATAGGGACATACTTTGGCAGCTTGTAGGGGGATAGTTCACAACCATAAATCCTGATCACAGTGTGATTTTGGTAAAAGTACCAGTCACCAATACTGTATTCCTTTCAGAGATGCAAAATTTTCTGCATTTCAGCAGAGAGTCTGGCAGGAGGAGTTATCAATAATAGAGAAGTAGCTGGATATATGAACAGGTCAACAAACTCACAATATGTATAAGGGGAGTTATGGACTTCATGGAATACTAAGGTCTAGAATATCACAGACCTCTTTTCTCCCTTGAGGTCCAACTTTCTAAGGGGAATTTGAAAACTATCAGGTTGATTGTACAACAGTAAAAGATATATGTAGGATGTGTATTTAAACACTCTTTCTCTGTCCAAGTTCATGAATTTCTCATGGATTTTATTGGCTATGAAGGTGGCATAGTCATATTGGATAGCAGGGGGATGTCCTAGAGTGAATATGAACATCAACACTAAGACAGTTTCATCATTATGCTCACTGGTTTTGAAACCCAAGATTTAGGAAATCATATCAGTAATGAATACACCAGCTTCATTAAACCAGACCTGATTAAAACGGGGTGGCTGCCTGGGCTGGCTTTCTGGTCTCATGAATAATTGAGCTATTCTAGTTATCTCTGAACTGGGCAGTTTGGCAGCTTGGTCAAGCAAGAATTCCATGGTGAGAGGGGCCAGAGGTTGAGTTGGTTTAAAATGCAGCATCTCATTTATGGATTGAGGGGTAATATAGAAGAGGACAGTCCCAGATGGAGCCATAACTGCTCTTTGTGTGGGGTCATAATTTGCACAGCACAAATGAATGAGATCAGGCAGCACATTTACTTAAGGGAGGTGGTAGATGGACATGTTGTACTCCCAAATTCCAAAGACATCGGTATTGCTTCTGTAGCTATTCCTAATTTCACAAAAAGCTTGAAGGTGAGGCTTGTCACCTATCTTTATAATTGGAAATCCCTGTCAGCAAGGGGCATCCATTCCAATTCCTTATGTGGTGCATTCAAGGGGGAAACATTCCAGGCCACTGGAGCCTCCATTTTTCAAATTAATTTATGACTCTTTCAACTTGTAGTTAGGGCTTTTGCAGCAACAGTATGGTAAAATGATAGTTTGTGGGCTTTTCTATGGAAATTGCAGGCGGAAATAAGCTTAATTTCAGCTCGATGGATGAATTTGTAGAGGGAAACACAGCTCACAGGTTTTCTTTGGAAAAAATGGTAAAGCGGTGACTATAATGCACAGGTTTGAAGGCAGCATTGTGATTTTAATTCGAAATTTGGTTCTGCAGGAAATTTTTAGAGAAAAACTTGGAAAAACAGGGTTTGGGAGAAGAACTTGGGTAAATAGTTGTTTTATGGACGCCTGGTGCACAATGTGGGTGGCAGACCGAGCTGAGGGACCGAGCAGTGGAGTTGATTTCCCTGGGTGGTGGACTTTGCAGCGAAAATGGTGTTTTGGATGTCGAAAACCATGCAAACATCGCGCAGAAGAAACAAAGTGAAATGGACAAAAAATGATGTTTAACGGATTTTTAATAAAAAATTTGATTTTGGCGGGTTTTGGTGCACTTTGGTCGGGTGACGTCAGCATGACGTCATCTTTGTCGGGTAGAGAGGGTACGGAAGCTGACTTGGCAGTGACGTGGCAGACACGACGGATGATATAGTGGTAAGGTGTCAGAGGACGTGGGCGCCGACGTGGGCGCTGATGTGGGCGACGACGTCAGCAGTGGAAAGCGGGGGTGGTTTATGGTTTTATCGCACTGCTTTATGTACAACGACGGTTTTTGGCAGAATGGACACGATACAACATGGTGGCGACGCGTGGATTATGTATGGTGGGAAAACAGTCGATTTCCCGGAGGCTATCTTTCGGTCGTCGGGGGGCTTCCGATATCGACGTGGATCGTCCGATGGGAAAGCCCAGATCGGACGATTCACGGAGGTCTAAGTTGGCGGAGGTTTATGACACGGGGACCCATGTTAATTTTTCAATGTTTTTATAATGTTCTCGGGGTATTACACTTTGGTTTATCGGGGCTTTGCGGGCGCGGTTATTTATTTAACCAAGTGTTAAATAAATTCCAAGGTTTATGTATGCGAAGGGGTTATTATAAGGTTCCAAGTGAACCTATAATCCCCGAAATACTATGGTTATGGCTATAATTGCCGGTGGGGAATATTTAAGTTTTTTTGGGGTTTTTATGTATATTTTTATAAAATAGGGGCAGGGAAACATTATAAAGGAGCTATACAATAAAGTTAATGTTAATATGGTTTTATGAATGTAGGATGCTATGTTTGTAAGGTAAAACTTAGGTTTTTAGGGAAATGAAAGTGAAATGGAATGATTATTTTTTTACACAAGAAATGTGGCTTGTTTTGGCTAAGTAAACACAAATTCTCACTTAGTATTCCTCATAAAATGAGGGGAACTAGGACCACTGAGCAGATCTCAATGACCTTGATGGAAGTTAGTAAGTGTTCTTGGAGGAATGGGAGGGAAATTAGTCATGCTCCAACTGTTTTGCAGCCACTTTTCCATGGTACCTGTGATATCCATGAGATAAATCATATTCAAAAAATACAAAACTGATCACAAACTTGCTTCTGCAACACCAAACTGCCTACCCAGCCTAATACACCTAACATTTTTTCTTCTTTTCCCTTGGGTGCATTTGAACTAGCAAAACCTCTCTCTTGTTTTCTTTTGATTGCGCTCCTATCTAAGTCTGCCCTTATCTCTTCCAGGGGCTCAGATTTCACTATTGAGCACCCCTGCTTCTCTACCTAACTACTGATCTGCCAAGCTTAAACTACTTGGACAGAATTCACTCCCTATTTCTGAAACAAGAAATTTAAACATGGACTAGCCAAGATTGAGCTGTTTGGCAATCCATCAACTGTGACAGAAGTCACTGATTGCATATTTTGAATTCCTTTGAAAAAATAGGATAGCAGTGGCATTTTGCCTAGCTCACTTTCCTGGTCCTTTCTTTGGGGTTCATTTTCTTTCTTTATTGACCAATTCATTCTTCTTGCCCTTTGATTTTCTTTTAGGGCATACCCTCTTTTCATTTTTTAATTTTTTTATTTTTTTGGAAAATATGGAACCTTTGCAGCATGGAAAGGATGATCAGATTTGGCATTTCCACAGTCAATCATGAAATATGACACCTATTGGTATAGGAACCTAACAGTGGCTCCACTTGGGGATGGCTTTTCCAGGTGAAAATCTAAGAACGGCAGGTCAGATGGCCTTATATTCAACTCTTGCTGTAATTTGAAATTTCCTTTTGCTGAAGACAAACAAAACTCTATCTCTGTAACATATATGTTTTTGCTATGAGCTGATTTGAACAGTTACAGCTCTGTATCTAACAGTTTGTCTAAGTATTTGTCATCATTTTTATAGCTCCCAAGTCTTCTTCCTTAAGTCTTCCAATAGACTCAAAATATCATACAAAAATTAGCACAATTCTTTGCTTTTTTTCCTCAAAATTTGCTGCATCTTACTCCCTACCTTATTGTTGTAAAAAACCATAGAAAATAGACACTATTATGTACAAAATACAATCCTAATATGTTAACAAAGAGGATCAAAATAATGCTTGAGCATCCGACCATTGACTGGCCCATCCTCTGCTTCTGTACAATCCAAACTTCTCAAAAAGTAGGTGTTGTTTCCTTGCACAGCCTCAATAGCAAAAGGTCCTATCCATAGGAAATCAAATTTACCATGTTTTCCTTTATCTTCCCTTCTAGAATCCCATTTCAGCACTTTGTCTCCTATGAAAAAATCCTCTGCCTTTCTCCTCTTATCAAAAATCTTTTTAATATTCTCTTGTAGAATCTGAGTTCTCTGATACACTTCTTCTCTAGTCTGCTGTAAATGAATTGTTTGATTGATTCTTCTTTGAATATCATTGGGTTCTGCCTGTATTTCTTGTAGCAATTTTATCACAGGGATTCCCAAGGATGAAGGGAATACAGCCTCCATATCATAAACCAACTCATAGGGGCTTGTTCCAATAGATCTCTTTGTGGTCAACTTGTCTGCCCATAGTGCATTAATAAGCTTTTTGTGCCAATTCTTCTTATTTTCCTCCAATACTTTCTTTATGATGTTGATCAAGCTCTTATTGGATGATTCAGCTAGACCATTACCTTGAGGGTAATAGGCTGTGGAATGGCCTAAGGTAATATGGTATTTATGACAAAAATTGATCATTCTTTTAGATTTAAAGGCAGCAGCATTGTCAGTTATTATCTTTTCTGGACAGCCAAATCTAGATAGGATATTGGTTTCTAAAAATTGCATGATGACTGAGTCATTGGCTTGCCTACAAGGAATGGCCTCTATCCACTTAGTGAAGTAATCTGTGGCAGTTAAAATCCACTTATGTTGGCCAGAAGAGGAAGGGTGAATTTCTCCAATGAAATCTAAACCCCATTGTTGAAATGGTCTCTCAGTGGAAATGGGTTTTAGGGGTAAAGGTAACAGTTTTCTCTTGCCTTCAAAGATTTGACATTTATGGCAAGAAACTACAAATTTCTTTACATCAGCAAATAGGGAGGGCCAATAAAACCCAACTCTTAGGATTTTATCAGCTGTTGATTTCCAATACAAATGTCCACCACAGTCCCCTGCATGAAATTCTTTCAGCACTTTCAGTTTCATCCTTTATTAAGCAATTTAGTAAAATGCCTTCATGATTTTTCCAAAATAAAGCATTGTCTACTATACAAAACTTTAAAGCTTTCATTTTCAAGAATCTCTTTTTAGTCCTGGATAACCCTGGAGGAGCCTGTAGGTTTAACAATACATAAATTATATCAGTATACCAAGGTGATTGTAAGAGGGCTTGATTGATCTGTGGAGTCACCATCTCCTGTTTGTTATCTAGTTCATTGATGTCAAGGGCTTAAAAATTGGTTTCAGTCATCAATTTAGCTAAACCTTGTCCTTTTATCAGCTTTGTTGGCTTAATTTCAATATCATATTCCAAAATGTTAGCTATCCATTTGCCTCTTTTGCCTTCTATTCCTTCTTGAGTTAGAATGTCTTTGACCACGACATTTGGGACATAAGCTATTATATGAGAGTACAAGATATAAACTCTGAAATCCTTGATAGCTTTCACAAGGGCATAAGCTTGTTTTTCCATGATTTGATATTTTAAAGGTGCATCTCTAAGTGCTTTTCTGAAGAAAGCAATGGGCTTCTCACATCCTTGATCATCCTTTTGTAATAGGACAACAGCAATAGTATGCTCAGATGCAAAGGAAAAGATTATGAAGTGTCTATCAAACTTTGGGCTTGTGAGGACTGGTGTTTTGGTTAAAGCTATTTTGATATCTTCAAAGGCTTGTTTAGCTTCTATTGTCCATTTAACTTTGGAATCTTTCTTTAGCATGTTATTCAACAATCTTATTAGTTCAACCAAGTTGGGAATGAATCTTCTCAAAAAATTGATCTTTCCTAGAAAAGCTTGCATTTCTTTGATATTTCTTGGGTGAGGCACTTGGAGGATAGCTTGTATTCTG
The DNA here is from genome assembly GCA_031772625.1 of Pinus tabuliformis. Taxonomy (NCBI): domain Eukaryota; kingdom Viridiplantae; phylum Streptophyta; class Pinopsida; order Pinales; family Pinaceae; genus Pinus; species Pinus tabuliformis. The sequence continues at coordinate 556,741,819 of CM062814.1, read as the reverse complement.
TCTGGGTCGATTCTAATGCCATATTTTGAGATTATGTGACCTAAGAGTTTGCCTTCTTCTAGGCCAAACAATGATTTCTTTGGGTTAAGTGATATGCCATATTTTCTGCAAATTAGGAACACTTGTCTGAGATGTTCTAAATGTTCTTGATCTGATTTGGAAAAAGCAGTGAGATCATCAAGATATATGACTAAAAAATCATGAATCTCTTTTGCAAAGGCTATGTCCATTGCTCGTTGAAATGTGGCCCCTACATTTTTAAGTCCAAAAGGCATTTTTACATATTTGAATGTTCCCCAAGGTGTTGTAAAGGTAGTTTTATCTTGATCATCCGAGTGAACTAAGATCTGGTTAAATCCTGAGAAGCCATCTAACAGTGAGATCCTAGCAGCTCCCACTACCCTTTGCAAAATGTGATCCATCTTGGGTAAGGGGTAGTGATCTTTAAGAGAAACTTTATTCAGGTTTCTTAAGTCAACACACAGTCTTATCTCTCATGTTTTCTTCCTAGTGGGCACTAGATTTGAGATCCATTGTGAGAACCTGATAGGCGCAGTTATTCCAGCTTGGTACATTCTTTTGACTTCTTTTTCAATAAGGGGAAGGAGGACAGGATTCACCCTTCTAAGCTTTTGTTTAAAAGGTTTTTGATTTTCCTTTAAGGATATTATGTGCTGGATGACCAAAGTATCATATGACTTGAGGTCTTCATAGCTCCATGCAAAGACATCTTGAAATTCTTTAAACAACTCAATGTATTTGAGTTTTTGGTCAGGAAGCAAGGCTTTGGACAATTTTACCATTTTAGGGTCTTCTGCAATTCCTATATTACAATCCTCAATTTCTGCATTTAAAGGTTGCATTTTTGGCTTTCTTGGTATATCATTTGAATAAAAAATATCCTCCAAAGGAGTCAAGCCTGTGGGCAAAAAATTATCCTTCAACTCAATTACTTCAGATTCTCCCTCAGCAATTTCATCAAGGTCCATTTGTTTCAGCTCTTGTAAATTTTTGCTGGTAAAGATTGTTGGATGCAAAATGTGATTTGCTATTTCAGCTGATATATTTTTCTCAATTTTGTCTATTTGCTGTTCTTCACAAATGGTGCTTGTGTCTATATTTGTGCTTGAGAATTCCTCTTTCAAAGTCAAGAAATTATTAATTTGTGTGTCATTGTCAAACACCTGCCAATTTTTAACATTGTATGGAACAGCAGGTCTATGTTTAATCTAAGCAGTAAAGTGATGGTTGGGCTCGAATGGCAACTTACAAGTGCTGGCAAATCTTGCCAAACTGTGAGCATGTAGATTGTGGTTTCTCAAAATTTTGGTTAGCTGAGATTCTAAGAAGGTGTTGAGTATTTCAATTATTGCAGCTCTATAAGCCCTTAGCCTGAGATCGCTTGTAACAAAGTTTCCTTTCATCTGTTGGATAATCAAATCTGAGTCCCCTAGAATTGAAATCTTAGTTGCCCCTAGACTTCTAATCAGTTTGAGTCCCAGCAAAAGGGCCTCATATTCGGCCATATTGTTTGTACATCTAAAATTCAGCCTATATGCATGTCCTTCAGCATGATCATTTTTCATATTGTGTATCCAAATCCCTACCCCTGCTCCTAATTTATTCACTGACCCATCAAACTCTAAGTACCATAAGATTTCTTGATTGTAACTAGCCTTAGGAGTTTTGAAAACTTGCTCAGTGGGCAGATTTGGATTTTGTAACTCATATGGTTTGGCTTGTTTGTTTGTTGCATCAATCACTTCAACAACTTTCAGATCTTGAGCAGTGGATTCTTCATTTATGCTTCTTTCTTGTGCTAATTCTAGAAGTTTGTCATCGGTTTTGGGGCACATTTCAGCATTGTATAAGATAAATGAATCCATACCAAAATGCATGGAATAAATGGGGAAGTTTTGGGGTTTCTCTTGATTGCTGATCACATACTTCATCAATGTTTCCCGGTACAATCTCTTTGGCTGGCCAAAGACTGAAATGGTGGCATAAGACATGTCTAGCTACAAAGATCCTTAGAGTTTTGCACCCCAAGATCTGGACAAAAGCATTCCATACTTTGGTGGGATATCAGCTACCACTACATCCATTAAAATAGTCTTGGCAGGGTATTGTACTAGAGATACACACAAATATTTGATTAGGCCTAGACACCTGACCTGGCTGGAATCAAATGAAAACAAGTCTTTATATGGCCGTGTGATATCTAGGTCCAATCTTTCCATCACAGACTTAGGCATTAGGTTATGGGAAGCTCCCGAATCAAACATTGCATTATGCAGCACTTTGTCATGAATGTTTAGGCTTACATAGAATGGAGGGACTCCTCCATCTACTGTTTTACCATTTACCTCAGGACCAAAAATTAGTTCTGGTTGGTCATCTAAAACATTCACTGCATCTCTATTCTCTGATATTTGAAGTGACCTGCTGATTTGTTCCCTATAAACCTCATGTTTAGCCAATTCGGACAGTGGAATGGCTATTTTTAACTTGCCTATTTCTGTTTCTAGGTTGAAAGGTTTTCCCACTTGAATTTTTTTATTCCGGGCAGCAAGGTTTTCCTTCTCTGCTGTGTTTTCAGTGGTTTTTTCTTCATCATGAGTGCTGTTATGAACTAAATCTGCTTTGAAATTATTTTCAGGAGAGTTATTTACATTTTCTTTTGGATGAAAGGAGGTGGATGGCTAATCACTTGATGGCTGCAAGTCTGTATTGTCCTCAACCGTAGGTTCTTTTGGGTTGAGGGCTGTTTTAGCAGGGAGTTCTGTCAGGGCAGTTTTATCCTTTGATTTTTTTGGTTGCTTGGTATCTTTCTTGCTTGCTGGGTTCAGACACATCTATTGTTCTACTTCTTAATTTGTATTGTTTGTGAACCTCATAGACAGTTGCATCATATCCTTCTCTGAAATCAAATGATTCTCTGGATTTGGTTTGAAATTGGTTGAAATTATGAGCTTCTTGGTCATCTTGTGTTAAAAAGATTTGTTGTTCACTATTCAGACCCATTAGGTTGATTTGAGTATCCTCTGTTGGCTCACTAGAGGTTGAGGCTTCGGCATAGTTCTCTTGAAATGGAGGTATGATATTCTAGTCAGGGCCAGCCTTCCCGGTGTTAGGATTCTAATTTTTTCTAAAGTTTGGATTTCTAGTGGTGTTACTTGGTTGACCTTCCCAAGAAGATTTCATTTCAATGGTTTCCACTCTATCACCCAGTCTATCCATTCCTTTGATAATTGCATCTAGTTTTTGCTCAAATGCAGAAGGCTCTTCTTTGAAGGGAGTCCTTCTTTCAACTCTAGCTCGAGCTCTTTTAGAGATCAGATTAGCCTCTACACTAACATCTATGCTCTGCATGTCTTCCAAACTTGGAGGATCTCTTTCCATTAGTTGATATGCCATGTCAGAATCAAATCCATCAGGGAATTTGATCAAGGCTAAGTCAGGTGGTGGTCTAAGGTTCTGAGGAATAGCATTGTACACATTATTGAATCTAGCACAATAGTCTTGGATAGTTTCTTGTGGGCCTCTTTTTAAGCTTTCATATTCTGATAGGATATGTAATGGGTCCTTCTTATTTTCCCATATGTTCAAAAAGTTTTGGTAAAGGGCATCCGGACCAGCAATTGTGTTTGTAGCAAGTGCCCTAAACCAGGTCCTTACATCATTGGTTAAACTTTGAACAAAAATTTTCATTCTAACATCGTTATCATCAATTTCATAGTTCTCAAAATAATCCATCATTTTCTTAGTATGTTGTTGTGCTGTGTAGGAGCTAGTACCATCAAAATATGTAATTTTTCTTTGATAATCTTGAGGCATAGCCCCTGGATTTGCAGGAAACTGTAGAGGAGCATATCGGTTTGCCATATTTACAAGTATAAATGGGACAGCTAGAAGCACAGGGATAACAGCTGAGATAAACGAAGTGTATGGAGGAGTGGAAGAGGTGCTTTGAAGTGATGATGGTGAACTAGAAGAAGCTGCAGCAATAGTAGAAAGGACTGCTGCTTTTCTAGGAGGCGATTGGGTAAGGTTTTGCTGAAGTATATCAAGATTTAAATCAGCAGAATTTTCTAGACTTTCTTGTCTTCTAAGGTTCTTAGAGATCAAGTTAGGATTTTCAAAAATAGCTTGAGGATTAGGATCTGGATTTGATCTAGTGTAACAAGTTTTCTTCTTTGGAGCCAACTTCTAAATCTGTTTTTGGTATTTTTAGAGGTATTTAAAGATCACAGGTTTTACCATATCTATCTAGGAAATTATAAATTGCGAGGGTCTTGAATTTTCCTTAATATCTTCTGAAAACAAGAGGAAACTGATCAAATTTTTGAGACAGCTATTTAAAGCCTAAAGCTATATTGGAGATAGAATGAAGGAGCTTTTATTTACTCCTGTAATTGCACAGCAGAGACAATTTCAAAGGCTACCTAGCTAACTTCAGGTTCCATCTGTAGCTTTAGGAAATAAACAGCAGTAACCAACACAGTCATTCAGTCCCTAGTGGAGTCGTCAATGATGTTATCACTTAGGTTGTTCCCCAAAAGTAGTGGAAAAGGGAATACGGCCGAGGTAACCACTAACCAATCTTTTAGCTGCAGATTCTAGCCAATCTGCAACCAGAGAGGGCTCTCTCTTTATGATTTAGCTTTGTTTTGCTATGTGTTAGGCTAGGTATGAAGTGCAGATAGTTGTTTGATGTTTGGATGGTGACATTCAATAGAACAGGGTTGCAAAGTATGAGAAGTTCAGACCATTGGGTTAATGGAGTCAATGAAAATAAACTTCTGGGTATGGTTTCTTTGGCAAAGGAGGAACTACAGAGAAAGATAATTAAACATGGAGCAATCTTCGAGCTGGAATAGGATGAAATGGAGTCAAGGAATGAAAGGCAATTAATGATCTTTAATTATGCTAACAGAGGGAAAATGAATAAATATTACCAAGGAGCAGTTAAGAATCCCTTAATTATATTCATAGTGTAAGAACCCGGGAGACAGGAGCAATCAAGAATTCCTGCCTATGCTAGTCCTGAAGAAAACACGAAAATTGACAGGAATCGAACACAAAGTGCAATAAAGTAAATTATGGGCTATTCTTTTTTCCTGCAATTTAGAACATGATATTTAGATGATATATAAGACTTAGAAACAATAAAACAAGAGTTAAAAGACTTATTGATCCATGAGATAACCCAAGAATTCCGCAACATGGGCTTCTGCCATCAATTCCATAACCAGAGAGTTCATCAGCAAAGCATTCCAACAATCTTTATTCAGAAGAGTTTTCAAATCTACAGCGCAGGTCTAGAATAATATTCACCAACCAACCTGTTATCACTCAGGTTGTTCCCTTTGACTCCAAAGGGAATACGGCTGAGGTAACCACTAACCAATCTTTTGGCCACAGGTCCTAGCCTACCTGTAACCAGATAGGGCTCTCTCTTTTTGATTTAGCATTATTTTGGTGTAATTTTTATGCTAGTTATGGTGCACATGATTTTGTTTTGAATTTGTTGGGATGATGATTTCAATCAGAACAGATGTGTTTTTGTAGAATAATCTAGACCATTGGGCATGGAGTCGATTGTGGTGAACTACTGGAAATATCTTTTTGAGGAAAAAGTCATGCTATAGAGCCATAGAAGCATCTATGGAACAATTTTTTAAATCTGTAATATGATGGGATGAAAACGGGGAGTAAAAGGCAACTAAGGATCTTTCAGTGAACTGATAGGGGGAATAGTGGGAACATTACTTAGGAGCATTTAAGAATTCCTGAATAACATTCATAATGATGGAACAAATACAAACATGAGCAGTTAAGAATTCATGCTTATAATTAGTTCTGAAGAAAACATTTTTAACAATGGAGATTGAGCATAGGGTGTATTTAAACAATTCCTGTACTATTCTTTTTCTCTATTGCTAAGTTAATGACACATATATTTGAGTTAAGCAAACATAGAAAGACAAAACATAGTTTAGGATAACTTATTGTTCCATTAGACAACACAGGAATTCTGTAGCAGAACGCAGATTATCACTTAGACATCAAATAGTGCAGAGATCTTGAACTTTTCCAGCCATTTGTATTAGATAGTCTGAAAATATACAAAACAGTGTTTCAGAGAGAAAATCACCAACCCCAAACACGTTGTGTGGGGAGGTACATATACAAAAATTAGATACAAAATATCTAGCTGATGAGTTAATGGCTCATAAATTCTGTGCCAACCCTTGAGGAATTACAGCTGAGAGAGTAAATGCTGAAATAACTATTTAGTGCATTAGCTGTCCATCTTTGTCAGAAGGTTTTGACTTTTGTGACCCATTCAGTCGGCTGGAGCTGTGCTGTCCAAAATTTGCACGTTTCCTTTCTTTGGCTTACTATCCCAGTATTATGTTGAGTCATTACTTTCACCCGCCCTGCCTGCTGTCTTCATGCTGCATTAACTTTTGTTGACCTGAAGCCGATTAGAGGATACCGAACAGAGATTATTGGGGCAAAATTTGTAGCATTGCCTGCCACCAATCCTCCTTAGGCAGTTGGTGTCTTCGTATTTTTATTAGAGTTTCATCTGCCTCTGTGTACCTGTAAAAATTGGTGGGACCTCAAATAGGTGATTAATTTCATGCTCAATGTAGAATAAATTTTCTAGCTTGTTATAGAGGCTTTGCCCTGATGGAGGTCCTGCTTCTTCAGAAGAGCTGGTGGATGTTGTGATCTGATTTGCAATAAAATTGGTCATCCTAGTGGCATATTGCTCATGGGTGAGCAGTCTTCCTGCGCCGGTCAATAGGCTGGGCAATCCTTTGTCTTGCAATGCACCCATTCTAAGTTTGTAGTCATCTACTTCAGCCTGCATTTCTTGGCATTTCCTTTCCACAGTCTGCACAAAATTTCTGAGGGTCAGCACTTTTTTAGCTGTTAGAATAGCATCTGTTCTGCTGCTGATGTTTAGGGCTGCCAACTCCTCCTTGGTGTGATTGTTGAGGAAATGTATCATCTTGTTGGCCTACTCAGGCATATTCCCTAGTGCTGCTCTGGCCTTCTGGCTTTCAACTTGTGCTTGGCCTATTAACTCCATCTACTCATGCACTGTTTTGATTGACTTCCACTGTTTGGTAATAGAGTGGTCAATCCGGGTCCACAAAATCTTCTTTATCTCCGCCAGAGTATTCTCTAAATTTAGTTCCTTTTCCAAGGCCTTTATTTTGTCCTTTAGGGCCTTAATCTCTCTGTTCTGCTCTGCTACTGTCATTTTGGATTTGTCATATTTTGTCTCCAGCTCAGCCAATTTTTCTTTGGCTTGTTTGATCTCTGTTGCCTGAAGCTCTAGCTCTTTGACAGCTTTGGTCAAATCATCCATGCTTATGCTAGCCTCAGGAGCTGTTGTTGTTGCTCCTGCAGCATCTGTAGTTGTCGTAGCCATTGGAGGGGTCACTGCTGCCTCTGTAGTTGCTACAGTAGTTGGGGCAATTTGAGGAGGTTGGGAAGTTGATTCTGCTTGTTTGTCTTGCAGTGCTTTCTCTAGCTCCCCTCTCCAGATAATTTACTCTTTGGTTCAGCTTCATCATTAGATCCAATTGATCCTCAGCTTCCTTTTCTTTCTGCAATTCTCCTGTTTGAGGGTGCTCAGTAGGAAGCAATCTCAATCTCTTCTTTAATGCAGCAATATCATCATCCTTCTTTTTCATAAGGGCCCTCACACCCTTTGGATCCTTAGTATCATGTCCTAAGTCCACAATAATGTCCTCCAATGTTTTGATTCTATTATCTTTAGTTGTGGAGGACATTCTTTCCAAATCAAGCTGAGTGTTGGTGTTCTTCCGAGATTCCTTTAATTCATGGGCCATTGTGGCCCTGTCTACCAATGTGGCATAGACCATTTCCCCTGTTTGCTTATGCAGTTCTATCTGATCCATGAGGTGAATGTCTTTTGCCATGACCTCCAACTTTGTTCTAACATAATCTGCAGCTGAGTGAGGCTGCTGTATTTTGGGCTTAAAATGGCTGAGGATCATCTTTTCCTCTTTGATGTCATATGCTGCCATTAGCCTTTCTTGTTTGGCCGGTGTTGCCTTGAGAAATTGGTCATATAACTGCACTCTTAGCAGCTCATTTTGTGCCTTAATTTCTTTGAAGGTGGCCTTGGTACTAGATGGCTTCTTGCTTTGCTGAGTGGAGGAGGACACCTCCATGCCATGCTGTCTTTCCTGCTCTTGTTGAAAAGAGCTTGTGGCTGTTTGTTGGCTATCTTCTTTATCTTTCCTTGGGCTTCCAAGGATTTCTTCACTGATTTCTTCTATAACTGGAGAATCAACCTTTTGCCTTTTGGCTTCGGGTTGCTGAGTGGATCCACTAGCAGGTGTGGACTCCTCTCGGTCTCGTTTTTTGCCTCTTTCCTCATGTGCAGGAGTCTGCAAGGCAGGCACTGTTGGTGCCTCTGTTTGTTGTGGAGGAGTCTGTTCTTGCTACTGCCCAATTGAGGAGGCAGGCTACTCTGTGACTACTTCCTTTTCTGCACCCATTATCCCCTTGCCCTTTTCTGTACCTGTTACTGATGTAGATGGCCCCTGGGTGGCTGGTGTGGTTGCAGCAGTGGATGTACCTTCTCCAATTTGATGTGGCTGTTTGAAAGTTACCTGCTGCATAGAATCTAAGTCAAGAGTTTTTTCTAAATCCATGACATTTTTCTCCATTATTTCTTCTTGAGTTAATTCCTCAACTGATGTGCCTTGCAACCATTCATCTTGGTTGGCATACTGCTCAATTTGAGGATATTTACAGTGATCATAACCTAGCAGCCTGTATTTGACTCTTCTAGCACTGATGAAGCCTTCTGGGTCATAGGGGACCCAATAGAAGCTCCTCTTTAGTTTATATTTATCCCTGAGAATTTGATCAGCCTCTTGCCAACTTTCTTTCTTATTCATGATGAAGGGGCCCAGATGGTCTTTAAATTTAAGGTGGGATTTCTTTTTGGCACTATGAAAGTGGCTGAGGTCAGAACTAATGAGTTGCCTATAGTATTCCAAGGTGAACAATCTCATCGGTACATACCTTGGGAGCCTGTAAGGAAAAAGCTCACAGCCATAGATTCTGATGACCGTATGGTTTTGATATAGGTACCAATCACCTATTTTATAACTCTTGGACAACAGCAAGGTTTTCTGAATCTCAAATGACAGTTTGGGAGGAGGGGACCTCATTAAGAGGCAAGAGACTGGGTAAACAAATTGTTCAACAAACTCACAGTAAGAATATGGAGAGTCTTGAACTTGGTGGAAAACTGATGACTAGAAGATGACAGACCTCTTTTCACCCCTAGAATCCAATTTCTTGATGGGGCATTGGAAGATTTCAGACTGATAATACATGAATAAGTGGTAGATATATGATGAATTGTTAAATACTCCCTCCCTATCCACTTTCAATAGCTGGTCATGTATTTTATTGGCTATAAACTTGGCAAAGTTATTCTTGTAAGCAGGGGGCTGGCCTTGACTATATGCAACTAGTAATACCAACATTGTTTCATCAATGTGCTCACTGGTTTTGAAGCCGAACACATAGGAGATTATATCAACTAGGAGCTTGCCTACCTCATTGAAATGGACATATAAAAAAGTAGGTGGCCCTATAGGCTGGCGGTCTGCCCTCATGAATGTCTTGGTGATCTTTTCAATGTCAGCACTGGAGAGTTTGGCGCCTGCATCCAGCAAATAGTTCATGGAGAAGGGAAACAACAGCCGAGTCTGCTTGAAATTGAGCATTTGGTTGATGGATTCAGGATTAATGTGAAAAAGTATGCTCCCAGATGGAGACTTAACAGTTCTCTAAGTTGGATCATAGTTCTCAGCACATAATCGGATGAGCTCTGGAAAGATATTGACAGATGGGAGGAAATAGTAAGGCAGATTAGACTCCCATATACCATATGTGTCATTGTTGCTTAGATAGCTGTTTCTCAACTGGCAGAAGGTCTGTAAGTGGTTTCTGTCACCAACAAGATCCTGGATAAGGTAATCTCTATCAGCAAGAGGCATGGCTTCAAGCTCCTTGTTTGGTGGATTCATAGGGGTGACACTGAGAGCTGATGGTGCAGCCATTGTAGAACTTTCAGGTGTTATCTTTAGAATGAAGTTTTGAGTATAACAGGCTGAAGATGATAGCTTATGAGGACTTGAAGAGGGGTGGCAGAATGAGTGTAGCTGGAGCCAAAGTTGCCTTTTGAAAAGAACAACTTGAAGAGTTTGTTTTAAGCTTTGGCTTCTTCTAGTGAATTCTCAGAATTTAGAGACAGTGAAGGTAAATGCAGAGGAGAAAAGGTTTGCAGCTTAGTATACTGAGAGCTTGAATCGAAACACGGAAAAAGGGAACAATGCTGGGCAGGTGTGAGAATATAGTGAAAATTTAAGCCCGAAAAATGATTCTGCAACAGTGAAATTGTGTATAGTGCTCGGCTATCTTAAACAGGGGGTGCTTTAGATTATTTAGGCCAACATTTACAGGACAGTACCATTAGATTAAGTAATTTTGTAGGCACTTTAGTGGAAAAGTTTGTAGAGAACGGGAAGAACAGGGGCAAACAGGTTGAATTTGGCAAATACCTAGATTAGCCAACGCCGAGGGTGGTCGAATTATCGGGTGACGGTGTCCAAAGTAGTGAATTTTGAAATCTGGAGGTGGTTGGAGGTGACCAGCAGAACAGCGCAGCCGCGATTGTACAATGAAAATGACCGAAAATAGTCACTTTCAGCCTTTTTAACGATAAATTTGGAGCATACGCGCTTTTGGCGCTTTCTCGCGATGACGTCAGCATGACGTCATCAGCGGGCCCCGGGTACAGATGGGTGATGTGGATGCTAACTGGGATGACAACGCGGCGGGACACGGTGGCACAATGGGGGGGGCGTAAAGACAGCGTGGCGGGCGACATGGGACAATGGCGGGGGCCCAGGCGTGACGTCATAGTGATGAGAGCGGTGACGTAATGGGGGGGTGGTCGGTTTGCGGAAGGCGGTTTCCGGTTTCCCCACATCGCCTTTGGGAGAAGCGGTTTTGGGGGGAGGCCTCCGAACACCCCGAGCTGCCGACACGTGGCGGGGGTACGGTGGCAAAACCGCCCATCCCCCAGACGTTAAAGCCCGGCATGTTGGCGGCTCATATCACCCGCCCACCGTTGGAGATCAACGGCTGGCGGGGCCTCCAGCTCGGTGTGCAGGTTTCGGAGCGGGACCCTCCCATTAATTAAATAATATTTTTGGGTGCGGGTTGAAAACTTTAGTTCTGGTGGGTTTTGGGGTTCAAATTAATGCAGGTGATGGGGCCACAATGTCTAACAAAAAGTATTTAAACATTTAAGGTTGGGCTTAGATTGTGGGGTGACCTTCAAGGGTTTAGGGGAATGGGGTTTTAGGTATAGGCTATTAATCTTAACCTGGGGTTAGACTAATTCCAGGGTAAGGACGCAGAAGGGTTGACTATAGTCCCAGATGGACTAATGTCTCCCATAACATGTTACTTAGCTATAATGCTAAAAGGGGGGGGGGATATTTAATATATTTTTGGGAATTTTCTATAGTTTTTTGTAAGAAAATAGGGGTGGGGATGTACTAGGGAGCTATAAAATAGGGGTTAGAATTTAATATGGGTATGTGAGGTGAAGTGGGAAACCAGAGATAGATGAATTATGAAGTGAGGGCTTTTTAGAAGAAATGTGGCTTCTCCTTGAAGAAGAAGGTCGCAACTTGTCATGACTTTGTCAAGGGAGAAATGCAAGGAGGACTGTTTAGGCAGATCCTAAAGTCCTCAAGGGGATGTTAATAAGAAGCCTTTTGAAGGAAATGAGGGAAGTTAGAGATGGTTTGATAATTTGCCATATGGACCATTGTTCTTGCCCTTCTCTTATTGATGAGATAAGATATGATTTTCAACATATGATGTGATCAGACCTTGCTTCTGCAACCTCCAACTGCCTACCCTACCTAATAGACCTATCATTTTTTCTTCTTTTGGATGGTTGCACTTAGCCTTGCAAACCCTGATAATCCTCTTTTCTTTTTGCTGCCCTCCTATCTAAATCTACCCTTATATCTTCCAAGGGCCCAGATTAAGCAATTGGGCTCCTTCCTTTCTCTATCCAACTACTCATCTGTCAAGCTTGAACTATTTGAACAGGTATTCATTCTCTAGTCTAGAACCGACAATTTAAAACATGGCATGGCCCAGCTTGAACTGTTGGGCCATCCATCAAGATAGAAGTGGCATTTTGGTTGGCCACTTTCCTGGTCTTTCTTTGGGGTTCATTTCAATCATTTTTTCTGACCAATTCATTTTCTTTCCTTTTGATTATTCTTTTAAGGCATACCATCTTTACATTTTTTAACTGTCTGTTTCTTTCACAAAAGATGGAACTTTTGTATCATCAAAGATGAACATTTTTGGCACTTTCACTGTCAATCATGAAAAATGAAACCCTATTGGTATAGGAGACTAACAGTGGCTCCACTTGGGGATGAATTTTCCAGATGAAAAGTCAAAAACAACAGGTCAGATTGCCTTTTTTTCAATCTTGTTGCAGCCTGAATTCTCCTTTTGTTAAAGACCATTGATCTGAATCTTTAGCAACTTGTATGAAATACCCTGCAAGCTGATTTGCTGTGAAATTACAGCTCTGTTTTTTACTTGTTTCTCTGAGTGTTCCTCATCACCTTGATAGTTCCCAAGTGCTTTCCCTTGCTTTCCAATGATTGGATCAAAACATGTATCAAAAAATGGTGCAGTACCCCGATCTTTCTCAAAATCAGCTCCACTTGGTCCTTTATCTATCTGTTGTAAATGAAAAATACTGAAAATACAAATATTTATGTACAATATATAACTGTGCAGTGTTTCATCAAAGGGGGTCAAAATAATGCTTGAGCATCCTCCCATTGACTGGGCCTTCCTCAGTGTTTGAGCCATCCAAGCTTTTCAGAAAATAGGTGTTGTTACCCTGTGCAGCATAAATGACATAGGGTCCCTTCCACAAGAAGTCAAAATTGCCATGTTTTCCTTTATCCTCTCTCCTGGAATCCCATCTCAACACTTTACTTCCTATGAAGAAGTCTTCAACTTTGGTTCTTTTGTCAAATATTCTCTTGAGCTTATCTTGCAGTACTTGGGTTCTCTGATAAACTTCCTCCCTTGTTTGTTGTAGGTGAATTGTCTGATTGATCCTTCTTTGAATGTCATTTGGCTCAGCTTGTATCTCCTGCAGCAACTTGATTACAGGGACTCCCAGAGATGAAGGAAATCTTGCTTCCATTCCATAAACTAGTTCATATGGGCTTGTGCCAATGGATCTCTTGGTGGTCAACCTATCTGCCCATAGTGCATTTACCAGCTTCTTATGCCAATTCTTTTTGTTGTCCTCCAAAACCTTCTTGATGATGTTTATGAGGCTTTTATTAGAAGACTCAGCTAGGCCATTGCCTTGAGGATAATAAGCTGTGGAATGACCCAAGGACATGTGATATTTATGGCAAAAATTGATCATTTTTTTGGACTTGAAAGCAGCAACATTGTCTGTAATAATTTTATCTGGACAGCCAAACCTGGACAAGATGTTGGTTTCTAGAAATTGTATAATGATGGAGTCATTGGCTTGCCTACAAGGAATGGCTTCAATCCATTTGGTAAAATAGTCTGTAGCAGTCAAAATCCACCTATGCTGACCAGAGGATGAAGGGTGGATTTCACCAATGAAGTCTAAACCCCATTGCTGGAATGGTCTCTCAGTTGAGATAGGTTTGAGTGGTAAAGGCAATAGCTTTCTTTTGCCTTCAAAAATTTGGCATTTGTGACAAGACATTACAAATTTTCTCACATCAGCAAACAAGGAAGGCCAATAAAACCCAGCCCTTAGGATTTTATCAGCTGTGGATTTCCAGTATAGGTGTCCTCCACAGTCACCTGCATGAAATTCCTTGAGGACATTGTCAATTTCATCGAATTTTAAGCATTTAAGTAAGATTCCTTCATGATTTTTCCAAATCAAAACATTATCTATGATACAAATTTTTGATGCTTTCATTTTTAAGAACCTTTTCTTAGTTCTGGACAACCCTGGAGGAGCTTGCAGGTTTAACAATACGAAGCATATATCAGCATACTAGGGAGATTGCAGAAAGGCTTGGTTGATCTGTGGAGTCGCCATCTCCTGTTCGTTGTCCAGTTCATTAATATCAAGGGCTTGGAAATTGGTTTCAGTCATTAGCTTGGCTAGACCTTGTCCTTTTATGAGTTTGGTAGGCTTGATTTCAATGTCATATTCTAAGATATTGGCAATCCATTTGCCGCTTTTGCCTTCAATTCCTTCCTGAGTTAAAATGTCCTTAACCACTGCATTTGGGACATAGGCAATTATATGAGAGTACAAAATATAGATTCTAAAGTCTTTGATGGCCTTTACCAATGCATAGGCTTGCTTTTCCATAATCTGATATTTTAAGGGGGCATCTCTAAGGGCTCTGCTAAAAAATGCAATGGGTTTTTCACAGCCCTGGTCATCTTTTTGTAACAGGACTGCAGCAATTGTATGCTCAGATGCAAAGGAAAAAATGATGAAGTCTCTATCAAACCTAGGACTTGTTAGGACTAGTGTGTTTGTCAATGCTCTTTTGATGTCCTCAAAGGTTTGTTTAGCTTCCATGGTCCATTTGACCTTGGAATCCTTCTTCAACATATTATTTAACAGTCTTATGAGCTCAGCCAAATTAGGAATGAATCTTCTCAAGAAGTTAATCTTACCTAAAAAACCTTGCAATTCTTTGATGTTTCTTGGATGAGGGACCTTAAGGATAGCTTGAATTCTGTCCAGATCAATCCTAATACCATCTTTTGAGATTATATGCCCTAGGAGTTTACCTTCATCTAGGCCAAACAATGATTTCTTTGGGTTCAAAGATATGCCATATTTTCTACAAATTAAGAAAACCTGTCTCAAATGTTCTAAGTGTTCTTGGTCTGATTTTGAAAAGGCAGTAAGATCATCCAGGTAAACCACCAGAAAATCATGGATTTCTTTGGCGAAGGCTATATCCATTGCTCTTTGGAACGTGGCCCCTGCATTCTTAAGCCCAAAAGGCATTTTGACATATTTGAAAGTTCCCCAAGGTGTTGTGAAGGCAGTTTTGTCTTGATCATCCGGGTGTACTAAAATCTGATTGAATCCAGAGAATCCATCTAATAATGAGATCCTAGAGGCTCCCACTACCCTTTGCAGGATATGATCCATTTTTGGTAAGGGGTAATGGTCTTTGAGAGAGACCTTATTCAAATTTCTTAAGTAAACACAGAGTCTAATCTTTCTCGTCTTTTTCCTAATAGGTACTAGGTTTGAAATCCACTCTGAGAACCTGATTAGAGCAATGATTCCTGCTTCATACATACATTTCACTTCTTTTTCAATGAGGGGAAGGAGCACAGGGTTGACTCTTCTAAGCTTTTGTTTAAAAGGCTTTTGGTTTTCTTTTAAAGGTATGGTGTGCTGGATGACTGAGGTATCATAGGACTTTAGGTCCTCATAACTCCAGGCAAAAATATCTTGAAACTCTTTGAACAATTCAATGTATTTCAACTTTTGATCAGCTGGTAATGCCTTAGATAATTTTATCATTTTGGGATTTTCTGTGGTTCCAATGTTACAGTCTTCAATTTCAGCATTCAGCGGTTGCATTTTTGGTTTTCTTGAAATATCATTTGAATCAAACAAATCCTCCAAAGGGGTTAAACCTATGGGCAGAAAATTGTCTTTTAGATCAATTACTTCGGCTTCTGTCTCAGCTATTTCATCTAAATCTGTTTGCTTCAGCTCCTGTATATTTTCGTTATTAAAGGTAGTAGGGTGCAAAACCAGATTTGCTGTTTCAGCTGATATATTCTGCTTGATTGTGTATGCCTTCTGTTGATTATCCATAGTGCTAGTATCAATGTTAATGCCGGAAAATTCTTCTTTTAGAGTAAGGAAGTTATTTATCTGTGTGTCACTCTCAAAGACTTGCCAATTCTTGATGTTATCTGGGACTACAGGCCTATGTTTGATTTCAGCAGTGAAAGTGTGATTGGGTTTGAAAGGTAGCTTGCAAGTGCTGGCAAAGGTTGCCAAGCTATGAGCATGTAAATTGAGCTTTCTGGAAATTTTAGTTAGTTGAGATTCTGAAAAGGTATCAAGTACTTGGATAGATGCTCCCTTATAAGCTCTTAACCTTAGATCATTTGTGATAAAGTTTCCTTTCATCTGTTGTATGATCAGATCTGAATCACCTAAAATTGAAACTTTGGTTGCCCCTAAATTTTTTATGAGTTTGAGACCTAAGAAAAGGGCTTCATACTCAGCCATATTATTTGTGCATCGAAAGTTTAACCTATATGCATGACCTTCAGCTTGGTCATTCTGCATATTGTTAATCCAAACTCCTGCTCCAGCTCCCAACTTGTTTACAGAGCCATCAAATTCTAAATACCATAAGGTTTCATGGTCAAGGTTTGGATTGAGACTCTTAGAAAGTTGGATCATGGGCAGATTGGTTTTTTGTAAGTCATTTGATACATCATCCTCCTTTGTCATATCAATTATATCAAAAGTCTTTTGGTCTTGAGAGGCAAATTGTTCATTCAATCCCTCTGTCTGTGCTGCCACTAATAGTTTAGAATAAGCCTTGCTGCACATGTCAGCATTATAGAGAATAAATGAATCCATGTCAGAATGTATTGAATAGATTGGGAAGTTTTGGGGCTTCTCTTGACTGCTCACCACATATTTCATTAATGTTTCACGGTATAATCTCTTTGGCTGTCCAAAGACTGAAATGGTGGCGTAGGACATGTCTAATTGCAAAGATCCTTGGAGTTTGGCCCCCCAAGATCTGGACAAGAGCATACCGTACTTAGGTGGAATATCAGCTACCACCACATCCATCAAAATTGTTTTGGTTGGGTATTGGACCAGGGAGACACACAAATCTTTAATTAGGCCTAGACACCTGACTTGGCTTGAATCAAATGAGAATAGATCTTTGTAAGGTCTTGTGATATCTAGGTCGAGTTTTTCCATTACAGATTTGGGCATTAAGTTGTGTGAGGCCCCGGAATCAAACATTGCATTGTGTAAAACCTTGTCATGAATGTTTAAACTGACATAGAAGGGTGGAACCCCTCCATTTGTTGTCTTTCCATTAACCTTAGGACCAAACAGTAACTCAGGTTGATCATCTAGAACATTCACAGCATCCTTATTGTCTGATACTTGGAGTGACCTATTAATCTGTTGTCTATACACTTGATGTTTGGCCAGTTCAGAAAGAGGAAAAGCTATCTTTAGCTTACTTATTTATGTTTCTAAGTTAAAGGGCTTTTCCATTTGAGTCTTGGCATTGAGTGCAGCAGATTTTTCCTTTTCAGCTGGATTTTCAGTAATCCTTTCTTCATGATTGGTATGATTTTGAATGAAATTGGTACCAAATTTATTTTCAGGGATGGTGTTTGAACTTGCTTTTGAAGGATGGGATGGGGATGGCTGGTTTCCAGAGGGCTGTTGATCTGATATATCCTCCACGGTGACTTCTGTGGGATGGAGGTTTGTTTTATCAGCGGATTCTGGAAGAACAGTTTTATCCTTTACCTTTTTTGGCTGGTTACTGTCTTTTGGTTTGAAAGTTTCAAGCACTTCTATGGTTCTACTCCTTAGTTTATACTGTTTACGTACCTCATACACTGCTGCATCATAGCCTTCCCTAAAGTCAAAAGACTCTCCTGACTTAGTTTGAAATTGATTGCAATTATGGGCCTCTTGATCTTCTTGTGTTAAAAAGACTTGATGTTCGCTGTCTAGACCCATTAGGTTGATGTGAGGATCCTCAGTTGGTTCGCTAGATGTTGAGGCCTCAGCATAATTTTCTTGAAAAGGAGGTCTAATGTGCTGATCGGGATCAACCCTTCCAACATTTGGATTTTGATTCTTTCTAAAATTTGGGTTTCTAGCAGTACTTGGTTGACCTTCCCATGATGATTTTCTTTCTATGGTTTCTACCCTGTCCCCAAGTCTGTCCATGCCCTTGATGATTGCATCTAGCTTTTGTTCAAATGCTGAGGTTTCTTCCTTAAAAGTGGTTCTTCTTTCAGCTCTTGCCCAGTTTCTTTTGGCAATAAGATTGGCCTCTACACTGACAGCTATGTTTTGCATGTCTGCCAAGGTCGCAGGGGCCCTTTCCCTTAGTTGATATGCCATATCAGCATCAAACCCATTAGGGAATTTGATTAAGGCTAAATCAGGTGGAGGTTTGAGGTTTTGAGGGATGGCATCATAAACATTGTTGAATCTGGCACAATAATCTAGGACAGTTTCTTGTGGGCCTCTCCTTATGGTGTCATACTCAGATAAAATATGTAGTGGGTCTTTTTTCTTTTCCCATCTGTTTAGGAAGGATTGATAAAGAGCACCCGAATTGGCTATGGAATTTGCAGCAAGTGCTCTGAACCAAGTTCTTACTTCACCTGTTAAGCTTTGGACAAAAATTTTCATTCTCATATCATCATCGTCTATTTCATAATTTTCAAAGTAATCTTGCATTTTCTTGGTATGCTGTAAGGCAGTATATGTGCTGGTACCATCAAAATAAGTGATCTTACTTTGGTAGTCCTAAGGCATAGCCCCAGGATTACCAGGTAGCTGTAGAGGGGCATAACGATTTGCCATATTTACAGGGATCAATGGGACAACAGGAAGGAGGGGAATGACCGGAACAACAGGGACAACAACGACAGTTTGTGTAGTGGATGGAGGTGTGAAGAATGTGTTTTGAGAAGTGGATGAGGAAGAGGGAGAAGACGAGGTTATGTGAGGACGAACTGATGGTTTAGCAGGGGTTGGGATGTAACTTTGCTAAACTGCCTCAAGGCTAGAAACAGCAAGCTCTTCTTGTTCCTCTTGCTTCCTAAGAATCTTAGGAATTAAATTAGGATTGTCAAAAACAGCTGGAGGATTTGGGTCAGGATTTGACTGGGTATACCTAGTTTTCTTTTTGGGAGCCAGCTTCCGAATTTGTTTTTGGTATTTTTGGGAATGTTTTCAGAACTAACAAGGAACTACTCAAATTTTGGAACAGCTATCTAGAGTCTAAAACTAGCATGAAGTTTGACTGAAGTAGCCTTTATCTAGTCCTGTAAATGCAAAGCAAGAACAGTTTCAAAGGCTTCATGGCTGTCATTCAGGCTTCATCTGTAGTATTAAAAAGTAGATAGCAGTTGAAAAATTCGTTCCTCCCCAGTGGAGTCGCCAATAATGTTATCACTCAGGTTGTTCCCTTTGACTCCAAAGGGAATACGGCCGAGGTAACCACTAACCAATCTTTTGGCCACAGGTCCTAGCCTACCTGTAACCAGAGAGGGCTCTCTCTTTCTGATTTAGAGTTGTTTTGGTGTAATTTTTAGGCTAGTTATGGTGCACAGGATTTTGTTTTGAATTTATTGGGATGACGATTTCAATCAGAACAAATATGTTTTTGCAGAATAATCTAGACCATTGGGCATGGAGTCGATTGTGGTGAACTGCTGGAAATATCTTTTTGAGGAAAAAGTCATGCTACAGAGCCAGAGAAGCATCTATGGAACAATTTTTTAAATCTCTAATATGATGGGATGAAAACGGGGAGTAAAAGGCAACTAAGGATCTTTCAGTGAACTGATAGGGGGAATAGTGGGAACATTACTTAGGAGCATTTAAGAATTCCTGAATAACATTCATAATGATGGAACAAATACAAACATGAGCAGTTAAGAATTCATGCTTATGATTAGTTCTGAAGAAAACATTTTTAACAATGGGGATTGAGCATAGGGTGTATTTAAACAATTCCTGTACTATTCTTTTTCTCTATTGCTAAGTTAATGACACATATATTTGAGTTAAGCAAACATAGAAAGACAAAACATAGTTTAGGATAACTTATTGTTCCATTAGACAACACAGGAATTCTATAGCAGAACACAGATCATCACTTAGACATCAAATAGTGCAGAGATCTTGAACTTTTCCAGCCATTTGTATTAGATAGTCTGAAAATATACAAAACAGTGTTTCAGAGAGAAAATCACCAACCCCAAACACGTTGTGTGGGGAGGTATATATACAAAAATTAGATACAAAATATCTAGCTGATGAGTTAATGGCTCATAAATTCTGTGCCAACCCCTGAGGAATTACAGCTGAGAGAGTAAATGTTGAAATAACTATTTAGTGCATTAGCTGTCCATCTTTGCTAGAAGGTTTTGACTTTTGTGACCCATTGAGTCGGCTGGAGCTGTGTTGTCCAAAATTTGCGCGTTTCCTTTCTTTGGCTTGCTGTCCCAGTATTATACTGAGTCATTACTTTCACCCGCCCTGCCTGCTGTCTTCATGCTGCATTAACTTTTGTTGACCTGAAGCCGATTAGAGGATACCGAACAGAGATTATTGGGGCAAAATTTGTAGCATTGCCTGCCACCAATCCTCCTTAGGCAGTTAGTGTCTTCGTATTTTTATTAGAGTTTCATCTGCCTCTGTGTACCTGTAAAAATTTGGTGGGACCTCAAATAGGTGATTAATTTCATGCTCAATGTAGAATAAATTTTCTAGCTTGTTATAGAGGCTTTGCCCTGATGGAGGTCCTGCTTCTTCAGAAGAGCTGGTGGATGCTGTGATCTGATTTGCAATAAAATTGGTCATCCTGGTGGCATATTGCTCACGGGTGAGCAGTCTTCCTGCGCCGGTCAATAGGCTGGGCAATCCTTTGTCTTGCAATGCACCCATTCTAAGTTTGTAGTCATCTACCTCAGCCTGCATTTCCTGGCATTTCCTTTCCACAGTCTGCACAAAATTTCTTAGGGTCAGCACTTTTTTAGCTGTTAGAACAGCATCTGTTCTGCTGCTGATGTTTAGGGCTGCCAACTCCTCCTTGGTGTGATTGTTGAGGAAATGTATCATCCTGTTGGCCTGCTCAGGCATATTCCCTAGTGCTGCTCTGGCCTTCTGGCTTTCAACTTGTGCTTGGCCTATTAACTCCATCTGCTCATGCACTGTTTTGATTGACTTCCACTGTTTAGCAATAGAGTGGTCAATCCGGGTCCACAAAATCTTCTTTATCTCCACTAGAGTATTCTATAAATTTAGTTCCTTTTCCAAGGCCTTTATTTTGTCCTTTAGGGCCTTAATCTCTCTGTTCTGCTCTGCTACTGTCATTTTGGATTTGTCATATTTTGTCTCCAGCTCAGCCAATTTTTCTTTGGCTTGTTTGATCTCTATTGCCTGAAGCTCCAGCTCTTTGACAACTTTGGTCAAATCATCCATGCTTATGCTAGCCTCAGGAGCTGTTGTTGTTGCCGCTGCAGCATTTGTAGTTGTTGTAGCCGTTGGAGGGGTCACTGCTGCCTCTATAGTTGCTGCAGTAGTTGGGGCAGTTTGAGGAGGTTGGGAGGTTGATTCTTCCTGTTTGTCTTGCAGTGCTTTCTCCAGCTCCCCTTCCAGATCAATTACTATTTCGTTCAGCTTCATCATTAGATCCAATTGATCCTCAGCTTCCTTTTCTTTCTACAATTCTCCTGTTTGAGGGTGCTCAGTAGGAAGCAATCTCAATCTCTTCTTTAATGCAACAATATCATCATCCTTCTTTTTCATAAGGGCCCTCACACCCTTTGGATCCTTAGGATCATGTCCTAAGTCCACAATAATGTCCTCCAATGTTTTGATTCTGTTATCTTTAGCTGTGGAGGACATTCTTTCCAAATCAAGCTGAGTGTTGGTGTTCTTCGGAGATTCCTTTAATTCATGGGCCATTGTGGCCCTGTCTACCAATGTGGCATAGACCATTTCCCCTGTTTGCTTATGCAGTTCTATCTGATCCATGGGGTGAATGTCTTTTGCCATGACCTCCAACTTTGTTCTAACATAATCTGCAGCTGAGTGAGGCTGCTGTATTTTGCGCTTAAAATGGCTGAGGATCATCTTTTCCTCTTTGATGTCATATGCTGCCATTAGCCTTTCTTGTTTGGCCGGTGTTGCCTTGAGAAATTGGTCATATAACTGCACTCTTAGCAGCTCATTTTGTGCCTTAATTTCTTTGAAGGTCGCCTTGGTGCCAGATGGCTTCTTGCTTTGCTGAGTGGAGGAGGACACCTCCATGCCATGCTGTCTTTCCTGCTCTTGTTGAAAAGAGCTTGTGGCTGTTTGTTGGCTATCTTCTTTATCTTTCCTTGGGCTTCCAAGGATTTATTCACTGATTTCTTCTATAACTGAAGAATCAACCTTTTACGTTTTGGCTTCGGGTTGCTGAGTGGATTCACTAGTGGGTGTGGTCTCGTCTCGGTCTCATTTTTTGCCTCTTTCCTCATGTGCAGGAGTCTACAAGGCAGGCACTGTTGGTGCCTCTGTTTGTTGTGGAGGAGTCTGTTCTTGCTGCTGCCCAATTGAGGAGGCAGGCTGCTCTGTGACTACTTCCTTTTCTGCACCCATTATCCCCTTGCCCTTTTCTGTACCTGTTGCTGATGTAGATGGCCCCTGGGTGGCTGGTGCAGTTGTAGCAGTCGATGTACCTTCTCCAATTTGATGTGGCTGTTTGAAAGTTACCTACTGCACATAATCTAAGTCAAGAGTTTTTTCTAAATCCTTGACATTTTTCTCCATTATTTCTTCTTGAGTTAATTCCTCAACTAATGTGCCTTGCAACCATTCATCTTGGTTGGCATACTACTCAATTTGAGGATATTTACAGTGATCATAACCTAGCAGCCTGTACTTGACTCTTCTAGCACTGATGAAGCCTTCTGGGTCATAAGGGACCCACCAGAAGCTCCTCTTTAGTTTATATTTATCCCTGAGAATTAGATCAACCTCTTTCCAACCTTCTTTCTTATTCATGATGAAGGGGCCCAGATGGTCTTTAAATTTAAGGTGGGCTTTCTTTTTGGCACTATGAAAGTGGGTGAGGTCAGAACTAATGAGTAGCCTATAGTATTCCAAGGCGAACAATCTCATCGGTACATACCTTGGGAGCCTATAAGGACAGAGCTGACAGCCATAGATTCTGATGACCGTATGGTTTTGATATAGGTACCAATCACCTATTTTATAACTCTTGGACAGCTGCAAGGTTTTCTGAATCTCAAATGAAAGTCTGGGAGGAGGGGAGCTCATTAAGAGGCAAGAGACTGGGTAAACAAATTGGTCAACAAACTCACAGTAAGAATATGGAGAGTCTTGAAATTGGTGGAAAACTGATGACCAGAAGATGACAGACCTCTTTTCACCCCTAGAATCCAATTTCTTGATGGGGCATTGGAAGATTTCAGACTGATAATACATGAATAAGTGGTAGATATATGATGAATATTTAAATACTCCCTCCCTATCCACTTTCAATAGCTGGTCATTTATTTTATTGGCTATAAACTTGGCAAAGTTATACTTGTAAGCAGGGTGCTGGCTTGGACTATATGCAGCTAGTAATACCAACACTGTTTCATCAATGTGCTCACTGGTTTTGAAGCCCAGCACATAGGAGATCATATCAACTAGGAGCTTGCCTACCTCATTGAAATGGACATATAAAAAAGGAGGTGGCCCTGTAGGCTGGCGGTCTGCCCTCATGAATGTCTTGGTGATCTTTTCAATGTCAGCACTGGAGAGTTTGGCGCCTGCATCCAGCAAATAGTTCATGGAGAAGGGAAACAATAGCTGAGTCTTCTTGAAATTGAGCATTTGGTTGATGGATTCAGGATTAATGTGAAAAAGTATGCTCCCAGATGGAGACTTAACAGTTCTCTGAGTTGGATCATAGTTCTCATCACATAATCGGATGAGCTCTGGAAAGATATTGACAGATGGGAGGAAATAGTAAGGCAGATTAGACTCCCATATACCATATGTGTCATTGTTGCTTAGATAGCTGTTTCTCAACTGGCAGAAGGTCTGTAAGTGGTTTCTGTCACCAACAAGATCCTGGATAAGGTAATCTCTATCAGCAAGAGGCATGGCTTCAAGCTCATTGTTTGGTGGATTCATAGGGGTGACACTGAGAGCTGATGGTGTAGCCATTGTAGAACTTTCAGGTGTTATCTTTAGAATGAAGTTTTGAGTATAATAGGCTGAAGATGATAGCTTATGAGGACTTGAAGAGGGGTGGCAGAATGAGTGTAGCTGGAGCCAAAGTTGCCTTTTGAAAAGAACAACTTGAAGAGTTTGTTTTAAGCTTTGGTTTCTTCTGGTGAATTCTCATAATTTAGAGACAGTGAAGGTAAATGCAGAGGAGAAAAGGTTTGCAGCTTAGTATACTGAGAGCTTGAATCGAAACATGGCAAAAGGGAACAATGCCGGGCAGGTGTGAGAGTATAGCGCAAATTTAAGCCCGAAAACGATTCTGCAACAGTGAAATTGGGTATAGTGCTCGGCTATCTTAAACAGGGGGTGCTTTAGATTATTTAGGCCAACATTTACAAGACAGTACCATTAGATTAAGGAATTTTGTAGGCACTTTAGTGGAAAAATTTGCAGAGAACGGGAAGAACAGGGGCAAACAGGTTGAATTTGGCAAATACCTGGATTAGCCAATGCCGAGGATGGTCAAATTGAGTGGAAAACAAAGACTGACGTCGAATTTGCAGGTGACGACATCCAAAGTAGTGAATTTTGAAATCTGGAGATGGTTGGAGGTGACCAGCAGAACAGCGCAGCCGCGATTGTACAATGAAAATGACCAAAAATGGTCACTTTCGGCCTTTTTAACGATAAATTTGGCGCATACGCGCTTTTGGCGCTTTCCCGCGATGACGTCAGCATGATGTCATCAGCGGGCCCCGGGTACGGATGGGTGACGTGGATGCTGACTGGGATGACAGCGTGGCAGGACACGGTGGCACAATGCGGGGGGCGCAAAGACAGCGTGGCGGGCGACGTGGGATAATGGCGGGGGCCCGGGCGTGACGTCATAGTGATGAGAGCGGTGACGTAATGGAGGGGGTGGCCGGTTTGCGGAAGGCAGTTTCCGATTTCCCCGCACCGCCTTTGGGAGAAGTGGTTTCGGGGGGGAGGCCTCCGAACACCCCGGGCTGCCGACACATGGCGGGGGTACGGCGGCAAAACCGCCCATCCCCCAGAGGTTAAAGCCCGGCATGTTGGCGGCTCATATCACCCGCCCACCGTTGGATCAGGCGCGGTTGGAGATCAATGGCTGGCGGGGCCTTTGGCTCGGCGTACAGGTTTTGGAGCGGGACCCGCCCATTAATTAAATAATATTTTGGGGCGCGGGTTGAAAACTTTAGTTCTGGTGGGTTTTGGGGTTCGAATTAATGTAGGTGATGGGGCCACAATGTCTAACAAAAAGTATTTAAACATTTAAGGTTGGGCTTAGATTGCGGGGTGACCTTCAAGGGTTTAGGGGAATGGGGTTTTAGGTATAGGCTATTAATCTTAACCTAGGGTTAGACTAATTCTGCAGTAAGGACGCAGAAGGGTTGACTATAGTCCCAGATGGACTAATGTCTCCCATAACATGTTACTTAGCTATAATTCTAAAAGGGGGGGGGATATTTAATATATTTTTGGGAATTTTCTATAGTTTTTTGTAAGAAAATAGGGGTGGGGATGTACTAGGGAGCTATAAAATAGGGTTAGAAGTTAATATGGGTATGTGAGGTGAAGTGGGAAACCAGAGATAGATGAATTATGAAGTGAGGGATTTTCAGAAGAAATGTGGCTTCTCCTTGAAGAAGAAGGTCGCAACTTGTCATGACTTTGTCAAGGGAGAAATGCAAGGAGGACTGTTTAGGCAGATCCTAAAGTCCTCAAGGGGATGTTAATAAGAAGCCTTTTGAAGGAAATGAGGGAAGTTAGAGATGGTTTGATAATTTTCCATATGGACCACTGTTCTTGCCCTTCTCTTATTGATGAGATAAGATATGATTTTCAACATATGATGTGATCAGACCTTGCTTCTGCAACCTCCAACTGCCTACCCTGTCTAATAGACCTATCATTTTTTCTTCTTTTGGATGGGTGCACTTAGCCTTGCAAACCCTGATAATCCTCTTTTCTTTTTGCTGCCCTCCCATCTAAATCTACCCTTATATCTTCCAAGGGCCCAGATTAAGCAATTGGGCTCCTTCCTTTCTCTATCCAGCTACTCATCTGTCAAGCTTGAACTGTTTGAACAGGTATTCATTCTCTAGTCTAGAACCAGCAATTTAAAACATGGCATGGCCCAGCTTGAACTGTTGGGCCATCCATCAAGATAGAAGTGGCATTTTGGTTGGCCACTTTCCTGGTCTTTCTTTGGGGTTCATTTCAATCATTTTTTCTGACCAATTCATTTTCTTGCCTTTTGATTATTCTTGTAACGCATACCCTCTTTACATTTTTTAACTATCTGTTTCTTTCACAAAAGATGGAACCTTTGTATCATCAAAGATGAACATTTTTGGCACTTTCACTGTCAATCATGAAAAATGAAACCCTATTGGTATAGGAGACTAACACAACCCCCAATACATCTCTAGGGGAGTTATTTATACAAAAAGAGTTACAAAATATCTCATAGAGAAAATATCAAGCAATAACTTTATCCATCTACTTTTTCAAAGGAAGTAAATGACATTGAAAACAGAGCGCAATGAATGTAGGAGTAACTTCCACTGTACTGGCTACCTTAGGTGGTCTGCTATATTTGACTTTTTGACTCAACAAGTTGGCTAGTAGCTGTCTCTTTAATTTACATTCCAATGTTGCTGTCCCGACCCTTTCATCTGTGCCTAATTCCACTCTAATGCGTTTTGGCATGACTTCCTTCTTCTATTGTTTTCATCAGCTTCGGTATACATGTAGAAATTGGGCTGGACTTCAGAAAGATGTGTTTTTTCATGCTCAATATAGAACAGATTCTCCAACTTGTCATATAAGCTCTGCTAAGAGGGAGGTACTCTGTCTTCTAAAGTGCTTGATGATGTTGTGATCTGATTGGTAACATATGTATTCACCCTGTGAGCATATTGTTCATGTGTCAACAGCCTCTGTTTGCCAGTTAACAAACTGGGTAGACCCTTTTGCTGCAAGACTATAAACTTTTCTGTAAAAGAATTTATTTCTATTTGCATTTCTTGACACTTTCTCTCCAGATTTTGTATAAAATTCCTCATAGTCAGCACCCTTTTAACTGTCAAAATAGTGCTTGTCCTATCCCTGATATATAGAGCTGCCAGCTCTTCTTTGTTGTGAGTGTTCAAAAAATTGGTTAATTTGTTGGCCTGCTCGAGCATGTTCTTCAGTAATGCTCTGGCCTTTTGAATTTCTACTTGGGCCATTTCTATTAATTCAATTTGCTCATGGATAGTCTGTATTGATCTCCATTGATTAGTAATGGACTGACCAATTTTAGTCCACAAAATTGTTTTGATTTCTGACAGATTTTTATGAAGAGTAAGATCTTTCTCCAAGGATTTTACCTTATTTTCCAAGGCCTTTACCTCTCTTGTTTTTTCAGCCACCGTTATTTTGGATTTATCATAGCTTACCTCTAACTTGGCCAGTTTTTCTTTGGCTTCCTTCAGTTTTTCCATTTGGAGTTCTAATTCTTTTATTTCCTTCATCATATTTTCCATGCTCATGCTGCTGCTGAGGCATCTGTGACTGATGTACCTATTGCTGGGACAATACGAGGTATAGCTGTTGTGGTTGTTGGAGCTGTTTTTGGTGGCTGGGAGGTTGACACTCCCTGCTTCTGTTTCATTGCTTTCTCCAATGCCTGCTCTATTTCTGTTAATCTCTCATTCATCCTCATCAGTAAACCCATCATGTCATCCTTTGCTTTCTGTTGTGCAACTTCTGTAGTTTGTGGATGCATTGTAATTGGCAGCTTTAATTGCTTTTTGAGAGCTGCAATGTCTTCCCCCTTCTTTCTTATTAATGCTTGGATGCCTTTGGGATCCTTGGGATCATGTCCCAGCTCTATGATAATTTCTTCTAAGGATTTAATTATGTTATCATTAGCCAAAGAAGAAGCCTTTTCCAATTCCAATTGGGCAGAAGTATTATGTAATGAATTTTGTAGTTTGTGAGCTAATAATGCTTTGTCTGCCAAGGTGGAATACACCATTTCTCCGGTTTGTTTATGTAATTCAATCTGGTCCATTGGGTGGATGTCTTTAGAGAGAACTTCCAGATTGGTCCTGATATAATCAACAGCTGACTGTGGCTACTACATTGTGGGCTTGAAGTGACTAAGGGTCATTTTTTCTTCTTGTATATCGTATGCTGCCATTAACCTTTGTTGATTTGTGGGGGCCATTCTCAGTTATAAAGTTGGATCCTTATTGGCTCATTTCTAGCCTTTACTTCAATAAATTCTTTCTTGATATCTGAGCCTTGCTTGCTCTGTTGTTTGCTGTGTGGCTTGGTGGATGTAACCTTGACACCATGCTGCCTCTCTAGCTCTTGCTGATATGAGCTAGTTGATGTTTGCAAAATTGGAGGAGTCTACTGTTCAGTTCCTCCCTCACCTCTCAGGTTGCCTGTTGTCTCTTCTGAGAGTTCCTCTTCAGAGTAAGGATTTAACCTTTGCCTCTTTTCCCCTTGCTGTTCTGCTGATCCAATTATAGGTATTTCTTCCTGCCTGTCTCTTTTCTTGGCTCTTTCTTCATTGAGAGGAGTTTGTAACACAGGGATTTCAGGTACCTTTGTTTGTGTTGAAGGACCTTGCCCTTGGCTTTGTTCCTTTGATGTATCTAGCTGGTCTGCCATTATATCTTGCTGCTCTAAATGCAGCACTTCTTTGCCTTTGGATGTCGCTGCAGGTGGAGTACTTTCTTGGGCAGGTTGTTGTGAAGTTGTAGCAGATGATGTGCCCGCTCCAATGTGTTGAGGCAATTTGAAAGGGACCCGTCCAAAAGAGTTCAGGTCAAGTGTTTTTTCAAGCTCTTTCATTTCTTTTTCCAATCTCTCTTCCTCAGTAATCTCTTCTACTAGTGTGCCTTCTACCCATTCTTGTTGGTTAGCATATTGTTGAACTTCAGGGATTTTGTGGTGAACATATCCTGTAAGCTTGTTTTTGACTTTTCTATAACTTATGAAAAGTTCAAGGTCATATGGTGACCAATGAAAACTTAGTTTCAGCATAAGTTGATCCCTTAAAATCTTATCTGCCTCCTCCCAGGCTTCCCTTTTGTTGAAGATAAAAGGGTCCAATTGATTTCTTATCTTGAGCTGTGATTTTTTCCTAGCTCCATAGCAATGAGTCAAATCTGAACTAATAAATTGCCTAAAGTATTCCAGGCAAATAGTCTCATAGGGAAATACTTTGGCAGCTTGTAGGGGGATAGTTCACAGCCATAAATCTTGATCACAGTGTGATTTTGGTAAAAGTACCAGTCACCAATATTGTAGTCCTTTGAGAGATGCAAAATTTTCTGCATTTTAGCAGAGAGTCTGGCAAGAGGAGTTATCAATAATAGAGAAGTAGCTGGATATATGAACAGGTCAACAAACTCACAATATGTATAAGGGGAGTTATGGACTTCATGGAATACTGAGGTCCAGAATATCACAGACCTCTTTTCTCCCTTGAGGTCCAACTTTCTAAGGGGAATTTGAAAACTATCAGGTTGATTGTACAGCAGTAAATGATATATGTAGGATGTGTATTTAAACACTCTTTCTCTGTCCAAGTTCATGAATTGCTCATGGATTTTATTGGCTATGAAGGTGGCATAGTCATATTGGACAGTAGGGGGCTGTCCTAGAGTGAATATGGACATCAACACTAAGACAGTTTCATCAATATGCTCACTGGTTTTGAAACCCAAGATGTAGGAAATCATATCAGTAATGAATATACCAGCTTCATTGAACCAGACCTGATTAAAAGGGGGTGGCTGCCTAGGCTGGCTTTCTGGTCTCATGAATAATTGAGCTATTCTAGTTATCTCTGAACTGGGCAGTTTGGCAGCTTGGTCAAGCAAGAATTCCATGGTGAGAGGGGCCAGAGGTTGAGTTGGTTTAAAATGTAGCATCTCATTTATGGATTGAGGGGTAATATAGAAGAGGACAGTCCCAGATGGAGCCATAACTTCTCTTTGTGTGGGGTCATAATTTGCACAACACAAATGGATGAGATCAGGCAGCACATTTACTGAAGGGAGGTAGTAGATGGGCATGTTGGACTCCCAAATTCCAAAGACATCGGTATTGCTTCTGTAGCTATTCCTAATTTCACAAAAAGCTTGAAGGTGAGGCTTGTCACCCATCATATCCTTAATTTGGAAATCCCTGTCAGCAAGGGGCATCCATTCCAATTCCTTATGTGGTGCATTCAAGGGGACAACATTCAAGGCCACTGGAGCCTCCATTTTTCAAATTATTTTATGACTCTTTCAACTTGTAGTTAGGGCTTTTGCAGCAACAATATGGTAAAATGATAGTTTGTGGGCTTTTCTGTGGAAATTGTAGGCGGAAATAAGCTTAATTTCAGCTCGATGGGCGAATTTGCAGAGGGAAACATAGCTCACGGGTTTTCTTTGGAAAAAATGGTAAAGAGGTGACTATAATGCAGAGGTTTGAAGGTAACACTGTGATTTTAATTCGAAATTTGGTTCTGCGGGCAATTTTTAGAGAAAAACTTGGAAAAACAGGGTTTGGGAGTAGAATTTGGGTAAATACCTATTTTATGGACGCCTAGTGCACAATGTGGGTGGCAGACCGAGTTGAGGGACCGAGCAGCGAAGTCGATTTCCCTGGGTGGTGGACTATGCAGTGAAAATGGCGTTTTGTATGTCGAAAACCATGCAAACATCGCGCAAAAGAAACAAAGTGAAATGGACAAAAAACATCGTTTAATGACTTTTTAATACAAATTTTGATTTTGGCGGGTTTTTGGCGCACTTTGTTCGGGTGACATCAGCATGACATCATCTTTGTCGGGTAGCCGGGGTACGGAAGCTGACTTGGCGGTGACGTGGCAGACACGGCGGATGATATAGTGGTAAGGTGTCAGAGGATGTGGGCGACGACGTCAGCAGCGGAAAGCAGGGACAGTTTATGGTTTTATTGCACTGTTTTATGTACAATGGCGGTTTTTGACAAAACGGACGCGATACAACATGGTGGCGATGCATGGATTATGTAGGTGGGAAAACCGCCGATTTCCCAGAGGCTATCTTTTGGTCATCGGGGGCCTTCCAATATCGACGTGGATCGTCCGATGGGAAAGCCTGCATCGGACGGTTGACGGAGGTCTGAGTTGGCGGAGGCTTATGACACGGGGACCCACGTTAATTTTTCAATGTTTTTATAATGTTCTCGGGGTATTACACTTTGGTTTATCGGGGCTTTGCGGGCGCGGTTATTTATTTAACCAAGTGTTAAATAAATTCCAAGGTTTATGTATGAGGAGGGGTTATTAT
This sequence comes from Pinus tabuliformis, assembly GCA_031772625.1. Lineage (NCBI taxonomy): Eukaryota > Viridiplantae > Streptophyta > Pinopsida > Pinales > Pinaceae > Pinus > Pinus tabuliformis. The sequence continues at coordinate 556,710,340 of CM062814.1, read as the reverse complement.
AAGGTTCCCAATGAACCTATAATCCCCGAAATACTATGGTTATGGCTATAATTACGGGGGCGGGGAATATTTAAGTTTTTTGGGGTTTTTTATGTATGTTTTTATAAAATAGGGGCGGGGAAACATTATAAAGGAACTATACAATAAAGTTAATGTTAATATGGTTTTATGAATGTAGGACGCTAAGTTTGTAAGGTAAAACTTAGGTTTTTAGGGAAATGAAAGTGAAATGGAATGATTATTTTTTTACACAAGAAATGTGGCTTGTTTCGGCTAAGTAAACACAAAGTCTCACTTAGTATTCCTCATAAAATGAGGGGAACTAGGACCACTGAGCAGATCTCAATGACCTTGAGGGAAGTTAGTAAATGTTCTTGGAGGAATGGGAGGGAAATTAGTCATGCTCCAACTATTTTGCAGCCACTTTGCCATGGTACCTGTGATATCCATGAGATAAATCATATTCAAAAAAGACAAAACTGATCACAAACTTGCTTCTGCAACACCAAACTGCCTACCCAGCCTAATACACCTAACATTTTTTCTTCTTTTCCCTTGGGTGCATTTGAACTAGCAAACCCTTTCTCTCTTGTTTTCTTTTGACTACCCTCCTATCTAAGTCTGCCCTTATCTCTTCCAGGGGCTCAGATTTCACTCTTGAGCACCCCTGCTTCTCTGCCTAACTACTGATCTACCAAGCTTAAACTACTTGGACAGAATTCACTCCCTATTTCTAAAACAAGAAATTTAAACATGGACTAGCCAAGATTGAGCTGTTTGGCCATCCATCAAGTGTGACAGAAGTCACTGATTGCATATTTTGAACTCCTTTGAAAAAATAGGATAGCAGTGGCATTTTGGCTAGCCCACTTTCCTGGTCCTTTCTTTGGGGTTCATTTTCTTTCTTTATTGACCAATTCATTCTTCTTGCCCTTTGATTTTTCTTTTAGGGCATACCCTCTTTTCATATTTTAATTTTTTTATTTTTTTGGAAAATATGGAACCTTTGCATCATGGAAAGGATGATCATATTTGGCATTTCCACAGTCAATCATGAAATATGACACCTATTGGTATAGGAACCTGACAGGTCCAATGGGACTACTATGCAGAGCGATTTTCTTTCAAATGACATCATCCACTTCTTCAAATTGATTACCCCATTCATGTTGATGGCCTAATAAATTCCAAGCAGTGTGTGGTATGGATTTATTTCATCAACAATCTCTATTACTTCAAAATCGTCCAACGTGCTCGCCCCTTCTATATCTACATCACTCCATGCAATCTCCCCATAGGGATAATCTTCTGTTGATTTTCCATTCTCAATTGGATTGGAGACCACTTCAGCACAGGTCTCCCCATTCTTTCCCATGTCTGTTTAGGCAGAACATTCACATCTGACCCCAGATCCAAGATAACTTGATCCATCTCATAGTCTCCTATTTGCACGGTAAGCCTCATCTCGCGCCCTGCTTGTTTCTTGTGTTTTCTTATCTTTCTGATCATGTGGTGTCCTTCAGGAGCACCTTCCTTACTAGCACACTTATTTGTCAATTCTTGTAGTCCTTTCATGACCTTACTGTTGCGCAACAACTTCATACAAGTCTCCAAGAAAGTGGTAAGCATGAGGGGTCAACTTCTTCAGATAGCTTGTCCTGACTTCCTGAGGTAGATGCCTCAGCGAAGATTTTCTTTGCTTCCATGAACGTTTCCTTCGCACGCTCTGGATCAAACCAAGCCTCCTTTTTTGGAGCCTTCTGAACCCACTCAATTTCTTCAAGTTGCTTTCCTTTATCATCACCAGTCATCATTCATTTCGCAGCACAATATTCACATTGGCGATCTTATTCGCGGGGCTCGGCCCTCATCATCTATAGATTATGGGTAGGCTGCACCTTAGCTATTAGTATATGGAAATATTCTATCGCGTGGTCAAACTAATTACAACATTGGCATGATGGGCATGTCTAGCTCGTACACTCCTGCATGTAGTGTCATGGCACTCTGCAATTATAATGAATAACTTGTCCTTGACCTCTACCAGGTCCTCCTCCTCCTTAACCTCATCTACACCCCTGATATCCTCTACGTGCTCCCTCGACACCTTGATCTGAAGGCTAAGTTTTGATTTTCATTCGATACGCAGGAGTTCCTTCCATCATCAATTCATAGCTACAGTAGTTACACTCATCATGACCCACTGATTTACAGAAATTGCATAATAAATGTTGCGGCGTCTATACAAATTTTTGCAACAAGTGACAATTGTTTGTTACATGTTTTCCAGCTACCTGATAGATAGCGCACCACAGCGCGAGCCCTGCAATTGGTCCCACAACAACCTCTTGTCTTTGGGGCATTGGTCCTCCCCCTGTAATATAATTAATGAAAATAGGGTAGTGATACTTATCATGCCCCTTGTTTTTACATTTTAGGAACCAAAATTCTTCGCGCACCTTTGACTGAGCAACTTTTTCCTTCTTCAAGCTCTACAACTCAAAGTAGAGGTTCTGCAACTACGCATGAATCTGTTGAACTCCCAAAGTAGTGTCCTGAATAGGTGTTGCATGCAATCTCATCGCAATTTCTAAGGCTTTTACCTGGGTCCCTATCTTTAGTTGCGATAAAGAAACCCTTAGGTGGGGCAAAAGCAAGGCTACAAACCATTCGTAGTGATGACTATCTGTGAGATTCATGTTAGCTTCACAGATCTAGCACTTTAGTCTCTGATCCAGTTCCCAAGGTTTTTCGTTGGGCCTCATCATGATTTCCTTGAATCCAATGACTGATTGTGATTCAAACTTGGGCCTACTGAATTCCTTATTAAGAGCACTCTAAGTGTCTGCTAACGATGCCAATGGGTTATTGGTACAGTACTTAATGTACGATGTCAACACACATTCTTATAGAGAAGTAACCAACTACGCCTTTTTTATATGATCATCTGTAATATCCTATGCCCTCCATACAACCTTCATAATGAACCAAAACTGATCCAAGTCCTCACTTTCCATGCCCTTGAAAATGGGCAACTTCATGGTATTCGACATATTCAATGGTGGTGGAGGTGGTGTTGGTGTAGGTGAAGGAGTATGTTGTGGAGGTGAAGGTGGAGGTGGTGTGGGCAGATGAGGTATTCGCAGAAAACCATGCTTTATCGACTATACAATGCTTCATGGTGAGGCCTGTATTGCTTCCTCGTCGTCAATCGAAGGAGGTTCTATCAATGGATTGTATTCAGGACCAACTCTCTCTAGATTTCTAAAGGATTGTCCACTTCACATAGATCCAAACATCAAGGTAGTGGCATAACCCACTTTTCACACAAGATCATTTTAATCCAAGTATTCAAAGATTTGAAATACTTACCTTGCGGTCCTTTGAAAAAGCACTGCTCTGCTTCACTGTAGTTGACTGAGGTATCAACTGCAAATTCTGTCACAAATCCTCCTATGACTCGATGAAGCCAGTGATTGACAGTGCGTGCGATCTTATCTTCAGAAGCTTCCAACTTCCACACTAGCTCTGGGGTCCACACTATTGGACCGTCAAGCCTCCACCTTTGTTGGGATGGGGTCACCTAGGGTCAATTTTGGGGCAAAAGCCCAAGTTTTGTTGTATAAGGATGTAAATTCTCTGCAAATTATGGTCGCGCATCGCGTAGTTAGTTAAAGAATCATAAATGGTTTTACCCTTCTTTATGTAAGTGGAGTCAACTTTTTGAGGATCTACACATCATCTATAGACCATGGGATTGTATAAATAGGTGTGTCTTAGGATGTATAAGGAAAGTAACGAAGTTTTTCTATGCGAGAAGTCTAGAGAATTAACATGGAAGAGTAGGAAGAAAGGCTTTGTAGCTATGTGCACAGAGGCCTAAAGTAGAGTCCGCAACTGAGTGCGTGGATCCCTACAACTGAGTGCGTAGGGAAGTCTTGAGTCTGTAAGTTAAACTTCATATTAATAAAGAATATTGTTGTAGAAATACTTGTGTTTATCTCTTTACTTTTGTTTTATATGAATACGCTTTATGTTGTGATGAATGATGGGTTTATAAAATAATGATTTATTGATGTGCAACCTTACACGATTTATAATGTTATATGAATGAAATTGATGTTAATTGTTTACGCGAAGGTTACCTTGTTGTCTGTTGAAGTTATCAAACACTTAACCCGATCTGAGTAATTACTAAGTTAAGAGTAATCTTCAAGGCGCATACATAGCAGATTAGTCAATTCAAGGTCCGTGAAAGATAGTCATAGACCTTCGCGGAGGTCTAGAGGCTGATTAAAGGGAGTTACATCTATAAGCCATAAAGGCTTATCGATCTCTGTGAAGGTAGATTTAGGGCATAAAATGAAATCATGCTAATCTCTGGGTGCAGAAACTTGGTTCCAGCATCCCCCCATACTGCTTCGGGTGAGACTCCAGCCCACGCTCCACAGATTGATGCCGAAAGGGCTAGTAGTGTAGGGATTTGTTTGGTGCAACTAACTCTGAACCTAGGTCAGGACCCACTAAGCTAAAAAATGGTTTCGTTGCCGGGATCGAGATCTGCATAAAGAGATGTGTGATGTCGCATCATTCGAATCCAACAAAGAAAGAAATTGAGAAGTGGTTGGATAGAAAGATCCATGAATTCACAGCGCAAGAGAATAGAAATCCATGCCTAACAAAAGAATAGTGGTTGGACAGGTATATATACATAGAAATACACAAAATCTTATTCTACACCTTCCCAATCGAACTATACGAGTGGATCTCTAAATTGGCAGACGACCAAGGAAGGTGGAGGCTTGACGGTCCACTAGTGTGGACATTGGAGCTAGTGCGAAGGTTGGAAGCTTATGAAGATAATATCTTGCGTGTTGTTGATCACTGGCTTGATCGAGTCATAGGAGGATTTCTGACAGAATTCGTTGTCAATACCTCAGCCAGTTAGCATGAAGCAGAACAATGATTTTTCAATGGACTGCTAGGTAAGTATTTGAAATATTTGAATATTTGGATTAAGATGCTCTTGTGTGAAAAGTGGCTATGCAACTACCTTGATGTTTGGATCTATGTGAAGTGGACAAATCTTTAGAATTCAGGAAGGAGCAGGTCCTGAATACAATCCATTGATAGAGCCTCCTTTGAGTGATAACAATTGAATGGTATAGGCCTCACCATGAAGCGTTGAATAGTTGATAAAGCAGGGTTTTCCACGAATACCTCATCCGCCCACACCACCTCCACCTTCACCTCCACAGCATACACCATCAGCCACACCACCTCCACCTCCGCCACCATTCAATATGTCGAATACCATGAAGTTTCCCATTTTCAAGGGCTTGGGAAGTGAGGACCTAGATCCATTTTGGTTCATTACGAAGGTTGTATGGATGGCATAGATTGTTACAAATGATCATATAAAGAAGGCATAGTTGGTTACTGCTCTACAATATCACGCGTTTCCATGGTACATTAATACTACACTAACCCATTGGCATCGTTAGCAGACACTCAGACTGCTATGAATAAGAAATTCGGTAGGCCCAAGTCTGAATCACCATCAGTCGTTGGATTCAAGGAAATTATGACGAGGCCTCGTGAAACACCATGGGAGCCAGATTAGAGACTAAAGTGCCAGATCCACGAAGCTAACATGAATCTCATGGATAGTCAGCGCAACGAATGGTTTGTAGCTTTGCTCTTGCCCCATCGAAAGGTTGCTTTATCACAGTAAAAGATAGGGAATCAGGTGGAAGCATTGGAAAGTGTGATGAGATTACATGAAACACCTATCTAGGATGCTGCTTTGGGAGTTCAACAGATTCATTCGAAGTTGCAAAACCTCTACTTGGAGTTGCAGAGCCTGAAGAAGGAAAAAGTCACTCAGCCAGAGGTGCGTGAAGAAGTTTGGTGCCTAAAATGTAAAACCCAGGGGCATGATAAAGATCAATGCCCTGTTTTTGCAAATTATATTATAGGGGGAGGGCCAATGCCCCTGAGATAGGAGGATTCCATAGGAAAAAGTGCAAGGCCCATGCTATGGTGCATTATCTATCAAGTAGCTAGAAAACATGTAACGAACAATTGTCATTTGCTACAGAATTTTTTACAAATGTCACAACAATTATTCTGCAATTTCTGTAAATCAGTGGGCCACGATGAGCGTAACTTCCATAACTATGAATTGATGATGGAGAGAATGCTCGCATATCGAATGCAAATTGAAACTCAGCCTCCATATCAAGGAATTGGGGGAGCACATGGAGGATATCAAGGCCACAGATGAGACCGAGGAGGAGGAGGTCCTTGTGGAGGTCGAGGACAAGTTCTTTTCTAGAATTGTGGAGTGCCAGGACATTATACACAGGAATGTACGAGCTAGACACCCCCATCATGCCAGTACTACACTCAATTCGACCATGCAATAAAAGAATGCCTTATACTAATAGCTAAGATGCATGAAAACAAGGTGCAACCTCAGTAGCATAGCTAGAATCTATAGATGATGAAGGCCAAGCCCCACGAAGAAGATCCCAATGTGAATATTGTGCTGTGACGCAGAATGATGACTTGTGAAGATAAAGGAAAGCAACCTAAAGAAATTGAGTGGGTTTGCAAGGCTCTAGAAAAGGAGGTTGGGCTTGATCTGGAGCACGTGAAGGAAACATTAATGGAACCAAAGAGAAGCTTTGTTGAGGCATCTACCTCAGGAAGTTAGGACAAGATATCTAAAGAAGTTGACCTATCCATGCTTACCACTTTCTTGGAGACTTGTATGAAGCTGGTACATGACAAAAAGCTGGTGAAAGGGCTTCAAGAACTGATAAATAAGTGTTCTAGTAAGGAAGGTGCTCCTGAAGGACATTGTGTAGTTAGAAAGATAAGAAAACACAAGACAAGAACAAGGTGCGAGATGAGGCTTACCACACAAATAGGAGAGTATGAGATGGATCAAGTTATTTTGGATCTGGGGTCGGGTGTGAATGTTTTGCCTAAATAGACATGGGAAAGAATGGGAAAACTGCGCTACAGTGGTCTCCCATTCAATTGAGAATGTAAAATCAACAGAAGATTAACCCTATTGGGAGATTGCATGGAGTGACTATTGATATAGAAGGTGCGAGTGCATTGGCTGATTTTGAAATGATAAATATTTTTGATGACAACAATCCATACCTCATGCTCCTGGGAATTGATTGGGATATGGAAATGAATGAGATAATCAATTTGAAGAAGTGGATGATTTGTTTTGAAAGGAAGTTGCTCCGCATAGTAGTACCATTGGACCCTGCAAAAGGACTACGCTATACTAAACTAGTCCACGACTATGAAGAAAGTGATGATGATTTGGACTAGATCTATAAAATAATAGCGCGAGACCAATATTGGGTTAATCCGACAATTGATGGACGCATTGCATGGGACCGTGAAAGTTCTTGTACATCAAATTCTGATGAGGAATTGGAGCATTGTTAGAATAGGTTGCACAATGTATCTATGCTGCATTGTAATATGATGACTAAATCATTGTGTTGTAATATGATGACTAAATCGTTGTGCTCTATATCATCCGAGGTAAGAAGTCTGCCTTATTATGATGGTCTAACTGATGTGGATAAATTTCTGGATGCATTTGAAAGGGAAGTGCCTAAGAAGCATCGCTTCCAAGCACTGGATTTAGCACTATGTGCTACGTCTGCACAGTGGTAGGGTATGCATAAAGATAGTTTTGATGAATGGCATGAATATAGAAGAATGATGCGATTATAGTTTGGTCACCTGAAAGTTAGGCTAACTAAAAAATATGATGGAAGAAATGATCCATGCAATCATTTAGCAAAATGGACTAAGGTTTATGGAACAGAACCATAGCCAGAGTGGGTGCATATTTTATGTCACACTTTCGATGTCATTCCTATGAATTGGTACCTTGAAACAAAGCTCCGCCACGGTACCGCAGAGTGGGACATCTTGAGAGAATGAATTTTAATGACCTTCAACTTTGAGTATGGGTTCAAAACCATCAACGAAGTGCTACAGGAGGTTAAGGCAACAATCTTCAGAATATCGTAGGGTCCTTTAGAATTGATTCAACCAGATTTGAGCACCTAGCTACACCATGCACTGGAGTGCTATAATGTGACTAGTGAAGAAGATGATGAGGATCCAAGGAATATTAACATTCCAGAGGCCAAAGGCCACCGTGAAGTTGAGGTACCGCAAATAGAGAATCCATACATCACCGCACCATTAAAGAATATACAAGTGAACATTGGCATAGAGGTGGAGCTGAAGTTTGCAAAGATTGGAGATTACTGGGATGATGCTACAGTAGATAAAGTCACTAAGTTGCTCTACAAATATCAAGACTTATTTCCTACCAAAATTTTAGACTTAAAAGGCATCATAGGTGATTTGGGAGTGATGAAAATAACTTTGAAACTGGATGCGAAGCCCATTAAGCAAAGGCCATACCACCTTAATCCCGAATACAAGGAAAAGGTCCGCTTGGAGTTGGACAAGATGCTTGCAGTAGGTATCATTGACCCAGTGGAGGAGTCTGATTGGGTGAGTCCAATGGTAGTTTAGGAAAAGAAGCAGAAGGATAAAATAAGGATTTGTGTAGATCTGAGGAAGATTAACGATGCTTGTGTTCATGATCCTTTTCCAACTCCGTTCACAAATGAACTACTGGATAATGTTGGAGGGCAGGAGGCTTATTCATTCACTGATGGGTTCTCTAGATACCATCAGATTAAGATCATGCTAGAATATAGGAGTAAGACCACTTTCGCAACAGAATAGGGATGTTTCTAGTATACATTGATGCCTTTTGGACTTAAGAATGCGTCGATGATCTTCTCATGTGTTGTCATCATGGCGTTCAAAGAATTCATCCACAAGTTCTTGGAGGTATATTTTGATTATTCAATGGTGTTTGGGCTAGTAAAGCGCGATGTAGCCAGTTTGTGCTTGATGTTGGATACACGTCGAAGGTATTAGATTTGCACTAAACCTGAAGAAATGCTTGTTCTGCATCCCTTTCGAAATCTTGTTGGGTCATGTGGTATGCAGGCAAGGACTTATAGTGAACCTTTGTAAGATCACGGTAATAATTAATTTGGAGGTGCCAAGAAGTTTTAAGCAGTTGCGTGCAACACTAGGCCATACTCGGTACTATTGAAATTTCATCAAAAGTTATGCTCAGATTACCACGCCTATGGAAAAGCTACTGAAGAAAGATGCTACATTCTATTGGGTTGAAGAATTTCAGTGCAGCTTCGATGTATTAATGGAGAAAATGGTCACCACATCAATTCCGGTCTTCCCAGATTAGAAGAAGGAATTTCATGTGCATGTGGATGCCTCGAGTATTGCACTAGGAGTAGTGCTGACACAGGCCGGTGAAGGAGTGTTGGATCACCCTATAGTGTTTGCAAGTAGGAAGTTGTCAAAGGCTGAAAATAATTATTGAACGATAGAGCGTGAAGGCTTGGCTATGGTATATGCACTCCAGAAGTTCAGAAATTACCTGCTAGGTGAACATTTCAAGATGTACATAGACCATTCTACATTAAAATATCTAGTTAATAAGCCTGTGTTATTGAGGGGAATATGCAAATGGTTGGTGTTATTCCAAGAATATGATTTCGAGGTAATCGTGAAGCCAGGGCGATTGAATGCAAGCACAGACCATCTGTCGTACATTGAAAGAGGAGAGGAGCCTACTAATTTGGAGGAAGGTTTACCTGACAGGAAACTCTTCGTGGTGCATGTAGCGGATAATCACTTTGAGGATATTATCCATTTCTTAACCACAAGAATGGCTCCAGAAGGATACACCAGTCAACAAAAGAAATAACTAGTGGTGCATGTGCCAAATTTCTCTGTAATTGCAGGGCATTTGTACAATATGGGATTGGATGAGATACGTTGACATTTTGTGCCTGATTTTGAATGAACCAGTATCCTCACCGAAGCTCATGGAGGAGCTATGGGAGGGCATTATGTAGGAAAAGCAACAACGCAGAAGATTTTGCACTTTGGGTTGTGGTGGCCGAAGCTGCATAAGGATTCTAAAGCCTATTGTAGGGCATAAGATGCATGTTAGAGAATGGGTAGACCATCATAGAGGGATGAGCTACCTTGGAATCTGTAAGTGTCATTGTAGTGATTTGAGAAATGGGAAATCGATTTTGTAGGACTGATTCAACCTCCAAGTAAGAAGTCAGGTGTGCGGTATATCATCACCACAACTGAATATTTGACTAGATGGGTGGAGCCACAACCTATGAAGGACTGTACAGGGGAAACAACAAAAAAGTTTCTATTTGAATATGTGTTGACCATGTTTGGTTTCCCAAAGGTATTGATGAGTGATCACGGTACGCATTTTCTCAATGAAACGATCAGCGTGCTGACATATGAGTTCCATATTTACCATCAGAAGACTACACCATATCATCCTCAAGCCAATGGAATGGTTGAGGCTATTAATAAGATATTGGAGAATCCACTAACGAAGGTTTGCAACGTGCACCGAAATGATTGGGACATGTGCATACCAGCAGTGTTATGGGCTTACAGAACAACTTGTAAAAATTGTACTGGTCAGACACCTTTTATGTTGGTCTATGGCATGGAAGTTGTCATGCCTATGGAGTATACCATGCCTAGTCTACACATTATGGATTTAATAGGAATGGCGAACTACGGAGCCTTAGAAGAAATGCTCGCATAGCCAATGGAGCTCGAGGAGGACAGATTTTTGGTTGGCTTCCATCAACAGGTTCAGAAGGAATGCGAAAAATCTTGGCACGATCGGCACATCAAACTATGCACCTTCAAGGTAAATCATTTGGTTTTATTATATGACAGTAAGTTTGATAAGTTTCCAGGAAAATTTCAGATGCACTGGCTAGGGCCATATGTTATCAAATAGATTACAGATGGTGGAGCAGTTCAACACGTGAAGTTGAATGGAGACCCATTTCTGGGAAGGGTAAATGGAAGCCAATTGAATCCATACACCGTGGATCTGGCCGAATGATTACATGATCGTAGCACAATCTTAGTGCTCCAGGCAGCTGCAAGGAGGCGCGGTACTATAAACTACAATGCCCGGTTTGTAGAACTACACGATAAGGGGGTTGCGCAAAAATGAATGATGTTGCAGTACCAAAAGAATCGCGAAGGGCTAGGGGGAGAGATCACACAATGTAGCTATAAAGTGATCATTACAGTCACTGTTCATGATTTGACTTCTAGGAGACGGCTAAGAGGAGTTGGGGGGTGGAATTTAAGGCATTTAAGGTTAAATTTAAGAGTGAAATCTTTGGAAATATGCCACCAATTCAATATTTATGGACGGATTTTGGGGGGAACAATCGAATTTGAATTTGCCTACAAATTATGTGTGGTCGTCCATTGAAAAACACTTTTCATGCTTAGAATTTCTATGTTGAGCTATCAATTATTTATGAATCCTCAATTTTTTATTGATTTAGTCTCCACATTTGTATTTGATAAGTTATCCAAGGATACCGAGCAGTTTATTCTCAGCACGATGTTTGGACCAAGAGAGACTGCTAGTACGGGAGGAGTTTTTGTCTCTAAGGGAGTTGTTCCAGATGTGATGAGCATGGAGGCTTTGGCTTTTGTGCCTATGGCACCAAGGTTGCCTAGGCCAAAGCCTACACCAGTGAGAGAAGTGCCCAAACCTAAGAAGGACAAGTAGAAGAAGCCCATGCTGGTGTGCGAGCCATTGAGGAAGCATGCTGCTACTTAGGTCCAAAAGAAAGAAAAATCGAGCGCTAAGGATAAGGGGAAAGTAATGAATTTGGAGGCCGAAGAGGGTGCGAAGGACATAGACATCGAGGGGGTGGATCCTATATCCAAGTTGCCCGATTATATCCCTCTATGGAGGGGAAAAGTGAAGGTCCCTAAGGACCTGTTGAGATTGCTAGACCTGCGAACATGTCAAGGGGATCTCCCTGGTAAGAAGTCCCAAATAGACCTAAGACCATTTGGTGTAGGAGTTCTAGCAGTGGGTCATAAGGTAATGCCTTGACCGCGATTTACACAAAGGCAAGTAAGATAACTCTTTCAGTAGAAAGGGTGTGACTACTACAGTGAGTCAAGGAAGGTGCATGAGAGGTTCTAACACAGGTGGGTTGAGATGAGGGTGAAGGTGAGTTCCAGGTTGAAAGGGATCAGTCCCAACTCGGCTAGGAACACACAAACATAGGACATACATAGGTTCGGGTGGAGCAGTCCATATGGATGCAGAAGTCACAACATACAAGGTAAGATAACACGTACAACACTCACAAATCAGTCCGAACGAGTGCAACAGTTGTTAGAGTGAGCTTCATATGTTGTCGGATGTCTGGCAGAGTAGTCGACATGGACGGGACAACATTAACAACATATACAACAAATTTCTTATGCATTACAACAAATGAAACAGTTCAAATGTAGAACACAGGTTAAAGCGATATGCATTGCAAGTCTTAAAGATCAGTCTTACAATAAATACAATACATGTGTGAAAATGTGTTGGCTCTTATTATATAAAGAAGTGTAAGTTCCAATCATGCAATACATCCATGTAAACCCGCTATCCCCAAGAGTGGAACATTACAACCACATCCACCTGATCCTCTGAAGAGATGAACTAGCTCCATGCAGTGGAGAAGCCAAGGTGCATTACAATACTGTCAAGCTCTTTCCAAGATAGTCTTATCAGAAGCTTGGCTGAACAAAAGCCCCTACAATGAGTTATGAGGGACTATTTATAGCAAAGGGTGGGGTGACCCTTGACATTCCCCTTTGTGATAGTTCAACTACCTGTTGGCATTATAATTCTGGTATGGCTCTATGTTACAGATGTTGTACTTGATGGCAACACCCCCAAGTGGCAATGCTCTGATCAGGCTCTCAATCAGGCTCTCAAAATGTTGAAAATTAAGAAGTACGCAGGAGAACAGTTCAGAAGATGCGTACACGCAGGTACACCATGAAGGGACCGCGGCCAGACACGCAGGTCACCCGTTCAGAAGGTGCGTACCCCCAGTTTCACTTACTTCAAGGCAGAGAAGCGCGTTCACGTGGGGTTTCTTATGTTTGGCCCGTGGTATTTAGCCCGCCGCTCTTGATTCTATGGTTTTGGCCCATGGTATTGTTTTATATTATTATTATTTTTTAGCCCCATATTTTTGGGCCCCTGGTATTGGTTATCTATGGTATTGATCCATGATTTTAGGAGGAGCTTGCCTATATAAAGCAAAGGAGATCACTTGGCTAAGTATCTTTTGAAAATTGAATATCTTAAGATCTGAAATATTGGGTTATTGTTTTGAAAGCTTGATCTATATGAAAGCGAAGTTGAAAGCGAATCTGTGAAGGGTGATCTCTCGAGCGCATGATCAGATCTGGGCATCCGACTAACTGTTACACTCTGGTGAACTGCCAATTCGGCCCTAATCAGAAGTACGCAGGTGATTAACGGTGAAAGTGCGTGGGTACGCAGAGCAGAAACAGAAGAGCTGCGTGAGTACGCAGAGCAGAAACAGAAGAGCTGCGTGGGTACGCAGATCAGAAGAAGGAGAACTGCGTGGGTGCGCAGCGTGACAGAGGTTCAGGTGCGTACGCATAGTAAAAGTACGCGGCGCGATAGTATCTATGAATGCGTGGTTTCAGTAGTAGTACGCGGCGCGATAGTGTCTCTGGGTGCGTACCTACAGTAACAGTATGCGGTGCGATTGAAGAAGTCGTGCATGGGTACGCGGAGCAACAGAAGACTCTCTGTGGGTATACGCAGGGAAGCAGAAGGTGAAGTGCATAGCGACGCAGGCCAGAGAAAGAAAAACTGCGTATCTGTCTTAAGATCTTCTGTTGACTGAATTTTTCTGTTGATAAGGTGTTCTGGGTTTAGTTCTGTTATTGTTGATCTGGTTACTGCAGTTGATTGTGTAATTTACATGTACTTGATGATCATTTGATGTTTATGGATCCAGTTTGAAAATTTATGAAAAGTGGTCCTTGTAAGAAAAGAAGTAGGGGGTTGTAGCTCCCTTCCAGGAGAGACTGGAAAACGAGAGAGAGTTGTAGCTCTCTGCAGGTTGCAGCCTGCGTACTGGTAAAGGACTGCACCAGTACAAAATCATTGTAAAAGGAGTTTCTAATTTGAAAGAAGATAGAGACATATTGCAGCAGGTGGTTTTCACCCACATTGGGTTTCCACCTTATATCTGGTGTTCTTTGGTGTGACTATCTATTTTTTCTTGTTCATGCTCATTATTTTATGGTATTGATATGCAAAAATAATTCAAAGTGTAAATAAGGAAGATTTGTTAAAAGAACTTGATAATACTGATTGACCCCCCCTCTCAGTATTATTTTCAACACTACCCTCATGACTCTTCACCTACTTTATGACTGTTACATCCAACTATTGACACTTGACTTACATTTCACATGATTCAACATTACAATGCACATGTACTCATGTGAGACAACATGGCTTGAGAAAGTCATGCAAGATATCACTGACACTCGATCTACTATGATGAGACCAACTCTTTGACATGCTTTTGATGGTGAAGGTGATGAGTTGATGCCAAGCTTAGTTGTCCATGATGGTGTGCATTCACCTCATGGTGACATCTTGCTGAAGTGAACTCTTGCCTCCATTGCAACCGTGCATTGGTTCAGCCCCTTCATCCAACCTATCTACTAACATGTGCATGGTCTTCATGGGTGCGGCTAAACCGGCAACACACTGATGCATAGTGTCATTGGTGATAGTCAAGTGTGTGTTGGTGGTCATGTGCATCAACTTGCCAAAGTACATGTTCAGCTCCAATTGGACTTGCTTCTTGTCTTCACCTTGGTGAGTGTGCTGAATGAGTTGGATCGCATGCATTTGCACAATGACATGCATGTTGCTGAATCCATTGCATGCGATAAACAACACTTCTCACGATGTCCACTTCGTGTCAGCTGTTGGGATGGAACTTTAAATTGTACAAGTGCAGTTTCATCCATGAGTGCATGTTGCGCTCATTGTTGTTCATGTTCCTGCTGCAACTCATTCGCTTATTTATGCAACTTCATGTTCTTCCTTCAATTGCTGCTTCAGCACATGCAACTCCTTCTTTGTTCCATTCTCTATCTCATTGCGATCTTCATGTCACGCCATCACCTCATAGCCTAAGTCTCCAAAGTTTCTTTCATCATCAATGGATCTTCTTGAACTTGCAACTTTGTTCCGCCTCCGTGTGGTCAAAAACCCTCCTCTTGCATAACTTGCATCCAGTATGCTACCTTCAGCTATTGTTCATGTTGCTACTCGCTATGATGTTGCTGCTGTGATATATTGATGCCCTTGTTTATGAACAAATTGATGTCTTCGTGAGTAGGCAAACTCATAGACACTTGATCGACTGCATCCCCAAGTGTACTGTGAATGGTGTCTTTGACTTTGCTCTCCTGGAACCATTGTACCTATGCTGCTGAGAAGCAAATGAAAACTTGTGATACCTAGAGACATGGAAACACTCATGGCAAGTAACCTGTCAGTCGAAAACTGAAATGAACTTGAGCATTGACTTGCAACATACTTGTGTGATTGATCATGAAGGTTGCGCAATTTCGGCCGGGAGGTTTGGAGACTAACTACCAAGACCACACAAGGCACAGTCTGGGCTATCATGAGGCTAATTGGCTACTAGAACTGCATAATGCATAGTCCAGCCTGACTGCTGACTGCTGGAATCGTGCAATGCGCAATTTCAGCTGGTAATGACTACAAGCTCAGTGACTGCATTGTGAAATTTTCTGGGCCAGCAATCACTGTCCCTCAGGATTGCACAAGGTAGGCCTAGGGAATAGCTGCTAGGAAGAAATGCACATTTCTAGAGAGGAAGACAAAGCCTTCCTTCTCAGGATTGCGCAATGTTGTCTTAGTGAGGCTCTTAGTGAGGCAAAGTCTGAGCTAGGGCTAGCTAGGCTCATTGATGGGAAACTAAACACGAATGTGAATGTGAATGCATTCTAATATTGAGTGTAAGCATAAGTGAATGATCATGCACACAAATGGTGAATGATAGATTCAGAAAATGGAACAACATGCATGTGGGTGAGGTAAGTCGCTGAATCCATGACTGTTCATGAAAAATAGTTTCATGCATGCGATAGTGGTGAGATAGCAACGAAAACTGAAACGGTGCTAGGGCAAGCTAGTATACATGTGAACGATAGCAAGAGTTCAAAGAAAGCAATAAAATGGTACTCATACAAGTGAAAACACAAAAAGTGACACAAATGCAACACAAGGCATGGGAAGCGGGCTTACCCCAAAACAAATGAGATGAATGTGCCGATTTCTCCTAGATGTGATGTGGGATGTCAGAACTGCAAGGTTGATGTGAGGAATGAGATTTGTGGTGTCTGGTTTATGAGTTTTGATAACATTGAGGTTGTGACGCGCATGCCACAAGTCTAGGGAAAGCGACACGTGGTGGGAGGTTTCTGAAATGCTCCTTGCATGTAACTTCCAACAGCTAAAAATAAATCCCTGAAACAAGGGATGCCTTTTCATGTTGCCTTGGGAGAAGAAGCCCATGCATGAAAGTCTGTTTTGCTCGGTCCCAAAGTGAACTGGTCAACTCAGCTGCGCATGCAAGAGGTTGTTTGACTACTTGAAGGAAATGCACATTTTTGGCTGGGAGCCCGGCTAACTTCCTAGGAGATTTGTGCAATTTATGGGTAGAGTAGCTGACTGCTACCTATATTTGCAAAAATTTTGGGCTGAGCAGCCCTGCTGGGGAAATTTGTGCAATTTCTGATAGGAGTGTTGGCTAGAATAATTACGCAATTCTGGAGCCTGCATGCTACCAGACAGAATTGCGCAATTTCTGGAGGGAAGATTGGTTGCCCTCTAGAAATGCGTAATTTTCTAGGGGAAGTTGCTTAGCCTGCAACTAGACCAAGTCTGGGTAAATAACCTGTGAGGGAAATGCATCAAGCTGTGATCAACAGGCTACCTTTATGCATTAAAAACACTAAATCTTGTGAACTTGACGAAGCAAGGCAAGCTACTGTGAAAGTTTGGTAGGGAGGCTCCAAAATAGGGTAAGGAGAAATTTTGGAGGGTGGTTGTAGCTGTTGCAATAGAACCCAGATGTAGGATAATTTCTCCTCAATACACCCCTGTTATCAGAGAACCTCACTTTTGAAGGTTTGTGCTTGGCATGGATTCCCCATATCAAGCTGGAAGACTCGGATCTGGTGGACCACAAGAGGTTCCCCCACTCAGCAACATAGAACTATATGAAGAGGGTCTTTTACAAAGAATCAGGTGTCACCGCGTTGGAGCCTGTGGAGTGGATTTGCAGAGTGAATTAGTCGGGGTTGTTGATCCTGGTGCATGACGGTTGTTTGTGGCTGAGCACATCAATCCCTCTCACTGATATGCTGATCCATCGAATCATGCTGTTACGCCACTTGGGGTTGAATCTGAGCAAGGAGTTTGGTAGAAAGATGAGTGAGCTCGACCTCACAGAGAAAATGAAGGACAAGTTCAAATTAGTAAAGAAGCCATGCGAGTACTCGCTTGCCATTATCACCAATCCCGCGATGAATATTTCCATGTAGATCCTTGTGGGAAAATTCATGAGGAAATTTTTCACGGATGAGGTTCTGGTGCTAGTGATTTATTTGGTCTCACACTACATGGAGGGCATGCAGTTCAACTGGGTGCACTACCTTTGTAGTAAGTTCCTTATGAACTATCAAGAGGTGTAGGACAAGAGTAAAACATTCCACTATTCGTGATTTTTGCTCTCCATTGTGCTTATCGCTTGAGATTTTCTGTAGGACAGTCAGTTTCCTCTTGTGGAGAAAGATTTGTTGGAGGCTGCATAGTTTGCATCCCTCCGGGAAACAAAGGATGCCATGTGCATTATAGAAACCAAAGTCTTCTAGGTGCTGATAGAGATGATCATTTGCATGGCCATCAACCAAAAGCCATGGTTGTCACCAACCGTGTTTGAGCATCTTTCAGAGTATGAAAAGTTCAAAGCTGACTTCCATCACGTATACATCTGGGCATGAAAGGATCTACAGCAAAAATGGTTTGAGCTTCCTTAGCTTGCTACAGAAGATGTTATTCAGGAGGTCATCATGTGTTGGATGAAATATTGGCACACTCCGTCTGATCTAGCTGTGAGAACCAGAAAATGTGCAAAAAGGAAGAAGAAGGAAGCAACGAAGTAGAAGGTCTAGTAGTTGGTTGAGAAGCAGATAAAAGAGGTCGAGGAGAAGGCCCAGGTGGAAGCGGAGTGCACTGTGAAGCAGTAGGCCAAACAAGAAGAGCACGGCTTTGAGTGTAATGGTAAGTCTCCTTCACCCCAAACATAAGAGGTGGAGCACTCAGAGCAGGGTGACAATGGCCAGGAGGAGTAGAGCACCCCATTTTGGATCAAAAGGTATAGTGAACAAGGAAAGGAAGGGTTGCAAAAGAAATCAAAAGCGACCAAGATGTCGTTGTACCCACTCACTTTGATAGATGGCAACCTTGATGAGATTGGAGACAAGGAGCATGTACCATTGCAAAACTGTTGTAGCAGTTTGAGCAGCAGCAACAGTAGGCATTGAGTACCATTTAGAAGGATCTGCGCAAGCTGTAGATTCAGAGGACTTGGATCCAGGTAGGCATAGGGAAAATGAGCGCTACATCAACAAGTTTCGCATTGGGGACCACTCAGGTAGCAAGGATGGTTCGATCACTGGATCTCTAAGTTGTCACACTTCCAGATGGAGCCTTGAGTGTGGAGGTAGCCAATGGTAAGTTCTTTGAAGAATATTAGCCTTAACCTAGCCATGCTCCCCAATCAATACCTTCACACGCTGTAGGTAAGTGTGACAACAGAGTTCAGAGCTTGGGAGCAGTGCGTGCTTAGCCTCATCAGTGAGTATAGGGTGAGAAAAAAACAAATGTTCATTGAGAAGATAGAGTCGCTGAAGGCTAAGGATGCAATCCAGGCGGATAGCGCTTAGCTAGCAGTCACAGTGGCAGGAGAATGTAGAATGGTTCTAGAGTTGCATATCATGGAGGATGCACCATTGGAGTCAAAGATCATAAAACTTGCCACACGCATGCACAATGCCAAAGGAGAGGTGGCTAGAGTCCAATTTGAGCTAAACCTAAAGATAACAGAACTAGATCTCAAGTCGTAGCCTTCAACCCCACCAGAGGTGAGGGAACAGTGTAAATCCTTTGTGAAGGATGAAGTCATGATGGTGGATGTCGCGGTGGTGGAGTGCATTGCCCTGCTTGAGAAGGCTATGGAGGTAGCCACACCCTTGTAGGAAGATCCTAGCCTACAGATCTTAAAAACAAAAGTCCGCGAGCTCCTGTAATAATATGATGAAGTGAGGGAAACAACACACACCATTGCTATAGCACAACTCCTTTCCAAGCTGCAGGAGGCAAAGCAGCTTCTTACATAGGTGGAAGCAGCGTAGAAGAAAGAGGCCATTCTCAAGGCTAGATTGGGGTCATGGTTGGATGAAGCCTACATCGTCTCCGCCAATATTCAAGAGAAATTGGCAAACTTGCAGAGTACGCAGTAGCAAATCAAGCAGGATAGTGTAGGACTAGCCATAGAGCAACTGGTGGAACAGATTAAGTAGGCAGCCACGCAGAGTGCAGCTGAGGTAGAAGTTGCACAAGTGGAGCTAGGGGATCTTCGCAGTAAGATCTCCATGCCAGCCAAGTGCCTCAAGGGTGATTCATGATCTTTTCGTTGGAGGTCTGTTGGGATGGGGTCCCCTAGGGTCCATTTTTGGGCAAAAGCCCAAGTTTTGTTGTATAAAGATGTAAATTATCCACAAATTATGGTCGCAGAGTGCGTAGTTAGTTAACGAATCATAAGGTGTTTTACCCTTCTTTATGTAAGTTGAGTCGGCTTTTTGAGGATCTACCCATGGTCCATGACCTTGGGATTTTATAAATAGGTGTGTCTTAGGATGTCTAAGGCAAGTAATGAAGTTTTTCTATGGGATAAGTCTAGAGAATTAGCATAGAAGAGTAGGAAGAAAGGCTTTGCAGCTGTGTGCACAGAGGTTTAGAATAGAGCCCGCAGTTGAGTGCAGATCCCTGTAGCTGAGTGCACAGGGAAGTCTTGAGTTTGTAAGCTGAACTCCATATTAATAAATAAGATTGTTGTAGAAATACCCATGTTTATCTCTTTACTTATATATGAATATTCCTTATGTTGTGATGAATGACAGGTTTATAAAATAATGATGTATTGATGCACGACCTTACATGATTTATAATGTTATACGAACAAAATTGATGTTAATTGTTTACATGAAGGTTACCTTGTTCTATGTTGAAGTTATCAAACACTTAAGCCGATATGAGTAATCACTTGGTTAAGAGTAATCTTCGAGGCATGTAAGTAGCATATTACTCTATTCAAGGTCCACGAAAGATAGTCATAGACCTTTGTGGAGGTCTAGAGGCTAATTAAAGGGAGTTATATCTATGTGAAGGCATATTTAGGGCATAAAATGACATCACACTAATCTCTGGATGCGAAAACTTGGTTACAACATCCCCCCATACTTCATCAGGTGAGACTTCAGTCCATGCTCCACGGATTGATGCCGAAAGGGCCAATACTGTAGGGATTTGTCTGGCACAACTAATTTTGAACCCAGATCAGGACCCACTAAGCCAACTACCTTCCTTGGACATCTACCAATTTAGCGATCCACTCATACAGTTCGATTGGGAAGATGCAGAAGAATATTTCTTGTATTTATATGTGTAGATACTTGTTCAACCACTGTTCTATTGTCAAGTGCAGATTTCTATTTTCTTGCACTGTGAACTCGTGGATCTTTCTGTCCAACCACTTCTCAATTTATTTCTTTGTCGGATTCTAGTGATGCAACATCACACATCTCTTTATGTAGATCCTAGTCTCGACAATGGAACCATTTGTTGGCTTAATGGGTCCTAACCCAGGTTCGATGTTAGTTGCGCCAAAAAAATCCCTACACTATTAGCCCTTTTGGCATCAATCCTCGAAGCACGTGTTAGAATATTATATATTAGAGAGCAATGGAACAAATAAAATATTGCAGAAATATAAACACAGAAAACTCATAAAACAAGATAGACACAGATATACGTGGTTCACTCAGTTTGGGCTATGTCCACAAAGAAACAGCCAATCCTTCTTTTTATATTATCCAGCAAACTGAATAGATACAACCTACAGCAAATCTGCTGTAACTCCCTCTTCACTCTCAATATCCTCTCTCTTCCTCACTCAGAATACAGATCTTTAGATATAGATAGATGCAATACAATTCTCTCATATATAGCGAGGGGTTGCCTTCTAGGGCAAAAAACCCTAAATTAAACATAACTTCTACCATCAGATCTCCGCCTAATAAATGGCCCATATTGACTAGAAATTACTATACTTTTACAAGAAAATTTCACATTTATTCTTAGCTTCAGGGGCGCTGCCCCCGAAACCCCCCGCTAGGGAGGGCTCCCCAAAGGTCACAACAACCCCCCCCCCTAGACCCCCCCTGCAGTGAATATTTTACGGGCGGCGTTTCCGCCCCATTTCAAACTGGGGTCCAATGCGGCAATACCTTTGAATACAGAAGATAATCAGGCTCCACACCCAACAGCATGGACCAAAGTCCCACCTAAAACAGTATGGGGGGATGCTAGAACCAAGTTTCTGCACCCAGAGATTAGCGTGATGTCGTTTTATGCCCTAATCCACCTTCACGCAGATCGATAAGACTTTATGGCTTATCGATATAACTCTCTTTAATCAGCCTCTAGACCTCCGTGAAGGTCTACAACTATCTTTGCAGGCCTTGAACAGGCTAATCGGCCACTTACGTGCATCAAAGATTACTCTTAATCCAACAATTACTTAGATTGGCCTAAGTGATCGATAAATTTAACATACAACAAGATAATATTCGCATAAATAGTTAACATCAATTGCGTTCATATAACAATATAACTTGCGTAAATTCATCCATCAATACAATATTATTTCATAAATCGGTCACAACATAAAGTGCATTCATCTAAAATAGAAGTAAAGAGATAAACATGGGTATTTCTGCAAAAATCCTCTTTATTTATATTTAGTACATCTTACAGACCCAACACTTCCCTGCACGCTCAACTGTAGGGGTCCATGCAGTCAGCAATAGACTCTACTCTAGTTCTCTACGTACATAGCTGTAGAACCTTTCTTACTACTCTTCTCTGTTAACTCTCTAGACTTCTCCCATAGACAAAACTTCATTTCTTGTCTTAGACATCCTAAGAAACACCTATTTATACAATCCCATGGTTCGCAAACCATGGGTAGATATTTAAAAAGCCAACTCAACTTATAGAAAGAAGGGTAAAACCCTTTATGATTCTTTAACTAACTACTTGCTCCACGACCACAATTTGTGGAGACTTTACATTTTTATACCACAAAACTTGGGCTTTTTCCCCAAAATTAACCATAGGGGACCCCATCCCAACACTCATTCGCCACCTCTGCTAAGTTCTCCTGGTGTGCCTCCACCTCCACCTTCACCTCTTGGAGGCATGCTAAAATCACAAGGACCATCAGGAAATAAAGTGCATAGGGCTCTATTGGTTGTCAAATTCTATCAACCTTTGAAGAAATGAGAAGCTAAGAAGGAGGTTGCTATTATGGAATTTGTAGCATATAATGTTTTAGATGTTCAGAATAACATGATTGGAGAGATATAAAATCTATCTGCATTCCTCCTACTTGTAAGTGTCGCATTTGGAGTTCCTACAGAAAATAAATAGATTCATTTGTGCATACCCTTAGCAAAGTACCTGTGTTTTAAAGCTTGAACTGCATGATACGAGAGATGTAAAATTATGCATGGAGATAAACATGAGGAATGTAATTTATTATTACCTTAGCTGACATATTATTGGTATTTCAAGAATGCGTTATTACCTTTCTAGAACTCATCGTAGCTCACAAGGTACCTCTGTTATGGGTAATTGACAACCTAAGATTCAAGGCCCTCTTATAATGCACATGTGGTTTCTTTAAGACTGCCTTAAATCAACCTTGACAAAACTCATATAAGTCGGTGGTTACCCTTCTTCTAGACCCATTACACCTGAGGATTAGCATGAGGGAACCTTTCCCTTCTAATAGCATCTAAACACGTTATTGTTCAACTGATTTAGGGATTTGGCACTCCTTTATTAGCTCAGATAAAATCAGCCTAGTTTTAGAGAAGTTTGCACCATCAATTTTACGCAAATCACTCCCAAAATACAACTCCTTTCTTTTTCCACCAACTCTCTTTTATTTGGCCCAACAGTCACTAAAAGAACCATGTTGAATATATATCCTTATTATCTCTGCTAAGCCTTATTTACCTTTGTCTCAATCACAAAGATGTTTCTTCTTAGGATAAACCAACCATTGTTCAATACTTGTAACCAATTTTCCTCCCTCTCACCCTTGAAAACAATCAATTCTACTCTCCAAAAATACCTTGGATCTGAGCAACAATTTCTGTGGAACTTGGCCCTAACGAGGGCATCATGTACCTTCATAAAACATAGAAATGCCACACCTACAAAACTCCTTTACCCGTGCTTCACCTGTAAACTGAAAGTGGTTTGGTCTTGACATCTTACCAGGCTTCTCCACCTCCAAAAATGCAGACTTCCTTCCACCTGTGCAACAAAATTTCATGAACTGATATGAAAGATATTGACCCTATTCTTATGCACAAAATTTATGCACAAACACTCAACCTATCCTTCTAGAAAACTTCCTCTCCTTCGCTACCTTAATCTGCCCAGATCATACCCAAAACAATCATGAGATAGACCTCACATAACATCTTCTTCTCTTCTTCGTTCAGGTTACTAGGGCTGTGACCTTCTGAAGTATTCTTGGCCTCCTATTTCAGTCTACACATGAGAGATAATGCCTTGATTAAATGATTCAGTTGAAGGAACAAGTCCTCCTTGAGTACTATCCCTTAGCTTTCAAGATCAGATTTCTCATGCACTATTTCTTAGAAAGAACTTGAATTGATGTCAAAGAATGACATACTTCATTAGAGTAGTTTATGTCATATTCATGCATTGCCTTTGGAATAGAAAACACATATTATTGTAGATGTAGGGTTACCTATCTTGCATATAAAACCATGACACTATAATTCCACATCACTGTATCATTTCTACTAATTAGATTGTATCATTCGATTGTTGGTCGATTGCATTCACATATTTGTAGAATCTCGGATCATGTACATCGTAACTTTTGAAGAGACTTACTTGGATTTATGTCCTATATAATTGGTATTACTTCACTTTCCTCCACAGTAATTTGGATTGTATTTGCTTGTATGACTATAGAAATGTCACATTTCTATACTTCATAATTCTCATTTCTATTGAAATATTTTAAAATTGAATGCTAGCCGGGATCTGGTAGGCCACTACACCTTTTTGCCATTGATGGGGGAACTATTGTAAAGGGTAATTTTATTTTATGCCAACATCGGTGATTTTGAAGTCTCCTTCTATTTTAACCATAGCTCTGATACCATGTTGGAAAATCAATATGGATGAAGATTATAGTTGATTTTCCTTAGCATCATAATTACTTGTGAACTATGTTGGATTTTCATTAAATTATTTTTGTTCTCTTTTCATCAAGAAATTATCAAAATGTAAACATGAATATCACTATTACTGTCCTAATTAACCTTGAAGTGATAACATAGGATTCGTGAACCTAATAGGAAGGGATTCAAAATATTTATGGAAGACAATGAATTTTCCCTTAACAAACAAAGCCAGTTCTTGTTTGAAAACCCTCAATTCCTTGAGCTTAAGAGGGTATGTTTCCTCATGAAAAGTAGCCTTACATTGATATTTCCACATAAAACCAACAACATAGAGTTGTAGTGTTTTCCATAAATATTTGCAACTGTACCTTTCGTCAAGGTGTCCTGAAGGGGAGTATATTTCCAAGAAATTGGGGTGGTAAGTGTTGGGCCATAGAAAATGTATGTTTTATCCTCATATTAGCTTAATTAATCATTCATCTTTATATGTTTATATTCAAGTTAGAAAAATAATTTAGAAGAAACAAGTGTAGAAGCTGAATAAATGAAATCATTAATGAATTGTGTAATTCTGGTTAAGTTTCGCTAGTTTTATATGCACAAAAGTGAATTGAACGATTTTTGTTCAAACAATAGAACAGTAGTGACCAAGAAAGGAAGAAGGACAACGTCTTGATTATGAAGGCCAACAGGAGACTAGGAGAATCAATTCTATTTTGTAATGAAATTAGATTGTTGGTTGCGAAATCCTTAGGATCTCCTGATCCTGAGGATTCACTTCTATTCCTTTATCTCTCATAGGTTATATAAAACGGATTGGAGAAATATAACAGCTAGCTAGAAATTCGGGTTTTGTAATTATTCATTTTTGACATAAAGTATTCTCATGATGATGACGTTGTACCTTTACTATTGAGTTTAATGAATAAGACTATGTTTTACCTGCAATCATATTCCGAGTGTCTTTCAGCAGTGACTTCTAGAGACTTTGGGCTTGGTCAATAGGAGATTTACTACTTTAATTGTGCCATTCTCATTTCTATTTGCTCTTGCAATTTTTATTCCTGTTATTTCATTAAATTAGAATTATTTTGATTGATGTAAGTATTGATTGTTACGATTTACCTTTTCCGTTCAAACTAGATTCCACATCTTTCTATGTTCACAACTACGTGTTAATCTTTGATGAATTCAATAGATTAGTTAAGTATTTGATTGTTGTTCATTCTGAAGTAGTGTTATCAGAAATCTTAAGTTTACAGTTGTTTCTTTCAATTAAAAGCTTGAATAGTGCTTGATGTTCATTTGTTGTAGCTTTCCTTTCTTGCTGAATGAGTTATTGTTGATGTTAGTTAGTCAATCTGCTAAGAATGATTCCTTTTACTTGCATTTAGATTCAGTATTCTACATAATAGATTAAAATAGATTAGCAAATGCTTTAAGGTTGCTTTCAATTTTTTTTTGGATTGAACTTCGAGAATTCGATATTAATTATTACAACGATTCTAAATCAATTCATTCAGAATTAACCTCTAAATTCACTTGCATAGATAATGTTGAACACTCTTGAAATAAACAGACTTACCCTGGTTTGATAATTGATGTAGGTATTAAGATTGCTTTTAATAGTCATCTTAGTGCACCAACATTTTGGCGTCGTTGGCCGAGAGAGTGTTTCAAAGTGATTTCTTTTCATTTTTCTTGCTGTAAAGGAATTAGGTATTAAAAACAGGAGGTAAGAACTTGAATAACTAGCAAGTAAAGTGCTTGCTCAAATAGCCCTCTTTTCAGAAAATGCATAGAGGTTAAATAAGAGTAGTGGTTTTTATGAATGACTAAGAATAAAAAGGTAGAAAAAGATCAGAACACCCCACCCAAATCCAAAAACCCAAGGGATAGGTGAACCTTGGAAGATCAACTTTTATAGACAAAATCATAAGAAGAGTAGAATCTTAGGCATCAGTAGGACCCTGGACTATATTTGAAAAAATCCCTACCATAATCCCTCAGGTAGCAGGCTCACCATCTGCAGCCTATGCTGAGATTCATAGCCAAACTAGAGCATCTGAACAGAGCTTTGAGGTCACTAAAATTTACATTATGATCATTCACAAGAGGGAAAATTGTGCAATTTAAGAGAAGGAGAGGGAGAAACCAGTGGAACTGCTGAGGTATAGACACATTTGTCTGAACTAGGATCTCCTGTGATTCCAAATCTTAGCAGTGTCCTAAAACTGCCTAGGATTGAAAATACTCCACTTACTCAAATATAATCCACTAATGTCCCTGAAGGATATTGGCACATTCTCGACCAAATGGAAAATCAACCACCTCAAGGTCAGACCTCGACGTTGGAATATCCCATAGTTGATTTAGTATCCAATGACCCGATGAAAGCTATTCCCTTGCAAAACACCCCAACCTTTCATGGCATGACCACAGAGGATCTAGATGCCTTTTTATTCGAGTTTTATGTCTTGTGTAGAGGATATGATTACACCACCGATCCTCAAAAATTGAATTTGTTCCCTTCTACCCTCAAAGGAGCAGCTTTGCAGTGGTTCATGGGTTTAGGTGGGTGCACTATTAACCTTTGGGATGACATGAAAACTTCCTTTCTCACAAAATATGAGGACTATTGTAGGACTAAGGAATTAAGAGATGAAATATTTAAAATGTCTACGAAGGATAATGAAACTCTAGAAGAATATGTTGAACAATTTCAATACAATTTGCAGAGATTTTCTCACTCCACATTACCAAAAGAAGTTCTGAAAGCCATGTTAATTAAAGGAATGAAAGAAGAATGGATAGAAACTTTAAATTTGATGGGGAAGAAAGAGTGTGATGCAGGAAAGTGTTCCCTCTGCAGACAGAGGCAACCCCTCTAGCCCTAGAGTGGGTCTAGTCACAAACAAGGACAAATCAACAATAACTTTCCTTAAACAGTCATAGTTGGAGGCCTACATCAACCGGTGGTCGATGGAGTTCTGTTGCGCTGCTCCAACTTCTACTTCCTTCTCTTAATGAGTGATCAACCTGAAACAATGCAAAGGAAATACAACAAAGCACGTAACCTGAACAACAATGATCTATTTACTCACAAAGTCAAGAAGTCATGAGCTATCAAGTACATTACATACAAGACATAGAAAAACATCATTGTTTGCATTAATAATGAAATAAGAGTAAGCTTACAACCAAAGTCTTGACGTCACAAGCCTTCTTAGAGGGATCCAGCCAGCATGTTCCTCAAGCATTCACTCTTTGAAGATGGATCTCCCAACATACAAGTCTCTCTCACTCACAAGTTTTACACAAGATTAAGGGCACTTCACAACCTTCCTCAAGATATCAAAAATCCCACACTTGTCACACTCACACCAGCGATCTAGCAAACCCACAAATACTAATAGTACTATCAGCAACCACTCCAAAGACTAAGAACTCCAAAAAATAGTAGCACTCAGCAATGGTGAGAGTTTAAATAGGAGAAGGAGTCTCCATGAAAGGTGGGAGAGAGAGCTTATCTCCAAGGAAGGTAGCACAAATGACGGAATAGCCACGCTAGAGAAAGGAGGGCGACATAAACTAGGCCAAAAACCAAGTCTAGAGTCATCTGGAAGGTTGACTGTTGGAACAAATTTGCCCAATTGGGATCATCGCGGGCACATAACTGGCTTTCCACGCTGACATCGCTATTGAATAATGTAGCTAGTCATATCATCATGGAAGATTACAAGCGGCAGTTGCGCTGGCACATAAAATCCGACCATCGCGGGAAACACGTGTACTTCAATGATGGCAGCGCTTTTGGACTATTTTGGAGTGCCCATCAACACGTTTATTTAGCCAACAGACATGATGAGGCAGAAACCTTTGTAAAAGTGGGTCATTTGGCAACATCAGAGAGCATTTATCTAACATGAGCATGAATGACTCTAGACACATGATACAGTAGGAAGATTGGAGTGAAGACAATGACAAATTACTATGTAACAAAGAGAATTCTCAAGAATATTATGATGAAATTGTTCACTTGTGTATCAGGTGTTCACAAGGTAGCACACGCACCAGGATAGGAAACCGAGATTCTATGACTAGAGGAAGCAAACTTCCTAGTGGAGGCGTGACAATAGTAGAAATCAGTAACCTCTTGGAGGACTTCAAGAAAACATCCTGGGCACCCTTACAATGCATTTGGACATCCTACTAGCTGAATAGAAGCAAGCCTTAGCAGAACAGAATTTGGCCACTATTTTCCCACGCTGCTTGAAGAAGCATAGTCAACGGGAGTGTCCATTGGACATGGTCTAAATATCCGCTATCTGCACCAAGGACCATGCCACTGAGTAGTATCCATCAGTGCTAGGTCTAAAATAAGTTTTTAAAGAAGTAGAAGAGGAGACAAAACTAGTATACTTAATGAACCAGGGTTGACAGTGGTAGGGCTGACCTACAGGTATGTCACAAGACACATCTCAATTCTTTACTTCTTCATCATTTAATCAATAGCAGAATTCTGGAACAACATGGAAAGGTTAATCACCTTTCTCGAATTGGTAGTCCCAACTATTTCCTTGTCACCTTGGCCAACTCAGTCCTTTCCAGGTAATGGTTGGCCGAATTCCCATTTTCCTACTCCTTTTGGGCAAAATGATCCATACCCATCCCAGTGGCCTGCCTCTACTTCACAAAATTCGAATTGTTCTCTGAATTGGCAACGACCTCTAGGGATAACCAATTCATCTATGGGGATAGTTCCTTAACCTCAACCTACATTGTCAACCCCATATCCATTAAAGCAAAATCCTCAGCCCCTTCTGCATCCCCAGCTACCAGCTCAACCAAATTCAAACCCCAATAATAGACTGGTTTAGCTGATACAAATCATTGAAAACTCAGAGCTTGAGCCCAAACAAAAAGAATGCAATGAACTTAGGCTGAGCTTAGGATGCTTTATCACTCCTGAGGAAGACAGAGACCAACCACCAATTGAGTTAGAAAAATCACCTGTAAATACACCATCGATTGTGATTGACACAGAAATAAAATAGGGAGAAGACATAGTTGAACATAAATATCTTGAAAAACTCGTAATTACTTCTCCCCCGTTCCCTAAAATATTAACAGTACATAAACCAATTGTTTATCCAAACTTTGATTTGATATGGGAACTTAAAAATATTTGCATCAAAATTCCTCTCCTCCAGGTCATCCAAGATATTCCTATTTATGCTAAAACAATTAAGGAACTATGTGTGAAAAAGTTTGTGAGGAAAATAAAAGCTTCACCAACTATCCATGTTGTAGGGACCTTGTCTGATTTACTTTTGGGTGGGGAAACACCAATAAAATATGAAGATACAGGGAATCCCATAATTACAGTCCAAATACATGGTTGCTCCTTTCCAAACACACTACTTGATTTGGGTGCAACCATTGACATCTTAACCGCGAAAAATTATGAGACACTTGGTATCATAGTTATGGAACCAACTACCACCATGCTAGAACTCAATGATTGTTCGGTGGTGAGACTAGAGGGAACTTTACAAGACATTATGGTTTTTGTTTATTCATGGGAGTACCCAGTCTATTTTCTAATTATCAACCCAAAAATTCAATTAAATGGGCACCCTTTAATTTTTGGTTGACCTTGGCTGGCAACAGCCGATGCTTGTATAGGTTACCATGCGGGGATCATGACCATTGATAAGGGACATGCCATAAAGAATCTCATTTTATATCCTCCTGCCAAATCAATTCTACCCATTGTGAAAATACATAAACAACCACCCACATACTTGGAAGAAAGTATTCGTTCACCACTTACAGTAGAAGAAGAGCTAGAGTTTAAATATCAGACTAAATATGATGTGATCAATAACTTTATTAATTAGCAAGCCACTATGAATAATGTCAAATGTCAAATGTTAGAATCAATCCTTGACAATGAAGCCTTGGAAGACCTTTTGAAAGATATTGATGATTAGCATATTCCAACAACTGTGGTTCATAATAGCAAGCCTGTTGAAATTGAACCAAGCAAGGTTTTAAATATCAATGATAGTCTGGACAGTGACCAACAAAAAAAGCTCATCCAAATTCTGTAAAAATATAAAAGGGATTTCTCTTAGGACTATCCAAACATGAAGGGCATACACCCACAATTATTTACACATCATATCTACACTGAAAAATATGCTCATCCTATCCGTCAACATCAATGGAGATTAAATCCACATCTCAAAGATATTGTAAAAGAAGAGCTACAGAAGTTGCTAGACGTGAATTTTATTTATCCCATTTCTGATAGTAAGTGGGTGTCTTTGCTAGTAGCTGTTCCCAAGAAAAACAAGAAGTGGTGTATCTGTGTGGATTATCAGAAATTGAACAAAGCCACACATAAACATCACTTCCCTCTTCCATTTATTGATCAAGTCTTTGATACACTAGCAGGGAAGCAATTCTTATCCTTTCTTAATGGCTTCAACAGCTACAATCAGATCCAAATCGCCCATGAAGACCAAGACAAAACCACTTTTACCTGCCCATGGGGTACGTTTGCTTACAAAGTGTTAGCGTTCTACCTATGCAATTCCCCAACTACATTTCAAAGGATCATACTCAGTATCTTTGTTGATATGATAAATGAAGGACTTGAAGTTTATATGGATGACTTTACTCCATAAGGGGACGACTTTGACCAAGCACTACCAACATTAGAAAAGGTGTTAGAATGATGCATTGCCACCAGGTTATGTTTAAGTAATGCCAATTGTCACATGATGATGATAGAAGGCGTAATCCTAGGACACTACATTTATGCGGCTGGGATACAGGTAGATCCAGAAAGTATAGAGGTAATTCTCCTACTACCTACACCTTGTACTCAGATGGAGGTACGTATCCTCCATGGATATGCAGGTTACTATAACAGGTCCATAAAAAAAATTAACAAATTATTGTGCCTTTGTATGCTTTAACAGGAAATATTGAATTTAGATGGTCTGATAAATGTGACACAACTTTTACAAATTTGAAGAAATTAGTTTCGACGACACCAGTACTACATGCACCCAACTAGGAGCTAGAAACATCACCTGTAAATACACCATTGATTGTGACTGACACAGAAATAAAATAGGGAGAAGACACAATTGAACATAAATATCCTGAAAAACTCGTAATTACTTCTCCCCCGTTCCCTGAAATATTAACAGTACATAAACCAATTGTTTATCCAGACTTCACTGATTTTTCGGTGGTGATACTAGAGGGAACTTTATAGGACATTATGGTTTTTGTTTATTCATGGGAGTACCCAGTGTATTTTCTAATTATCAACCCAAAAAGTCAATTAGATGGGCACCCTTTAATTTTCGGCTGACCTTGGCTCGCAACAGCTGCTGCTTATATAGGTTACCGTGTGGGCATCATGACCATCGATAAGGGAGATGCCATAAAGAATCTCATTTTACATCCTCCTACCAAATCAATTCTGCCCATTGTGAAAATACATAAACAACCACCCAAATACCTGGAAGAAAGTATTCATTCACCACTTACAGTAGAAGAAGTTATGGAGTTCAAATATCATAATAAAGATGATGTGATCAATAACTTTATTAATTAGCCAGCCACTGTGAATAATGTCAAATGTCAAATGTTAGAAGCAATCCTTGACAATGAAGCCTTGGAAGACCTTTTGAATGATATTGATGATCAGCATATTCCGACAGCGGTGGTTCATAATAGCAAGCCTGTTGAAATTGAACCAAGCCAGGTTTTAAACATCAATGATAGTCTGGACAGTGACCAACAACAAAAGCTCATCCAAGTTCTACAAAAATATAAAAGGGATTTCTCTTGGGACTATCCAAACATGAAGGGCATACACCCACAATTATGTACACATCATATCTACACCGAAAGGTAGGCTCATCCTATCTGTCAACCTCAATGGAGATTAAATCCACATCTAAAAGATATTGTAAAAGAAGAGCTACAAAAGTTGCTAGACATGAATTTTATTTATCCCATTTCGGATAGTAAGTGGGTCTCTCTGCTAGTAGTTGTTCCCAAGAAAAATTGGAAGTGGCGTATCTGTGTGGATTATCATAAATTGAACAAAGCCACATAGAAATATCACTTCCCTCTTCCATTTATTGATCAAGTCCTTGATACACTAGCATGGAAGCAATTCTTATCCTTTCTTGATGGCTTCAACGGCTACGATCAGATCCAAATCGCCCATGAAGACCAAGACAAAACCACTTTTACCTACCCATGGGGTACGTTTGCTTACAGAGTGTTAGCGTTCTGCCTATGCAATGCCCCAACTACATTTCAGAGGGTCATACTCAGTATCTTTGTTGATCTGATAAATGAAGGACTTGAAGTTTATATGGATGACTTTACTTCGTAAGGGGATGACTTTGACCAAGCACTACCAACATTAGGAAAGGTGTTGGAACGATGCATTACCATCAGGTTATGTTAAGTAATGCCAATTTCCACATGATGATGACAGAAGGCGTAATCCTAGGACACTACATTTATGTGGTTGGGATACAGGTAGATCCAGAAAGTATAGAGGTAATTCTCCTACTACCTACACCTTGAACTCAGATGGAGGTACGTATCCTCCTTGGATATGCAGGTTACTATCACAGGTTCATAAAAAAAATTAACAAATTATTGCGCCTTTGTGCTTTAATAGGAAATATTGAATTTAAATGGTCTGATAAATGTGACACGACTTTTACAAATTTGAAGAAATTAGTTTCGACGACACCAGTACTGCATGCACCCAATTGGGAGCTAACCTTTCATATCTCCACGGATGCGTCAAATGCAACAATAGGTGCTATCCTCGGCCAAGAGGAGGACAAAAAGCCTTACGATATTTACTATATCAGCAAAAATATTACTGCTGCTGAACTTAATTATACAGTGATAGAAAAGGAATTTCTAGCTTTTGTTTATGCCATAAAAAAATTTAGACATTATATAACTGGCTATCAAGTTTTTTTTCATACTAATAATTCAGCCATTAGATACTTAGATAGCAAACCAATTACAAATAGTCGAGTGACTTGTTGGTTGTTACTTTTGTAGTAGTTCGATATCACCATTAAAGACCGTCCAAGGAAGGAAAACCCAGTCGTGGATTTTTTGTCTCCAGTTCCAAAGATAAATGATCTGCTAGCAATGGATGACCAGTTTCTACACAAACATTTGTTTGTTGTAGCAGTTAAAACGCCATGGTATGTAGATGTGGCAAACTATATGGTGGTGGGAAAGCTTCCCAGACATTTAATAGCAAGGGAAAGGAAACATATCGTATAGCGCAACACTTGATTTTCTTGGATCGGTCGATACCTTTTTCATACATGTTCTGATATCTGTATATGCAGATGCATTAATGAAGATGAGATCTACGACATTCGAAAGGCCTACCATGACAAGCCTTGTGGATGACACTTCGTAGATCACAGAACTGGGCACAAGGCACTGTAGATGGGCTACTATTGGCCCACCATTTAAAGATGCTAAGAAATATGTCTAGGCTTGTGATAGCTGCCAAAGAATGGGTTGTCCTAGTCAATCTGATGAAATGCCGTTATAACCCCAATTGGTAATAAAACCTTTCAAACGATGGGCATTCAATTTTGTTGGCCCCTTTCATCCACCATCGAACCAAAATGCCTACATACTGGTTGCCACAGACTATGTAACAAAGTGGTTAGAAACAGTAGCTTTTCCAAGAACTATGGAAGAAGCCATAATTAATTTCCTTTTCGAGTTATTTATGCAGTATGGTTTACCCAGGGAAGTGATAACAGATGGAGGGGGGAATTGTAGGACATAAGATGACATCCACTCTACAGAACCACCACATCACACATAGAGTGACTTCCCCATATCACCCACAAGCGAACAGGTAGGTTGAAAGCACTAATGAGGTCATCGAGGGAATTTTGACCAAGACAGTTTTGACGCATCGGTGGGACTGGGCTGCTAGACTTCTAGAGGCCTTCTGGGCCTATCACATAACTTGGCGAAATACTACTGGATATTATTTGTACCAACTTGTATTTGGTAAAGAACCCATCTTTCCTATTGAATTTGAAATAAAGACTCTCAAAACATCCCAAGAAGTGGGATTGGAACTGACGGAGGCCCAAACCGAACAACTTCAACAAATAAATGAATTACATGAGGCTTGACTACTTTCTCTACAATGCACTGTAATTATTCAACAGCAAAGGGCTAAGTGGCATGATAGTCTTATTAAAAAGAAGACATTTCAGAAAGGAGACTTGACGCTCCTCTATGATGCCATATTTCAAGGATTTTTGGGTACGTTACAAACAAGGTGGCTTGGCCCATATGAAATTGAAGAGGTGCACAACAATGGCACTTTCACATTGAGCACCATTGATGATCTGGGCCATTCTTTCCGAGTGAATGGACATCGGGTACATCTTTATCATAAACCACTCACCAAAGAGTGTTTTTGCCAATAGGTACATGATGATCGCACTATGCAAATTTTAGCTACAGGGAGTAATGACCCTACAGCTTTACTTTCATGAAAACTTATCTATCTTCAACTATAAATAATGTATATATATATTTCTCTTATGGTTGGTTGTAACTTATCTTAGATAGGTGCCACTGTGTAAATACATGGATTTATCTTGTTTTTGGTATGTTTAATAGTTGTTGTTTAATCAATTGAACGACTGCAATTCCTTTTCCTTATTTTTAACAATTGTTATTCAATTAATTGAACAATTGTTGTTCAGTCAATTGAACAGCTATTGTTCAACCAATTGAACAATTGTTGTTCAGTCAATTGAACTGCTGTTGTTCGAAAGAATGAACAACTCTAATTTCTTTTTTGTGTTGGTTGTTCAATCAATTGAACAACTGTTGTTCAGTCAATTGAACAACTGTTGTTCAGTCAATTGAACAGTTGTTGTTCGAAAGAAAAAATAGCTCCAATTTCTTTTTGTGTGTTTGTTGTTCAATCAATTGAACAGTTGTTGTTCAGTCAATTGAACAGTTGTTGTTTGAAAGAATGAAGAACTCCAATTTCTTTTTGTGTGTTTGTTGTTCAATCAATTGAACATTTGTTGTTCAGTCAATTGAACAACTGTTGTTTGATACAATGAACAACCGTGATTTCTTTTTCTTAAGAAAAATAATTGTTGTTCCATCATTGTTCATTTGTAATCAAATTGCCATTTTTCTCTTCCATTTTTTCTTACCAAAACCATCTTTTTAGATTTCGAATTTGTACCCAAAATAAAGGAAAAATAGTAATATTAATAACATTGTGACTTGTAAAACCTTTGATGGTTAACTTTATTCTGAAACTAACCTGGTTCATCTATATAATGGTTGGTTGAATATCTTCTCTTTGGACATACCATAAAATAATTCACTATCTTAGTACCATGTTGGTTTATCTTTCACACTTTCAATTAATAATTCCTTTTGGTATGATGATATAGGGATAAAAGCATAACTTTCATTGGCATTTTTTTTACTTCTCACATCATCCCTAACTCTTAAGGAGTAAATTAGCCTCCCTCCCTTTACAATAAAAATATCAAAATATCAAAATGAAATACAAATATTCTTAAAGAGGATAGGGGGTCTCATCATAGGTCAACCTACCATGATCATAAGGGTGTAAGAAGTGACATCCCATTATCGCTACCACACCAGGGTAATGACCTTCTTGGTAGTCAAAACTGTCATAAGGACTAGAGGTATCACCACGAGCCGACCTGATCACTTTGTTGTATCTTGGTGAATGGAACTATGATTATCTGGTTACCATGCCAGCATAGTGGTCTCTTTATAACAATGAAAAATAAAACCATCTAAATACTAAAGGGAGGACTCTGACTCATTTTTGGGTTAAAAAGAAACCCTATTGAGGCTATGAATGCCTGCTGGCAGTAGTGGCTCTGCTTGGGTATTGAAGTTCTATGTTACATTGCCAAATATTCATTATCCTATTATTTCCTATTAATTCATTTCTAAAGGTGAATTTACCATTTGAACAATGTTTATAGCTAAATTAACCAACATGAATGGTAAATTATACTTTTATATGCATTATATCAATATTTTCTGATCAATTGATACCAGCAGTCACTATCATTCATCATTGGTCATGTTGTCGTCATATTTCACCACCTAAGGAAATATCCCTTTGCATAATGATCAATTCGTTGTTTTATTCCTTTTACAGTCATTTCAAATCTTTGTGACCTGTACTATTTTAGCCATTTTTTGTTGTATTTATGCCACTTTGATTGTTTACTAGCCACATTTATGAATCCCCCACGCCTTTTCCCTTTTTCCCATGCTTATGGTCATGGATGCCCTTTTCTGATTGGAGGGGGGAAGGTATGCATTATGAACAACGTGTGTAATAATTATCAAACTGTTTTCTGATTGGAGGGGGGAAGGTAAGCATTATGGATAGCATGCAAATTAATTATTAACCTATGCCAAAAACTGTTGATATGAAAAACAACATCATCTTCTATTAATAACAATGTTAAATCAATGTCATCCATCTTTTAATAACTTTAAAGTGTGCATACATGTTTTTGTGTTGTTCCAAACTGCAAAATTGTGAGAAAAGTGCATGCAAAAGTGAAAGTGAAATAGCTACTAAGAAAAAACAACCATGGGAGGAAGAGTTATCCACAATGGACCCACAGTACTTCGAGTAACAGAGAAGGGTCGCGAAATTCTTGAGCGTGCCAGCTGGCTTTAATACCTAGCCAAACTACAGGGATTTCAGAATGAAATAACACTGGAATTCTTGCAAAATCTACAGGATGGATGCACGATAGTGAAGGGAAGAAATATAATAGTACTAGAAGCAATTATAACTGAAGTCTCAAGACTTCCAGCAGAAGGCACAAGATGGACTGATAAGCATGTTCTCTTGGAGGATGCAGTTGCAGTATTCCAAGACCCAGATGAAAAATTGTTACGCAAAGGCAAATGGATTCACCCCACATCTTTAAAGCAACCATGGCAAGAATTGGTGACCATTGTTCAAAGGTACATCACTTGTGACAGACTTCAAGATGTTGTAAAACCTCGACAACTCAAACTATTAGCTATTCTAATGGAGAAAATTGCGGTTAATTTTCCATTTTATTTAAATTCCTTATTACATGACATTTTTAATCAGGTTAGGAAGGTTAAAGACCCACATTCTGTCATCATCCATTGTGGTCTGATTAAGTTAATCATAATTCATGAATTTGCGCAGTAGAAATTAACTTGGGATAACCTTGTAAATCATGCATTAACCCCACTAGAAGAAAACCCAGATGTGCAGACAGGGATAGATGAATGAAATATGGATGACACAGAGACTGAACAATAAAGGGTAAAGGTAATAGGTCCCAAAAGGGCAAGAAAAATAAGGAATCCTTCTTTGGCCTTGGTCTCAACAAAACGTAGGCACTCTGCAAGAATAAAATCATAACAACGCACCCGAATTCCAACAGAAGAAGCAGGGTCATCTCATATGCCCTCTTCAAGCCTGCAAGATGAGTTTCTACAAGAATATGAGGAAGAAATGGCTTGAGTATTGGAGAATATGGGGATATACTATGAAGAAATGGATCCATCTAGAAACTCTGAAGGGAAAAATCATTCCCTTAACCAATCTACCTCTGTCGACAGTTCTGGCCATGCTGAAAATTTGTCATCTACTGATAATTTGGAGAATCAGAGGGAATCGGTTCCCTCTATAAATGAAACCCTTGAGGAAAATGCCCATGCAAAATAAACCCTAGAGGATGAAAATAAACCTGGGGATATTGTTCTAATGGAGTCCCCAGAGGAAGAGGCCCATGCAGAAGAAGACCTTGAAGATGAAAATAACTCAGGAGATACTGTTCCATTGGATTCCCCTGAGAGAGAAGCCCATGTAGAAGAAGACCTCGAAGATGAGAATCAATTGGGAGATATTGTTCCATTGGAACATAACCCTGATATTGGCACAGCTCCTCCTGAACCTGAAATAAACACAGTTGTGCCACCTCCAATCGAAAACCCCATGAAGAAGAAATCATACAAGGACATATTGAGGAAGCTGATTAAGAAATACAGGAAACAAAAGAAAACAATCAAGCAATTGAGAGAGTGGTTAAAAGAAGCAGTTAGGGCTCGGAAACTGAAAGTGGAATTGGAAACTATAGGGACCCAAACAGAACAATGTTCTTTGGAGGATATTGAAACTCAGACTGAGAGTCCTTGTGTTTGTTCAATAGGGACCCAAATAGAGCAATGTCCTTTGGAGAATATTGAGACTCAGACTAAAGGCCCTTCTGTTTGCTCAATGGAGACCCAAACAGACTTCCCTACCACAGAATTTTTTTTTCAAAACGATTTTGAGGAGAATGCCCAGACAAATTTTTGCATGTCCCAAGAAACAACCAAAGTTGCTATTCAAACTGATTCAGTGATAACACATGATAGTGAAACTCAGATAGATGAAACCTCTCCCTATGTTCATCTGGTAAGGGGAGCTATTATCATAAAATTGCATAATGAATTAACCAAGACCCAAAATTTATTGCCTCAACATAAGGAAGAAGTAGTACCATTATAGGTACACCAGGAGTTGCGGAAAAAAATCAAGGAACTTACTGTAATAGAAGATGAGACTTCTGCCAACTTCAAAGATGAGTAGAAGAAGTTAGGAAAATCACAAGCCATGTTTCAGAAGGCCAAGGAATAAATTGAAACTATTTGCTCTCTTTACTCTGATGCTTTGTCTTGTCGGTCACCTACCACTAATTATGCACTATTCTTGTTGGAAAGGTACTTATTGCTGAAATTTAAAGCTGTCAGGGTTGGTAAGTCAGCAGAGTTCAAGACCACTCCAGACTTTGTCCATTGTTTTGAGGAACAAAATGAGCAGGTATAATGCTTTCTATGTGAATTATACATGCACAATTTCTTCATGGAGGATGAACTGGATACTAATCCTAGCCCCTTCATTAGGGACATTTAATTCCAAGCTTTCCTCTCTTTTTCTACCAATCAGGTTAAATGGGCTAAAGCTTATAACACCTTTCAAAAAAGTGAATATAATATAGATTTATGGGTCAAAGGAGAACCCACAAAACCCTTACACCTCTCTGTCTGACATAAAAAATTTATGCAAAAAGATGAGGTGGTGGCTAAATTGGGACCACTCCATACAAACATTATACAAGCAGGAAGAGAGTATTTTTAGGACATTAAGGAGGAAGCTTTGTTGGCAGCAAAGCAAAGATGGGAAGCTTCCACTAACAATGTCAAAAACCGAGAGCCATTTGGGTACAGAAACTTTAAAGCTGCTATTGCTCGTTTAATCGTGTACAAAAATATAGTCCTAGGCATGGGTCCTACCTGGATAGAATGTCGTTATAGATGTCATATTATTCGGTACCCCACTGATGGGTATTACTATGATTATAATTTTCCATATTACCGGGTAAACCAATATTTTGCAATACTTAAACAAAAAAATGGTTTTATGCTATATAAGGAAGAAGTTTATCCTTCCTACTCTTTAACACAACTGCACCTCAATCATCTTATTTCATGAGGACATGCAAAAAGGTAAGAAGGGGAGTATGTTGGGTCGTATAAAAGGTATGATTTATCCTCGTATTAACTTAATTAATCATTCATGTTCATATGTTTATCTTCAATTTAGAAAAAGAATTTATAAGAAACAAGTGTAGAAGTTGAATAAAGGCAATCATTAATGAATTGTATAATTTTGGTTAACTTTTTCTACTTTTATATGGAGGAAAGTGAATTGAATTATTGTTGTTAAAATGATAGAACAACATCGACCAAGAAAGGAAAAAGGACAACGTCTCAATTATGAAGGCTAGTGGAAGGCTAGGAGAATCAAGTCTATTTTGTAATGAAATCAGATTGTCGGTTGCGAAATCCTTAGGATCTCTTGATCCTGAGGATTCACTTCTATCCATTTGTCTCTCAAAGGTTATATAAAGCTGACAAGCGAAATAGAAAAACTAGCTAGAAATTTGGGAATTGTAATTATTCATTTTTGACACAGAGTATTCTCACGATGGCGATGTTGTACCTTTACTATTGAGTTTAATGAAGAAGACTGTGTTTTATCTATAATCGTATTTTCAGTGCCTTTCGGCAGTGACTTCTAGAGACTCTGGGCCCGGTCTGGGCCCGGTCAATAGGAGATTTACTACTTCAATTGTGCCATACTCATTTATGTTTACTCTTGCAATTGTTATTCTTGTTATTTCATTAAACTATAACTATTCTAATTGATGTACGTATTGATTGTTACGATCTACCTTTGTTGTTCAAACTAGATTCTAGATCTTGCTATGTTCATAGCTACGTGTTAATCTTTGATGAATTCAACAAATTAGTTAAGTATTTGATTGTTGTTCATTTTGAACTATTGTTATAAGATATCTTAAGTTTATAGTTGTTGCTTTCAATTAAAATATTGAATAGTAATAGATGTTCATTTTTTGTAGCTTTCCTTTCTTGTTGAATGTGTTATTATTGATGTTAGTTAGTCAATCTGCTAAGAGTGATTCCTTTTACTTGCATTCAGATTTAGTTTTTTGCACAATATATTAAAATAGATTTGCAAATGCTTTAAGGTTTCTTTCATATTTGCTTTGGATTGAAATTCGAGAATTACATATTAATTATTGCAATGATTCTAAATAATTTCATTATGAATTAACCTCTAAATTCACTTCCATAGATAATGTTTAACACTCTTGAAATAAATAAATTTACCCTGGTTTGATAATTAATGTAGGTATTAAGATTGTTTTTAATAGTAATCTTAGTGCACCAATAGTAAGAAAATACTTAAACTCAACATCAAATCATGCCCCAAGTGTCTTGGAATATGCGCATCTGTGATTTGGTTTAACCACTTCACCCATTGGTAAATAAATTAGATAAATTAAGCCCTAGACTTTTGGATCTTAGTGAAACAATGTCGTCCGAGGTGTTTATAGAATTCAATGAACCAACACCATTTTCATTTGCAGATGAAGGCATGGGCGATGAATTCGAAGGATTCCATGAGAGTAAGAGAATCTTCCCCTTTTTTCCTAAATATCAAAATTAAATCAGACATAGAAGCATCATGGCTTGGAAATTTCTTTATATGGGGGTCATGATGACACGTACATTGTTCTCTCCTGATTCTATAATGCAAATGGAAATTTCTCAATTGGTAGAGTTGGTGATAAGCATAAATTGAGAATTCAGCCATGTGTCTATTTACATGGGATATGACTACTCATTTATATGTTTTCAATAATTAAAGACATTATAAAATGCAAAATTGAATCCAATGAAGTACCTGATGGAAGAGGACTAGATATTTTGGATGATGTTAAAACGTTAACAACCAGAATTTGGTCCATTTCTATGATCTGCACTTAAAAATATAAGGAACAACAATTAAAATTTCATTTCTTATTATATAATAAACAAAAATTGTAATAAATTTAACTAAGATTATATGACAAACCCAACTAAAATTTTCCAAGACAAGCTTGTGATTAGATGATTCTTCTAGAAGTCTT
This sequence comes from Pinus tabuliformis, assembly GCA_031772625.1. NCBI lineage: Eukaryota > Viridiplantae > Streptophyta > Pinopsida > Pinales > Pinaceae > Pinus > Pinus tabuliformis. The sequence continues at coordinate 556,667,993 of CM062814.1, read as the reverse complement.
GATGCCTTTACAATAGTTGCCAACTGATAATGTGTTAGACCACTTGACTCCTTCCCTCTGTTCTGCATAACAGAAGACTCTTGCAAACGTATTTTCAAATTTCTCTGTGCTATTATTCTCCATATGTCCAATGCTTGTAGTTGTAATCCTTTACTTGCATATAAGAATGCAAGGGTTTGCAAATTCCCAGACTCTTCTAGTGGAGCTTCTAGTTCCTCATGCACTATCCATTCAAGCCACAGGGTCATCCTTATGAAGCCTTCTTATAATAGTCTCCATTCATTTGCAGCATGTATGGATTCTAAATTCTAAAACCCCACCGCTTTCCAAGGTATGAACAAGACACATGATCTTAAGGCCTCTAGTCACTAAGCTAGACTACAAAACTAGAATGCAAGATGAAATCCATTGGCCTCTTTTGACAATGTGCAAATGAATACACAGTTTAACCTCAAAAAATATTATGTACTAAATAAGCATAATACATTACAATGAAAGTTACATACCACAACACAATTATTTTCAATTGGAAATTACAATACAATTTGTGCATGTTTATTGATTTATTTATAGGAGGAAGAAGAGTAAGTCAAAAGAGTTAATAATGTCATCAACCCATCTTTGAGCAGTTTGGAGTTCCATTCTGAAAAAGGAAGCCTTACCATGACAAACTATGAGAAAGCTAGCTTATCATATGAGGCTACCATGGATAGTAACTCAATAGATTAAGGAATTAGGTGAAGGAATTGGAAGAAAGGGAAGTTACACTTGAAGGCGAATTGCTTGAGTATTATGGTATGAATCAGCAAGAAGCAAGCATAGGGGAACTACAAGCTCATAATGTTGTCAACTTCTTCCCTCTTATCAAGGATATGCCCACTTGTACTCACTGATCTAGGGCATCCATAAACAATCTCCTTAACTTATTTCTTTTCTTCTCCAAGATCAGTCCTTAGGGGACATATACCAACCATCACAATAGTCTTCCTTTTCCACCAAGATGTTTGTCCTTAAGGTACACAAGGAATCCCACATGTTTCTTCAAATGACAAAGAACTTAGGGCTCCTTTACTACTATTCAAAACTTCTATGGCAAACCTAATAACACTATCATAAACATATCAATGATCATCACAAAAGAATAAGTCAGTGTACCTTTCTAGAACTCATCACAACTCACAAGGTACCTCTGTTCTAGGAACTTGAGAACCTAATATTCCAATCCCTCTTATAGTGCACATGTGGGTTCTTTAAGGCTGCCTTAACTCAACCTTGATAGAACTCATATAAGTCATTGGTTACCCTTCTTCTAGATTCGTCACACATGCACATTAGCATGAGGGAACTCTGCCCTTATAATAGCATCTAAACACATTATTGTTCAACTGATTTAGTGATTTGGCCCTCCTTTATTATCTCAGATAACATCAGCCTAATTTTAGAGAATTTTGCACCATCAATTTTGCACAAAACCTGCCTAGAATACATCTCCTTTCTTTTTCTGCCAACTCTCTTTTATTTGGCACAACAGTCACTAAAAGAATCATGTTGAATAGATCTCCTTCTTATCTTTGTGAAGAATTCTTTAGCTTTGGCTCAATAACAAAGATGTTTCTTCTTAGGATGAACCAATCAATGTTCAATACTTGTACCCAATTCTGCTCCCCCTCTCCCTTGAAAAAATTCACTTCTGCTCTCCAAAAATACCTTGGATCTGAGCAACAATTTCAGTGGAACTTGGAACTAATTAGGGCATCCTATACCTGCATAAAACATAGAAACACCACACATATAGACCTCCTTTACATGCGCTTCACCTGTAAAGTTAATGACGCTTGTTCTTGACAGCTTACCAAGCTGCTCAGCCTCCCAAAACGCAGACTCCCTTCCACCTGTGCAACACAATTTCTTGTCTAGATCAGAAAGAGATTGAATCTTTTCTCATGATCAAAATTTACACACAAACACTTAGCCTATCTGTATAGAAAAAATCTTCTCATTCACTACCTTAATCTTCTCATATCATGCCCAAAACAATCATGAGGTAGACCTCACTTAACGTCTTCTTCTCTTCTTTGTTTAAGTTGCTAGGGTTGTGACTTTCTGAAGTATTCTTGGCCTCGTATTTTAGTCTAAACATGAGAGAGAATGTCTTGATAGAATGATTCAGTTGAAGGAACAAATCCTCCTTGAGTACTATCCCTTAGCTTTGAAGATCAACTTTCTCATATCCTATATCTTAGAAATAACTTGAATTGATGTCAAAGAATGACACACGTCATTACAGTAGTTTATGTCATAGTCATGCATTTCCCTAAGAATAGACAAAAAATATTATTGTAGAGATAGGGTTACCTACCTTCAATATAAAACCATGCCACTGTAATTCAATATCACTATATCATTTCTACTAATCAAATTTTATCATTCTACTATTGGTCAATTGCATTCACATATTTGTAGGAGTTCAGATCATGTACATCGTAACTTGTAAAGAGACTTACTTATGTTTTTGACAGATATCATTGGTATTACCTCACTTGCCTCCACAGTAATTTGGATTTTATTTGCTTGTATGAATGTAGAAACTTCACATTTATATACTTCATAATTCTCATTTCTGTTAAAATATTTTGAAATTGAATGCTAGCCAGGATCTGGTATGCCACTACTCCTTTCTTCCATTGATGTAGGAACTGTTGTAAAGGGTGTATTTATTTTATGCCAACATCAATGATTTTCAAGTCTCCTTCTATTAACCATAGCTCAAATACGATGTTGGAAAATCAAGATGGATGAATATTATAGTTGATTTTCCTTAGCATGATAATAACTTGTGAACTATGCTTTCTTTATTAAATTATTTATGTTCTCTTTTCATAAAGCAATTATCAAAATGTAAACATGAATATCACTAATAATTTCCTAATTAACCCTGAAGTGATAGCATAGGAGTGTTGACCCTAATAGGAAGGGCTTCAAAATGTTTATGAAAAACAATGAATTTTCCCTTAACAAGAAAATCCAGTTCTTGTTTGAAAAGCCTCAATTACCTTGAGCTTAAGATGGGATGGTTCCTCAAGAAAAGTAGCCTTACAATGATATTTCCACAGAAAACCAATAACAGAGAGATGCACTGTCTTCCATAAATATTTTTAACTGTCCCTATTCGTCCAACTGTCTTGAAGTGGATTACCTTTCCAAGAAATTGGGGTGGTAAGAAAATAGTTAAACTTACCTTCAAATCATGCCCCAAGTGTCTTGGAAAATGGGCAACTATGCTTTAGTTTAAACACTTCACCCATTTCTTAATAAATTATCTAAATTAAGCCCTAGAGTTTTGGATCTTAGTGAAACAATGTCATCTGAGTTGTTTAGGGAACTCATTGAACCAACACCATTTGCATTTGCAGATGAAGCCATGGGCGATGAATTCGAAGGATTCCATGAGAGTAAGAGAATCTTCCCCTTTTCTCCTGAATATCAAAAAGAAATCAGACAATGAAGCATCATGGCATGGAAATTCATTTATATGGGGGGCATGATGACTCGTACATTGTTCTTCTCCCAATTCTATAATGCAACTAGAAATTTCTCAATTGTTAGAGTTGGTGATAAGCATAACATGAGAATTCATCCATGTGTCTATTTACATGGGATGTGACTTCTCATTTATATGTTGTCAATAATTCAAGACATTATAAAATACAAACTTGGATCCAGTGAAGTACCTGATGGAATAGTGTTATCGGGAAAACTAGTGTCTATTCAGAGCTGCTAGTCCCACTAAGACAAGCAGCTATCTTAGAAACAAACAGATTAAAGTTACTTGTATTTTCCTTTATGAGAGATTGATGAGAGAGAAGCAGAGAGCACCAACCTCGGTTCGCTAGTCTCCTTGCATACTCACATGACATAGGATAGGGTCAATTTCAACCATTACTACTATAACTGTTAGATGCCTATATATGTCCCTTTTGCAAATATGAATAAAACCAAATTTAAACTTATCAACTTTAAACAAAAAAAATTCTTTAATATTACACCACATCACCCACTAATCTATATCCCTAAAAATATGAAAATATTTTTTTAAATTTATTTATGTTTAATTTTTTTTCTATAATTTTACAGTAAAATTACTTAACAAAATCAAGATATTATTTTGAAAAAAAAAAAAAAAAAAACCTTACTGTCCTTTTCCACTGTACCAAGTCTGAAAATTAATATTAAATCAAAAATAAAAAGAAAATACCCTTACCTTAAACTTTACAAAAATTAAAATTAAATTTACGTTGCCCATCGTATTGAAAACAAGAGGATTACTATTAAATTTAATTCGTTCACCCATGGGATGGAAAACCAGAGGCTGTAGGTTATGGTGGGATGTACATGATATAGTCAAACATGTCAACATGGATACAAGACTTTTGCTTTAATCCACCTATTCACTTTCATATTCAAACATTGTAAATAATTATTCGGGACATATCACGATGTGGTACTTTTCTTTCGATACATAAAATAAAACATTTTGAACCCACGTGAATCGATAGGCTTGGTTTTTTTTTTTTTTAAATAGTTTATGTGATTTATATCATGAAAAGTATTTTTTTTGAAAATTACATTATAGAATTTTGTTGATGTGTTTTGAATTATTACTGTTCATCGTTAAGATAAGATGAAAAATCAAATTTTCATATCAATTTAAATAGATGAAGAAAAAAAATTTAGCCATTATAATATAACAATTTAGATTTGATTAAATATATAAATAATATTTTAATATAGGGAAATAATTATTAAGATATAAATGTTAATATTGAATTAAGGAAAATAATTAATAAAATGAAAATTTAAATGAAATGAATATCTAAAAATAAAAATAAAAATAATATGACAATAAAACAATTAATAAAATCAATAAAATAATAAAATAAAATAAACTTAATATCTACGAGTGATTGGAGACTTCCATAGCGAATCATATTGCTATAGATTTTCAGGCTAACATTGTGTAATGAGTGTAATATGTCCAACGTTTTGGATGGTGACTCCATCCATCATCAAAACCACAGAGAGCTATATGAATTAACGAGTGCTGGAGACCTTATATAGGAAAATAATTGAATGTTGGATAATGGAAATCTCTAACAATCAATATCTGATTCAAACTTTAAAATAATAATAATATTAATTAATTAATTAGTTAAAATAAATAACTAAAAAAATAAACCAATAATGAAGAAAATAAACTTAAGAAGAAATGACAATAATCCAACAACTGTTATTTTTCTAGCCATTGTCTCTATTCAGATTGCTTGGCCTCCTTTCAATCTCTATAGCTTCCATAAATTTACAGTGATGGAAATGATCTATCGTAGCAATGACTCGGGCATCTTCAATGCAGATGTAGTGTTTTGTCTTTTCTGCATGTTCTGCTAATGCTGAGGAGCAGTCCCTCCCATGTTTGATGTATGTCGCATGTTCCTAGATCCTCTAATTTATTGAGCGACCAGTTTCACCAACATAGGGTGTCCTACATGAACAAGAGATTACACAAACACCTTTCATATTCTTAGGGTCCACCAAGTCTTTTACAAATCTTAGGGAACTTTGAATGGTGTTAAGGGGCCTAAAGATAGTTTAATTATTCAATATTTTTGTCTTTTGAAGATTGTATATTTTGGTAAATTTTGTTTTCAAAATTTGGTTGGATTTTATTTTAGTTACTTGGTTGAGATTTTTTAAAAATAAAAGTTTAATTTATAAAATTTGAGTAAATTTTTTTAAACTGCATCATTTAATATTCATTAAAATAGAAAAATTACATATTGATAAATTTCATATTCACCAAGAATTCATAAACACTGCATATAGGGATTAATGCACGGGTTGTTGTGGCTGGAATACCCTCAAGGATCTTCCTGATATCCAAGGCAAACCATTTCAGTTTAACTATTGTTGTCACAAAGAAGCATATACATATCTATATCAATGCATGATTGACAAGGCAGAAGAAGAGAGATTACCTCAATCCTTGGTGCAGCACTGCTGGAGTACCCATTGTAACAAAGCGGAAGACCCCTCTGCCAGTTCCTAGATCAACACCTGCACATAAACAAGATGAAGAGTAATCCTTCAACATATAAACAATCATAACTAAAACATTGATACATAAAGATATGAAACAACATGCTGTTGAAAATAGCAACAAGAAATGCTAAAAATAGAAGTGCTAAAATTAGCATTGCTATAAATAGCATTTTGGGATACATTCCAATTTTGGTTAGTCCCTCAACTAAAATTGTGAATTAAAATTCGAATTTGATCTTAGCAGTTGTTTGTAAAATAATTAATTAATTCATCTTGAGTTAATTAGTTGTAGGAAATCAAACATGAAGTCTATGTGAAGACATGCAACAGTTTCTCCGTTGATTGAGGAAGTTATCCCTTGATTAAAGGAGGTCAGGATGAGTTGTACTTTGAGTTATAATTAGTTAGCTTAGTTAACTAAGTTAAGTCCAGTTAGATTAGTTCAAATAGTTTGTTGAACTAATTGTGAGTTCAGTTAGTTAATGCGTGCATGCATGTAACTGTTGCACTTCAGATAACTGAATATTCTCTCATTAATAACTCATGCATGTCAGTTCAGACAGAGACCTAGTTGAGATCAGATGATGGGACAATGGACTATCAGTTGCAGGAATATTCCATGGAGGATATCTCTTGCATGCAGAAGGAATTCATTCCTTGTAGATTGCGCAGTTACTTTTGGGTTTGATGAGTGTGTGATGAGGCCAATTCACACAAGTGGCAGCATTGGACCCCAAGGAAAACTGTGCAAGGAAATAGGAGGCTTGGAGGGTTGAGGGAAGGAATATCTTGTGTCTATTCAGTCTGTGAGCTGTTTTGTTGGATTGTACTGAGAGCAAGATAGCTTGTGAGCTAATTCTTTGTGTAATATGAACATATTTCCACTTGTATGATAATAGAGAGATCGGGGTTTTTTAGCTGAGGCTTTCCCCAGAGTATTCTTCTGTGTTTCATGTGTGATTTCTTTCTCATTCTATGTTATATGTGTTCTATTTGATCTTGCTCAAAATCGATTAAGCTTCTGCAAGTTTGTTTCTAGAAGTAGATCAAGTATTTTGCTTTAGTATATTGCATTATTAGGTGATCTACAGTGGGAAATTCTACACATCCATCTAAGCTACTTATAAGTTATGGTATTGAATCGACATGTAAATAAACACTACATCAACACCATCACAACACAACAACAAATCTATATTATTAGATTGAAGAAGAATGATTACAACCATCTTGGTTGGATCAAGCTTCCTCTAGTCCTCAAGCTCCTCTCTCTCTCTCTCAACCTCTGGCAGCATAACAACTATATCTCATACGAAGTTTCGACAATCGTTTGACAACCATTCGATCTTCATCACAATGCTCAATCCTCCAATAAATTGATGATGAGAGGCTCATCCTTGCCAATTCTCTCATGAGTTCCATTGAGGCAAAAGATAGAATGTTTCCTCACTTTATTTCTCTTTCCCTTTTCATGAGACTTCATTAGGAATAGCAATGTCCTTCGTTAGGGTGGAGGTAGATTTTTCTTGCTTTTTGGGCTGACATTTGAGTGAAAAGCGGAGTGTCAATCAGTCAACCTGCTCTTTGACCTCCAGAATCCCACAAATCTTGGGTAATGTTGCCCTTTAGGCAAAAAAATGGGTTAACCTAGGGACTGACACCCTTGGCTAGTGCATCGAGAGTGTTCTAACTCCTCTTTCTTGTTTCTCAAGTGTGTTACCTTGGAGAATAGGCATGTGAATTAGGTCATGTCTTTAACCCAACTGTCTTTCTCCTTTGAGCTAATGAGGAATTCATTTTCTTGTATAACAAGCACTGAAGAGGAGAACACATTTTCAAAGTAACATTAAAGCCAAATTCCCCACAAAGCAAACACCAAAGAGGAATGAACCATAAATTCACAAGTAACCTCAGGGGCATTCAAAGTCACAAGAGAAGAAAACACATGTAATGATTCTCATAACAACCTCAAATCTGAGCCCTGCCTGCCTTGAGTATTAAAATCAGATGGTTGACAACATGCACATATATCCAAAGAAACCAAATCCAAGATCCATATTGACAAAAACAATTTCATGAAAGACCTAGACATGATAGTAAAAATATGAAGCCCATTGCCAATAATCAGTCTTGAGAATCCATCTTGCGCCTGGTAGCCATGATTGAATAAAAAGAAACAACACTAAAGAGACCTTAAATTTAGAGAAAGGTAATTCAAATTTCTCCATGACAGTGCAATCCAAAAATATGCACCTATAACCTTCACACTAAGTTTATGAAATGAACTAAGTTGAAGCCGCCAGAATGAAACCATACCTGGAGATGGATGCAAAAAATCGAAGCAAAGCAGAAGACCATCGAAAGCTAGTCCTGATCAGAGGAGATAATGGTCAAGTCATATGCATTGTCCACTAGAGGGTGAGTGGGATTGCCATGCGGGCTAGTGAGATCACTTGAAGTTGAATCCGACACCAAAAAACTTTCAACCTTGGCCAATCGTGAATCCACATTGTTTAAATAGAACCTTTGATTCCTAAGCATATGTTTGATATCTTCAAGTGAAGGAAACATATTATAATTATTGGCCTACTTATCCTTAAAAATTAAATGCAACACGATATCCATCTGTTGGTAAAGATCCAATGAATTCAAGAAATGAATCATTCATTTCCTGAATCTACTAGGATTAAGGACCTGAGTCATATCGTCTCCAACAATATATGAATATGAGTTATTTAGACATTCACTAGACTCCCTATACTCCAAAAAGAGGATTTCCTTCCTCACTTCTAAGGGAACCACATCAAAAAAAGTCCCAACTGAATCATAAGAAAAAGGACAAATACATTTATGCCCAACAATACTAAATCTAACCCTTCTACTCATCATTCTCTGGAAAGAAAGCATGATCACAATGATAAATGAACAAATAGGACACCCACTACGAGACCCTATATTAGTGAAGCAATATTCATAATGAAGCACTCGTCCTCAAAAACTTGACCGAAAGACTAGAAATTCGTCACCCACTTCCCACACCAGAGGCCCAAACCTTAGTAGATTATCAAATTCCCCACAACAAAAAGGCATAACACCATAAAACACCCAATACCAAACTAGGTAGAGAGACTCACGCAAACATAGAACAAGATAAAACTCAATACTATGACTGAGGGCAAGGGTGAATCCTACACTCAAAAAACACAACACTAGCAAGATGAAACCAGACATTGCTAGATATAAGCTCTAGTTCACAGAACCAAAGGATAAAATGTATTTTGAGCATTCTTCAGGATGTTAATTTTTTTTATATATTCAAATATATATTTAAAAAAATAAGAAATCACAGTATTAACAAAAATTATATTGTCATATTTCAGGAAAAAAAAAGAGAAAAAAAAGTTGAATAGTTGAATTGTGTCTTTTGTAAATGTCCTCATTATTATGGATGTCAAGTGTGTTTGTGTATCTTTTATGTGGGTTGGGAGAATATGTATAATTTATTTATGTATTTCATGTGTCTTTATGATTAGATATTAAACAAGATTATGAGTAATGAATATTTTATGAAGAAGGTTAAACATTTTTTGTTTGTTTGTTGTTTTTATTATAAGAATTTGTTAAACAATATTTATTAAAGTTATAATTTCGGATGGATGAAATTGTTATTTTTAATGTAAAATTGGATTTAATATCCTCTAATGCCCCTATTACAATAGGATTGTACAATATTAATATCTAATATATGTAATTCCATTAAACTAAAGTTATTCCTATTAAATTCCAAGCCAAAAATGCTTCTTTCCCTTCACATTATTTTGAATGGTTTAGAAATGGTCAATCAATAAGGTGTTTAGACTACAATCTACTTTATAGCTATAAGCAATGATTGTCTTAGTTAGGAGGTTTTTTAGCTACGATTGAATTCTATGTTGTGATTTAGCCTATATTGATATGAAGAAATTGTTTTAACTTTGATTTCAAAAGGTCATTAAATTTCTAGCAAGTCTAAAAATGATATGTTGCAAAACCTCAAAATGATATGTTACTAATTTGTTGAAAATAAAATTAGTATATATAGGTCATCTACAATGTAGTTAGGTTGACTCTCCATCCCAAAAGAAGTGTCTATTTAGAGACATGGAAAATTAGTATAAATACCCTATGCGACTTCCTCATTTCAGTCATCATGCAAAGAAGAATTTCATACCTGAGGTAAGGAAACAAGCTCATAACTCATGAACTTAGTGACAAAGAAAAAGAAGAATTAGTAATTAGTATCTTTATTTGGTTCAAAAATTCTTAGTGGATCGATGGCTTGGTTTTGTAACCTTCTTGAGTTGGATTCATTGGTTTATTGTGAAGAATATTGATGTCTTCTTGGGAATTGGATCAGGTTGGACTAGCCCTAAAGAAATACGAGAACTCAAACTACCTCTAATTTATTTTCAGCCCTATGGAGGAGTTAAATTCAGATATGAAGTTACAAAGAGTTTGATTCAGAAGTAACTTCAATTTAAGCCTTGTGCAAGACTAGACTTTAGCCTGAATTGGAGCAAAATATTCAACCCTTGAAGTATTATTTTATGAGTAGGATTTTTGGCCCTACCTTGGAGCATACCTCAACAAATATTGACCTCTTGGAACATAAATCTGAGCCTATGAAAAAAATCATAATTGTAGTGGCAGAAATATAAGTCTTCATTGACCTCTGTCTTTTAGCTTCTATTGACACAAAATTCGGTGACAGCACTTGATGCCTAATCTGATCATTTTGGAGCAATACCTTGAATGGATATTAAATACATATTGAGCTAGTTTTGAAATGATTTTTTGAACAAATTGTTATCGGGAAATCTAGTGTCCATGCAGAGCTGCTAGTCCCACTAAGACTGGTAGCTATCTTAGAAACAAACAAACTAAAACTACTTTCGTTTTCCTTTATGAGAAGTAGATAAGAGGGGAACAAAGGAGACCAACCTCTGTCTTGCACTTGGTTCCTTGCTTGATTCCTCTACCTTCTGATAGATCTTTGCCACTCGCTTCCTCATCTACCCAGCTTCAAAGAGCACCTGTGGAATCAAAGCAGCATAACACTATCCAAGAACAGAGATCTACTATCACAAACAATATAGGACCAGACATATATTGACCACACAAATGCATATATCATCAATCATACAAGAATGTGGAGGAAAACTTGAATAGCTTTATTAATATCAAGAATAGCAAAGAGGATTACAACCAATTGTTCTGACCCAGCGTCATCGTCTCAACAAGAAAGCCCTTCTTCACCTCATGAAAAGATTAGATCACCCAACACTATGATTTTACACCAAGAAACTAGAAGCACTTCCTTACAAGATACAAAATTCCAGCCTCCAGATCTCTTGGATGAGGGATCCATATATAGATGATTGCAGGGAGGTGAGTCAGCTTTTGAGATTTGATTAGTGTCCTCTCTCTGATAGTTCTTGATTCCACTTGGAGATTGATGATCTCTTACTTATCCCTGGGTGAATTCAGAGAGGCAAGTGTCATAGGAGAAGCTTCTAGAAGATTCCATGATCATCCACCTCGCAAATTGACTCTGTCATTTGTCCACTCTCGCCCATCACACCCCATAGAAGGGATTTTCAGTATGCATCGCACCTCCCATGTGCACTGGGTGGGATGCATCGCACTTTGACCATGGACTAGGTGAGATGGTCCAGTTTTGACCAGTTCTGAGTAGCTTTTCATGGAGAACTTCTGGGAGATGATGTAATCAGCTGACCTTGTTCTTTTAAGGGTTGGAACAACACTTTTAGGGACTTAGGAGCCCTTGGTTTATGGACATATACGATTGGGGTTGAAGTGCCCAAAAATGTCTATAACAGTTTCCCCCTCAAGCATGAGGTCGTTAATCTTTTGATGTCGGGTGAAATGCTTTATCATGAGGATCTGAAGTTTTTTCGAGCTGGAAGGTGACCTGTAATAAGATACAATACAATACATTATCTTCATAATATTTTCATGATCTAGCTGAGGCGGGCATTCCCATGCTCAGCTTTATAAATTCATTTTCATGTACATAAGACAGACAATCGTCTATGTGCAGACTGATGATTCTAGTAGAGCCATCATCCCTTAGATTGGATGATTATCTATGCAAAAATGATGTACATTTGATGTCTTTATTTTCCTGAATATATATCACAGCCTGGATGGATGAAACTAAATCTGGGGTCTTCAAGCTTGTTCGATCTTCACTCAAAGTATAATTCGATCCATGTGAGAGATGCTCTGGAGTTGAACATGGAAAGACATCGACTGATTACCAGCCAATGATGTAAGCTGTTAACAAGCATGAGAGGAATCACCAATAATGATGATGACCCTTAAGGTACTACAGTACAATTCACGTGGTGTGAATAAGGGACTTGGTGTCGAACACCACACAAAATCTTTCGGTCGAAGGCCATTGATGTAAACCTATCGTCGGAAGGGAGTAGCTTGCCATTGAGGCATGCAAGCTTCAAAGTACTGAAAGGGTTGTTCCTAGATCGACTTCCTGGATAATGAGGTGATGTCGACAGGAAGCGATCCGTCATAGGAGGGCCTTAATGAATCCCACATCTACGACACAGAATGGAGCAAATGATTTTAATGGAGGTGAAAATGATTTGATGATACAGAGTTCAGGGTGGTGGTCATGAAAGAATGGAGCGTGAATGTATTGCAGTGGATGAGACACAGGTGAATTCTTTGAGTGACTTCTCTTGAACATACCAGTGACATTGACATGATGGATTGGTAGTGTTAACCCCAAATGTGGATGGTGTGATGGACCAATGGTGATATGACCAGTGAACGGAACAACCCAACCTGACTCAGATGTGGAGTGAAAGTATCATGTTCAAGAGTGACTTGCTACCAATAAAGTTTCTTCAAGTTTTCTTCCCAATTTTTCCCCAGTCATTGCTGACCAGTACCTCTTTACTTTTGTCAAGCTTGAGGAGGATAACATATGCTTGTTCCATAATTTTGCTTTCAGGTAAACCCATCGCTATTTTTTAACGAGCTTAGCAATAGTGAAACTCGTTCTTGTCTGTATGGACAAGTTTGTCGCTATTCAGTTTTAATGAGTTTAACGACAAAGATAACTCGGTCCTTTTCAATTTTAGAGAGTTTGAAAGGGACGTAAAGAAAACTCCAACAATCCTTTTTTGTCATATAATCCCTTAAGTCCGAAAAAGTATAAAATAATACAAAAGGGATGAATTTTTGGTAATTTTAACGAGCTGAACAAAATAAGTGCTCGATCTTTTTGTGTAATAATCCCTCAAGTCCAAAAAGATTAAAATCTAAAGGAGGGATAGCACTTTCAGTCACTTTTGACGAGCTAGAGAGGCCAATTACTCGGCAATCTTTTCATATTTTACGATTCAGATGAAAAGAGCTTAAAGGAGACTCATTTTTTGAGGAACGAGTGATAAAATTGCGTAGCAGCTGATTCCAGGTAAGGTTTGGAATTTTCCAATCACGACAGTGTCACAAGGATGGCTAACAGGATCACTCTTCGCAGCTGTTCCTCAAAATGGGTAAACAATCAAATGGAGGTGAATGATCAGCCAATACAGAGTGGAGGTGATGATGAGAACATGACCAAGGCTTCAAAGCCTGATGATACAATGGTTATTTACCAGAAATTGGTTCATTTTTTAATGAATGAGCTTAAACTCTGGGGGAAACATTTGCTCATTGCTTATGTTTAATTTCTAATGAGCTTGAACTCCACATAAAAACTACTCGATCTAGTCGTATAATAAGGATGTCTCATCTAAGATGTCATTTTCATGGAGCTTGCACCTTACAAAGCTTTGTCCTGCATCCTTTCTTTATGCAAGTTAGGAAACGACCAATCCTACGAGTTTAAAGGGTTAGAGGACCTACAAATTTAAAAAATAAATGGTCACTCTTCGCTTGCATGCCAAAAGGGTTTGCATGCCCCCAGGTGTTGTGAAGTAGAGTTTCCAGGTTACCCCTCAATTTGCAGACAAAACATTTGTTTTATTGGGAAAGGCCTACCTTTTCCAGGTTACCCCTCAATTTGCAGACAAAGCATTTGTTCCATCGGGAAAGGCCTACCTTCTAATAGAGGTATCTTATTTCGGTCTAACCCCACTTCCTATATGGACGGGGATCAGACCAGTCATATATCCTTCGTGGAAACCTACCCTATACCCAGAGTTTCCCTGTCGAAGCAGACCAGGGTGCATGCCCCCTGGGTTTCAGTCATGTCCTCCCGAATCACTCGCGCTCATTAGATGGAAAGACTGGGGACTGATGAGACATTCCTTGCGTGAAAAGACCATTCAGGGATGGTATTCGACTATTTTCTATGTGTGAGCCAGGGAATGAAAGCTGGTCTACGAGCTTGACCACTCTTCCTTCATGCGGAAAACACATTACTCTAAAGAGCGAGGAGACAATGGCTCCCATGCAATAAAAAGAGTCGCGTCCAAGGAGTAGATTATAATCTAGGGGTCCTTAGACTACCATTATGTTCATGTGAACGGTTTTCCTTCTCAATGTTATCGGCACATTGGGAAGGATCACTAATGGTCGACTGGTTCCTTTGTCAAAGCCTGTTAGATTTCTCATCTCAGGAAAAAGCGATGGCAAACCAAGTGCTTTCCAAGCAGTTGAGGAAAGGATACTCACAGAAGCCCCTTCATCTATGATGGTACCGGCCATGACCATTCTATATATTTGTGCAATGATTCGAAATGGTACACTAGTCGATAAACGGGGTCTGCCTAGTAGATTCCAATCGAAGGAAACAACTAGGTTGCTTGGGGGTGGGACTGAATAGACGACTGGATATGACTCTGACGAACTTATTTCCTGCGGTAAAGGAACGGGTAGACTGCTCCCATGTTCATCGGAGTCTGTGTTTATGAAGAGAATTTGAATGGTGTCATTCTTGTTCTCTCCGGTGACTGTATCATCTGAAGATGGACCTTCTGAAAGCAAGACTGGGTCAACTGCCGCCTCGACCTTTTGACTTTTGTCTGGTGTGAATTCAGATGGTTTATCTTCAACGATAGATGCTTCGACCGACCACAATGGCATGTCAGTCGGATTTTCAACTAGTGATGGACTTGGCAAGAGTTTATTATGTCCAGGAGGAAGCCGTAACGGTGAAACCGGACGGTTGTCGAAAACTCTTTTAGCCTCATCTAGGAAGGGACAATGGTGGACGGCGTGATCACCTTCACACAGTTTACAAGGGAATTTACTTTTCCTTTTCTGTCCTGACGCTTCGCTTTCACTGGTTGACGGTGTACTTTCAACATGATCATCAAAGGTTGTTGACACCAGATTGTGCAAACAAGGAGACCAGTCCCTTAAGATCCGAGGGATGCAAGGACAATCTCGATGATAGTGATCTCCTTTGCAAATGACACATGGATATTTAGGCTTTGACGGTGCAGTGTGTGGATTTTCACTAGATGATGCCTGGTTGCCCCTTTTCGCCTTTGGCTCCTTCTTCTTCTTCTCTTTCTTCTCCTTCCCCTTCTTCTCCTTCTTAGTTACTTGATTTTTGGCTTTACCAGATTCATCAAGCAAAGAGGAAGGAGGAGAGGGAGAATCGGACGAAGTAGAAGGTTGGGGGGTAGCTTTGGTATCATCTAGTTGCTTACTTGATTGCTCAGAATCATGGTGTTCTGAACGACAGAGGTCGAGAAGAGCCATACGGGCAAGCCGATTGTCAATCCTGGAAGAGACAATGTGGCCATATGGGGTGCACCAACATCTCCCCAAGAGGAGAAAGGACTAGGATTTCCTCCAATGGGAAATCCTTGGTTGGTGGACTCCATTTTTCTCAACCTAAGACCAACGTAGGAAAGGTGATGTTTATTCCGATTAAAATAAATTTTAGATGCTTTGACACAACTTGTTTTTTCAATTTTTAAGAGTTGAGAAAAAACAAAAGATGACTCTAGTCGCCTTCGATTTTTAATGAGATTGAAGTGACAAGTGCTCAGATGGACCTTTTCCTTTAAGGATTTTGAAAAGGAATGAAAGAGACTACTCTAGAAATCTAGACAGAGGGATTACCAAACCAATCGCAAAACTGCAGAATACTTTTTACGGTACGGCAGTCAATCTTCTCGAATGTTGTGTTCAGTGCATTGCGATCGATAGGGCGGTAGACACGACTTCCTATGGATAAAGGATATAGCCTATTGTGGTCTCCCAATATATACTCGACGGTACGTGGGAGCACAAGTCCGTACTGGCACTTGTCGTCTCAAAGTGGAGGAATCACCCAACCAGCAATGAAAACAACAGTTACCAGGCTTTACGATGCCGGAATATGTCTCTAGCCTAGACTTCTAAATGTTGTGCATTAGGTTCCAAAGTGTTTTTAGATTCATTAAATTTATTTTATAGTTGATCTTGTTTAAGAAATTTGCCTTTCAGGTTCACCGCGTGATGTAGATATACAATTCCTAAAATGCAATCTAAGATGATAAACAATCATTTAATCTTCTTTTTGCAATGAAAATCCTAGCTACTAAAGAAAGAGAGATGAGATTATTTCAACATAGAGCAGAGAGCACACACTAAATGCACTGTCCTAAATCAAACCAACAAACAATCTAAATGCAAATGCACATGCATGTATTTGTTTTCTGCCTTCTTAATGTGTGAATGATAAAAAGAAAGCCAAGCGCAAATCTGAATTATTTTTCAAAGCGACATTACTAACAAGCTCTTTTTCAAGACAAAATGAAGACAATGACGACACTTTGCGATTTAGAATTGAAAACTTTCTTTCGACACTTGAAAAACTACTAATTCAAATCAAATACAAGAGTAACAGTGTAATTGACTATCAAGAACATTCAGATTCTCTTCTATGACTGAAGACGACACTTGCGACACTTCCAAATCAAGAAATGACAGTTCACTTACGCTACTTCTTTGTAAAATAGAACTGAAAATGGCTCACAATACATAAAAAAAATTATAGTTCCTTGCACATTGGAGGCAAAATAATGGCAAGGAAGGGGGTTTCCATAGAGGTATACTGACTACAGATAGAAAAACTCCTGAATAGAGCTAAAAAGAGTTAAGAAAAACCAAAGTCTGGAGGCAAAATTATCCTTCTCTGACCATCGCACCTGTTACATAGGGATTCCAGTATGCATCCCACCTACAGTACTCGGGAAGTGTGATGCATATTGATATCATTGAAGAGAGGGTGCGATGGTACAGTGCGAGACTTTTCATCCAGTTCTTGATCACAGTTTGCAGCACAGTTCAGGGATTTAGGCCGAGCAAGTGATAATCAGTAAATAAATCACAGGGGTAGATCTAAGGAGGTTACTAGAGCCACCACAAGGGCAATTAGGATGTTTACAAATCAATTTTTTAGTTTATAAACAAAACCCAGAGATAGACTGAAGTAGCATTGATCTACTTTGCACTTGCATAGAAAATGCAGTTCGAAGGCTAGCTGGCTTGACTTCAGGCTCCGTCTGTAAGTTTATAAAACAAACAAGTATAGAAAAGCAAACAAGCTATTCGCTCCCCAGTAGAGTCGCCATTTTGTTATCAGGAAATCTAGTGTCTACTCAAAGCAGCTAGTCCCACTAAGACTGGTAGTTATCTTAGAAACGAACAAAGTAAAACTACTTTCGTTTTCCTTTATGAGAAGTAGATAAGAGGGGAACAAATGAGACCAACCTCTATCTTGCACTTGGTTCCTTGCTTGATTCCTCTCCCTTCTGATAGATCTTTGCCACTTGCTTCCTTGTCTACCCAGCTTCAAAGAGCACCTGTGGAATCAAAGCAGCATAACACTATCCAAGAACAGAGATCTACTATCACAAACAATATAGGACCAAATATATATTGACCACATAAATGCATATATCATTAATCATACAAGAATGTGGAGGAAAACTTGAATAGCTTTATTAATATCAAGAATAGCAAAGAGGATTACAACCAATTATTCTGACCCAGCGTCATCGTCTCAACAAGAAAGCCCTTCTTCACCTCATGAAAATCTTAGATCACCCAACACTATGATGTTACACCAAGAAACCAGCAGCACTTCCTTA
Source organism: Pinus tabuliformis (assembly GCA_031772625.1). NCBI lineage: Eukaryota > Viridiplantae > Streptophyta > Pinopsida > Pinales > Pinaceae > Pinus > Pinus tabuliformis. The sequence goes on along the minus strand of CM062814.1, from coordinate 556,649,775 downwards.
CAAGATACAAAATTCCAGCCTTTGGATCTCTTGGATGAGGGATCCATATATAGATGATTGCAAGGAGGTGAGTCAGCTTCTGAGATTTGATTAGTGTCCTCTCTCTGATAGTTCTTGATTCCACTTGGAGATTGATGATCTCTTACTCATCCCTGGGCGATTTCAGAGACGCAAGTATCATATGAGAAGCTTCTAGAAGATTCCATGATCATCCACCTCGCAAATTGACTCTACCATTTGTCCACTCTCACCCATCACACCCAATAGAAGGGCTTTTCAGTATGCATCACACCTCTCGTGTGCATTGGGTGGGATGCATTGCACTTTGACCATGGAGCAGGTGAGATGGTCCAGTTTTGACCAGTTATGAGTAGTTTTTCATGGAGAACTTTTGGGAGATGATGTAATTAGATGACCTTGTTCTTTTAGGGTTTGGAACAACACTTTTAGGGACTTAGGAGCCCTTGGTTTATCGACATATATGATTGGGGTTGCATTGCCAAAAAATGTCTATAACAAAAATCTTTGAGTAGTTATGAAGTGATTTTTGGAGCAGACTGCAATGATCTATTAAAGTAGGCTTTGGAGACTTGGAAACAAATTTTTGAAAAGGATTAGGAGTAGACCCTATAGAAAGGTTTAAAGCCAATTGAACAAAATTAGAGATCATGGAGTAGTCCTTTTTATAACATTCCCTTTTTGAGAAGTTTCATTTAAGTTTACTTGAAGGACCTTTGGAAAAAATAGGAGAAGATTAATTTGAGTAAACATTGTGATCCTTGAAGCATACCGATTGGATAAATTTTGAATAATTCTAGGAGTCATTTGGAGCAAACATTGTGATCCTTGAAATAGACCATTTAGATATTTTTTTAAGAAATCTAGGATTCATTTGGAGTAGACACTCTAATCCTTGAAGCAAACCTCGAAGACCAAGTTAGATCCTAGATTGAGGATTGGAGTCGTCATAAGAGGTTGGAGCCTTGTTAAGACTAGGATGGAGCTTGAGTTGATCTTGAGGATTGGAGTCCGCATATGAGGTTGGAGCCTCATTAATAACAAGGTTGGAACCTTGAAGGATTTATAATTTTATTGTACAAGTTGGAGCCAAATTGTTTGTAAGAGGATTGGGTTCCTCATTATTTTCATTAATAAATTGTTTTCTTTTTGTACATCTTGTGTTCTGGTTTAACTAGTGATATAGACTAGCATAATGTAGCAATTATAAAGAAATATTGATTCACCCCCCTAAATATTTCCAACAATTAGAATCATAGCTAGTACCTTCAAGAAAAACCTAGCAACTGGAAGGTAGATCCTAGGAACACAAATGGAAAGGTCAAGTAAAGAAGCCTCCAAACCCTCTAAATATATCTCCTCCTCAGTCATGAAACCAGAAGTCAATTAGGTTAGAAAAGCTCCATTGTTTGATGGAATGAATTATGTACTATGGAAAGAAATAATGGAGTACTATTTGATGGCCCTAGGATATGAGGTATGGGAAGAAATTGTTAATGGAGACATAACTACTAAGGAGTCAAAACATTTTGTAAAAAGAAAGGTGGGTCAATGTTCTTCAACTAGAATACTTTGGGAAAAACTACAAAAAATTCATGAAGAATCTGGTTATGTTCTCACTGAATCATAACTAGAGCATTTGGAAAAAGAGCACAAGGATGATCGTAAATCAAAGGAAGTTGATGAAGGAACCAAAAACATGAAAGATAATGAAAAATACATTGAAGAAAAGGCTTAAGTAAACCTGAAGCAAAAATAATCATTGCTCTAGAAGAAATAAATAGGTTAAGAAAAGAAAATAAAGAGCTTGAAGAAAAGAATCAAGACCTTGGTTGTACAAAGGAAGAAAGTTTTTCTCCTAAGCCTCCAACAAGAAGAAATATCTAATGACTTTAGCTAGCTTGAAGCAAAATTGCAACAATAAGAAAGAAGACATGAGAAAGAAGTCAACTCCCTAAAAGTTCAGCTAGAAGTAACCAAGTTCAGTAATAGTGAAGTTCTTTCAATTTTAAGTATGAATCTTTAACCCTTTTCACTATGGTTAGTTACTTGTGAGACCTTTCATACACAATAAAAATAATCAACAAGATAAGGCATTCACATGTACATGCAATTCATCACATGAGAAACATACACATATTGACATAGGCATTTTTACGTGGAAACCCAAAGGGAAAAAACCACCAAACTATTTGTTATTATGATGTAAATTAAGCACCTACTTAATTACATCAATTTTTTTTGTGAGCACCCACTCATAGGAGGCATCGGCCCCCTTAATATTATAAGCACCCACTTGCCAAAAGGCACCAACCTCTTATGAATGCAGGCGACCACCTGCTCTAGCCAATGTTCTACCTTTCATACAATTTTCAAACTGAAACAAAGGTAATTACATATACAAAGAAATACCAATCTAGTTCACTGTAGTATCATACTTTTGGTCTCGTTCCTCTGCTATTCCACAGACTCTCTTGGACTCACACATCAACACCCTTTCCTCAGCTCACAATAGTATATACTCTTCTCTCAGCCTTCTATTGCACATTCTCTCTTCATCACTCTGTTTCTGTTCAACACTTGGGCTAGTTGCTCAACTTTCACACACTCTTCAACATATACACTACAATATTGTATTCCATAGTAGCTCAATGGAAATCTTGAGTTTTGTTTATGTCCTGTAGTGAGCTCAATGTTGTCTATGTTGTAATCCACATTGCCCAAGATTTTACTCATGGCATGGCAATCCATCCTTCTGTTGCATCACTTTTTGCAAATTCTGTCATTGTATTAAAACATTACAATAAGCTTCGTTCTCTTCACCATCTCACTGAGTTATTCTCCACACTAAGAATTTAATCTCAGTCTACCTGCACACTCCACTGAGATTCCCCATGCTTATTCATGGCTCACGGAGCTTGAATGTACTTCTGCATGGCTTCTTTGTTCATCATTTATTTCTATAAGATGTGCATGGGAGATTAGAGATGGCTTTATTTCAACATTGAGACAATCCCAGTAGTTCTTCTATGAGAATTGTCGTCCTCGTCAGCTTGACCCAGCAATATCTGTAGTCGCCATTAACTTCATCAACCAACTCCTCAATGTGCATTTACTCTCAAGCTGCCAATTCATTCATCCTTTAACACTTTGCACTACAATATTTGATCCCTTTCATATCATAACTTTTATTGAAAATACCTTATGAAATTGAAAAATACCTATTGGATTTTAGCTCCTTCTTCTTATCCCTTTATCGCATTTCCTCCATATGACCACTTCTTGTGACCTACGGCTTCATACTCCTTTGTGTTGAAATACCAGATATCTCATATTATGTAACTTTTATTAAAAATTATGTTACGAAATCACAAGTCTCTAATCTTCCTTTCAGTCCTTTTGCTTAGCCCCTTCTTGTTTTTCCTCATGGGACCAGGTGTCATGACCGACGACATATCATTCAAGTGTTAAGACCTTCAGGCTCTTGATGAGGGCCTAACTCCCTATGTTATGACTCTCACCCTTGGTTCTTTTGGGCTTCTGCAACTAAACACCAACAATTATTGGAGCCCCTTTATCAGATCATAACTTTTCCACAATGTAATTTCAGAGGAGTTATAAAATATTTGACCTTCGATATATCTCCATAGCACATAGGTGCTTAGCCTTCTATGCACCTTTGGTCCTTTGGGTCTCCCTCGACCATGTGCCACCCAACATCAGAAGCTCCTTCCATAGTAACTTTTTAAAATTACAATTATAGAGGAGTTCCAAAATTATGACCTCCGAAATACTTCCCATGTGGAATCTCATAGCACTTAGGTGCTAAGCTCTTATCTACACCCTTGGTTCTATTGGCTTCCTCTTCTAGGCACTAATACATAGAGCCCCTTTCATTGGATTGAAACTTTCCTATAAAACAATTAACCATGAGTTACGAAAATTCCAACCTCCGATATGACATCATGATAATGTCGTCATCGCCACATGGAGTCTCCTTAGTTGTGACACATGTCACATAAATTTTCCCTGTTAGGCCACTCAAAATGCCGAATATCAATGCCACATGTCCTCTGTATTGCCACATCAAGCTTCCATCATCTGCCTCATTAGCTTCTTAGGTCCAATCACTTGCTGCCATGTGTCCTATTGAAGGAGAGAGAAAGAGTCCCTCAGTCCTTTAGTTATTTATTGAAATACTTTATAAATCTCATTTCTCACAACCTCGACACATTCAAAGAATTGTAGTTATAAGGACTTACAAAACTTAGATGTTCCAAAATCTCTAGGCTTTGAAAGTTGCCTGCTCCGAGGTCCTACCTCAAATACTTTTGCCTTTCAAAATTTTGCCTACTGACTTGGTCCTTCCTTCCTATATCGGGTCCCAAAATTTGGCCCTGCTCCTTTTAGGTCTCTTTTAAATAAACTACCGAGGAAATAAATCGTTGAGGTTTGATGTTCCAACCTCTGATATGCTACTTGCTCTAATATTTTGACCTGCTTAGGACTAACTTTGATAGTCAATAACTTTTGATCCCGATGGCCATTCATGAACTTCCACATACCATTGGAAATCCCTTTCATAGCACTTTCCAGAGGAGAAGGTTTAATGTAGGCTTTGATCCCATTTTATACTTGAGAAATGGTTGCAAAATTTCTATTTTTCTTTTCACCTTGGTCCTTCTCTTGTGCCTGGAAACTTGGACTCCCAACCACCATAGTCATCATTTTATGGCTTCTCCAATAATCCTACTACTATGATGATTCTCTACCAGAGATTGCAACAACCATATGAATCTCGCTAAGCATTTTCTGCCACAAACCTCCATGCTGATCTGGTTGACATCAATCCCTACACACTTGCAACCACTAGTCATCCGGACAATGCCAATTGTCCAACAATCTCCCCCTGAAACTAGGCATGGTATTATTCATTGTTTTTCTTCTCTGATGCATCAGTAATATTCTCCCCCTTTGGCATCAATGGAAAAGGATGCCTTTGAATACTCCCCCTAAACCACTGTAACCTACTCTTCAATTGATCCCACATGCTGAGTAATTGCCAAAACACACTCTAGTTGAGTCATTTGGGAGGAGGAGTCACAACTCCTATCTGCTACCTAAGATATTCAAAGGGTTCTCTTTCTAGGGGCTTAGTGAATATATCTTCAAGTTGGTATTTAGTGGCCACATATTCAATTCGAACAACATTGGATGCAACCTGCTCTCTTAAGAAATGAAACTTGATAGGGATGTTCTTGGACTTTGAGTGCATGGCATGATTCTTGGAGATATTGATGGAAATAGTATTATCACACATGATTGGAATAGGACCAGTAAACTCTACCTTAATTTCCTTCAAGGTCTGCTTCATCCACAAAATTTGCAAGCAACAAGTGGCAGCTGCAATAGACTCTGCTACAATAGTTGATAAAGAAATGGAGACTTGTTTCTTACTGACCTAAGACACTAAGTAGTTTCCCAAAAAGATTATTGCACCTAAGGTTCTCTTCCTTTCATCAATACTACCTACATAATTAACATCAATATAGGGCTTCAAAATTAAACTGTTTGCTTTTAGCATACCACAATCCATAATCAACTGTTCCTTTAAGATATTTGAAAATCATTTTTACAACAGTGAAATGACTTTCATGAGGAAAATCTTGAAATTTGGCCACAAGACCCACTGCTTGCTTGATGTTTGGTCTCGAAGCTGTGAGATACAACAATCTTCCTATCATTGATTTGTACTCAGTCTAATTTACCATTGGTGTCTCATCTTCTTTGCACAATTTGCAGCTTGTAATCATAGGAGTGCTAACTGGCTTGAAATTTTCCAGCCGAAACTTCTTCATAGTTTCTCATAGGTACTTGGATTGGGAGATAAATACCCCATTTTTTAATTGAGAAATTTGCAGTGCTAAGAAGAAGGACAATTCTCTGATACACAACTATGATCACTGCCAAAGATTATGTCATGCACATACACAACTATAATTAGTAGATGATCATCTTCTGACTTTATGTATAGGTTTATGTCTACAGTACCCTTCTTAAAGCCATGTTCTTGAAGGTATCAATCCAGGCTTGCATACCAAGTTCTCGGAGCCTGTTTTAGTCCATATAATTCCTCTTTCAGTTTTCACACAAACTCTTTATCTTCAGTGAGTGTGAATCCTTCTGGATTCTCAATATAAACCTCTTCTGCCATATCTCCATTCAGAAATGTAGACTTCACATCCATCTGATATACCTTGATATTTGTATGACTAGAAAAGGCAAGAAACATTCTGATAGATTTCAATCTTACTACTGGTGCAAAGGTTTCCTCGAAATCTATTCCTTCTATCTAGGAATACCCTTTGCAAAATAATCCAGCCTTGTAACTAATTACTTGACCCTCCTCATTTAGCTTATTTTTGAAGACCCATTTTGAAGCTATAACATTTTTCTCTTTGCATCTTGGAACAAGCTCCCAAGTGTTATTATTTTCAATTTGATCAAGTTCTTCATTCATGGGTTTCACCCAGACGTTGTCCTCACTTGCCTGGATAAGATTTTTAGGCTCAATCTGAGATAGCAAAGCAATATTTTCACAACTTGAACTGCCAACAAATTTCCTCCTGGTCTAAACACCAAGTCTTTTGTCTCCAAGAATTTGACTATCAAGGTGTTCTTTCTATACATACCTGGAAGGTGTTTTGGGCCTTGGAGTTGTGCTCGTTTCCACATCTTTGTTATCTGAATATGTTTCACCTTGATTTGAGGGCCTAATGTATGAACTCTCTTCTCCATTTGAGTTCATGTTTCCTTTGGAGGACTCAGGTTGTGAAGCCACTTCATCTGCTACTACATCAATGCAATCATCAACCCTCTTTATTCGTTTTTTGTAGCACTTGTATCCTTTACTTTAAGCAAAGTACTCAAGTAATATATGCTCATCAACTTGTGAATCAAATTTTTCAGGATTTTTATCATTCCTTTTAATAAATCATTTTATCCCAAACACTTTGTAGTGTTTAAATAATGTAGGTCTACCCTTCCAAAACTCATAGGTAGTTTTATCATTATTAGGCCTGAGTTGTGTTCTGTTTGATAGGTACACTACTGCTTTTGTTTCTTCTCCCCAGAAGATGTGAGGTACATCTGTTTCATCCATCATAGTTGTGTCCATTTCCTGGATTTTTTGTTTCTTTCGCTCAACTACTCCATTTTTTGTGGAGTTCTAGCCACACAATATTGCCTCCTTATGCCATGCTCTTCACATAATTCAAACAAATGTAGGTGTTGAGTGCTTCCCCCACCATGTTAATGAAACAAACTCATGAGTAGGAGAAACTAGCCAAATAAAGAAGAGGGAAACTAATAAGAAAACAAGAGGGATGATACCCAGAGGAAGAGATGAAGACCTTGTAATGTCTATGATCTTTATTCCTTCATCCTTCTGTCTTTTGCTTCTCAAATTAGTCATGCATTGACAGTTAGGTAAGGCTCATACCCACATGATATAGGGTCAATTCCAACCACCACTACTATAATCTCTAGATACCTACTTATGCCTCTTTTGCAAATATGGGTAAAGCCATGTTTAAACTTGTAACCTGTACACCATATCACCCACTTATTTATATTTATATCCCTAAAAATTTGGAAATAATTTTTTTATTTTTTTATGTTAAATTTTTTTATAATTTTATTATTTAACAAAATCAATATTTTATTTTAAAAAATTAAAAATTAAAAAAATACTCCTAATGTCCTTTTCAGCTGTACCAAGTCTGACCAATAATATTAAATTAAATTAGATCTCCCAAAATGTTAAACTTTACAAAAAAATAATATTAAATTAAGTTACATCGCCCATAGTATTGAAAACAAGAAGATTAATATTAAATTTAATTGGTTCACCCATGGGATGTGCATGATATAGTCAAACACATTGAGGTAAGTGAAAGCAAAATAATTATTTATGGACGTCGATGTCAACATTATTCACTCTCAAATTCAAACATGGGGCATATCACGATGTGGTACTCTTTTTTTATCGAGACATCAAATAAAACATTTTGAACCCACTTGAATCGATAGGGCCTTTTTGTAAAGGGTAGTTTAATTGCTCAATATTTTTGTCCTTTTGAGATGGTATATTTTGGTAAATTTTTCTTTTCAAAAATGGGTAGGAATTTATTTTAGTAGGTTGTTTGGGATTTTTTTTAAATAAAAGTTTATGTAATTTATAAAATTTGAGTATTTTTTAAAGTGGTATTATTTAATATTTATTAAAATATCAAAATTATATATTGATATGTTTTAGATTCATTAAGAATTGATAAGCACAGAAGAGGACAACACAATTTGAAAATAGAATTTAAGCGAAATTTCTTTACAAGTTAAATATCAAAGAGGAATGAACCATTAATGCACAAGTAACTATAGGTGCATTCAAAGTCGTAGGAGAAGAATATATAGGTAATGTTTCTCATAGCAACTACAAATTTGAGCCCCGCCTGCCATAAGCATTTAAATCAAATGGTCGTCAACATGCACATATATCCAAAGAGACCAATACCAAAGAGACCACCAAAGAAACCAAAGCCAAGATCCAGATTGACATAAAAAATCTCATGAAAGGCATGGATATGAGAGTGAAATTATGAAGTCATTATCATAACTAATGATGAAAACACTGAGGACTTCAATCCAATATACAGTCTTGAGAGACCATCTCGCGCCTGGTAGCCATGATTGAAAAAGAAGAAATAACACCAAAGATACCTTAAATTTAGAGAAAGGTAATTCAAATTTCTCCATGACGGTGCAAACCAAAAACATGCACCTGTAACCTTCACACCGAGTTTATGAAATGAACTAAGTTGAAATCGCCAGAATGAAAACATACCTTGAGATGGATGCCAAAAATCAAAGAAAAGCAGGAGACCAATGAAAGCTAGTCTTGATCAGAAGAGATAATGGTCAATTCCTATGCACTGTCTACCAGAGAGTTAGTGGGATCACCAGGCGGTCAATGAGATCACCTGATGTTGAATTCGACACCAAAAAACTTTCAACCTTGGCCAGTCGTGAATCCACATTGTTTAAATATAACCGTTGATTCCTAAGCATATGTTTGATATCTTCAAGTGAAGAAAACACATTATAATTATCGACCTACTTATCCTTGAAAATTAAACGCAATAAGGTATCTGTCTATTGGTGAAGATCCAATGAATTTAAGAAATGAAGCATTCATTTCTTGAATCTACCAGGATTAATGACCCAATTCATATCGTCTCCAACAATATATGAATCTTAGTGATTTAGGCATTCACCATACTCCTTATACTCCAACAAGAGGATTTCCTTCTTTAATTCTAAGGGAACCACATCGAAAAAAGTCCCAACTGAATCATAAGCAAGAGGATGAATTTGTTTATGCCCAACAATACTCAAGCTACCCCTTCTACTCATCATTCTCTGGAAAGGAGGCACGAGCACAATGATCAAGGAACAAATAGGACACCCACTAAGAGACCGTATACTAGTGAAGCATGATGTAGAATGAAGCATCGGTCCTCAAAGCCTTGACTGAAATATTAGAAAGTCATCACCCACTTGCCACACTAGAGGCCCAAACCCCAACAAATTATCAAATTCCCCACAACACAAAGGAATAACACCATAAAATCCTCAATACCAAACTAGGTAGAGAGACTCACAAAGACATAGGACAAGGGAAAACTTAGTACTACCACTGAGGACAAGGGTGAATCCTACACTCAAAAAGCGTAGCAACACTAGCAAGATGAAACCAAGCAATGCCGGATATAAGCTCCAATTCATAGAGCCAAAGGATAAAATTTGAGTATTTTATGGATTATTCAGATGTTATATTTTTTTATATTTTCAAATATATATTTTAAAAATAAGAAATCATAATGTTGACAAAAATTATATTTTCACATTTCAGAGAAAAAAAATAAAAAAAATTTGAATAGTTAAATTGTGTCTTTTGTAGATGTCCTCATTATTATGGATGTCGAGTGTGTTTGTGTATATTTTATGCGGGTTGGGAGAATATGTATAGATTATTTATATATTGCATGTGTATTTATGATTAGATATTAAACAAGATTATGAGTAATGAATAATTTACGAAGAAGATTAAATATTTTTCATTTGTTTGTTTTTTTTATAAGAATTTGTTAAACAATCTTTATTAAAATTATAATTTTGGATGGATGAAATTGTTATTTTTAATGTAAAATTGGATTTAATATCCACTAATACCACTATTACTATAGGATTATACAATGTTAATATATAATATATGTAATTCCATTAAACTAAATTTATTCTTATTACTTTCCAAGCCAAAAACACTTCTTTCCCTTCACATTATTTTGAATGTTTGAAAATTGGTCAATCAATAAGGTGTTTACACTACAATCTACTTTATAGCTATAAGCGATGATTGTCTTAGTTAAGAGGTTTTTAGTTACGGTTGAATTCTATATTGTGATTTAGCCTATATTGATATGAAGAAATTGTTTTAACATTGATCTCAAAGGTCATTAAATCTTTAGTAAGTCTAAAAATGATATGTTGTAAAACCTCAACTTCTAGATTTGATGTTCTCTCCCCATCTCCCTCCTCTCCAATATTGATCCTAAATTAAAAAGGAATGCAACAACTTAGAGATATAATCATAAACACAGAGATGCAATAGAAAATCACTTCATTTCGTTAATAGAAAAATACTGAACTATGCTTACAAACAAAATGGAAATAAGATAGCTCGGGCGATGGTAACTAATCTTTGAGAAGAGATGTGCCGGCTACATGCCTCTGAACTGTGTTACAATAAGGTTCAAGGGCCTATTTATTATTGGAAAACATGAGAAAACCCTAAACAACCAAAACCCTAACCACAGGAGATGTAACACCAAGAGTTTGTGGGCCTCATCCGGGTTAGTTGGGTAGCCAACTTCCCAGGGTCGTAACTTGGTCATATTATCTCTGTTTGGTGCGTACGATACCTTGTTGGAAAGGTCTCACAAAGTACTACAATTTTCACTGTAGACCCTTGTCTATGTCATTAGGCTTGCCGCAGACCCCTGTCTATGGCTTTGGGTTTGCCACAGACCCCAAAAAAATGCCGTTTAGGGGGTCAAAACTGCTCCGGAAGTTCAGGACCTAAAAAACTGCTAAAAATAGTAAATGCTTAAATGTAAAAGGAAACAAATCAAACTAACTAGGGGGTCTAGGTGGAATAGGTGGGTGGCCACCAATATCCACCTAGATCATTCCTCCCCCCTTAGGAAGCAATGGTCCCCATTGCGTGCAAATCCTCCATGAGGTGAGGACATTTCTGTTGAACATGGTCCCTGGTGAACCACTTTCCTTGGTGAACGAGTTGGCCTACTTTAACAACTCGATATAATTGTATCCTCTGTTGGCGAGTTCTCTTGATATTTGTGTCCATGATATGATTAGTTGTGGCATGTTCTATGCAGTCCAGGTTGAGCTCTGTTGGTGTAAGCTATTCTGCAATGTCAAATGTGTCCAACGATGGTGGAAAGTATGGCGGAAGGCGATCTACATTGAACACTAGGTGCAGGCCAAAGAACGGTGGGATGTTGAGCTAGAAGGCATTGTCACCAATGACCTTGGTGACAGTGTATGGGCCATATTGGAGTGGGCAAAGCTTTTAGTGGGGTCCAGCAAGGCACTACTTCTACAAATGTAGATAAACTTTGTTTCCCAAATGGAACTTGTACGATACTCAATGCTGATCATGGTGCTACTTGTACTTAACATTGTCTCTATCCAATATATCAGGGACCTGTTGGCGGATGTGTTGAATGCACTCAATGAAGCTATTAGCCCTTTCATCTTTAAACTAAATGTGAGCCGAATCTACCTAAGTGGCTGCGAATGGTATGGGTACATTAATGGCACATAACGACTGAAATCCCATTCTTACCTGAAAGGGTCTGTGGCCTATTGAGTTGTGGAGAGATTTGTTGTAGCTATGTCGGACATAGGGGAGACTTTCATCCCACATGTGTGGATTCTTCGAGTTATACATTCACAAAATGTGTATGATCATCCTATTGACAACCTCTGTTTGACAATCAGTTTGGGGATGGAAAGCCGTGGACTTAGTAAGTTTTGTATCCAGCATCGACCAGAGACTTGAGCAAAATTAACTCAAGAATTTGTTGTCCCGATCTGAGGCAATGGACTGTGGGATCCGAAAGTGTACCCACACTCGCTCAAAGAAGAACTTAGCAGTGGCCTCTGCTTTGGTACTCTTCTCATAGGCTGCCATGATGACCATCTTAGAGAATCTGTCGACGACTATGAAAACGCAATCGTTGTCATGCTTAGTAGAAGGAAGGCCTGGCATGTAATCCATGGAGACAGATTCCCAAGGTCGACTAGGAGTAGGTAGAGGAGTATACATTCCTTGCTTCTTGATGGTTGGTTTGGCAATGGCACAGGCGGTGCAGGATCTAATGTACTTCCCAACATCCTGACGAAGTTTTGGCCAATAAAAATACTTCTGCAATATCGCCACTATTTTCTCTACTCCGAAATGTCCAATGACCCGAATGTAGTGCACCTCCAAAATCATCTTGGCACGCTCACTTGAAGGAACACATATGTGTCCCAGGTGGCATAATAGTGCATCTTGAAGGTGAAAATTTGCAACTTCCTTCCCTTCCAGTAGTGTCTGGTATATGCTGCCGAATTCTAGATTGCTCTTGTAAAGACGCATCCACCCCGATGTCTCATGCCCACAGGTGTCGAGCACAGTGATCAGAGCCATGACCGTGTAGGTTTTAACCCCGTACAGAAATTATCTGCATACAAATTCTAAAACACATAAAATAAACAATGTGAGATCATAACACATAAAACACATAGACACAGAGGTTTTCCCCTGGATCCCAAAACGAGGACTACCAGCTTGATTTTTCATTATGTTCCTTTCAATGTTACAATACATATTTATACATGCTGGAACATCCAATACCATGGACCGAAAACCATCGTGTCCAAAACCATGGACTAAAAACCATCGCGTCCAAAAACATGTGCGAAAATCATGCACAAAACCATAGGTAGGTCTGCCCAACCTAACATAGGGTCCAAAAAAAAAAATATTCGGGGTGCTACCCTGGACCCCATAGAGTGGGGTTACCTGCACCCCTAAACCCCCTATGATTCCCCCCGCTACACAATCAACGCAACGAAGGGGAGGCTTTGCCCTCCTCCTAACCCCCTCATTAACTACGTGGGCTAGTCATGGAAAGAATATAACACAACCCAACATTCTCCCACATGTTGTTTTCTTTCCACATGGGGCCACAAGAGAGCTTAGTAATTTATCTAGCCCTGCAATGCCCATTGTTTCTCGACACCAAGAGAATTTCTCAGAGCTCATAGATTTTGTCAATGCATTTGCAGTATTCTTCAAATTTTCCACCTTTACCAACAACACCTTTTTGTCTTTTATCATATCCCTCACAAAGTGATACTGAACATCAATGTGCTTTGTCTTTGAATGATATGCAGGGTTCTTTGCCAAGAAAATTGCACTTTGGCTATCACAGTCTATCCTTATAGCTCCTTGTATTAACCCCATACTTGAACACAATCTCTGCAACCAAACTGCTTCCTTGCTTGCATGAGTGGCTGCCATGTATTCTACCTCTGTAGTTGATAGTTCCACTATAGATTGTTTCTTACTCATCCAACTGACTACACCTCCAATTAGATTAAACACGTACCCACTTGTAGATCTTCTCTGATCCAGATCTCCAGCCCAGTTTGCATCAACAAAGCCATGAATATCCAACACTCTATCCAATCCTGGTCTTCCTTTGTAGCATAAACCATAATCACTAGTACCACACAAATACCTGAAAACCCGCTTCACTACTGTACAATTCTCCTTTCCTGGTTTTGACATAAACCTACTCAATACTCCCACTGCATGTGCAATGTCTAGTCTAGTACAGACCATTGCATACATCAGGCTACTGACTGCACTTGCATATGGAACACGGGACATATCCTCTTCCTCTTCTTGTGTCTTGGGACATTGTTCAACAGATAACTTTACACCTACAGGAATAGGAACCTTCACTGGTTTACTATCCTGCATATTAAATCTCTTCAATATTGTCTCAACATACTTCCTCTGGTTTAACTAGAGATTCCTCTTTGCCTGATCTCTTTTAATTTCCATGCCCAAAATATAGTTTGCAACACCAAGATCTTTCATGTCGAATTTGGAGGACAATTGGGTCTTCAAATCCTCGATAATTTCTTTGTCATTTCCAACCAGCAACATATCATCCACATACAAGACCAAATAAATAACATGGTCACCAATTAATTTAAAATACACACAGTGATCTACTTTGCTTCTGGTGAAGCCAAGTCCCCGTATAAATGTATCAAATTTCTGATACCACATCCTTGGTGACTGTTTTAACCCATACAGATAATTCTTTAACTTGCATACCAGTTCTTTCTTACCCTTCACCACAAAGCCTTCAGGTTGCTTCATGTAGATCTCCTCTTCTAGATCCCCATGAAGAAATTTTGTCTTCACATCCATCTGTTCTACCTCAAAATCAAAAGCAGCAGCAACAGATAGAAGTAATCTAATAGAAGCTACCTTGGCAACAGGAGAAAAAATATCACCAAAATCAATTCTTGGCACCTGGGAATAACCTTTTTCTACCAACCGAGCTTTGTATTTATCCACCTTTCCTTCTACATTTGTCTTTTTCTTGAACACCCATTTGCTTCCAATGGGTTTGCTTCCAGTTGGCAACTCCACCAGATCCCAAGCCTCATTTTTGTGCAAAGATGCCATTTCATCAACCATGGCCTCTTTCCAGAGTTTTCCATCCTCTGAATCTACTGCTTCCTTCATAGTTCTGGGATCATCATCGATAATAGATAAAGCAAAATTTGAACAGAAAGCAGATGGACTATACCTTTCTAGCTACCTTCTTTCTCGAACTGATCTTCTCACATCTGGAGTTTGTGGCTGTTCACCTTCTAATTCCTCCTCTGCTGTAGAGTTTGATTCTTCCTCCTTTAGCTCAAACTCTATCTTCTCAGGTTCCTTTGGTTGGACTTCATGTTTAATAACATCTTTCACCTCTCTGAACACCACATCTCGGCTGTACACAACCTTCCTTGTTACTAGGTTCCAAAGCTTATATCCCTTTAAACCATCCTTATACCCAATAAAGATGCACTTTTCAGATTTACTATCCAACTTGGTTCGCTTCTCCTTTGGAACATGTACATATGCATCACATCCAAATACCTCAGATGTGAAAGAGAGGGTTTCTTACTAGTCCATGCCTCTTGTGGAGTCTTATCCTCCAATGTTGATGAAGGTGATCTATTGACCAGTTAACATATTGTCTCCACCGCCTCTGCCCAGAATTCATGTCCTAACTCGGCACCACTTAGCATGTTTCTTGCCCTTTCTATCAATGTCTTGTTCATTCTTTCTGCAACTCCATTTTGCTGAGGTGTATATGGAGTAGTCTTTTGTTGTGCTATACCACACTTCTTACAGAATTCTTAAAATTCCTTACTGCAAAACTCTCCACCATTATCTGTCCTCAACACCTTTAGCTTCTTCTCTATTTGGTTTTCCACCAGAGCCTTAAATTCTTTAAACCTATCAAAAACTCCAGATTTCTTCTTAAGGAGATATATCCATGTATTCCTTGAGAAGTCATCTATAAACGATAAATAGTACACAGACTTACCCAGTGATGGAACCTTCACAGGTCCAAGCACATCATTGTGCACAAGCTCTAATATCTGTTTCGCCATCTTACCACCAGAGGGGAAACTCACCCGATTCTGCTTTCCATATACACAATTTTCACAGAAATCAAAATCCAGAGAACTATTACTCATACCTTCTACCATACCTTTACCATGAAGTACTCGAAGGCCCTTCTCTCCAATATGTCCAAGCCTTTGATGCCACAGCATGGTCTTCTCTCCAGAGACCATTAGATTTTCTGCTCCACTTTCAGGAACCACATTACTGTTGCACCCATCAACAATAGTGCTACCTTGCAACTTATACAGAGTTCCAATCCGAACTCCCCGTATCAATAACAGTGCTCCTAGAACCATCTTGTAGGTATCCTTCTCAAACACTATTTTTACACCTGCATCATCCAACTTGCTTAGAGAAATCAGATTTTTGGCCAATGCAGGAATATGCAGAACACCCAGAAGTGTTCTAACCCTTCCACCTTGCAACTTCAACTTTACTTTTCCACGACCAACGATTCTAGCCTTCCTGTCATCCCCCAAGAAGACATCACCACCATCGTATTTCTCATACTCGCAGAAACCACTCTCTATGGGGAGTGAAGTGAAAGGATGCACCTGAGTCAATCAACCATGCCTCATGATCTACATGTGTACTTGAAGAAGCCAAGTACACATCCCCACCTTCATCTGAGGTGGTTTTCGCCTCTGCAGAAGGAGCATCATCAGATCCCTTTCCTTTATCAGGAGCTTTAGATTTACAGCCCTTTTGTAGTGTCCTTCCTTTCTGTATTTCTAGCACACCACCTTTACAGGTTTTCTTGGAGATTTATATCTCCCTCTAGATTTAGATCTCCCAATCAATGACTTATTTTTGTTTCTATTCTGGGACCATCCTCGTATAGACAAGCCATCACCATTTTGGATCTCCATGTTTTTTTGTCTCATCTCCTTCGTCAGCAAGGATGCGACTATTTCATCAAACTGCAAGGCAGTTGCATTGCTACCTATTGCAATAACCAGACTATCCCACGAATCTGGTAGAGAACACAACAAACTGATGCACTTATCTTCATCTAAAATTTTAATGTCAACAAACGCTAACTAACTTACCATAGTATTAAATGCATTTAGATGCTCTGTCACCGATCCCCCATCTTTCATCCTCAGGTTATACAACTTTTTCCGCACGAACAGTTTATTCACCAGAGACTTAGATTGATAAAAAGTCCCTAACTTGTTGTTACACAAAAATATCGTCACCAGAGACTTAAATTACCTTTTGGGCTTAAGAATGCCGGAGCAACTTTTCAGAGGGCAATGTCTTATGCGTTTCGTGACATCAAGCACATTGTGCAACCCTATCTCGATGACTTGCATGCTCATTCACTACATCGATCTGATCACCTCGTCCACTTACGAGAAATCTTTATGAGGTGTAGGCATTATCGTATTCGGTTGAACCCACACAAATGTGTCTTCTGTATAGAAATGGGTCGATTGCCGGGATTTGTAGTTTCGAAAACCGGCATTCGCATTGATCCCTCGAAGGTCGAAGCTATTATCAATTTGCCTCCTCCTTCGAGTCTTCGCCAACTCCAAAGTTTGCAGGGGAAAGCAAACTTTTTACGACGATTCATTCCTAACTACGCCGAGGTAACAAAGGGTTTTACACGGTTGTTGAAACAAAATACTCAATTTTCTTGGGATGAGATAGCTCAGAAATCTTTTGATGCACTCAAACACGCGTTGACCCATGCACCGTTGTTGCATCCTCCCAACTACAACCAGGATTACTTTTTATATCTCGCCGCATCCCATTCCACCATTGGAATGGTCTTAGTTCAGGAAGATGAATTTGGAATGGAACATGTGATATATTACCTTAGTCGAACGTTAAATCCAACTGAGCTAAAATACTCACATGTGGAGAAATTGGCATTGGCAGCCGTTAAAGCTATCCAACGTTTTCGTCACTACATTTTACTACGTAAAACTACAGTCATTTCGGATTGCAACCCTATGATCTACATCTTGACCAAACAATTGCTAGGGGGCAAGTACTCTAAATGGATCGTTATCCTGCAGGAGTTCGATTTGGAATTTGAGAAATCCAAGTCTAAGAAATCTTTAGTTTTCGCGGAGTTAATGTGTGACTTCCCGCATGCTGACACGGAAACTGTGGCGGAGGAGCCCATTGCGGACGAATCCTTGTTTCTAATCAGTACTTTGGATCCGTGGTATGGAGATATCATTGTCTATCTCCAGACCCAATCCTTTCGGCCAGAAATTTCAAGGTCGGAACGTCGAAAAATTCGATTCCAGTCCCAACAATTCAAAATTATTGGAGATACTCTTTATCGTCGTGGGGCGGACTCTATTTTTCGACATTGCTTAACTCACGAAGAAGCTGAAAGGGTTCTAAATGACTTTCACTCTGGGGCATGTGGCGGTCATATGTCTAGGTATGCCACAGCCCAAAAGATATTGTGCACTGGCTACTTCTGGCCGTCCTTGTTTAAAGATTGTATTACGGCGGTCCGAAAATGCCACAACTGCCAAATTTTTGATCATAAGATGCGCGCTCCACCTGCTCCTCTCCACCCTATAATTGCCGTTGGTCCTTTTGCTAAATGGGGTATCGATTTTATTACATGTAACCCTCACTCGGCCGGGGGACATGCGTATATCATCCTTGCGGTAGATTATTTTACTAAGTGGGCTGAGGCGATGCCTACATTCGAAGCAGACGGCAAGACAACTGCAATTTTCGTGTTTAATCATATAATTGCTAGGTTTGGTGTCCCACAAGCGATAATCACTGATCATGGGCGTCATTTTCGAAACGTTATGATGACCGAACTTACAGGCCAGCTTGGTTTACGTCACGATAGTTCAACCCCTTATTATCCACAAGCAAATGGCCTGGTTGAATCCATCAACAAAGTTTTAGTTATCATGATCCGACGAATCATTGGCATTCATCGGTCGAATTGGCACAACATGCTATTTTCAGTGCTTTGGGCGTACCGAACCTCAGTGAAAACATCAACAGGGTTCACTCCTTTCCAACTAGTTTATGGTTTGGAAGTCGTGTTACCCATTGAGTGCGAAATCCCGTCACTGCAAATGGCCATCGAGTTACTTCCAGCTACTTTCGAAGAGGAAAAGTGGTTATTATACTCAGCTCAATTAGATGAGAATCGACGTGATGCTGCATTGGCAATCGAGACTCACGCAAAACGTATGAAAGCTCAGTATGATCGAAATGTGACCCCTCGAAATTTTTCAGAAGGAGACCTAGTGTTATTGTATGATCAAGCTAACGATAAGTTAGGTGTTGGAAAATTCGTTCCTATGTGGCATGGGCCCTATGTTGTCAAGCGAAAGCTAGCCAAAGGGGCTTATGAATTGGTAGACTTTGATGGGGACTCTTTGGGTAAACCCAGAAATGGCCTTTACTTGAAGAGGTACTATGCTTAAAAGAATGGGTATGGAGATTTTTAGTTAGGTTAGTTTTTCTTTCTAACAAGTGTGTTTTAGTTTAAAAAGTGTGCTTAGCTTAGAGAGTGTTTTTCGTCATTATTCTGGCTTATCTTGGTTTTACTCTTGATATTGCAGATGTCGATGCCTCTTCAAACATACATTGGATTTGCTGATGGTGCTTGTCGTAGTACACGGAACATTTCTTCCGCAGCTTGGGTTATTTATTTGCCCTCTGACGAGTTAGTTTCTATGCATGGGGTAAGCCTCGGTCAAACAACAAACAACATTGCCGAGTATAGTGCAGTGATTGAGTTATTATCTGAATCTATTTCATTTGGGATTCGGAGTTTGATAGTGAGGTTAGATTCTGAACTCGTTGTATTACAGCTTAATAGAGTGTATGCCATTAGAAATCCAGTGTTACTGAGATTATTTTTAAGAGTGCGTCTCTTGGAACGTGAATTTGATTATATTGAATATCAGCATATTCCAAGATCTCTAAATACATTAGCAGATGCAATTGCCTCTCGAATGTTAAGTAGACATTTGCAATAATCATACATGTAAATTTAAAAACATTTCATCACACATGTTTAACAAGATAAGCCGGCAATAGTGATATATATATAGGAGTGTGTCAAAAAATACATTGTCTTCGATCATAGGTTGAAAAACAACTTATGATCGGCAAAAATGATAAGTACAAAAAACAAAAATGTTACATGTGCCCACGAAAGGCGATCATCCTATCACTGGTGATGATCTCTATAAGAAACCACTGCCCGAGCCACCTTACAAAGGAACCTCCTAAAAGGTCTCGGGACTCCAATCACATAGCGCTGAAGTCGACGAGGGATGTCGTCGATAGTAGTCTCAGGAATATCTCATGTCAAGCGCTCAAGATGACTCTCCAACTCGGCCAAAACCTCTGCTGATTCGTCCTGTGGGGCTAGCGTGGGTGCAACGGGTTGCCTCCTCTTGAAAGGCCAGAGAGCGGCTAGTCGCTGTGGACCCACATCTGCATTTGAAATTTTTACTATCAGTTTTGAGACGATGAAAAAAAAAAAAAAAATTAAACAGGGAAAGTTGAAAAGGATTTTACCTGACTCATCCCACTGCTCTCCTGGTGGAAGAACCATGTCTGGGTCACCACGGAAATCTATCCCAGTGTAAGGGAAATCCTGAATGCAAAAAACCTGGTTTTCCAACCATTGGAAATACTTAGGTTTGAACCGAGCAACCTCTGTCCTCTTGTCCGGGTGACGGGCCATGACTGCAACCCATCGCATCAGTTTGGGCTCTCGAGGAAGCCCAGCTCCAACAGTAAGATGCTGTGGGATCAGCATAGGAACCCTATCCAAGCCAAAACTCACAACCAAAGCCCCATAACCAAAGGTCTTTAGTCGTCCGTTCTTGGCCCTGGTCAGTTGGCCTTTCACATTGGCCAGCACAGCATTGCACCAGTTGAAGATGGTGCCCTGAAAGCAATCAACGCCATACGCATCTAGGATCCGGTGGCAACATGTAATGCAGCAGCTCCGCAAAGTCTGGTGACAGTAAATGCAATTACCATGAGCTCAGGACGGGATATGGTCTTTATGTCTATCCCTTTGTCTTTAGCCTGGCTGTGGCAATACTCTAGCTGGAGGCTATCGACAGACTGGCCACCTGGCCTAGTCCCGAATAGAGTCAAGTCCTCGCCTCTCTTAGGCAAACCAGTCAAGAAATAAATATCCTCTAGCTCGATTTCGAGCTAGTGTCCGCCAATGAAAAAACACTGGTCCTGTATGCTCCACCTGTCAACCAGCCACTGTAAGAAATCTACCTGAGCCCTCATGCCAGGAATGGTCCAGAATTTGTACAGTCTGCATGCTCTTAAAGCATCAAGTGAAGGCTGATGATTCCATGCGGTGGTATCCACGTCCTCATGCTCCCATTCTCGCCAATCTAGCATGATATGTTCTCTACATCAAGTATAAAGATTAATTAGATTGCTAGAAAACTTTTTGATTGGTCCATTTTTGAGGAATTTTAGGTTCAAAACCCTTGCTGCGGGGTACTCACCCTCCACGTTAGACACAGTGCGTGGGTCCGCACTTTGTCTACATGGAAGGTGCGGACCCCGAGCTTTTTCCCAATGGAGAAAAATTTGGGGTCTGCGGGTCCGCAATGGTAAACCTGCGGACCCCCGCGCGTGGGTTTTGCACCTAAAAACTCTCCCAAAAAACAAAATGAGGGGCTAAATCAAAAAACCAAACGGTTGAAAATGAAGAGTAAGGTGATGTGGATTACCTGGAGAAGACGGCGCTCGATTCCGATGATCGAATTTTCCACAATCTTCACGGGAAGTTTTCTAAGCAAAAGCACTATTTTCTCACCCAAACTCAAACGGTAAAAATGAATTGACAAAGGCCCTTTTTATAAGTTTTTTGAGTAAATAAATCACAAATTTGTTTATGTTTCACTTTGAAAAGGTATTTTGCAATGCTTTTATCCATTTCAAACAGGTATGAGTAATGTTTGTGTCTTTGTGCAGAATACAGGATTATTCAGGCGAAATCTATCATTTTCAACGAAAAAACAAGTAGAGTCATCTTTAAGCCCTTTTCTGACTCCTAAAACATGAAAATATTTCCGAGCGTTTCTTTTACACTCGTTAAAACAGAATTAAAAGGCGGTCCACTTATAGCTCTTTCCCGACCGTAAAAACATGAAAAGATTGCTGGATTTTTGTCGTTTCAAATTCGATATTGGTTATGAAACGATGTGTCGTTGATCGCTTTTTTACTTTTTCGGGTCAGTGACACTAATAACAAAAAGTACTCCTTGGTCATAAAAGATCAAGCGGTTCTCTCAAGTATTATTTTATACTTTTTCGGGCTTGGGAGACACAAATTTACGAAAAAGTCAACCTTGGAGTTTTCTTAAGTTTTTTCAGACTCTCTAAAATTGAAAAACGCCGAGTTTCTCCTATACTGGACTTGTTAAAATTTCACAGTAAAGGACCTGTTCAATTACAGACAGGAACGAACCACTCCTTCTTAGGGTTCGAATTTAAACTAAGTTGGACTCATCCGAAGGATGAGCTTATAATCAAGCAAATGTTATCCTCCTCAAGCTTGTCAAAAATAAAGAGGTACTTGCCAGAAATGGTGGGGGAAAAGAGAGGAAAATGAGTCTGTTTGTCATACTTTGTAACCCCTCTTGAACACGACACTTTTATTCACCTGGGTTGGGAAATCCTTTGCCTAACAGTTGATCAAACCACATTGAAAGTCTTCAGCCGGTTTCTGGGTATTAACTTTGGGTCAATTGTCACCAAGCCATCTGTCATTTCGTTATGTGTTCAAGAGGTCACTGCCAATAAGCCATTCATCTGCAAAATATCTGTCATCCATCTTGACCATCCCTAAGTCAGTCCTTGCAACAAAATTTCTTCAACTTGATCTATGATTTCGTGTTGTGGGCTTCCCTGCAACTGATCGCTTTCTATCGACTTCAGCTCATTATCTAGAAAGATGATCTAAAGATCGTCAGTACCTTGGGATCTGCATGCCTCAGTGGCAGGTTTCTCGCCTTTGACGACAATTTACATCATTGAATTTCAATCAAAGGATTCCATGATATGTTCGACATCAACACATTTACTCACATCTCATGGATTGTACTGGGTACTTTGAGAGCCATTGACATCACTGGTGGTTTCTCTCACACTTGTTAACAGTTTACACCATTCACTGGTAATCAAGTGGTTTCTACCATGTTTGAAATCAACACATTTATTCGCATGGATAGAATCGTACTATTTCGGGAAGTAGAAATGAAGACCCTCGATCTAGTTTCCACCATCCAGGCTGCGAGGAATTTTGTACTCATTATGTTGTGGACTATTCATAAAAGATGGCTGTGTCCATACTGTGTTCACACGAGTCTATACTTATGATATTTTACAAGATCATTCCTATATCAGACCAGTAGATAGGTTTCTAGTTAGTTTTGATCTGAGTATGGGAATGCCTACCTCAGCGATGATATGATCTCATATATATATCTTGCATTGAATGTTTTTATAGGTTCCGACCGGGCTCTCCACAAGATAATCCTCAAAATGATAAAGTACTTCACTCTTCCTATATGATAAATGAAATCCTCATCTACTACAGACTTTGCACTTTAGTGGGCAATCTGTTACACAAAAATATCGTCACCATGATTATTTGCAGTCAGTATGGGTCTATCATCACTTGTACTATCCTCCTAAGCAAGTCTAGAACCTCAGCTCTTCAAATCAAGCTTTGGAAGTGGGAGAAATACATTAGAAATCAATGTAACTCTGGTTCCGCACTTTCTCCCATGGTCACCTACGGTCCCGCACCTTCTGTGTACAAAAGTTGCGTACCTACCCGCTCTGTTCCTAACGGTGCAGGTGCGGACCCCTGTGAAAGTCAAAAGGCGCAATTTTTATCTTAAAAAACTCACTTTGGGTTAATTCTAGAGTTTTCTAGAAGGAATTTTGACGTGGATTGTTCGCTCTGAGGTGGTTCATGCATCCCAAAAGAGGAGGAGCTAATCCCTTGACTAAAGGAGCTATCCCTTTGAAGGAGGGCTTTATCCCTTTGAAGGAGGACCTAGTAACTTCCCTCCATTGCACTATAAATACAGGCATTGGGGTGAGGACTAGGGAGGTTAGAAGCTGAACATTTTGAGGGTAAATGCTGGTGAAATTGAGACTCTTTGGTTGAGCTTGAGAGGAGAGATCACATACCTCTTGGTTCTATTGGAGAGTGAGTGAAACTTGTCAAAGTAGAGGAGACATCTTGTTGGACCCTGGGAGGAGCTTGTACAGCGTCAAGGCAAAGGTTGTAAGGTTCTTCTTCTTTTGAATTAATACAATCAAACTCATTTTTCTCAACAAGTATCTTATGTTATTTGTTTCATGGACTCCTTGACTTTCATGTTAAATATGTTTCATGCAATTAGTTTTTCAACTGGTTTTTCAGGTGCTATTTAATTTGTTTGCCTTGTTTGTGTTTGCAGATTCGCGAAGAGGAGCTCATTTGGATCGAAAGAGCGAAGGCATCCACAAGCTTGCGTTGGACCAAAGGTAGGCCCTAAAAACCTTTGTTTTCTATTGTTAATTGAAGCATATTTAGAGAAAGATAGTGTCTGGTTGGTTTGCTTGTCGTTAGGTCTTCTTTAGATTCTAGGAAGGTCTATCTTGTCCACAAGATCGACCCATTCCACGTGACACTTGTCCCACAAAGCCTTCATCATAGCTTCCTGTAATACATTCAACAATATTGGATCTGAGACACATAATCGTATTGTGCTCTTTGCCTTCCGATCCAACTTCTTCCATTCTTCATCGGACACTTCCATTGGTTTAGTACCCAGATCTACTGCGATCCACTGATCTTTATCCACCAACAAATCCTCCATCTTGAGTTTCCACAACTCAAAAATCTAACCATTAAATTTCTCGATCTCTATCTTTCCACTGCTCACCATCTTCTTTCACCACTGGAACCGATATCATAGATCTCCCACTAAACAAGGTCTACCACAGGCCCGAGCGAAACCCATCAGCAATAAAGGCGTCCCCTTGAAGCCAAAATAGCTCCGATACAAAATGTAGGTTTTAACCCCATACAGAAATTACCTGCATATGAATTCTAAAACACATAAAATAAACAATGCGAGAGCATAACACATAAAACACATATACACAGAGATTTTCTCCCGGATCCAAAAAATGGGACTACCAGCTTGATTTTTCATTATGTTCCTTTCAATGTTTCAATACATATTTATACATGCCACAGCATCCAATACCATGGACCGAAAACCATCGCGTCCAAAACCATGGACCGAAAGCCATCGCGTCCAGAAACATGTGCGAAAATCACGCACAAAACCATAGGTAGGTCCTCCTAACCTAACATAGGGTCCAAAACCAAAATTTTCTGGGGCGCTACCCCAAGCCCCATAGAGTGGGGTTACCTGCGCCCCTCAAACCCCCTATGATTCCCCCTGCTACGAAATCAGTGCAACAAAGGGGAGGCTTTGCCCCACTCCTAACCCCCCGGTTAACTACGTGGGCTAGTCATGGAAAGTCGGCTGAGGCAATCAATGGCGTTATTGGTGTTGCCCTTATTATACTTAATGTTCAAATGGAATTGTTGCAGATAGGTGGACCATTTCTGATGGCAATCATTCTGCAACTTCCCTTGTGTCTGTATGACCTGTAGAGGTCAGTGGTTTGTGTGGATGACCATTTCCTTCTTGAGAATGTAATGCTTCCATTGACGGCAAGCCTGCACAATGGAATACATTTCTTTATTGTAAGTGGGGTAATTTCAGACAGTTTCTGAAAGTGTCTCACTATGGTAAGCCACTGGATGCCCATGTTAAGTAAGAACCGCACCAATAGCATAGTCGGAGGCATCTGTCTCAATCTCAAATGGTTGTTGCAGGTCTAGTAATGTGAGCATTGGTGCAGAATAGAGGCGATTCTTCAACTTAGAGAATGCTTTTTGTTAGGTTTCTGTCCAATTTTTTTTTTCTTTCACTCTTTCGTTTGTGACTTGAGTTAAAGGCCAAGTGATATGATAGAACCCCAACATGAACCTACAGTATAAATCGGGAAGACCCAAAAATTTTCGGAGCTCTGTTAGAGTGGTTGGGGCTGGCCAATCCCGTATGACTTGTATCTTGGATGGCTCCACATGTACACCTTGCTCAACAATGATGTATCCAAAATATTGAATCTGGGTCAGTCCAAAGGTGCATTTCTCTAAGTTAGCACACATCTTGTGTTGTCGCAGGGTTTGAAGGACCTGTTGAATATGGTGGGGGTGCTCTTCCCAACTCTGGATGAAGATTAATATGCCATCTAAATACACCACCACAAATGAATTGATGAAGGGTCACAAGATGTCTTCCATCAGTCTCATGAAGGTTGCAAGGGTGTTCGTCAATCCGCACGACATGACCAACCATTCAAAAAGGCCCTCCTTGGATTTGAAGGTAGTCTTCCACACACTAGAGGGTTCGATAGGCACCTAGTGATACCCTGATAACCTGATAACCTCCTGAAATATTTGGCCCCTTTAAGCTAGTCCAAAAGGTCATCAATCTGCGGGATTGGGTACCTATTTCGGACAGTGATCTTGTTCAACACCCGATAGTCAATACAAATATTCCAGGTCCCATCCTTCTTCTACACCAACATAATTGGGCGCTCCCACAAGGTGATGAGCTTCGCCTAATGTGCCCTTTCTGTAATAGTCCTTGAATCTGCCTCTTGGTCTCATCGTTCTCTAGAACATATCATCGATAGATTGGCTCATTAGGCAGCAATGCACCTGGGGTCAGATCAATGGAGTGCTTGACCTGACAGCATAGAGGTGCCCTTGTGGGTGAGGTGAAAATATCCCTGTACTCCTCCATGATCTAGTCCATATGTTGTTACTGTGTAGAGGAGCTCTTTCTATAAGCCGTGGCCACAACCTTCTTCTTTCCCTAGGGTCGAATCATAAGGGAAAAGAATTCTTGGTCTGGGAAATGATCTAACTACATTGCTTTGTAGTGATGAAAGAGATGGTGGTAAGCGGGGCTACCTTTGGTATCTTGTACAAATTATTAGCCAAAGTAATAATTACATAGCGAGGTCTAGACTCATATACAACATGTCACTTCCACAAGTATGATTTTCCTAATAATACATCACCAAATTCAAGAGGAGCAACATCAGAAAATACCTCATCCATGAAGGGCTTGATGCTGTATGGAAGGCGACACTATTGGCTGACGCGAGGATCTCATCCTTGGTGAAGCCACCCGATGGTGTACGAATGTGGATGTGAAGTAGTATTTAGCCCCAGCTGCTTCACGATCTCTACTGAAATGAGGTTCTTTTGGATCCCATTGTCGACAATGAATTACAACAGAGAACCCTTCACCCACATTTGTGAGTGGAAGAGGTGTTCCCCCTCCTCTGGATCTTCAGGCTCAATATTTTGGATCTTAGTGGTGGCCATGGTGGCACTGGGCTCCACATCAATGATCTGCTTCCCTTTGTTAGTTCCCTTATCGGGTTCTGATTCAGAGTTGGAACTTGCTTCTAATTCAAAAGCCTTCAGCTCAACCACCAGTGACTGCTTGGCCCAACACTCACTTGTATTGTGAGTGGAGCTTTTATGGAACTCAGACCATTTTCTCATGTCCTTCTTCATCTTCATGGTGTTGTTCTTTGATTCTAGCTTCAACGGGTTGTCCTAGGTAGCCCTGGCTTGGCTTGGTCCTTTGCTCTGTGGTTTGGGGATGCCTTTTCCTTGCTTTAGATTTGCAAATCTAAAGTCTTGATTCTTTTGTTTAAACTTCTGCTCAACCTTGATAGCATACCAATACACCGTGCCGAGTGAGGAAATGTCCAGAAACTCCATCTCGTCCTGGATGTACCTATGTAGACAACCGCAGTACATTAGCACCAAATGTTGCTCAATATCCTTGATACCCAACTTCGTGCAAAGGGTATGGAAAATATTTGTGAACTCTGGCACATCTTGGTGCCTTCCTTGATGTAGTGTGGTCTACTTTATGTATTTGTCTTCATAGTTCTTGATAGGGTAATATTGTTCCTTTATGGTGTCTCAGAAAGAATTCCACGTGCGTGCAGCTGGAAAAAACAAGGGTTCACTCTCGTCCTTTTGTTCACAGTAGGTTTCCCACCAGTCCTTGACATGTGGGGTGGCTTTGAGAAGTGAAAAAGTAATATTTTTTTGACTTGAAAAGTCATGATTTGAAAAATATCGTTCCAATAGATTTAATCATTTATCTACGGTGTCTACGTCTATCAGGCCTTTGAATATGGGAATAACAATGTAAACTTTGGAACGGGGACTATAAACTCAAAATGGTAACTTTGGCCAAAAAACCCTGAAAAAACATCAAAAACGGTGCTAAAAACGAAAAGTGTGTATATTGGAATCATGGTTTTTTTAGGGTCGATTTTGAACATGTTTTAAAAATGCTAGTGAAAATGAATTTGTCATGCAAAAATTGTTCAAAAAACACCCTGAAAATGAAAAGTGTTGATACTAGAAGCATGGTTTTTTTTTAGGGTCAATTTTCAACATTTAAAAAAAATGCCAGTAAAACCAAATTTTTATGTGCAAAAAAATAGTTTTTTTGAGGAAAAAAACACACTAATGTTTTTGGTAGAATAACATTTTTCTTTCCTAAGTATATTTCAACATGTTGTAGTAATGACGATAAAGACAAAATAATGGGATCTGAAACACATTAAAAATATATTAGTTTTCATCCATGTTGTTAAACATATAATAACATCACACTAAAGATCGCTAAAATTCTAATTGTTTTCTACCATAACATTAAAGATACAAAAAAATTGGAAAACTTTCAACCATAAAATTAAAAAAACCATGACATTATAAACAAATTACATGACTAAATTAATCAAAATGTCATTATTTGTAGATTGAATGAAACACACATTATAATTATAATTTATTGTTGCATTGAAGATATTCTAAACAATAAATATTATCATAATTAAAACATATAATCCAACAACATCAATTATGTAAACTGTCTTAGACAATTATTCAAAATCACTCATATTTTCTTGCACACGATTAGAATTCAAGTCTTCATATGAATGACTAGATGCAGACGAAGATGTTCCATATTCTTCTCTTTCATCAACTAGTGCCCCATCTAAGTCCACATGGATGCCCACCATTTTAGGTTTCAAAATTTTTCTAGATCTACAACTGGTTTCAGCAGACTCCCATCTCAACATTGTTCCTTCTGGTAACAACCTTTTCAGAATCTCTATTGTCTTGAAGCGAAGAGTTCCTCTCTTTGTTAAATTGAAGTCATAAACAAGTATGTCAACATCCTCCAATTTTAAGAGGTATGTGTAGTGACGATTTATATTTGTACCCTTTCTTTTCCTCTTTCTGCCAATTTTTTTATCAGCTACCATCTTTGGTTTATACACACACCATTGAATGGGTGTGTATTTGTGGCATACTAATGTACTTCAACACCTGTAACATCTTTATTTTCTGTAAAGACCTTTATAACCTTAGCAACCCAGAATGGATAGCCATTGGGATCTCCATCTGCTAGCATTGCAATCATCCAACCCTCCTTAATATCTTGTACTGAACCACTGTAATGGTCTTCCATGGCTTCACATTGTGCACAAGATCTTTTAGAACCAATATACATCTCTCTTTCCTCTACCTGTGAAGAATTAATAATACCTTGAGATTGTTGTTGTTCAACAATGTTTCTTTCCTCATGTTCATTTGACACATTTTGTGGCCAAATAAATGGATTTTTCAAAGGTATATCTTCATTTGTTGTTCTTGAAATGATATCACTTTTATTATTGAAAAATGTCTCCCACCAAACTGAATCAGCGATGTCAAAGTACTCATATGTATATCTAATACATTTTTTAATTTCTTCTAGGCAATCAGAATAATTTATATCTCTATTCTATCTGAGTGCATTATGAACTTCACCAACTAATTGTAATAACAATATATTTGATGCAAATATTGGACAATCAGGAATGAACTTCAAAAATTCCAAACCTAATGACGGTGCCCATTCTGCAGTAGTTGAATACTTCTTACCCCATATTAGTGTTTTCCCATCAATATTTTTGATATGAAATTGTTGTTGGAAGCTAATGTCATTAAGTTGTTCAATGCATTTCTCCTCACCATGCAATCCTAGAATAAACCTTCACATGTCAACAATTTCTTCCAACACATCAAAAGTAGGCTCTGGCTTGTATGATTTCTTAATGCATTCAATTAATGATGGCAAGCTCCCAACTTCCTTCCCCTTAATGTGACTGAAAAACAAATGAACATCTGATCAATATGGTCATGAGTGTGCCCAACAAGAAGGAAACCAACCTTTACCTTCTGAAAAATTCTCAATTCAAAAAGCATGTTTAGATATCCAAAAACAACTTGATTTTTGTTTTCACGACAAGTGTTGTCCAATTGTAGATACAAAACTTCAGGAAGATTTCCATACCAATGAGAAAACACATCATGAATTATGGTTATTGTCAGATTTGCATCATTATGAATATTTGGAGCTGTGAAGTACACCCTTGGCAACATTTTCCCATTAAAGACCATACAACTGACCAAGTGATACTGAATACAATTTTCTTCCTGTAAATTTTTAGGTGTGCGAACAAAATGTGGTAAAAGTGTTTTCTTCTAGTCCATACCATAAAATATCAAACCAAATTATTTATTCAGATTATCATAACACTTCTTTGGATACTTTTACAAATTTTTCCTTTTACTTGTTTGTTGTTCGCAATGCTCCTGAAGTTCCATGACAATGGAATCTACACAACATAAAAGAAAGTCAATAAGAAATACGTTTTCATAGTTGATGACTATACAATTTTAAAAGTTAAAGTTATGAATGCTTACCTCTTTCTGACCCTTACATTTATCCCCTTTTTATTTAAGATAAGCACATGTACTGCAAATCCCCATCCTTATCTCTTAGGAATACAGACATTGTTGAATTCTTTCTTCCATACCTTCACAAAATATTGATATGTAATAAATTGACCATGTCCCTCAGAACCTTCTGCATATTCTTTGTATAAGTTGTAGATTTCTCGTCTTGAAAATTATCTGGAATATGTATTGTCTCTCTATTTGGCATACACTCTCCATGCTTTGAAAAGAAATATTTCATCCATGAAATTGCAGTATTTGATAATGGCCCAAACAGTCGTTTATGACGTACTTTTGAATAAAATGTGGGATCCTTTTCCAATTTTTCTTGGATTCTTGAGAGACGAAAATTACCCATCGAATGAAACATTTTGAAAGCCTTTCTACATATAAATAAAGACCCAATATGATAATCATAACCTCACAATGTAGATTGCATGCGCCCAACTAAATATGAATTTTGCATGCTTTTATTCATTGACAAATATCTCTTCCTTTTATATAATGCAAACTTGAAATCCATATGTTTCAAGCAATATTTTTTACAACATTCACTTGAAATGAGAGCGCTGACATAACTTCTTCTTGACAAATATTCTACTCTACCCTTTATATAACTAGAACATCTTGGATTGATATGAAAATGTCTTCTCCTACTCCTCGATACAATATTTCCTTGCAACATCTCCAACCTTTGGATCATCATTTGTATAAGAATTTTCATCATCATTATGAGGAATGTTATCCTCACTATGATCAGTTGTGCTTTTGAAATACTGACTTGGAGGATATTCTTCATCTTCCCCTTCTTGAGTGCTACTGTCATAGTTCTTAGAATTAGGACTAAATGGAAAATTTGACTCTATGTTTATTGGATATTCTTCCTTAGGTGCATTGTCAGTGTTGTTCTCATAGTCCATAGGATTAAGATTATGTCGAAAATGTGACTGTTTACTTACTGAAAATTCTACATCCTGTCCTTTGTCACTGCTACCCTCATAGTCCTTAGGATTAGGACTAAATATTTCATCATGTCCTTCATCACTACTGCTCTCATTGTCCTTAGGATTAGGACTAAGTGGAAACTCAAACTCTTTATTTATTTGAAAATCTTCATCATGTTCTTCATCACTGCTACTCTCATAGTCTATAGGATTAGGACTAAGTGGACACCATGACACTCTATTCATTTGAAATTCTTCATCATGTTCTTCATCACTGTTGCTTCCATAGTCCATATTATTAGGACTAAGTGGACACCATGACACTTCATTTTTTTGAAATTCTTCATCATGTTCTTCATCACTGGTGATTTCATAGTCCATAGGATTAGGACTAAGTGGACACTGTGACACTCTATTTAGTTGAAATTCTTCATCATGCTCTTCATCACTACTACTCTCATAGTCCATAGGATTAGGACTAAGTGGACACCGTGCCACTCCATTCTTTTGAAATTCTTCATCATGCTCTTCATCATTGCTGCTCTCATATTCCATAGGATTAGGATTAAGTGGACACTGTGACACTCTACTCTTTTGAAATTTGTCATCATGCTCTTCATCATTGCTACTCTCATAGTCCATAGGATTAGGAATAAGTGGACACCGTGACACTCCATTCTTTTGAAATTCTTCATCATGCTCTTCATCACTATTAATCTCATAATCCATAAGATTAGTACTAAGTGGAAACCGTGACTCTTTATTTATTTGAAATTCTTTATCTTGTCTTTCATCAGTGCTGCTCTCATAGTCCTTAGGATTAGGACTAAGTGGAAGAATTGACTCTCTATTCATAGTGGTAGAATTTCCATTATATTCATAAATATGAATAGAGTTGTTATGCGACGAAGATGTTGATGCTTTACAAAGTGGAACTTCACTATTAGAAGAATCCATGCCTTTCAAATAAAAGAGGTTGAATGATACAAATACAAACTCTCCTAACGATAATATATAGCTTAAAGAACAAAAATTTCCCTCCAAAAATTTTGTTTCATGTATTTCCCTCCATTATTTTCTTCAACAATTTATTAAAAAAATTTAACTAAAATTTTCTTATGAAATAAATCTTTTAAATTAAAATTGTAAACTAAATGTTTTACATAAATTAATTTATTAGTTAAACTATATAATATTTACTGGACAATTGAATGTCCTTTTTTAATTTTTATTATACCTTCTAAAACAAATTAATCCCACATTCACCATATTGTAAAACAATTCTGTAATGTTCTCTTTATCATAGTTTCATATATCTCCATCATAAAATTTACATGTTAAAATTTATAAAAAAAAAAATTAATCCCACATTAATCGTACAATAAAACAATTTTGTAATTTCCCCTATATAAAAAATTTCATTATCACTATTCCTCACATCACATCAAGGTTTTTTGAGGTTCTTTAAAATACTTGGAGTGAATTTGTGGAGCAGCTACATTGCTATCAGCAAGATATTCAACGGAGGATTATCGCATTTGAAAGGTTTGTTAATTTTTCTACTGTGCAAATTTTAAAATTAAATAAGTTTAATGATTTTTTTTTAGAATTAAAAATTTGTGTGGGATAGATTTACCCACTACTTCCGCAGTGGGCGTGGTTGGCCCAATCATGCTCCCAGCGGGCCAATGGGCTTGTGGGTGAGGGACAGGCTGCCCAACACCCCGGCGGCTAGCCGAGGCGGTGAGTTGTTGGACCGTCGGGGTGGGGCGGGGGCCAGCCAGCTGTTGGGCCATCCGGGTGGGGCAAGGGGGCTAGGGGGCAGCCCCTCGCCTCACCCTGGCAGCAGTAGGGGTGAGCGCTGGGGTGGCAAGGGCTGGCTGCCAGCCCCCCCCCGCCCACCACAGCGGCCTAATGGCCGACCGAGGTAGCACGCCATTGGGCCACCGGGATGGGGCAGGGGGGGCTGGTGCCCAACCCTTGCCCCACCTCGGTGGCCTAATGGTTGACCAGGGTGGGGGGCCAGGTGCCAGCCCCCTCACCCCACCCTGATAACCCAACGGCCAGCTGGGTCGGCGAGTCGTTGGGCCATCGGGGTGCGATGGGTGGCCGGGCAGGGGTGGGGTGCATAGGGGGTGCGGTTGTTGGGCCACCAGGGTGG
This sequence comes from Pinus tabuliformis, assembly GCA_031772625.1. Lineage (NCBI taxonomy): Eukaryota > Viridiplantae > Streptophyta > Pinopsida > Pinales > Pinaceae > Pinus > Pinus tabuliformis. The sequence continues at coordinate 556,615,804 of CM062814.1, read as the reverse complement.
GGTAGGGGGGTTGGGCCCAACTGTCGGCCTGGGTGGCCGATCGATTTCTGGGGTGGGGCAATAGGGCACTATATTTTTTAGTTTTAATTTTTTTTCTAATTATTATGTTTTACAAAATTAATTATCATTTATCATTTTGTTTGTTAATTTAAGCTATACTTTTTTTGTAATTCACTGATTTATATGTGTGTTTTTTTTCTTCTTAAGGGAAATGGAATCAAAGAAGATTTTTGTGAATCTTTATGGACCAAAGACTGTTAAAGGTGGATCTTAAAACACACTATTGAATGAACGAAAGATGAGCTGATAGCTACAAATATTTCAAGTGCCTTAAATGATAAGAAGATGATTTCATACTAGAAGAGATAAGAAGTGAAACTTCTAACAAATGTCTGGTATGTGAAATAAAGAGAAAGCTAATATGTGCAGATATATCTATATGTTGATATACCTAATGATACTGGAATTTATGAGGTGCTAGGAAAGGTCATAGACATGTTTTTGGTACCAGGTAGTAAAGTTGTTTACATACTTACAAAACCGCCCAAGTCACATGAAAGGATTAAATACTAGTTATCATATTCATTGTATGACACGAGAGAGGTATCTACAAAGTTTGTAAACAAATCGTAAATGAGATGACACAAAATATCGTAAGTATTGTTATTTATATTTGTGTTATGTGTTCTTGTAACTGTCTCATTATATTTTTATAACTTTATTTTTATTGACATATGATATCTTGTTTGGAAGAATTTTGTTGAAAGTGTTTCAATTATGTTGGGAGGCATTCATTTAATAGAGCACGATATTATGAAATTTGTTAGCAGTTTCTACTCAGTGTCAGAAGAAGATATGGAAAACAAGCAAAATGTAGTAATTCATGATGCTACAAAACTACATCCAAGGGATCAGAAAAAAAATGCCTCTAATGGATAAATCTAGTAAAGGTAGACATATTACTTTTGAATATGAGGAAGTTGAAACTAACACTGAAGAATATGTTGTCGTTACTGAGGATGATATTGGAACTAATGTTAGAAAGGAGAAGAGTTGTAAAAGACCAAAAGTAACAATGCCCAAGAATAAATATGTTCTAGTTAATGATGAGAATGTTATGAGGAAGAAAAGTAAAGTTGAACATTTTGAAATAGTCATTACCAATAGTGAAGATCCTAGTGAAACATAAAAAAAAGGTAGAGAAATCATTACACCAGGAGCTGATTTAGAGGATGGCATTATTAAAACAAAACAAAATGTCATTCAACAGAACTTGACAAAGAGAAACTTAATTGAGGGTGGTCGTAGATTTCATCATAATGTGAGACAGATCTATAAGGCAAGTGAAGGACAATGTAAATATCAAATCAGAAAGCCACACCACCTGCATGTTCACAACTTGAAGACATTGATGAGGTACAATCCATATGCTCATGTGGTCAATTATGTGCTTCTTTTTTATCCAGCTCAAGTTCCCAACAAGGAAGCATCTGATAAGTCAAAATGTTTTTAATAAAATTATTATGTGCTTGGGGGGGACCACTATGTAGAAGCTCAAAGAAAATTGATGGAGGAATATCCCAATAACTCACGTTTTGAAACAATGAAATGTATCATTTATGCTGGTTTATCATATACAAAAGCAAAGTTAGTGGCATGGGATCATAATTCAGAGAATGAATATAGGATGTCTATGACTTTCATCTGAAGGGTTAGATTTATTCATAGTGAATTTAAAGAAAAATGTGGCGGGGATAAGATAAATTTTACTGTGGATTTCTGAAAGGAATGTTTCATGGAAATAGGCTATCAAATTGAGAAGAAAATCAATTCAAAAGGTGGTAGAGTAAATACTGATTTATTCAGAGGTATTGATAACATTTTCCAGTTGACATTTAGAACTGGAGAGATATGGGAATTGATTAATGAGATTTTTAGCATGTGGGAGAACATTGGCATTGAAAACCAGAAGGTCAAAAGGTCTAAAACATTGACATGTAGCAACAGTAAATCAGGTCCTAAAATGAAGCAGCTTCCAGAAGATATGACTATCACACCTTGGAGAGAGTTGCAAGGAGTGAAGGATGAAAAACTTGTCAAAGAAATATTATCTCGTGTGAGGTCAAGGAAATTATCATTGGGGGAAATGTCCGAGCAATTTCAAAAGTAAGTTTGTTAAATTAATTTTACTTATTTTTAGATTATAATTTTCTTTTAAATATAACATATTGTTCTTGGTAGTATTTGTTATACAAATAATTATATAACTTTTTTTACTTTATCTATGTAGTCACAAAGTTTACATGAAAATACAAGAACAAATGGTTAAATTGTTGAAATAAGATAGTTGGGTGATGTTGTACGCAACTATCCAAATTCAAGTTCTACATCAACATTAATTATTTTTTATCTTGCACTTAAAAATGTATGTTGATTTATACATTCATTTTTATTCATCTGTATATTATTTTTATTTTATAACTTACACATATATTTGTTTATTTTATTAAAGATGAGGAAGGATGCAAATGGAGCACCAGATAGTTTCAGAACCTTTATTGAAAAAATTAAGATCAAAAGATTGAAGAAGAAATGTCATAGGAATGTTGAACTTGATCCAACTCTTACTCATTTAAGTTGGAATGGGCCTGACACTATTCAATGTCAAGTAATACAAGGCGAATGTGAAGGCATTGCTCAACTCATACCTAAAAGGGATTATGCCCTAGTTATTGCGGATAATCCCCATGGTTTCAATATTCCAAACATTGACTATGATAGTGAACCTTATACTTATCAAGCTCTTAGTAAAGTGGTTGCGTGATTTCTAGAAGTCACATCATCACCATTACGGATATTTTTGACATTTCATTCATCCACACAATTAGTAATGCTATTGTCAAGCTTCAAGGGGAAAACAAACTCAAGGATGCAGCTTACATGGTAAGACGTTGAAAATGTATATTCGATTAATGTTAAAAAATTCATTTATGTACAAGTTAATTGAACTTAAATTACTATTTCATATTACAGACAAAAAGTCAAATCTTCTTAACCGTGAAAATCAACCATTTATAAATGATTGTGAGTTCATCCATATTGATAGTTGGGCAAAATATGGTAGCTACATGTCTATGATTTTTAATTGGGTAGATGGAAAGAGTCATAGCCAAGTATTGACTTATGACGCTGTTGTGAGAAAACTAACATATCAAGATAAAGAAGAAAAAGGAGAGATAGTTAACATTTATTAAAAACCACAGTTATTGATTAACTATCTTATAGACATGTTTAAATGAAGGAGATTGGGTTCTAGATTTATTTTCTCGCTCAGGTAAGTTTTATTATATGGAATTGAATTTCAATATCTTATTTCTTAATTTATATGTCATTGTACTAATTTACTTTATTATTTCTTTTGTACTTGATAATTAGGTACAACACTAGCATGTTGCCTTCAAAAAAGAAGAAATTGCATTGTCATTGAAAAAGATCCAATACAGTGCAAATATATTCAGCGAAGAATTAATGCTCTTCAATTTCCTCCAGATGCAATGCAAGAAATTAGGTTGAAGAAAGGGGACTTTAGTGAATCATGTGTGGCAAAAAAGGCAAAGGAACCTCAACCACCATTACATGGAATGATTGGAAAGGCATACATTGGGAGATTCAAAGATCCATTAGAAGAGGAAAATGAGCAAAAGGAAGCAAAAAATATTGTGGAAGAGGACAATGATGAAACTTTAGAGGCTGAAGAGTTTGGATTATGTGATATTGTTGATTAAATTTAAGTTATGCTTGGAAATAAAACTAATTTTTTGTAACTATTAATTAATTATACTTGTAATGTTTTGAATTTGACTTTTTGTGAGAAGAATAAGCATTCAATTATTGTTGTTGTGTTCAATATTTATATTATGTGATTTTTGCATTAATTTTTATGTTAATCATTATTTTTTGAAAACAACAATGATTATTATTATTTTTTGGATATGAAATTCATAAAAAAATTATTATTTAACTATTCTTAGTTAAAATTTTCCTATAAAAATATGATTTTGACATGTCATTTCTAGCAAAAAATTATCAAAATGTGTAATTTTTTAGTTATATTTATGTTGAAAATGGTTATTTTTATGTCAATTGTTAATATTGTTTTTTAGAGACAATTATTTCATGTGCATTGAAAAATTAATTAACGATGTATAAATATGTAGAATGTTGAAAGTTCAAAATATCGACCTTCTTCTTTAAATATGCAAAACAATAAAAACCTCACTATAAAATAGAAATGAAAAATTAAAATAAAAACAAGAAAATATGAAGAAGAAGACCACTTCAAAAATTGTTAAATTTAGAAAATAATTATTTACATTTCATACATAAAGTCAAAAAATAGGTCTTTTAAAAAAAGGGCCTGATGCAGAATCAACACTTTTTTAAATCAGCATGCAAATCACTAACATTCTAAAATGTAATATACATAACAAAATTTAAAGTGCCAAAAACTATGCTCTAAAAAAAATATGTGTGTTTTGCATCGCCCCTATTCAAAATTGGGTCACTTTTTCGCTATCTCTACGAAACGGGCAACAGTATCGGTTCACGTTTCAAAGTTTACATTGTTGAATATCGAAGTTAACTTGTACCTTAAAAGGAGTGGTGCCTCCAGAGTGGCTACTAGATGAAGATGCATCGCCTGTGGGTATCCGTCGAAGGATCTAGGCAAAGTTATCCATCATCGCGTCCCTCTGTCACTCGAGGGCTTCCTCTAACAACATTTTGAAAGGATCTCTTGCCCCCTCATCTTTCTTTTTTTCTACCATGGGAGGTCATCGGGTTTTGCAAGGCTGATCTTGCAATGGTTCAACCAGATCAAGCCTTAACTCCTTATACCCTGACCTCATTGGGACATGCAAAGAAAAACATAGAAAGAGTAGACCGCTCTGATACCATGATTCGAACTTAAACAGGAACACAACAACTTACTGATATAATCGTAAACACATAGATGCAACAGAAAAACACTTCATTTCATTAATAGAAAAATAATGAACTATGCTTACAAACAGAATGGAAATAAGATATCTCGAGTGATGGTAGCTTATCTCTGAGAAGAGATGTGGTGGCTTCATGCCTCTGAACTATGTTACAATGAAGCTCAAGGGCCTATTTATTATTGGAAAACATGAGAAAACCATCAACAACCAAAATCCTAACCCGAGGAGATGTAACACCAAGAGTTTGTGGGCCCTGTTGGGGTTATTTGGGCAGCCAACTTCCCAGGGTCGCAACTTGGTCATATTATCTCTGTTTGGCGCGTATGATACCTTGATGGAAAAGTCTCACTGAGTAATATAGGTTTCGGTATAGGCCCTTGCCTATGGCTATGGGCGTATCACGAACCCCAAAAAACGTTGTTTAGGGGGTCAAAACTGCTTCAGAAGTTCAAGACCTGAAAAACTGCTAAAAATAGTAAATTCTTAAATGAACAAGGAAACAAATGACACTGAATGGGGGGTCTATAGGTATAATAGGTGGGTGGCCACCAATATCCACCTAGATCAAATATTTATATATGGGAAAATGTTAAGTTTTCTCTCCCTCAAAACAACTATATATCTTTATTTCTATACATTAACTAACATTTCATTTTTTTCCTAGACAGATCTAAAACCTAATAAAATTATTAACATTGTATTATTTTTCTAGATAAATTTGAAACCTAATAGAATCAATAATATTTAACATGAGTGGAAAACCTAACAATAAATCAAACGCATTTGATGCACACTATCATCATGAAATTTAGATCTAGTAAAAGGTAAATGGGAAAATATTAAGGAAAATTACCCCTCTGTTTTTCAATTATTTTCATCATTCATAATGTAAACTTAAAGTTTATTTAATATTAAATTTATTCTCTTGTTAAACTTTCCTTATTAGTCCCCTCTGTCTCGGGATAGGACTATAGTAATCGAAAACAGGTAGGTTAGTATTAGTTGAGCAGCTTGTTAGTATCGGCTAATCAAATATAATCAAAGCTTTTAGTAACAAAGTGTTTTACTATCTTATTTAGCCTCTTCCTGAGGCGGGCAGGCAAAAACATAAGTTATAATGATTTGTTTCCTTATCATTTTGAAACTACTACCTAAACTAATGCTAGCATTAGTGGAGGGCATTAAAGAAAATGTAGGAACATGAATACTATGTCCGCTAGCTATGTAAACTATGCAAGCATATATTATGTTTGATAAGAGCAACATCTGTACGACACAAGTAGTTAGTTAGAGCACATGGTGTTACACTAAAAAATGTCACCATGACTATTTGCAGTTAGTATGGCTCCATCAACTGTCATACTATCCTCCTTGGCAAGCCTCATACCTCTGCTCTCCATGTCAGACTCCAAAAAAGAGAGAAAGTCATTAAAAATATATATATCTCTGGGTACGCAGTTTCTCTTAGCCTTACCTGCGTGTACGCACCCCATGTTCACAATACCTGCGTACTTGTACGCTCTGTCTGTAAAGCAATGGGTGCGTACTCCTGTAAAGGTCAAAAGGCACAAGTTTCACTCCAAAAAAGTTACTTGTGGTCATTTCTAGAGCATTCTAGAAGCTTGTTTGACGTGTATGAAGCGCCTCCAGATGGTTCATGTATCCCTACCAAAGAGGAACTTATCCCATCAAGAGGGGAGCTATCCCATCCAAAGAGGGGCTTATCCCATTGATGGTGGACCTGAATAACTTCCTCTAGAGCACTATAAATACAGGCATTGGGCCAGAAGGAGGGGAGGTTGAAAGCTGAACATTCCTAAGGGTAGATGCTGCTGGAATTAGGACTTCCTTGTAGAAGCTTGTGAGGAGAGATTCCCATCCTTTCTTGTTTCATTTGGAAGTGGGTGAGCTTATCAAAGTAAAGGAAAACTCTTGCTGGACCCTGGGAGGGACCTGCACAACACCAAGGCGCAGGTTGTAATGGTTTCTTTTGTTTCCTATTAATACAAATAAGTCCATTCTTCTCAACAATTTGTTATTTATGAGTTGTTTCATATACTCCTTGGTCTGTATGTTAAATATGTTTTGTTTTATGAGATATTCAGGTGCTATTTAATCGTTTGATTGTTAGTGAATGCAGGTTTCGAAGAGAAGGAGGAGCTCATCCGGATTGACGAGGCTGGACTACTACAACAGCGTTGGGTTACAGGTAGGATCTAAACACTTGATTTCTTATATGATAAATGCATATTTAGGGAAGGATTGCTCTTAATTGTCTTGTTTGTCACTAGAAAGCCTTAAGCTTCTAGGGAGGTTGGTTGTGTCCGCACTATCGACTCTTTCCGCCTGACAAAATGTCGACTTCGCTGGGGAACTCCATTGATGTGAATGATTTTTCCTTTGTATGAAACTTTGATCTGAGAAAAGTCGTTTGTTTTCTGGTTTTTGGCTGTCTGACTGTGTTTTTGGGTGGGCTAGCTTAGGGTTAAATTAGATTTTAGTTTTTCTTTGTTTTGCTAGAAGTACGCAGCCTCTGAGTTGAGCACAGTGCGTACCTGTACGCACTGTAGCTTTGTGCACAGAGCGTACCCGCACCTGTGCAAACAGGTCGCCTGCGTACCCTGTCAAAATTAAGAAAATTTCAATTTTCTTCTTTTTGCCTTTTAGATTTTGTTTTTAATTTGTTTTTTCTGCCCAGATCCACTGGTTTTCTGCCATAAATCTTCACCTAAGCTTGTTTCGTCAGTGTCGAGAGTTTTAGTGAAATTCATAGAGATTTTGCCTTAGGGTTTGATTTTTAAACTGGTCCTGTAGTGACTTTGGCGTTAGAGGTTGTCAAACTTTGAATCTCCCTGGTTTTGTTCAACTCTCTTAGAAGTCGGGCCTGTTATAGAATTCATCCTTGTGAGAGACCTACCTTTGTGTCTTCTCTTTGCAAATCTCGAAAAGTTTGTTGATTGAACTTTGAATTTTATTCTTGAGAAAAAAAACAAAAAATTTTGATTTTTGTTTTTGACTGGTTTTTGGTTATGCATTAACTAGTCCTTAGTTGTATTTTGACTGAGTAAAACATCCAGGAATCATCTTTAGTAGGCTTTTGCCTCGTTTGATTTAGTTTTTAGGTGCATTTCTCTAGATTTTCTTTTGAGTGAAATTGAGTTGATTTGATTGCCATAGCTTTTTTAACTTTGATTTTTGTTAAAGTAAGTTTTACATGCTTTATTAATTAGGAAAAAATACAAAAATATCTTTTGAAGGAAAGTTTGCTTTGGTAGCATTTGAGTCTTTGAAAGGAAAAGGAATTTTCGTAGAATAATTAGTGGTCATGTGTTGTACGTTTTGGAAAAGATAAAGAAATTGTTTCTTTGATTGTCTTTGCCAAGAAAGTTGTCTTTTATAAATTTTGCATTCTCCAACTCTCTTAGCTAGGGAATTCATTGAAAAAGAAAAATTAGTACAAATCATCCTAAGTGCATCTTTTTAGTGAATTTGAGTCGAGTCTACACACCATCAGTTTCATCTCCACTACCTTTTGTCTTAAAGAAAAGCCATAAAAATTAACGCTTAAAGTAAAATCAACGTAGTAACTTTTATTTACTAGGGCTCTGAAACACCAATATAGATCAGGTTAGTGTCTTGGAGTAGGAGAGTAATTAACTCTCCAAGACAGCAAAACCAAGCAAGTAGCTTATCTTATGGTAGGATAAATCCAACTGTTGCATTTATACTCTGGGAAAGCTCCTCTTAAAGGAGAAGCACGAGCTCGTGTCTGAACCAGTGAGGGGATCAATCCTCCCTCGTTGGGAATGACGCCAGACACGCACGTATTACAAATGGTAAACCTCGAATTAACCATTGTCGAGGAGCCAAGGGTCACTTGTCGGTAAACCTTGGATTATTATCAAGGAGCCGGCAAGGGGATTGAGCTTGATACTCTGCCCTTGCGTGCTGTCGGAGTGTAGACTGTTCCCCAGGTGTATTTGTTGCTGTTGGTAACCTTAGTGACCATTATCTTTAGGATTCTACCCGAGGTGACGGTGGAGGGAAGATCCCACTGTACCTGGAGCAGACGTCGGCTAGACTCACTTGGATTTTCCGGGGGGTTCACTTCACTCGAGACGGTTAAAGTGGAGGAACTTGTGCCGGTCTATTCATTAAGTAGGTTGCCGGGGTAACTGTTCCACCCTCCACTTCTGTACTGAATTCGGCGATGTTGGGCTTCATCACCAACTAGTGTTTTCGGTCCGGAAGGCTACTGTTTGTGTATGGTTTGACGCCCTAGATTCTTTAGGCGTATGATTCAAATTTGTTTGGTTCTTTACAGACTTTAGGTGGTTTGCTTTAAGATTTTACTTTGTTTGCGTGTGCAGTAGTTAAAAGTTTTAACTGTGGCGGAATTACCGAGACAGTCCCGTAGACTTCGGGGCAAGTCTCCTGAGATTGTTACCGTGGCCGATTTGTTGAGGAAGTCCCGTAGATTGCGGGGCGAACCTCCTGAAGACGTCCCAAGTCATTACGAAGGTTTGAAAGTCCTTGTAACTCCTCCTAGTGGCAGTAAAGTAGGTTCACCTGAAGAAGGAGAATCGTCGTTGGTAGTCCATCCAGATTACCAAGGTCTAGGAACAGGTTATAATCCCGAAGCAGTTGCAGTTTCCGAGCTTGCTAGTAGTTTTTCATCTACTAGTGATATAGGCGAAGAACCTGAAGTATCTGAACCTGTTACTCCAACTTCTAGTGCACCTGATTCACCTAGGGTAGAAAGAGTTATCACCGAAGATCTTCCTGCTGGTTTGATAGCTATTGAAGAACTTGCTCCAGAGGAAGAATTTGGCGTTTCTACCCTTGAAGATCAACCTACTATTGATCTAAGGGAGCATGAATCCATTTTTTACAGTCCTCCTAGAAGTACTACTTGGTACCTTTCGTTAACCAATTATTTAGACAACTCAGGGATAAGTTTTTCTCCACCTCGTACTCCTTTTCCACCTGGAGGTATTTATACTCCTGTAAATATGTCTGGTCAGTCGTCCGTGTTCACTCAATCTCCTGAATCTTTCTTGTATGGCGGACCTTCTGTTCCCTCTGGGTATCAATCATTGTCTGGTACTTTTGCGGGAGCATCTCCTCAACCCGTTGAACATGGGTTATTAGCTGGAAACAATGGTAATAGACCGTTGGGTGTAGGAGACATTTATATGATGTCAGGTTCAGTTCCCGGTTCTCAACCTCAAGGTGGCCTGGGGGGCAGCCTCAATTAACGCCTGGGGGGCAACCTCAAGGACAGTATGTACCCATAGTACAATACATTCCTCAAGGTCAACCCCAGCCTCAATATGTACCCCAGGGTCAACCTCAGTATCAATATTTACCTCAAGGGTATCAACCTCAAGGTCAAGGTCAACCCCAGTATCAGTATTTACCTCAAGGGTATCAACCTCAAGGTCAATACTCGAGTCAAGGTTATCAACCACCTCAAGGTCAATCATATGTTCAAGGTACGGGAACTGTGCCTTTCAGTTATCAATCCTACCCTCAATCCGGTTATGGATCTCAATATCCTCAACCTGTCATGGGTCAATACCCCAGAATGAACATAGTGTGGGATCCATCGCAAGTTCAACAAGTGTTGCAGCCAAGTGTACAGTTGTCATCTCAAGCCGGACAACCCTTAGTTGCTGGTCCATCCCAGCAACCAGTCCAGTCTAATGTTCAAACTTCTGTACCTTCGGTAGTTACTCAGTCGCCAATTGCACCTAGTACTCCATCTCAAACGACTGCTGCAACTACCACAACATCTGTTTCTTCCACCGCACTTACTTCTGGAGTATCGACAGCTCCGGTTTCTACTGTCTCTGCCACTACTCCGCAGACATCTTTACCATTGTCTGGATCCACGATTCAAACTACGGTTCAGATGCTTGTGGGGCAGCCTGGTTTAAGTACGGTTGTCACTAGTCAACCACAATTTGTTTATCAACCGTACCAGGGACAGTACCAATACGGGCCTGCTGTCCAACAACCGGTTTACCAGTATCAACCGTATCCTGGGTACACTTATCAACAACCTCAGCAACCCCAGTACGGTCCGGTTAATCCTGGTTTTCCGGGAGGATACAATATCCCGAATGCGATTCCTATTCCAAGTTATCCTGGATATCCTCCTCCTGGGACTGGTCTTGTGACCCAGAGTTTTAGGGATCCTAATCGGCAATTGCCATTTATCGCAACTTTGGATTTACCAGACTTGACGTGCCTAACGAACGATCCAATAAATTATCTTCCGTTCTGGCCGCCAATGCCAAATAAGTTGCCCAGTGACATACCCAAGTTCGAAGGTAAGTCTGGAGAGGATCCATCAAATCACGTGATGACTTACCACCTCTGGTGTGCTTCAAATTCTATCTCGGATGATTCGATCCGTTTACGTCTTTTTCAGCGTACGCTCATTGGTCTCGCGGCCAAGTGGTACATTGAGTTACCACGGGCCTCTTTTTATAATTTTAGTCAGTTAGCTACCTCGTTCTTAACACATTTTCAGTTGCCGGTCAAGTATGATAATGGCACCGAGTTATTAACTTCATTAAAACAGTCGACGTCCACTTATATTTCCGATCATATTCATGAATGGAGACGTCGAAGGCGATTAGTGAAAGTTTTTATCCCGGACCAAATCTTAGCTGAATGGTTTGTTAAATCATTATTACCGAAGATTACTGAAGACGTAGCTAAGGCCGGAGTAGTTACTGAAGAGCAAGTAATTGCTCAAGCGCAGTACCTTGACTTAGTTTATACTCAGTCGGGTACGTTACACGAAAAGATCCCAGATCTTCCAAAGTCAAATCAAATTGTTGCTGCTCCTTCGGGATCTCATGCTGTTGATGGCATGATTGGTACGGTAAATACTAAAAGCAAGAAGAAATCTTCAAAGAATTCTTCGCCCATTATAACCTTACCAGACTCCCCGACAGGAGAATCTTCTCCTGAAATTTCCGCTGATATACACGCTGTAGAATCATCTACGGCTAAATCAAAAAACGGTGGGAAAAAGAAAGGAAAGAAGAAGGATAAAGCAGACAAGGCTCCAAAGGAGAAAAAAGAAAAGTCGGAAACCAATGACGAAAAGCGCAAACCTCGATATCCTTGTCTTATTTGTGAAGAGGATCATTTTACAAGAGATTGCCCTCATCGGGCCGAGGTTGTGAAAATCGTCAAGGGTTCCCCAACTCCTGCTGTTTTGAAAGATCCATTTCCAAAGCAGGAGAGTAAGATGATAGGTTCTTCCTCGAGTGCCAGTGAAGAACCCATATTGATGATGTCTCATGTAAGGATTGCGACTCGGTCTCACGATTATGGTAGTAAAAGTCCTGTTGATGGATCGAAAGAAGCAGAATCTTCTCAATCAAATCCATCAACCTCAGCTCCCGGTTCCGATCCACTACAGATCGAGAAACCTAACCCTGACTTAGTAATCAAACCGCCCGCCAAGGGTGTACTTCGAAGGTCTGCTTTCAATCCACATGCGAGAGCGGCCCAGAATTACAACATTGTTGAGGATTTAGCTGTTTCACCCTCAGCAATGTCGGCTTTAGAAGTGCTGCAATCATGCCCAGCACAACGAAAATTACTTTTGTCGGCTATAGGAGCTGTTGATGTTCAGGACCCGAACCTAATAATCTTTGATCTAGAAAATAGTACACCGCATCTCCCTCATCAAATGGCTTTCCAGATTCCAGTGATAGTAAAAAACAGGCCTATTCATCGGACTGTAATTGATGAGGGAGCTTCCACGTGTATTATGTCGATTCAGTGTTGGAGATCGCTTGGTTCTCCTTCACTGAACCAATCCCCGACAATTCTTAAGGCCTTTGATGGCCGTGGGTTCCATCCGTTTGGCATTTTACAGGAATTGCCTATAGGGGTTGAAGGAAAAACCGTTAGTCTGGATGTGGAGGTGGTTGATGCCCCTCTAGACTACAACCTTCTCTTGGGTCGAAGTTGGTCTTACGCTATGACAGCGGTCGTCTCATCGGTCTTCAGAGTTATAAAGTTTCCACATAATGGCAAGATCGTGACCATAGACCAGCTGGCTTTCTTTTCATCCGACCCAGCCTCTTCAGAGAGTATCCAGCATGTTGGTAAAATGACTATCCCTTATAAGGATGTTGGCGTAGGATTAGTTAAAGATTCCGGTTTACTGGGAACTTTTCCTTTTCCTCCAATCAACGCAGACCCTTCATTCGCATTCATTCATATGATTACGTCAGATACTATTATTTACGATGATCCTTGGATTGTCCCATCTGAATCTGAGATAGACTCATTCAGTGATGTTATGCCTTTGAGTCCATATGAAATTGCTTATGAAGCTGTGCAGTCTTTTACCGACCCACGTTCAACCCAAATCGACCAAATGAATGTGGTCGGTGAGGAATCACTTTTCACATCAACCTCAGAACGGATAGCGTTTCCCGAAGTCGTGTCATCTGACGAGCAACTTCGCGAAATCCTAAGTGTAGACGATCTACCATGGGAAGATCTCCATCATAGATCTTCGTTTTTACCTGAGGATGATGGCTTTGAAAATGATTTTTCATCAATCTTTACGGCTGAATATGTCAAGGATGCTCAGAATCCCATGAAACATCCTGATTCAGAGTTGAATTTGGGAAACATTTCCCAAACTATTGCCATTGACATTTCAGTCAAAACTGGAATTGTTGAGAACATTCATATACGCGCCTCGTGTACAGATGACGAAATTCAAACATACAAGGCCCTATTTCAAGAATTTCGTGACGTGTTTGCCTGGTCCTATGAGGAAATGCCAGGAATTGATCCCTCCATTGTTGTCCATGAGATCAAGACTTACCCAGACGCTAAACCCGTTCGGCAACGTCTGCGTCAGATACACCCTCAGAAAGCGGCTGCGATTAAAGCAGAAGTTGAGAAGCTGTTGAAAGCAGGTTTCATTTATCCGATCCCGTTAACGGATTGGGTATCGAATATTGTTCCGGTTAACAAGAAACAAGGAACAATAAGAATATGCATCGACTATAGGGATATTAATCGTGCTTGTCCAAAAGACAACTATCCCACGCCCTATATCGATCAAATAATTGATGATTGTGCCGGCAGTGAAATATTTTCCTTTATGGACGGTTTTTCCGGTTACAATCAAATCAATATTCTACCTGCCGATCAACCAAAAACGGCTTTCATTTGTCCATGGGGGACATTTGCTTATTGCAAACTACCTTTTGGACTTAAGAATGCCGGAGCCACTTTTCAAAGGGCAATGTCTTATGCGTTTCATGACATCAAACACATTGTGCAACCGTATCTCGATGATTTGCCTGCTCATTCTTTACATCGAGCTGATCACCTTGTCCATTTACGAGCAATCTTCATGAGGTGTAGGCATTATCGTATACGTTTGAACCCACACAAATGTGTCTTCTGTATAGAAGTGGGACGATTGCTGGGATTTGTAGTTTCAAAAGCCGGCATTCGCGTCGATCCCTCGAAGGTAGAAGCTATCATCAAATTGTCTCCTCCTTCGAGTTTCGCCAACTCCAGAGTTTGCGGGGGAAAGCAAACTTTTTATGCCGATTCATTCCTAACTACGCCGAGGTCACAAAAGGTTTTACGCGGTTGTTGAAACAGAATGCTCAATTCTCTTGGGATGAGATAGCTCAGCAATCTTTCGATGCACTTAAACACGTGTTGACCCATGCACCGTTGTTGCATCCTCCCAACTACAACCAGGATTACTTTTTGTACCTCGCCGCTTCTCATTCCACTATTGGAATGGTGTTAGTTCAGGAAGATGAAGTCGGAACGGAACATGTGATATATTATCTTAGTAGGACGTTAAATCCCACTGAGCTAAAATATTCGCATGTGGAGAAATTGGCCCTGGTGGCCGTTCAGGCTGTCCAACGTTTTCGTCATTACATTCTTCTCCGTAAAACTACAATCATTTCGGATTGCAACCCTATGATCTACATTTTGACTAAACAATTGCTAGGGGGCAAGTACTCTAAATGGATCGTTATCCTGCAAGAGTTCGACTTAGAGTTTGAAAAATCTAAGTCTAAGAAATCTTTAGTCTTTGCAGAGTTGATGTGTGACTTCCCGCGTGCTGACATGGAAACTGTGGCAGAGGAACCCATTGCGGACGAATCTTTCTTTCTCATCAGCACTTTAGATCCGTGGTATGGGGATATAATCATCTATCTCCAAACCCAATCCTTTCGGCCCGAAGCTTCCAAGTCGGAATGTCGGAAAATTCGATTTCAGTCCCAACAGTACAAAATTATTGGAGATACTCTTTATCGTCGTGGGGCGGACTTGGTTTTCCGACGTTGCTTAACTCACGAAGAGGCAGAAAGGGTTATGAATGACTGTCATTCTGGAGCGTGTGGCGGTCATATGTCTGGGTATGCCACAGCTCAGAAGGTGTTGCGTGCTGGCTACTTCTGGCCGTCCATGTTTAAAGATTGTATCATTGTGGTCCGAAAATGCCACAACTGTCAAGTGTTTGATCGCAAGATGCGCGCACCACCTGCTCCTCTCCACCCTATAATTGTCGTTGGTCCTTTTGCCAAATGGGGTATTGACTTTATTACATGTAACCCTCACTCGGCCGGGGGGCATGCGTATATCATCCTTGCGGTTGATTATTTTACTAAGTGGGCCGAGGCGATGCCTACATTCGAGGCTGACGGCAAGACAGCTGCAATTTTCATATTCAATCACATTATTGCTAGGTTTGGTGTCCCGCAAGCGATAATCACTGACCATGGGCGCCATTTTCGAAACATTATGATGACAGAACTTACAGGCCAGCTTGGTTTACGTCACGATAGTTCTACTCCTTATTATCCCCAAGCAAACGGTTTGGTTGAGTCCATCAACAAAGTTCTAGTTATCATGATCCGACGAATCATTGGGATTCATCGGTCGAATTGGCACAACATGTTATTTTCCGCGCTTTGGGCATATCGAACTTCAGTGAAAACATCAACAGGGTTCACTCCTTTCCAACTAGTTTATGGTTTGGAAGCTGTGCTGCCCATTGAATGTGAAATCCCGTCACTTCAAATGGCTATCGAATTACTTCCAGCTACTTCCGAAGAGGAGAAACGTTTATTATACTTAGCTAAATTAGATGAGACTCAACGTGACGCTGCATTGGCAATCGAGACTCACGCGAAACGGATGAAAGCTCAGTATGACCGTAACGTGACCCCTCGAATTTTTTTGGAAGGAGACCTAGTGCTATTATATGATCAAGCTAACGATAAATTAGGTGCTGGAAAATTCGTTCCTATGTGGCATGGGCCCTACATTGTCAAGCGAAAGCTAGCAAAAGGGGCCTATGAGCTGGTAGATTTTGATGGGGACTCTTTGGGTAAACCCAGAAATGGACTTTACCTAAAGAGGTATTATGCTTAAATGATCGGTGTGGAGATTTTAGTTAGGTTAGTTAGGTTAATTTTTCTTTCTAGCTGGTGTGTTTGTTAGTTTAGACAGTGTGCTTAGCTTAGAAAGTGTGTTTTCGTCGTTATTCTGGCTTATCTTGGTTTTACTCTTGATATTGCAGATGTCGACGCCTCTCCAAACGTACATTGGATTCGCTGATGGTGCTTGTCGTAGTACACAGAATATCTCTTCCGCAGCTTGGGTTATCTATTCGCCCTCTGACGAGTTAGTTTCTATGCATGGGGTGAGCCTCGGTCAAACAACAAACAACATTGCAGAATACAGTGCAGTGATTGAGTTATTATCTGAATCTATTTCATTTGGGATTCGGAGTTTGATAGTGAGGTTAGATTCTGAACTCGTTGTATTACAGCTTAATAGAGTATATGCCATTAGAAATCCATTGTTATTAAGATTGTTTTTGAGGGTGCGTTTCTTGGAACGTGAATTTGATTACATTGAATATCAACATATTCCAAGGTCATTAAATACATTAGAAGATGCAATTGCTTCTCGAATGTTAGACAGACATTTGCGATAATCATAAATGTAAATTTAAAAACATTTCATCACACATGTTTAACAAGATAAGCCGGTAATAATGATATATATATATAGATAGGAGTGTGTCAAAATATACATCGTCTTCGATCATAGGTTGAAAAACACCTTATGATCGGCAAAAATGATAAGTACAAAAAACCAAAATGTCACATGTGTCTACAAAAAGTGACTAGCCAATCACTGGTGGTGCTCTCTATACGAGACCACTGCCCGCGCTACCCTACACAGGAACCTCCTGAAAGGTCCTGGGACTGCGACCACATAGCGCTGAAGTCAGATAGGAATATCGTCTATAGTCGTCTCTGGTATGTCCGCCGTAAGACGCTCTAGGTCCTGTTCCAACTCGGCTAAGGTCTCTGCGGCCGCATCCTGTGGGGCTGGTGCTGGTGCAACTGGTACTCTTCTCTCAAATGGCCGGAGATTGGCCGAACGCTGTGGACCTACATTTGCATTTTGAAAATTGTCACTGTCAGTTTTGAGACGATATAAAAACAAAAAATATAGATAATTTAAAAACTTGTGAAAAATGAAGTACCTCTGTCGTCCCATTGTTCTCCCTGTGGAAGAACCATGTCCGGATCACCGCGAAAATCCACTCCGGCATAAGGAAAATCCTGAATCGCAAAGACCTGGTCCTCCAACCAGTGAAAATAACCCCCAGGAAATCGGACAACTCCCGCTCCCTCATCAGGATGCCGGGCCATCACCGCAACCCATCGCATCAACTTTGGCTCCCGACGAGGCCCAACTGCAACAGTGAGATGCTGTGGGATCAGCATCGGAACCCTCTCTAGGGCAAAGCTCACAACTAGAGGCCCATACCCAAAGGTCTTTAATTGCCCGTTCTTTGCCCTAGTCAGTTGGCCCTTCATATTGGCCAACACAGCGTCGCACCAGTTGAAAATGGTGCCTCGGTAGTAATCAATCGCCATCCAAATTTGGGACCTGGTGGCAATATGCAAAGCGGCTGCACCGCAGAGTCTGGTAACTGTAAAGGCAATTACCATAAGTTCAGGCAGGGATATGTATTTGATTTCTATCCCTTTCTCCTGGTGCTGATTATTGCACCACTCTAGCTGGAGACTAGCAAGGGATTGGCCACCCGGCCTAGTCCCGGACAGAGTCAGTTGCTCGCCCCTATTAGGCAAACCAGTGAGAAAATATATGTCTGAGGGCTCTATCTCGAGCTGGTGCCCTCCGATGTAAAAACATTGATCCTGAACGTTCCACCTTTCAACCAGCCATTCTAAGAATCGCACCTGGGCCCTCATGCCAGGTCTGGCACAGTATTTGTAGAGACCGCATGCCTTCAAAGCATCAATGGAAGGTGGATGATCTATTGCGGCCAAATCGACATCTTCGTGTTCTCTTTCGCGCCAATCAAGCATGGTGGGCAATCTACACACCAAAAAACATTCATTAGAATTCATTAAATCAAGAATTGATGGTTAGGTTTTGAGTTTGGGGTTTTGAAAATCGCTTTGCGCGGAGTACGCACCCCGCGTTCAGAAAACAGAGCGTGGGTACACAGCTGTTCTGAAGGTGGGCTGCGTACCCCGACCATTTTCCCAATGGAGAAAATGTCGGGGTACGCAGGTTACCCATGGGGCACCTGCGTACCCCGAAAAGCGCATCTTGAAACCCCAAAGCCCCCAAAAAATCAAACTAGGGCTTAAAATGAAATTCTAAACGGATGAAAACAAAGAGGAGGATGTTGTGAAATACCTGAAAGAGATAGCGCTCGATTCCGACGGTCGGATTCTCCGCAAAGTCCACGGGAAGTTTCTTGTCAAAAGCCATTTTCTCTCCCTCAACAGTAAAATGGTAAAAATGACATGGTAAAAAGTCTTTTTAAAGGTTTTTTGGATAAATGAATGCTAAGTTTGTTTATTTTTCACCGTGAAAGGATATTTTTCAATGTATTTTTGCCTATCTTAAACAGGTATGAGTAATGTGTTGTTTTTGTGCAGGACAAAAGGACTTTAGGGTAAATTATCATATTTCACGAACCAAAACATCAGAGTCATCTTTTAAGCCCTTTTCTGACTCCTAAAACATGAAAAGATTGCCGAGTGTTTCTTTTACACTCGTTAAAACGGAATTAAAAGACGGTCCCCTTATAGCCCTTTTCTGACTGTAAAAAACAGGAAAAGATCACCGGGTTTTTGTCGTTTCAAACTCGATACTGGAAATAAAACGACGTGTCCTTGATCGCTTTTTACTTTTCAGGTCAAAGGCACTAATCATGAAAGTACTCCTTGGTCGCAAGATCAAGCGGTTCTCTCAGGTATTATTTTATACTTTTTCGAGCTTGGGAGACACAACTTTACGAAAAAGTTCAACTTGGAGTCTTCTTTAGTTTTTTCAGACTCTCTAAAATTGAAAAACGCCGAGTTTCTCCTATACTGGACTCGTTAAAATTTCACAGTAAAGGACCTGTTCGATTACAAACAGGAACGGACCACTCCTTCTTAGGGTTCGAATCAAAACTAAGTTGGACTCATCCGAAGGATGAGCTTATAATCAAGCATACGTTATCCTCCTCAAGCTTGTAAAAAATAAAGAGGTACTTGCCAGAAATGGTGGGGGAAAAAAGGGAAGAATGAGCCTATTTGTTATCCTTTGTCACAGAAAAAACCTTATTACCACTCTTGAACACGACACTTTTCATTCACCTGGGTTGGGAAATCCTTTGTCTTAAAGTTGATTAAACCGCTTTGAAAGTCTTCAACCGTTTCTGGGTATTAACTTTGGGTCAATCGTCGCCAAGCCATCTGTCGTGTCGTTATGTGTTCAAGGGTCTCTGCAAATAAACCATTCATATGCAAAATACTTGTCATCCATTTTGACCATCCCTGAGTCAGTCCTTACAGCAACATTTCTTCAACTTGAACTATGATTTCGTGTTGTGGGCTTGCCTGCAACGGGTCGCTTTCTATCGACATCAGCACATTATCTAGAAAGATGACTTAGAAATCGTCAGTACCTTGAAGTCTGCATGCATCAATGGCAGGTTTCTCGCCTTCGACGACAATTTACATCATTGACTTTCGATCGAAGGATTCCGTGACGTGTTCGACATCAACCCATTCATTCGCATCTCATGGATTGTACTGGGTACTTTGAGAACCATTGACATCATTGGTGGTCTCTCTCACGCTTGTTAACAGTTTACATCATTGACTGGTAATCAAGTGGTTTCTACCATGTTCGACATCAACTCATTTATTCACATGGATAGAATCGTACCAATTCGGGAAGTAGAAATGAAGACCCTGGATCTAGTTTCCACCATCCAGGCTGCGAGGAGTTTTGTATTCATTATACAGTAGACTAATCATAAACAGATGGCTGCGTCCATACTGTGTCTACAAAAGTCTATGATTATGATGTACTGCAAAATCATTCCTGTATCAGAGCAGTAGATAGTCAATTAGTTAAAGTTTTCAATCTGAGTATGGGAATGCCTACCTCAGTGATGATATGATCTTATATATGTATTTTGTGTTGAATACTTGCAGGTTCCGACTGGGCTCTCCACAAGATAATCCTTGAAATGGTAAAGTACTTCACCCTTCTTAGATGATATAAAACCCTAATCTACTACAGGCTTCGCACTTTAGGGGGCAATCTGTTACACTAAAAAATGTCACCATGACTATTTGCAGTTAGTATGGCTCCATCAACTGTCATACTATCCTCCTTGGCAAGCCTCATACCTCTGCTCTCCATGTCAAACTCCAAAAAAGAGAGAAAGTCATTAAAAATCTATATATCTCTGGGTACGCAGTTTCTCTTAGCCTTACCTGCATGTACACACCCCATGTTCACAATACCTACGTACTTGTACGCTCTGTCTGTAAAGCAATGGGTGCGTACTCCTGTAAAGGTCAAAAGGCGCAAGTTTCACTCCAAAAAAGTTACTTGTGGTCATTCCTAGAGCATTCTAGAAGCTTGTTTGACGTGTATGAAGCGCCTCCAGATGGTTCATGTATCCCTACCAAAGAGGAACTTATCCCATCAAGAGGGGAGCTATCCCATCCAAAGAGGGGCTTATCCCATTGATGGTGGACCTGAATAACTTCCTCTAGAGCACTATAAATACAGGCATTGGGCCAGAAGGAGGGGAGGTTGAAAGCTGAACATTCCTAAGGGTAGATGCTGCTGGAATTAGGACTTCCTTCTAGAAGCTTGTGAGGAGAGATTCCCATCCTTTCTTGTTTCATTTGGAAGTGGGTGAGCTTATCAAAGTAAAGGAAAACTCTTGCTGGACCCTGGGAGGGACCTGCACAACACCAAGGCGCAGGTTGTAATGGTTTCTTTTGTTTCCTATTAATACAAATAAGTCCATTCTTCTAAACAATTTGTTATTTATGAGTTGTTTCATATACTCCTTGGTCTGTATGTTAAATATGTTTTGTTTTATGAGATATTCAGGTGCTATTTAATCGTTTGATTGTTAGTGAATGCAGGTTTCGAAGAGAAGGAGGAGCTCATCTAGATCGACGAGGCTGGACTACTACAACAGCGTTGGGTTACAGGTAGGATCTAAACACTTGATTTCTTATATGATAAATGCATATTTAGGGAAGGATTGCTCTTAATTGTCTTGTTTGTCACTGGAAAGCCTTAAGCTTCTAGGGAGGTTGGTTGTGTCCGCACTATCGACTCTTTTCGCCTGACACATGGCAGTTTCAGAACACATGCTGCTAGACCACATGGTGGCTACATGTACTAGCCATGTTGTACATTTGGAAGCAACATATCCATAGCCTGCAGAGAGGTTGAATAAATTGCATAAAAGCCAACAACATATCACCCAACATCTCTTGCTTCTCCTACTACTGTACCTGGATCTGCTCCTGAAATTTGGATATCCCTGAAGCCTAGAACTAGTATTTGTTCATGTTAATATAGATTGAAGCCTAGAGTTTCTCCTGAAATTTAGATATCCATGGAGCCTAGAACTAGTATTTTTTCCTGTTAATATAGATTGAATTCATTCAAGTGGATATTGATAGTTCTCGTTGTCAGTTTCTCCTTCGCCGCTCGCAAAAAAACTTAGAAAATTTTGATTCATATAGTTGCTAAGCGTAGGTTCTACCAAAGGAAGATAAGATGGAGTAGAAAGAATAGCTGCAGAGCCACAGAGAGCTTAAACTTTTGTGTTGGATCTACGTACTAAGTTATGTTTATACAGAAATCAAATGGAGTAGGAATTAAGCAAGAACAAATTTAGACAAATGAGAAAGAAGGTCAGGCCCCGAAGAACTAACTTCGAGAAGGTGTAGTTAGACAATCTGCCTTTTCTTCACAGGTTCCTTGCATAGCGTCTCATCTGTTTACAAAATTTTCTGAGTGTTTTTGCGAAACACACAGAATCTGCTTCTGTCACTGTAGAAATATTTCCCTTTTACATGTCCACTGCCATAGAGTCAAGAAACATCACATCATTAGTAAACCGAGACATAACACAAAATTTATATATGAAATTATGTGTAGGGAATTTATTGGCATCATATGCAATAACGGTAATGGAGATTGATGCGTCCAAAATCTGAGACAACCTTTACAGCCATTATCTTGCTTTGGTTGTCCTTCATAGCTGTTTTAAGCACCATTTTCTGCACACCCATTGTCCCTAGTTGTTCACTTTGTTGGGGCTCCTGATGGACAAAACTCCTCTTTACCATCCCCAACTCTACTCTAGCGAATGCAGTGACTCCATCCCTCTTTCTTCCAACAAATGAACCATGAGATTAGAGTCTGACAAGACTTTGTTGAGAGCTTAAGTACGCACTGGAAATGAGAGTTTTGGGAGATTATTTCGATCCTTTGCTCTTTAAAAAACTTGGGCCAATATGTACATGGATTAGCCCTCCAAAAGATGAATAAAATTGACCACTTCAGGCAAAACTTCAACCCACAAAATCTGAGGTAAATTATGTCTCTTCCCCGCTAGCATTTTCTTTTTCTTTTGTTTGTATAATCTATAATCTGTGACCATAGTTCAAAACTATTTCTTAACTATTTCTTGTTGTTGTTGTATGTCCAACTTAATTCGAATAAGCTATAGGATAAAAGACACAACACTCTTCTGTTAATTATATTCAATGCTCTTCTTTTCATTATATTAATTTGGTGACTAATCTATTCGCTTTGTGAACACACTTGCATCACAATATGCTAGCTATTAGATATAGCACAAACTTCAATCAACACACACTTTAATTCAATTAGCATAAACATTAATTCAAACCGCACCTTGGGGTTTGAATAACATTACTTTAATGTTGGAAATACATGTTCTTGAGAATATTTTTGCTGGTTGCTTTCAATCTTGAAGAAAATGCTTCTATTTTTTATTGCAAGGGTATTTCCTCTCTGCCCAGTTAAACAAATTTGTTTTGAAACTCTAAACCTTTAGATGATTACAAACAATAAGCCTCTGTTTCAAATGACATTCTCTATTTCAGAATTAATTTGTTCTGCAACTCTAAACCTTCAGATGATTACAAACAATAAGCCTTTGTTTCAAATGACATTCTCTGTTTCATAATTAGTTTGCTTTGCAACTCTAAACCTTCAGATGATTATAAACAATAAGCCTTTGTTTCAAATGACATTCTCTGTTTCAAAATCTAATTTATATATGATCACATTCTAACTATGACTTCATAATACGATTTATAGAAATCTCCTTGGATCCTCAAACCATAAGAATACCTGGAAACAATACTTCCTCGTTGAGGAAATACAAAGAAAATTTATATGCCTGAGAAAATTGTTTAAACATTACCAGAATTATATAGATATCATAGGAATAGTAAGTTGTTACAAGAACTTCACAATTCTATTGGAATTGGATTGTGTTTTACCAGATTTGATCGTTGGCAACTAATTTAAATACCATCTCCAGGTTTTCGAATTTGATTTTTGAGAAAACAATATACCAGCTCTCTCATCTAAAACATAATGATCCCATTTAATCAACCTTCAATCGATTGGGGATAACCATAAAGGCATTCTATGCAAAAGTGTTTCCAATTAAAAAAAAAAATTGTGCAATCCCAATGCATTCACAGCTTATAAACTTAGATGCAACCATATTTTCCCTTTGAATAATACTTTATTAATAATAGAAGGCCTATTCCATTAGACCTGTAGATTATATTTTAATCTTTTAAAAATTAAAATTTGAAATTTACTTTGGAACGAAATTCTATTTTTTAAATCTAAAAATGTTAAGATGTTAAATCTTAACTAATACCATGAGTAAAAATATAAACTGAATTGTAATGTAATGACAGCTGGCATTAAAAAGTGAAGCTTTGAAACTTGAAAAGAAAGCTTCTATTTCTACTTGCAATTTGCAATTTTGAAGAGAATGTCTCTATTTCTGCTTGCAAGATGCTTTCTACTTTCAAACTAAAAAAGAATGCTTGTATTTCTTCTTGCAAGGATTGTAGGGTTACCAGATATTAGAATGCATGAAAACATGCAGTCTCAAATGCATGAAAACATACAAGCTCACATTTGAGTACACAATATTCATTCACCAGAGGCTCACATTTGAGTACACTATATTCATTGGCCAGAAGATAATGAATATGAATTATGTACATTTTCAGCTATAACTACAAAGTTTAGTAAGAAATTTGTACATTTTCAACTACAACTACAAAGTTTAGTTACTTACTAGGAATTGCCTTACTAAAAAGAGACAATAGTTTTTCAAGTTGGCTTTGGTTCTTGAACTGCCTAGTTCCTCACTCTTGGAGATGTCCTCCTTTAAGCATGTGCAGTTGCAGTTGTGTTGACCACAAAGAATGCCTACAGTGACAAAAAAAAACATATGCATTCAAATGTGCATTCAAACACTCCCCAAACTATATTGAAAAAAATGGAAACAACAAAATCACTACAAACAATGCTTGTAGTGACAAACAACATGCCATTCACTCAAGACAATATTGAAAAAAATGGAAACAACAAAAACACTACAAAGAATTCCTGTAGTGACAAACGACATGCCCATTCACTCTCCAGACTATATTTGAAAGAAATGAAAAAAAAAAACATAGTTTTGTATGACTTTCTAACCAATGAATGTGTTGGCTAAGGCATCTTCTAAGCAACAAAAGTTAATTACCAAGACTTAATTTAATTTCACTTTCAAGTTTTTTTTCATTTTTCAGATCCACATCCACGTGCATGATGGAGCAGGAAGTGGGGCCCAAGCAAACCAATGATTGTGTTACAAATACAATAGCTCGATGCCCATCTGATCCACCCATATCTCTGGCAAGAAAGCATTCCATTCTCATGGGAAAAGGGATCTCAATTATTAGCATCTCAACCGACTATGTCAAAGCAGGTTTTCAGTCACCCTGGTAGTTATTCAAACCCATATCTACACTAGACAAGCATTGAATCACTGCATTAGGGTATTAATGGTAATGAGGTCCTCCTTCTATAGGATCCTTAGATGTTGGACATAAAACATATTAGGGATAACAGTCAATCGTATTCAACTCTCAACACTAACAATGTTGCTGCATGAACTGGGCGACTCTCTGTTATAAGAAGTTAAAGTAGAAAACACAGGAAACCACGAGCTTGCATGGCCTCTTGAATTACTCTAGACTGGGAACACCAATGCAGACTCCAACAAGCCTCCATGTTTTTCTCTGCATCTTCACTCATTGCACCCTTGTTTATATGAAGATGTATACTTATGGCTTGCACAAACCTGGAGTCATGTAAAAACAAATCAAAATATATGAAAAGGAGCTAAATGCGACTCGAACCAAAAAATTCATAAATAAAACCTTCAATGTATTGGGTAGAGCGAACGACACGTTCCTTGCATTCAAGACCAACATGCCACCTCAAATGTTTATTTTTTTATTATTTATATTTTTTCATTATAGAAGGGGTTCCCAAGGTTGTGTACCAATAATGGAGGTATGATTTATATACGTGAATTTACACACAATATAGAATTTTAATGGATAGAATATTGATGCATTTCCCTCCCTCTAGGCTTAGATAAGCCCAACTATTCTGGCTAGTGGCGGGGAAATAGTATATAACTAATTCAGAATTTTTTCCCCGGTCTTTGGTAAAGCAATCTTCAAAACAGGTCAAACTAACTAACCTTAATACAACTAGCTTGCTTACATGCACATCTATGATATGTAGATATAATAAAAACAAACTATTGGGGAACTACACTAATACACTCAACCATAGCAAAACTCTCTTTGTTTGCATGCATCTCTGCTTGCTATAGGTAGGTCGATCACTAAATAATAGATCGCACTTGTACTGGATGAAATTATAGTAGCTTGCACACCTGTGGATATGATAGTTTGCTTGGCTCACACTACTCATTACCTATTTAATTTTTCCACGTAGAAGCTTCCATATTGCATGAAGTCAATTATTCCAAATCTAGATTCAATTGATCTATATTATAGTTCCAGTTGGAGGCATTGTATGGATTTAAATGCACTGTTGATGTGATCAAACACGTGTTGTGCTTCCATTGGTACAGATCATGTTTACTATGTGAACATAAATAAGAAAAGAAACATGAAATAATAATAATAATGGCTCACTCACCATGAAGGGCACATGTCTCATCTTCCATTCTCTGGAACATACCATGGGTCATATTAA
Source organism: Pinus tabuliformis (assembly GCA_031772625.1). Lineage (NCBI taxonomy): Eukaryota > Viridiplantae > Streptophyta > Pinopsida > Pinales > Pinaceae > Pinus > Pinus tabuliformis. Next base: position 556,589,072 of record CM062814.1, on the reverse strand, counting down.
AACTTTTCCCTCCTTACCCTCAGCCTAGTTCATTCAGTGGTGGAGGGCATCTCTGCAACTAGTTTATTCTGCCATGTACTCCATCTCTCTGAAACAAAACTAAGTGGCAGAGTACGCGCGAAAACTAGTCTATCTTGACCCTACACCCCTGGCAGATTATGCAGTTATTTCACCATCTAGCTATGGTATTTCATTCAATCCACCACCAGGCTTTGCTTCACTTTGCTATGGAACATTACTTTCACCATTATATGCTTTTCAGTGAGATACAAAGCCTTTTAGTGATCATGACCCATATTCTTATGTTCCAGATCAATAGCGAGATGCTGAGTCTGATGCTCAAGAGTCAGAGCTAGATGTTTCAGGTCAGGATTATTATATTTGTGATAGGGAGTAAGAACTCAACTGCTTGCACATCCATCATTGACCCACTCCCCATATAAACACATGACCAATCTTTGAATCTGTTCTTTTCTATACCTCGTGCCACATTATGTGAAGCAGTGTTGTAGTGACTACTTTATATTTTGCAGGAGCAATAATCGAGTTTGGCTGGTTATAGGAGCATAGCCTAGTTTACCTCGTTGAAGGACCAAAAAAAGTAGCATATCGAGATCGATAGCAAGTAGCCTTGGGTCCATATTCAAATTAAGTTGATCAAGTGAAAGCATCCAAACCAGACCCATATCCTTAGGGTGTAATATCCACTGGAGGACATAGGAGACTACGTCTCCCACCACCTTATGGCATGATTATGTCTCTGGTCCCCGGTGGTATCATTTGTTAACTGGTTTTATCGCCAGACTAGGATTTCTGGCCTAGCATGAGTTGGATTGCCCTATGTTGGCTACTTGCTTTCAAACAGGATTGAGGGCTTAAACCTGAATAGGGATAGGTACCTATGCTCTTTTCTATGCCTTTGTTGTTGACTCAGATGCTCATCCTTGATCTCAATCCGCTACTTTCACTAAGTCAACCGGAGAAATATGATCCGCATCTATATTTTCCACCACCTATGTAACCGCTTCTGTCCCCGCTCAGTGTAGGTGCTTATGCCCCCGTTATTTGTGTTTTCACTGGGCCAACTTAAATGGGTTCCGGTTAAATTGATTAAAGCCCCACTCCCGACACTACTCTCCTAAACATGATACTCCCACTGCCTCAACATGATGATGCTCCCACGATTCTCCTAAACATCATGGACTAACACATGGATAAGTTTGATCCTATAGGTTGTTATTATAGTTCCTCAGTGAGTTAGTCATAAGTTAGTGGCAAGGTCATAGGTTATAGGTATTTTATTAGTACTTCTATTATGACTTAGTTCAGGTGCTCTCCCCCTTCTTATTCTCCCATAGACTTGAACTTAGATATTTGAAGGGCGTTCGAAACAACCACTTTCTTGACCAATGCTTTGTGGGTATGTCACTTAGAACCTTTCCTATTTACCTTTCTATGCTTACTTGCATTACAGGAAGTGGAGTGGGTGGCATAGGAACAAATAGTAGGAGTTGGAACTCCCCTATGGATTCAGCCAGAACTAATGAAAAAGAGTAGAGGCGGGCAAGGCAGGCTGGATGGTCAACATGTACAGGAAAACTTGTAGTATAATTGCATGATCCTACAGTGATGGGCCCAAGATGAGGAATGGGAGGGATTCCCTTTAGCTTAGATCACTGAACTGTTGGATGGATTGGGGCTCATCATAAAAGATAAACCGACTGGACGAGCTTCAGATTATCCTCTCTTGAGTACTATTGTTTTTAGCACTTTTGGAATCATGTATGTTTCAAACTTGTGAACACACACTGTAGATCACTTTGCAGTAATTTGTTTTGGATTTATCTCGAATGTTACTTTTTACTTTTATATTTTTTAGAATTGTGAATGCACACTGCAGATCACTTTGCAGTAATTTGTTTTGGATTTATCTCAAAATATTCATATTGCAGCTATGTATGAATGTTGGAAGGTGTTTGGCCTTATAACAGGTTTTTGCTTTTCCCTATGATAATCCTTGAGGATTTTTCCTCTGATTAACTTTCTACATGTAGTTTTTTCTACAATTGAGCAATTGGGCATAATAGTGGTGATACATGTGCATTTCTACTCCTCGATTTATCTGATGGTGTTTTTTACGAATTAAAAAACCTTTCTGACTTGGTGTAGTTTATTATTATGCCATTCCGGACTTATTAAGATAGTATATTATATAGTGTCATTTTAGATGTTTTGAATGTTTGGATTAACTCAAACAAACTATTTTGAGGACTTATGCAAGCTTGCCAATAGATAAAAATTCTTTGTTCTCAATCACACTTTAGTCTTTATTGGTTACGTGGTTGGCATTCAACCAACAAGAAATATAAATACAAAATTAATGAATAAAGTTTGATTTGACCTTACAATTTTAAGTACATTCACACTCTACACAGGACCTAGTAAACTTATGCACATCTACAAACAAAGTTCGACAGTAGTAACCAAACCTCAAACTTTTTTGTGTAGTAGCTCTAGCTTTGTAATGTCCCCCACAAATTCCTTTAGGCATATCTGTAAATAGGAATCGAGTTTCATTTTCTAGCAAACACCTCAATGACAAACGATCAAAATCTATCCAATACAAATCAATATTAATAATGCAGTACTTCATTTATTTGATCTTTCATGGTATTCTTTGGCAAGCATGCAAACCAACTAACTTGACTTAGAGCTTGTCAAAAGCATACTTCATACAACATCTAAGCCAAATCGATATCTAGACCAGGTTCACGTAGTAGAAATTCCCATCCCTCGAAGGCCAGGTTCACAAGATCTCGAATCTCACATACATACGCCAGGTTTACAAAATAGTATTTACCCTCTATATGCCTATGTGACACCATAGTCCTACTCATCAAACCTTTTGACTAATACACCCTTTAAACCACTCTTACCATGAGCATAACCTTACCACTCCCATAAGCTCACTTTCATAATATTAGCTATAATTTCAATGCCAAGCCATGCTTTGCTCTTGCCATCATGCTCTGCTCTTGAGCAAGGACTAGTTGCTCCGCAACTCTCCTTATTAATATTGAAATAAGAGAAATTCAAAATAAATCCATATTTCTTTCAATTTTGCTCGCAATAAATGTTAAGTGAATATTTTTAACCTAGAATTTTAATTAACTAATTCTATTATAAATTTAAAATCACAAAATTACATTAAAAAAAACATATGTCTAATACTACCACATTAAAATTAAATACAATTATATATAATAAATACTTCTTATTTCACATAATTTTTAACTACTTTATTATGCTGCATAACTCAATACCTTTAATTTATTAATTTCAAAAACTTCAAACCTTTCATTTATATATATTTCCATATACCTTCATTTACATATCTTATTTGAAAAACAACTTATATTAATAATATTCTTTTTCTTACAATACCATTTAATTTCTGCACAACCATACTATCTTATATCAATAATATTTTCTTTCTTTACCATATATTCTTATCATCTCATTGTTAAACGACCATATCACCCAAACAAGCATATTACCCACATAACCATATTACCATCTCCTATACAAAGAAAATATTAATATTTACATATTTGATATCTCACATACCATATTACAAAGCATTTCAACCTAGAGTTACATTACATAGTTCCCTTATTGAATGATTTGAACTTATCATAGTTCCGTGACATTAGGTGAGTCGTTCATTTGGAGTTTATATAAAAAAACATCTGCTAGTTAGGGGGAGCTTGATAAAGTGAATTCAAATATTATATTTTTATATGAGCTTTGGTAGAATTTAAATAAAATTTATAAATAATAAAATTCAATTTAATGTTTTCATTTAGTTATATAATAAAAATTAAAAAATAATAATTTTAAAACTATTTTATTTATGAGTAAACATAATAAAAAAAAACTTATAAACAAAACTTAGATTTTGATTTCTATTATATTTTTGGTTGAGTTTATATAAAAAGAAATTATTATATTTTTATTGATTTTTTTTGTGAGCTGAAATTATATTATTTCATAAAATATAATAGATGTGTATATTATTTACCATTTATTGGTAGCATATTTTATGATAGATGGTATCAATCTCTCTGATGGAAATCCAAATGTTTTTGATTATTTGCTTATGGAATAGCTTGACTAAAATTGCAAGTCTTAATAGTTGTAACATAACAAAGTATCTACTGCATGGATCATAACACAAGAAGCTATCTTAAATCAGTAAACAACTAGGAATCAAAAGAGGTAACTAGTGTTGGATCTTTTGCGCTAGACCCTAGAGGGGTTGACGTGGTGGTGATACATAGGATATGCCACTCAATTTAAGCCACAAGTGCATCCACTCTATCCATATAAAACAATTGATTTCTCTACTCAGATTTCACATCCTCAAGACTTGCAAAGACATTGTACCTTTTAACCTACCTCTCATTAAGGACCTTACCTAGCAGGTTTTCATTCACTGGTAGAGAGATAAAGCTTGATAGTAATACCATTTCCCTTCCCTTGGTGTGGCTAGGGTGTTGAAGGATTGTCATTGATGTCAAGCCAAGGGCCATTGATGTATTAGAAATATATGCTTACCCAATGATAATGCTTATGACACTAGGTGGCACTAAGCAAAGTACAATCACTTCTTGATCTTGATACCTTCAAAGAAAAAAGAAGCAAAATGGATAAAGAAAATGCCCATGGAGAAGGTGTAAGATCGGACCATGGATATGGTGAGGTGAAACATGAAAGAGATAGGTCAGGTGCCACAAAGAATCAAGATAGAGGATCAACTAGTCAATGGGTTGGAGCTTTTGAGGGTATGCCTTAGTGATAGGAAAGTGGACTAGAATAAGGATCACTATAGGGATGGCAAAGATACATCTAAATATCAGAGGGAAACATATCAAAGTTGGGAGAAGTATGAATGGGAGAAATAAAAGAATTTAACACGTCAAAATAATCAATAGACTCAATCTAAAGAAATGAATTATGCAAAGAGGCCATGGCTGACATCTAGAAGAAAAGAGTAGTACAAAAAAAAATGATACTTAGAAACCTCTTTTTCTATGCTTTTGCTTTCCCATGTGATTTTATTTTAATAGAAAAGCATATCAAGTCCACGAGAGTAGCAAAAAGAGGAACACTTCTTACCTTTGACAAATGAAGGTAATACTTGGCGAGCTTTTATGGAGGTTTCCACTGAACGACATTTAACAACATTGATAAATCACTTACATACATTTGAAAGAGATATTATGGAACAAAAATAAACTTGTGCTAGTAGAATTGTGTAACAAAACTTTATATCTATGCCAACAGACTTGCGTATTGTTCTACAATTTTTTCACTCAAAATGGCAGGCATCTAAGGCATAAAGTGAATAATTTGATATCACGAATTTGTGAATTGGTTGATAAAAACTGAAGAGGAACATTGAACTAAATGTTGAGAAACGTTGTTGACTTGGAAGGTTTGAAAAAACTTATTTAAAAGATATATTGAAATACTTAATCACATGTCGGCTGGATGAAAATAAAATTAGTATATATAGGTTAGCTCCAATCTAGTTAGGTTGACTCTCCATCCCAAAAGAAGTGTCTATTTAGAGACATGGGAAATTAGTATAAATATCCTATGTGACTTCCTCATTTCAATCATCCCTCTAGGTAAGAATACCAAGATGAATTTCAGACCTGAGGTAAGGAGACAAGTTCATAACTCATGAACCTAGTGACAAAGAAAAAGAATAATTAGTAATTGATATCTCTATTTGGTTCGAAAATTCTTGCTGGATTGATGACTTGGTTTTGTAACCTTCTTGTGTTGGATTCATTGGTTTATTGTGAAGAAGATTTATGCCTTCTTGCAAATAGGATCAGGTTGAAATAACCCTAAAGAAATCTGAGAACTTAGCCTACCTCTAATTTATTTTCGGCCCTATGTAGGAGTTAAATTCAGATCTGAAGTTACACAGAGTTTGATTCAGAAGTAACTTCAATTTAAGCCTTGTGAAAGACTAGACTTTAGTCTCAATTAGAGCGAATCTTCAAACCTTGAAGTATTATTTTATGAGCAGGTCTTTTGTCCCTACCTTGGAGCATACCTCAACAAATATTGACCTCTTGGAACATAAATTTGAGCCTATGAAAACAATCATACTTGTATTGGCAGAAATATAAGTCCTCGTTGACCTCTTTATTTTAGCTTCTATTGACACAAAATTCGGTGACAACATTTGATGCTTAACCTGATAATTTTGGAGCAATACCTTGAACCAATTTTAAAAACATATTGAACTAGTTTTTAAATGATTTTTGAAACAAATCTTTGACTAGTTATGAAGTGATTTTGGCAGCAGATTGTTGTGATCTATTAAAGAAGGCTTTGGAGACTTGGAAACAAATTTTTGAAAAGGATTAGGAGTACACCCTAAAGAAAGGTTTAAAGCAGATTGAACATAATTAGAGATCATGGAGTAGCCCTTTTTATAATAGGCCCTTTTTGAGAAGTTTCTTTTAAGTTTACTTGAAGGACCTTTGGAAAAAATAGGAGAAGATTACTTGGAGCAAACATTGTGATCCTTGAAGCATACCGTTTGGATAAATTTTGAAGAATTCTAGGAGTCATTTGGAGCAAACATTTTGATCCTTGAAGTAGACCATTTAGATAATTTTTGAAGAGATCTAGGATTCATTTGGAGTAGACATTGTAATCCTTGAAGGAAACCTTGAAGGCCAAGTTAGGTCCTGGATTGAGGATTGGAGTCCTCATAAGAGGTTGGAGCCTTGTTAAGACCAGGATGGAGCTTGAGTTTTTCTTGAGGATTGGAGTCCTCATATGAAGTTGGAGCCTCATTAAGACCAAGGTTGGAACCTTGAAGGATATATAATTTTATTTCACAGGTGGAGCCAAATTTTTTGTAAGAGGATTGGATTCCCCGTCATTTTCATTAATAAATTGTTTTTTACTTTTGTACATCTTGTGTTCTAGTCTAACTAGTGATATTGAATGACATCATGTAACAATTATAAATAAACATTGATTCACCCCCCCAAATATTTCCAACAATTGGAATCATAGCTAATACCTTCAAGAACAACCTACCAACTGGAAGGTAGATCCTAGGAACACAAATGGAAATGTCAAGGAACAAAGCCCCCAAACCCTCTAAATATATCTCCTCCTCAGCCATGAAATTAGAAGTCAAATAGGTTAGAAAAGCTCCATTGTTTGATGGAATGAATTATGTACTATGGAGAAAAATAATGGAGTACTATTTAATGGCCATAGGATATGGGCTATAAGAATCAGTTGTTAATGGAGACATAACTACCAAGGAATCAAAAGAATACAATAAAAACGTGATGGAAGAAATCTTGAGTAGTCTATCAGATTTTGTAAAAAGCAAGGTGGGTCAATGTTCTTCAACTAAAATACTTTGGGAAAGATACAAAAATTTAATGAATAATATAATGGTTATGTGCTCACTGAATCATAACTAGAGCATGTGGAAAAAGAGCACTAAGATGATCGTAAATCAAAGGAAGTTGATGAAGACACTGAAAACATGAAAGATAATGAAAAAGATATTGAAGAAAAGGCTTAAGTAAACATGAAGAAAAAAAATGGCTTATCTAGAAGAAATAAATAGGTTAAGAAAATAAAATAAAGAGCTTGAAGAAAAGAATCAAGACCTTGGTTGTACAAAGGAAGAAATTTTTTCTCCTAAGCCTCCAACAAGAATAAATATCTAATGACTTTAGCTAGCTTGAAGCAAAATTGCAACAATAAGAAATAAGGCATGAGAAGGAAGTCAACTCCCTAAAAGTTTAGCTAAAAGAAGCAAAGTTCAGTGATAGTGAATTCTTTCAATTTGAAGTATGAGTCTTTAACACTTTTCACTATGGTCAATTACTTGTGAGAGATTCCATACACAATACAAATAATTAACAAGATAAGGCATTCACATGTACATGCAACCCATCACATGAGCAACATACACATATTGACATAGGTATTTTTACATGGAAACCCAAAGGGAAAAAACCACCAATATGTTTGTTATTATGATGTAAATTAAGCACCTACTTAAGTACATCAATTTTTTTGTGAGCACCCCCTCCCAAGAGGCACCAACCCCCTTGAGATAATAAGAGCCTACTTTCCAAGAGGCACCAACCTCTTATGAATGTAGGCCACGACCTGCCGTAGACACTGTTCTACCTTTCATACAATTTTCAAAATAAAAAAAAAGGTAATTACATCTACAGAGAAATACTAATCTGGTTCATTGCAGTATCATACTTTTTCTCTTGGTCCTCTGTTGTTCCATAGACCCTCTTGGCCTCACACATCAACACCCTATCCTTAGCTCAAAATCGTATATACTCTTCTCTCGACCTTCTATTTCACATGCTCTCTTCATCACTTTGCTTCTGTTCAACACTTGGGCTAATTGCTCAACTTTCACACACGCTACTCCACACTCTTCAACACATAGACTACAATATTGTATTCCATAGTAGCTTAATGGAAATCCTAAGTTTTGTTCCTGTCCTACAATGAGCTCAATGTTGTCTCTATCGCCATCCACACTACCTGAGATTTTACTCCTGGCATGGCACTCCATAATATTATTATCCTGCCATGGCACTCCTGGCATGGCAATTTTGTCATTGTATTAAAACATAATAATGGGCTTCATTCACTTCACCATCTCACTGAGTTATTATCCATGCTGAGAATTTAATCTTAGTCCACCTTCACACTCCACTGAGATTCCCTATGCTTATTCATGGCTCATAGAACTTGACTGTACTTCCGCATGGATTCTCTATTCATCATTTATTTCTATAAAAATTGCATGGGAGATCAAAGATGTATTTATTTCAACATCGAGACAAGCCCAGTAGTTATTCTATGAGAATTGTGGTCCTCTTGCCTTGACCTAACAATATCTGCAGTCACCATTAACTTCATCAACCAAATCCTCAGTGTGAATTTACTCTCAAGCTACCAATTCATTCATCCTTAACACTTTGCACTACAATATCTGAGCCCCTGAATGTTGTAACTTTTATTAAAAAGACCTTACGAAATTCCAAGATACCGATTTGATTTTAACTCCTTCTTCTTAGCCCTTTATCACATTTCCTCCATAGGACTGCTTCCTGTGACCCACATCTTCATACTCCTTTGTGTTGAAATATCATATCTCTCATACTTCGTCACTTTTATTTAAAATGATGTTATGAAATCACAAGTCTCTGATCTTCCTTTGACCCATTTTTCTTAAACCCTTCTTGTTTTTCCTCCATTGGACTAGGTGTCATGACCGATGACATATCATTCAAGTGTTAAGACCTTCAGGCTCCTGACGGGGGCCTATCTCCCTATGCTATCACTCTCACCGTTGGTTCTTTTGGGCTTCCACAACTAAACACCACCAATTATCAGAGCCCCTTTATCAAATCAAAACTTTTCCATGATGCAATTTCAGAGGAGTTCTAAAATATTTGACCTTTGATATATCTCCATAGCACTTAGGTGCTTAGAATTCTATGTGCCCTTGGTCCTTTGGGTCTCCCTCGACCATGTGCCACCCAACATCAGAATCTCCCTGCATTGTAACTTTTTCAAATTACAATTATAGAGGAGTTCCAAAATTATGACCTTCGAAATACTTCCCACATGGCATATCATAACACTTAGGTGCTAATCTCTTCTCTATGCCCTTGGTTCTATTGATTTCCTCGTCCAGGCACTAATACATCGAGCCCCTTTCATTGGATTGGAAGTTTCATATAAAACAATTAAACAAGAGTTATGAAAACTCCAACCTCTAAAATTTTGACCTTTGAGATGACATCATGTTGATGTCATCATTGCTACATGGAGTCCCCTTAGTGGTGACACGTGTCACACAAATTTTCTCTATTAGGCCACCCAAAATTTTGAATCTCACGACCATGTGTCCTCTATATTCCACATCATGCTGACGTCATCTGCCTCACTAGCTTCTCAGGTCCAATCACCTACTTCCATGTGTCCTATTGGAGGAGAGAGAAAGAGTCATTCAGTTATTTGGTTTTTCATTGAAATACTTTATAAAACTCATTTCTCACAACCTCGACACCTTTAAAGAATTGTAGTTATAAGGATTTAAGAAACTTAGATGTTCCAAAATATCTAGCCTCTAATATTCGCCTACTCCGAGGTCCAACCTCTGATATTTCTGCCTTTCAAAAAAATTCCTACTACCTTGGTCCTTCCTTCCTATATCGGGTCCCGAAATTTGGCCCTGTTCCTTTTAGATCTGTTTTAAATAAACTACTGAGGAAATAAACTGCCAAGGTTCAATGTGTAGAAATTCCCACTCTATATCAACAAATTATGCAATATATTAAAACAAAATACAAGATCTACTTCTACAACAAAATTTGCGGAAGCTTAATCGAATATGAGCAAGATCAATGAGAACACATATAACTAAGAATGAGAAATCAATCACACATAACACAGAAGAAATAACCTGGGGAAGGCCTCAACCTAAAACCCCAATCTCTATATTATCATACAAGTGGAAATATGTTCGAGTTACAAAAAGAATCAGCTCACAAGCTATCCTGCTCTCTCTGCAATCAAACAACGTTGCTCATAGATTGAATAGACACAACATATGCCTTCCTCTAGTCCTCCAAGCCTCCTATTTCCTTGCGCAATTTTTCCTGGGGTCTAGTGCTTCCACTTGTGTGAATTCCCACCTCACACTACTCACTTGGCTCAGAAATAACTACACAAACCTGAAGGAGATAATTCCTTCTACATGGATGAGTTTCCTTTATAGGAAAAATCCTACAACTGATAGTACATTGTCCCTTCCTCTGATCTCAACTGAGTCTCTGATTGAACTAACATGCATGAGTTATTTATGAGAGAATATTCAGTTATCTGGAGAGCAGCAGTTACATGCATGCAAGCATTAACTAATTGAACTCACAATTAATTCTACAAATTGTTAGAATTAATCTAACTAGACTTAACTAAGTTAACTGAGCTAACTATTTACAACTCAATATTACAACTCATCCTTATCTCTTTAACTAAGGGATAAATTCCTCAATCAATGGGATAACTATTGCATGTCCTCACACAGACTTCATGTTTGATTTTCTCAAACTAATTAACTCAAGATGAATTGATTAATTATTTTCCAAATAGCTGCTAAGATAAAATTTGAATTTTAATTCTCAATTTTAGTTCAGGGACTAACTAAAATTGGAATCTATCCTGAAATGCTATTATAGCAATGCTATTTTTAGCATTTCCATTTTTCATTCCTTGTTGCTATGTCAAACACTGGTACCTGAACTACTATTTATAGCAATGATATTTTTAGCATTTCTTGTTTCCATTTTCAACACTCCCTCTCAACAAGAAAGGCATTCAACTCGAACCCGATCCTGAACCTTTGGAATGTTCTGCATACAACACTTCTCCCAAGTGTTGTTGCTCCAACAACTCTAGAAACAAAAAATCTCCCAACTGACCTCCCTGTTGGGCTAGAAACACCCTTTGATGTTGAACCTCCCTCTGCCACTAAAAAGTGCTCCCTCTGTGACCTCTGAGCTGTTGCAACACTCCATGCATCTCGTAGCATTGCACAACTCTCTATGCCATCCTACACTGGTGCAACACTCCTGTGCCTCTCGCATTGTTGCAGCCTGCTAGCTCTGCACTATAGCTCTCTCTACCGCTCCATTCGCATCTGCCTCTACCCACTCAACCAGTCCTGCTACTCCTCATTAGGGCTCCCGTAGCAAGGTCTAATCAAAGTGGTTGGGTACCTCAATGATCCTGCCCCTATTCCAGCCTTCTTGGGACTGTCACTCCACATCGCCCCACCACCAACCTGGAGGTATGGATGCATGTGATCCCTCTGCCCACTTGGTTTGAAATTCCCCCCTACTAAAGGTCTCTGCATGAGTGGATGCCTCCACTCGGTCTCCTCTCAACTTCTCTAGTTGTGGCTGCTCCACAACCTCCTGAAGCTGCTTCACCAATTGTGGCTCCTCCACAATTGTTTGAGACTTCTTCTGGCATTGTATGTTGAGAGGTAATTTACTCTCCATTTCAACCATCAAGTATCTAAACTTTTCCTTTCTCCTCAATTCTTCTCAGGCATCTTGAACTTCAAGAGCATACAGGTTCTTGGCTAGCACACCAATCTGTGTCATCTTTCCGGTCGTCACGAAATTGTTTGGAAAAAGAGCTGATTTTAAACCAGCGATATCTCCCTCATCCGTACTCCGATTCAACCATTTTTTTTTTTGAATTTGGGTATTTTTCCACAAGGAATCTAGATTTTCTATTTGTTTTTGAAAATTTTGCACAAAAATTTTCAGATATGCTCTGAAAACTCGCGGCCCAAAACTCAAAATTTCGAAATCTCCTCTAGTATATTGTTCACTGCTTCGATAACCTTTACTCTGATACCATGTTGAATGTTTCTACAAATCAACTAGCTCCTATACCATGTAGAAATTCCCATTGTAGATCAACAGATTATGCAATATACTAAAGAAAAATACAAGATCTACTTCTACAACAAACTTTGCGGAAGCTTAATCGAATATGAGCAAGATCAATGAGAACACATATAACTGAGAATGAGAAATCAATCACACATAACACAAAAGAAATAACCCGGGGAAAGCGTCATCCTAAAACCCCAATCTCTGTATTATCATACAAGTGGAAATATGTTCAATTTACAAAAAGAATCAACTCACAAGCTATCCTACTTTCTCTACAATCAAACAATGTTGCTCATAGACAGTCAAAGGCTCTCACAACCTTCTCCTCTGCCCTCCAAGCCTCCTATTTCCTTGCGCAATTTTTCCTGGGGTCCAGTGCTTCCACTTGTGTGAATTCCCACCTCACACTGCTCACTTGGCTCATAAATAACTGTAAAAACCTGAAGGAGATAAATCCTTCTGCATGGATGAGTTTCATTTATAGGAAAAATTCATCCAACTGATAGTACAATGTCCCTCCTCTAATCTCAACTGGGTCTCTGATAGAAATGACATGCATGAGTTATTTATGAGAGAATATTCAGTTATCTAAAGAGCAGCAGTTACATGCATGCAAGCATTAACTAACTGAACTCACGATTAATTCTCATGATTACTTCTCAATTTTAGTTTAGGGACTAACTAAAATTGGAATTTATCCTGAAATACTATTTATAGCAATGATATTTTTATCATTTCCATTTTTCATTTCTTGTTGCTATATCCAACACTTGTACCCAAACTGCTATTTATAGCAATGCTATTTTTAGCATTTCTTGTTGCCATTTTCAACATGATGTTCTGACTTACGATATGCTACCTGCTCCAATATTTCGATCTACGTAGGACTAACTGCGACAATCAATAACTTTTGATCCTAATGGTCATTCATGGACTTCCACATACCATTGGAAAGCCCTTTCACAGCACTTTCCATAGGAGAAGGTTCGATATAGGCTTTGATCCCATTTTATACTTGAGAAATGGTTGCAAACTTTCTGTTGTTCTTTTCACCTTGGCCCTTCTCTTATGCTTGTAAACTTGGACTCCCAACCACTATAGTCATCATTTTATGGCTTCTCTAATAAGCCTACTACTATGGTTATTCTCTACTAGAGATTGAAACAACCATAGGACACCCCCTATGGATCTGATACCAAAAACCAACATGCTGATCTAGTTGACATCAATGCCTACACACTTGCAACCACTAGTCATCCAGAAAATGCCAACTATCTAACAATCTCCCCCTTTGGCACTGGTGGCAACAACATATGTTCCCCCTGAAACTAGGCATGGTATTATTCATTGTTTTTCTTCTCCGATGCATCAATAATATTCTCCCCCTTTGGCACTGGTGGCAACAACATAAGCTCCCCCTAAAACTAGGCATGGTATTATTCATTGTTTTTCTTCTCCTATGCATCAATAATATTCTCCCCCTTTGGCATCAATGCCAAAGAATGCCTTTGAATAATCCCCCTAAACCACTGTAACTTATTGTTCAATTGATCCCACATGTTGAGTAGCTACCAACACACACTATAGTCGAGTAATTTGGCAAGAGGAGTCACAACTCCTATCTTCTACCTAAGATATTCAAAGGGTCCTCGTTCTAGGGGCTTAGTAAATATATCTGCAAGTTGGTCTTTAGTTGCCACATATTCAAGTCGAACAACATTGGCTGCAACCTACTCGCTTAAGAAATGAAACTTGATAGGGATGTTCTTGGTCTTTTAGTGCATGACATGATTCTTAGAGATAATGGTGGAACTAGTATTATCACACATGATTGGAATAGGATTATTCAACTCTACCTTAATGTCCTTCAAGGTCTGATTCATCCACAGAATTTGTGAGAAACAAGTGGCAGCTGCAATAGACTCTGCTTCAACAGTTGATAAAGAAATGGAGGCTTGTTTCTTTTTGACCCAAGACACTAAGTAGTTTCCAAAAAATATTGTTGCACCTAAGGTGCTCTTCCTTTCATCAATACTTCCTACCTAATTAGCATCAATATAGGGCTTCAAAATTAATCTCTACTTTTAGCATACCACAGTCCATAATCAATTGTTCTTTTAGGATATTTGAAAATCATTTTTACAACAATGAAATGACTTTCATGAGGAAAAGCTTGAAATCTGGCCACAAGACCCACTGCTTGCATGATGTTTGGTCTCGACGTTGTGAGATACAACAAGCTTCCTATCATTGATTTGTACTCAGTCTAATTTACCAGTGGTGTCTCATCTTCTTTGCACAATTTGCAGTCTATAACCATAGGAGTGCTAACTAGCTTGAAATCTTCCAACCAAAACTTCTTCAGAGTTTCTCATAGGTACCTAGATTGGGAGATATATACCACATTTTTTAACTGAGAAATTTGTAGTCCTAAGAAGAAGGACAATTCTCTGATCATGTATTTTTCAAACTCTGTCTACATACAGTTTGTGAATTTTTGTCCCAATTGTTCCAGATCACTGCCAAATATTATGGTCCACATACACAACTACAATTAGTAGATGATTATCTTTAGACTTTATGTATAGATTTATGTCTATAGTACCTATTGATCCAGGCTTGCATGATCTGAATGGTAAAATTAGTTTTGTTGTGCTAAATTCCTCTTTAGAATATTTAAAAGTGCTTAAGGATTCATGAGGTTAATTGCAAGTTTTAGCATGAGTTTTTGAGTGTTTTTATGTAAATTTCATGTACAAATTAACATAAACAAATGACTAAACAATAACATATAACATACATGAACATCACCAAAACAATATCACAACAACACATGATGAAGAAGTTCACCCCGCTTTGGCTATGTCTCCTTGGTCTAGCTTCCAATGGCTTGGCCCTCTATATTATGCTTAAAAGTGTGAATACATCAATTTACAATGCTCAAACAACTATGAAACTTGTTCCAATGGCTCCAGAATGCCCAAAAGTGTATGTTCGGCCTCTTTTTGCTCTTGATTTGGTAAAAAACTAAAGAAGTTATGACTTCCCCAAGTCTTTCTGTTAATTGCACCTCAATTTCCCCAAAATCTGGTACCATCCTACAATTTCACCTCTAATTCTGCTAACTGAGCGTTGATTTTGCCTAATTCTGGATGAATTTGTTGGACGAATTAAAATCCCAATGAGGTTTTAATCCCAAAAATTTGGGCCACATGGGGGGCCATGTGCCCAGGGCTAAGGCCAATGGCCCACCCCTGCGAGTCGAGCCCCCACTCCACTCTGCTCGCGGTCGTGTTGAATGTATGAGCCCAGGGGTTGGTCCCTTTTCTAGATGGCGCACAACATAGATTTTAAATGGGTTTTCCAACCCATATATTAATAAGAAACATAGTATTGTGTGTTTGTTAGACTTGGCGCTTAGAGTTTGGTGGTCGCAGGTTCAACCACTACCGCTATTGCCTTGAACTTAACCCAATTTTTGGTGGTCCTCAGGCTGCCATGTGGTGGCCCCTGGCTGGGCGACGTGGCAACCTTTGGTTGGCCACCAATGAATCAATGGAAATTTCCAAAATCAGCACCAATAAAATTGTGCCACTTGGCACCATCTAAATCGTTGGGGGAAAACAATCACATGCATAGTCATCTTGCCACGTAGGCATGCCCAGTCCATGCCACATCAGGAGTACAGACTGCTGACTGGGCTTCTTGCATTTTTTTTTAAATTCGCTTATTTAGGAAAACAAATAGAACATATTTATGGGAGCATAGGAAGTTTGTTTCGTGCAAAATGAGTTGTGCTAGATTCAGGATGATGAGCACTACGCGGTTGTTTAGGTTCCAAATCAATGTGACAACTTTGAATTTTTAGCAAATTTTTGGGCACCTAATCATTCATCCCCATTGGAAGCTTTTGGACCCCAAAATATCACTTTCCGTTTCACACGAAACGAGTTGCGTTGGATTCAGGATGATGAGCACTACGTGGTCGTTCAGGTTCCACACCGATCCAACACCTTTGAATTTTTAGCAAATTTTTGAGAACCTAATCATTGCATACAAAGCTCTCAGAGCTTGTTTGAGTCCCTATAATTCCTTTTTCAGTTTGCACACAAACTCTTTATCTTTGGTGAGTGTGAATCCTTCTGGATGCTCAATATAAAAATCTTCTTCCAGATCTCCATTGAGAAATGCAGACTTCACATCCATCTGATATACCTTGATATTTTTATGATTGGCAAAGGCAAGAAAATTTTGATAGATTTCAGTCGTGCTACTAGTGCAAAGGTTTCCTCAAAATCTATTCTTTCTATCTAGGAATAACCTTTGCAAACTAATCAAGCCTTGTAACTAATTACTAGACCCTGCTCATTTAGCTTATTTTTGAAGACCCATTTTGAAGCTATAACATTTTTCTCTTTGGGTCTTGGAACAAGCTCCCAAGTGTTATTATTTTCAATTTAGTCAAGTTCTTCATTCATGGCTCTCACCCAAAACTTGTCCTCACTTTCCTGGATGAGATTTTTAGGCTCAATCTGAGATAGCAAAGCAATATTTGCACAACTTGAATTGCCAACAAATTTTCTCCTGGTCTCAACACCAAGTCCTTGGTCTCCAAGAATTTGACTATCATGGTGTTCTTTCTATACATACCTAGAAGGTGTTTTGGACCTTGGAGTTGTGGTTGTTTCCACATCTTTGTTATCTGAATCTATTTCACCTTGATTTGAGGGCCTGGTGTATGAACTCTCTTCTCCATTTGAGTTCATGTTCATTTGGAGGACTCAACTTGTGAAGCCATTTCATATACTACTACATCAATGCAATCCTCAACCCTCTTTGTTTGTTTGTTGTAGCACTTGTATCCTTTACTTCAAACATAATACCTGACTAATATACCCTCATCATCTTGTGAATCAAAATTTATGATTTTTATGGTATTTTTTTGTTAAGTTTGGCAGGACCACTCTATTTTCTATTAAATATAAACAAGTTTACACCACACATGATCCGGATTTAAACAGGAACGCAACAAATTACAGAGATAACCATAAAAACAGAGATGAGATAACCATAAACACTGAGATGCAGCGGAAATAATACTTCATTTCATTACTGTAAAATACTGAAATGTTCTTACAAACAGAAATGGAAATAAATCAGCTAGGGCGATGGTAGCTTATCTTTGAGAAGAGATGTGGCAGCTACATGCCTCTGAACTGTTCTGAACTGTGTTACAATGAGGCTCGAAGGCCTATTTATTGTTGAGAAACAATGGAAAACCCTTCACATTCCAAAACCTAACCCTTGAAGATGAAACGCCAAATTGTGGGCCCCATTTGGGTAAATTGGTACATCAATTTCCCGGGGTCGTAACTTTGGCATACGATCTCCATTTGACGCGTACGATAGCTCGTTAGAAAGATCTATCCGAGTACTACTACTTTGGGAGGAAACATGTTGCTCCAGATTCCCAAAAAAACGTCGTTTAGGGCCTCAAAACGGCTCCGGAAGTTCAGGACCCGAAAAACTGCTAAAAATAGTAAACTGTGCTACAATTTAGGAAACTAAAAAAGCTGAAAGAGACAGTTGTGGGGGTCCAAATGGGATAGGTGGGTGGCCACCAACATCCACCTGGATCATTCCTCCCCCCTTAGGAAGCAATGGTCCCCATTGCGTTGAGTTCCTCCATCTGCTGAACTTGTCCTGCAATCTCTGATGTGTCCAGTGATGGTGGGAAGCATGGTCGACGATGGTCCACATTGAACATTTGGTGCAGGCGAAGGAATGGAGGAATGATGTGCTCCAAAGCATTGTTCCCCATAGCCTTGGTACTGTTGTAAGGACCATGTCGGAGTGGTCTGAGCTTCTGATGGGTTCTGGTAAGGCGTTCTTTCTGTCGATGCAACCAAACTTTGTTGCCCACCTGAAACTTCTGTGGTACCCATGTGGGTGAAGAGAAGTTGTTCCTGTGTTTTTTCATGACCGTATCCCTTTGCTGCTACTACTGCATGGAGGAACCCTTTGCAGGGGTCATGGATGTAGCAACGATCTTCCCCTTATTTTGGGAGTGAACCAGACAGATGAATTTCCTGGTCTGTGATATGAGCTTGCTGCCTTTCTTGGTAGTGATCAAAGATGTGGCAGTAGGTGGGGCTACCTCTGGTATCCTGTATAATGAATTATTCAAAGAAATAATGACAGCACGAGGCCTTGACTCATACACAGCATGTCGCCTCCACAAGTATGGTTGGCCTAATAATACATCACAAACATCCAGAGGTGTAACATCACACAATACCTCGTCTGTGAAGGGCTTGATGCTATAGGGAAGGTGGCACTGCTGGCGAACTTTGAGATCTCGCCCTTCATGAAGCCACCCGATACTGTACGGCTGTGGGTGTGGTGTAGTCGGTAGGCCCAACCGCTTCACGACCTCTCCTGAAACGAGGTTCTTTTGGCTGCCACTGTCGACAATGAATTGTAGCGACGAACCCTTCACCCACATCTGTGAGTGGAAAAGACGCTCCCCTTCCTCTGGATTTTCGGGCTCATCTTTCTGGATCTTGGTGGTGGCAACAGTGGCACTGGGATCTGCATCAATGATCTGCTTCCCTTTGCCATTCCCCTTGTCGGGTTCTAGCTCAGGATCGGAACATGCATCTGATTCGGAAGCCTTCAACTCAGCCACCAGCGACTGCTTGGTCCGACACTCACTTGTGTTATGAGTGGGACTCTTGTGGAACTCACACCACTTTCCTGTGTCCTTCTTCGGCTTCGTGGTGTTGTTCTTTTCTTGCGGCTTCAACGGGTTGTCTTGGGTCATCTCACCTTGGCTTTGTCCTTTGGGCTTCAGATTTGCAGATCCAAAGTCTCGCTTCTTCTGTTTGAACTTTTGCTCGATTTTGACAGCGTATCGATATGATGTGCCGAGTGAGGAGATGTTCAAGAACCCCATCTCTTCCTGGATGTATCTGTGTAGGCAGCCGCGGTATTTTAGTACCAGATGCAGCTCAGAATCTTTGATACCCAACTGTGTACGAAGGGTATGAAAAATGTTTGTGAACTCCGGCACATCTTGGTCTCGTCCCTGCCGCAGTGTGGTCCATTTGATGTATTTGTCCTCATAGCTTCCGACAGGGTAGTACTGCTCCTTGATGGCATCCCGGAAGTCATTCCAAGTGGGTGTGGCTAAAAATAGTGAGCTTGTACTTTCATCCTTCTGCTCGCAGTAGGTTTCCCACCAGTCCTTGACGTGGGGGGCTACTTTGAGAAGAGTGAAAACAATCTTTTCCCGATTTGAAAATTTGTGAACAGAAAAATACCCATCTAGCAGATTTAACCATTTATCTACGGCATCTGCGTCTATTTGACCCTCGAATATGGGGATTTCAAAATTAACTTGTACCTTGAAGGGTGTGGCATTTCCAGAGTCGCTGTTGGAAGCCGATGCGTCGCCTCTGGGTAGCCGCTGAAGAATCTGCGCAAAGCTATCCATCATCGCGTTCCTTTGCTGCTCGAGCGCTTCTTCGAGCAAGATTTTGATAGGATCTCCTGCCCCCTCGTCTTTCTTCTCATCTGCCATGGGAGGCCGTCGGGATATGCGAGGCTGGTCTTGCAAAGGTTCGACCAATTCAAGCCCTAACTCCTTATATCCCGACCTCGTTGGGGACATACAAAGAAAAACAGAGAAAAAGTAGACCGCTCCGATACCACTGATCCAGATTTAAACAGGAACGCAACAAATTACAGAGATACCATAAAAACAAAGATGAGATAACCATAAATACCGAGATGCAGTGGAAATAATACTTCATTTCATTACTGTAAAATACTGAAATGTGCTTACAAACAGAAATGGAAATAAATCAGCTAGGGCGATGGTAGCTTATCTCTGAGAAGAGATGTGGCAGCTACATGCCTCTGAACTGTTCTGAACTATGTTACAATGAGGCTCGAAGGCCTATTTATTGTTGAGAAACAATGGAAAACCCTTCACATTCCAAAACCTAACCCTTGAAGATGAAACGCCAAATTGTGGGCCCCGTTTAGGTAAATTGGTACATCAATTTCCCGGGGTCGTAACTTTGGCATACGATCTCCGTTTGACGTGTACGATAGCTCGTTAGAAAGATCTATTCGAGTACTACCACTTTGGTGGGCAACAGTTTCCCTAGATTCCCAAAAAAATGTCGTTTAGGGACTCAAAACGGCTCCGAAAGTTCAGGACCCGAAAAACTGCTAAAAATAGTAAACTGTGCTACAATTTAGGAAACTGAAAAAGCTAAAAGAGACAGTTGTGGGGGTCCAAATGGGATAGGTGGGTGGCCACCAACATCCACCTAGATCAACACAAATAAATCGAGTGGTATCACCTTGTTTGAGAGGGAAACCAAGTATGTTGGCCATTGTTCCGTAGTATAAGCCATCCAAAAACAATATTGTCTTAGCCTTTCCATCCAGGCTGGACATGCCTCTACTTCATGACCAAACACTATATAACTATATAAACTGATAATTGCAACATGGAAATTAAAAGCTATCCGCATAAGACAAAATTATGCATAGTTGTTGTTCTAATCCTTCTTCTCCTCTGAGACAGATGCAACAAGTGCTGGGTCCTGGGCGGATGCATCAGGCATACCATACAGCTCCAGGATGCAAGGGATATGACGGTCAATTATGTCTAGCCAAATATCTTGCATATGCAGCTGAAAGAGGATTTTCTCCATATCCTTCTTGTAGTTCGGCAATCCTTGTAGTGTCACCGCCATCCCCATTGAGATCTGCTCCATAGCCTTGCCTAATAGACTCTTCATGAGCCAATACAGGTACAGAGTTTGCTTGAATTGAGTGATTCTTCCGCAGGTGCTTCTCGGATCTAGGACTAAGGTTGTAAGGACTTGCAGTCCTTGACACACGCTCCCAGCTTGAAGTGCGATGGCGGACAGCTTGAAACGACGAAGTGCAAGCTTAGACCTACAACGCGAAGGTGTTATGTTATAATGTGGGTGCGTAGAAGGTTGGGCGAGGTGTTTATATGCGAGGAGCTTAGTTGATCACCCATGGGGCCAACTTACAAACGTAGCAAGGCCGACCTATGCTTGTGGGCATTTGGAAGAAGGCCAACTTGTATTTACTATGGGGATGAGGGCGTGGGCAGGTCGGCTAGGTAGCTACGACCTCACCCTACCACTCGTATATATTGGTGATGCATGGATTTCATTTGCATCATCGCTCAAGCAACGAACTCGCTCATCATGTGAAGAAGAAGGCGCAGATCTAGTGTGGATGCAACAAAGAAGGAAGGCATAGACTTTGGTGATGTTCCCGTTCTTGGGCAAGGCCGCACAGAGGTAGCACCTATCTTAGTTTTGGGTGAGGGCACTGGTAGAGGTCGCCCACCGATTGGAGAAGGGCGTGCACAGGTGTGGCACCCAATTGTGTGAAGGAGCGCTCGCCGGTTGGTGAAGGGCATGCACGGGTGTGGCGCCCGGTTGTGCGGAGGAGTGCCTGATGGTTGAACGAAGGCGTGGGTGCCGGGTTTGTGCAACGACTTGGCACGGGTTCTTGGGTGACTCGGGTGAGTGCCCACCCGTCGTGCAAGTGTGCACGTTGAGACATTTGGTGAAGCCAGTTGTGCAAAGAGGGTGTCTTGGTGACTTGGTGGAGTCACCTGCCCATCGTGCACGAAGATAAGGTTCGGTTGTGAAGTGCAGAAGGCAACTCGTGAGACGGCGCGCTTGCCTGCCTTGGGCAAGAGAATCTTGGTTGTCGCACGGAGGTGTGACAAGGTTGTAAATTTGGCTAAGTATGAAACTTGGTGTTTCCAAGTATACTTGTAAAGCTTTGTAATATTGAAATACTGTATAATATATTATTCGGGTAGACTCATTGTTTAGGGAGTTGCCCCTCCCTTTATACTGTGCAATTGTGTTCCTCATTTATAATTGTTGTTGATAATGAATGTGTATGGGTGTTCATTGGTATAAAGGAAAACATTAATAATACTTGGTTGCGAAACACAAACTAAGTAGGATAAACTGGTTAGGCGTAGTCCACGAACATAAGTACTGGTGAAAATAAAGTGTTCGGTGGTGCCACACCTCGCCTAGCGCGGTTGAAAGACTACCACCAGCTTGGGGGCATGGCAAAGGTCCTCTAGTTGTCCATCTCCTCCTCTGTCTCACTACCTTGTTTCACTTCCTCTTCCCATTCTTCTAGTAGCTTCCGGATGCGCTCATCTGTCCCCTCATGGTAAGCTTCTACTGGCTCTATTATGAGATGTTCGACTGATTTTTTTTCCTTGCGTGGCTCCGACGTGCTTGGCCCCTTATCTTTCCTGGGTGCCAGGCCTCTCCTACCATGTCCATGACTCTGCACAACATGCACCATATCCTGTTGTCCTGAGCACTAATGACATTCGCAGTAAGTTGGTTTGAAACACAAAATTGAAACAATACACCACCTCACCCATTCTTTATTACTTGTAACAAGGTACTTCTTACCTTGCTTCTCTTCTCTGTCCATTTTCTGCTCAGTCATGTTGGGCTAGGTCAGAGCCTACAACCCCTAATGGGAAAGGTCCTGGCCCTTGCCCCTTGAAGAACCCTTTCCCCCTTTCCAATTCTCTCAGTCGTATGCAGGTCTACCATCCCATGCCCATGTCAAGCTTGTGGCCCCCCCTTGCGTTCTATTACATGGTAGCTATGGCTTAGATTCCTTTCCCCCATTACCTCAGCCTTAGAGCTCTTGCCTCTCGGATCCCCCCATCTGGGTCTCCACCCATAATTTTTAGGCTTACCCTCACTCCGACATGGATTCCAGGTAACCCAATGCTTACTATGCGAATTGCGAGTATGGTTGCATCCTAGGTCGACTACCAACTACTTTCCCCTACCCCCATCTATGCTCCACTTCCCTTCCTGTATTATCCTGCGACAGACAAGCTTCCCCCCCCCCTTGTCGACATAGCGCGAAGCTTTCTATCCTAACAGCAGGTAATTTCCCCCCCAACTATCATGGGTTTCAACCATTTGACATAAGGAAAATACGTAGAACCAGGCCATGGCGAGCAGTTTCCTACCCCATTGCCACCAACATTTTCTTATCCCCCAGACAGACTCCCTTACATCCCAGCTAAACCCCAGCAAGACCATAATTACAGGTTTGAGGTGGAGCTGAATAACATACCTGAAGTACGCATCTATTCGATGACGGCCATGGTTCTTCGCGTTCTAACGATCACCACTAGCTTTGAGCCACCACCCTTCTCCACAAACTATCATGCTAAGACTGCACATTGAAATGCCCCTCCATCCGTTATACCCTTCATTTCCTCCAATCTCACCACCTTGTCGACTTCCCTAGCTTGCCATCATGCCAAGGGACATTGTACCCCCTTCCTTGAGCATGTGGGGGATGGTGGTATTAAGTGCTCGGGTACCCAACATAACTACACCCTTGCGCTCCCAGCTGTTGGCCCGCATCTCGATTGGGATGATTTCTATTGTATTTTTGGTTGAGTTTATATAGGAAGAAATTATTATATTTTTTATTGATTTTTTTGTAAGCTGAAATTATATTAGTTCATAAAATATAATCGATTAGTATATTATTTACTATCTATTGGCAACATATTTTATGATAGATGGTCTTAATTTTCTTAATGGAAAAATAAATATTTTTGACCACTTGCCTCTGGAATAGCTTGACCAAAACTATGAGTCTTAATAGTTGTAAGATAACAAGAGTATCTATTGCATGGATCATAACACAAAAAGCTACCTGAAATCATTAAACAACTAGGAATCAAAAGAGGTAACTGGTGTTGGATCTTTTGTGCTAGACCCTGGAGGGGTTGACGTGGTGGTGATGCATAGGATATGCCACTCAATTTGAGCCACAAGTGCGTCCACTCTCTCCATATAAAATGATTGATTTCTCTGCTCAGATTTCACATCCTCAAGACTTACAAAGACATTGTACCTTTCAGCCTACCACCCATTAAGGACCATACCTAGCAGGGTTTTCATTCGCTAGTAGAGAGATAAAGCTTGACAATACTACCATTTCCCTTCCCTTGGTATGGCCAGGGTGTTGAAGGATTGTCATTGATGTCAAAGAAAGGGCCATTGATGAATTAGAAATATATGCTTACCCAATGATAATGCTTATGACACTAGGTGGCACTAAGCAAAGTACAATCAATTCTTGATCTTGATACCTTCAAAGAAAAAAGAAACAAAATGGATAAAGAAAATGCCTATGGATAAGATGCAAAAGATGCAAGATCGGACCATGGATATGGTGAGTTGAAACATGAAAGATATAGGTCAGGTGCCCCAAAGAATCAAGACAGAGGATCAAATAGTCAATTGGTTGGAGCTTCTAAAGGTATGCCTTGGTGATAGGGAAGTGGACTAGAATAAGGATCACTATAGGGATGGCCAAGATACATCTAAATATTAGAGGAAAACATATCAAAGTTGGGAGAAGTATGCATGGAAAAAAATAAGAATTTAACATGTCAAAACAATCAATAGTCTCAATCTGAGGAAATGAATTATGCAAAGAGGCCATGGCTGGCATCTAGAAGAAAGGAGTAGTACACAAAAAAAATGGTACTTAGAAACCTCTTTTTATATGCTTTTTCTTTCCCATGTGATTTGATTTAAGAAAAAAACCATACAAAGTCCATGATAGTATGAAAAAGAGGAACACTTCTTACCTTTTACAAATGAAGGTAATACTTGGCAAGGGTTTATGGAGGTTTCCACTGAACGACATTTAACAACATTAATAAATCACTTACAGACATTTGGAAGAGATATTATGGAACTAAAATAAGCTCGTGCTTGCATAATTATGTAACCTAACATTATATCAATGCCACCAGACTTGCGTATTGTTCTACAATTTTTTCACTCAAAATGGCATGCATCCGAGGCATAAAGTAAATAATTTGATATCATGGATTTGTGAATTGGTTGTTAAACTCTAAAGAGAAACATTGAACTAAATGTTGACAGATGTTGCTGACTTGGGAGGTTTGACAAAACTTATTTAAACAATATATTGGAATCCCTAATCACATGTCAGCTGGATGAAAATAAAATTAGTATATATAGGCCAACTCCAATGTAGTTAGGTTGACTCTCCATCCCAAAAGACGTGTATATTTAGGGACATGGAAACTTCCTCATTTTAGTCATCTATCTAAGCAAGAAGAATAAGAAGAATTTCAAACCCGAGGTAAGGAGACAAGTTCATAACTCATGAACGTAGTGACAAAGAAAAGAAGAATTGATAATTGATATCTCTATTTGGTTCAAAAATTCTTGGTTGATCTATGGCTTGGTTTTGTAACCTTCTTGTGTTGGATTCATTGGTTTATTGTGAAGAAGATTTATACCTTCTTGGGAATAGGATTAGGTTGGATTAGCCCTAGCCCTAAAGAAATATGAGAACTCATCCTACTTCTAATTTATTTTCAGCCCTGTTGAGGATTTAAATTCAAATTTGAAGTTCCACAAAGTTTGTTTCGGAAGTAACTTCAATTTAAGCCTTGTGAAAGACTAGACTTTACCCTCAATTGGAACACAATCTTCAACCCTTGAATTGGTATTTTATGAGCAGGACTTTTGGCCCTACCTTGGAGTAGACCTCAATAAATATTGACCTCTTGGAACATATTGACAAATATTGACAAAAATATAAGTCTTCGTTGAACTCTATCTTTTAGCTTCTATTGACACAAAATTCAGTGACAACATTTGATGCTTAATCTGATCATTTTGGAGAAAATTTAGGAGAAATACCTTGAACCAATTTTAAATAGATATTGAACTAGTTTTGAAATTATTTTTGGAACAAATCTTTGACCAATTATGAAGTGATTTTGGGAGCAGACTGTGGTGATACCTTAAAGCATGCTTTAGAGACTTGGAAACATATTTGTGAAAAGGATTAGGAGTAGACCCTAAAGAAAGGTTTAAATTAGATTGAACAAAATTAGAGATCTTGGAGTAGTCCTTTTTATAACAGGCCCTTTTTGGGCAATTTCATTTAAGTTGACTTGAAGGACCTTTGGAAACAACAGGAGAATATTACTTGCAACAAACATTGTGATACTTGAAGCATACCATTTGGAGAATATTTTAAGAATTCTAGGAGTCATTTGGAGAAAACATTGTGATCCTTGACGTAGAACATTTAGATAAATTATGAAGAAATCTAAGATTCATTTGGAGTAGACATTTTAATCCTTAAATCAAAGCTTGAAGGCTAGGTTAGAGCCTGGATTGAGGATTGGAGTCCTCATAAGAGGTTGGAGCCTTTTTAAGACTAGGATGGAGCTTGAGTTGTTCTTGAGGATTGGAGTCCTCATATGAGGTTGGAGTCTCGTTAAGACCAAGGTTGGAACCTTGAAGTATTTATAATTTTATTGTACAGGTTGGAGCGAAATTGTTTGTAAGAGGATTGGATTCCTCATCATTTTCATTAATAAAATTATTTTCTTTCTGTACATCTCGTGTTCTGGTTTAACTAGTGATCTTGACTGGGACAATGTAACAATTATAAAGAAATATTGATTCACCCCCCACACACCCCTCCCCCCCCAATGTTTTCAAAAAATGGAATCATAGCTAGTACCTTCAAGCATAGCCTAATAAATGGAAGGTAGATCCTAGGAACAAAAATGGAAATTTCAAGGAACGAAGCCTTCAAACCCTCTAAAGATATCTCCTCCTCAGTCATGAAATTAGAAGTCAATTAGGTTAGCAAAGATCCATTGTTTGTTGGAATGACTTATGTAATATGGAACAAAATAATGGAGCACTATTTGGTGGCCCTAGGATATGATGTATGAGAATCAATTGTTAATGGAGACATAACTACGAAGGAGTCAAAATAATACAATAAAAAGTGATGGAAGCAATCTGTAGTAGTCTATCATATTTTGTGAAAAGAAAGGTGGGTCAATGATCTTCAACTAAAAGACTTTGGGAAAACCTACAAAATCTTGATGAAGAAATTGACTGTGTGTTCACTAAATCATAACTAGATCATGTGGAAAAAGAGCACAAGGATGATCGTAAATGAAAGTAAGTTGATGAAGGCATTGAAAACATGAAAGATAATGAGA
This sequence comes from Pinus tabuliformis, assembly GCA_031772625.1. Taxonomy (NCBI): domain Eukaryota; kingdom Viridiplantae; phylum Streptophyta; class Pinopsida; order Pinales; family Pinaceae; genus Pinus; species Pinus tabuliformis. The sequence goes on along the minus strand of CM062814.1, from coordinate 556,561,364 downwards.
AAGACATTGAAGAAAAGGCTTATGTAAATCTTGAAGAAAAAATAATGGCTGCTCTAGAAGAAATAAATAAGTTAAGAAAAGAAAATAAAGAGATTGAAGAAAAGAATCAAGAACTTGGTTGTACAAGGGAAGAAATTTGTTCTCTTAAAGCTCCAAGAAGAAGAAATATCTAATGAATTTAGCTAGCTTGAAGAAAAATTGCATCAATAAGAAAGAAAACATGAGGAAGAAGTCAAATCCCTAAAATTTATTCTAGAAGAAGCAAAGAGAGACAAAGAAATAATTAATATACAATAGATAAATAAAGAAGAAGATTGTGAGAGGTTTGAAGAATATATTGTTTCCTTGAGAAATTAAGTTGACAAGCTCAATAAGAACATGAATAAGTTGTCAAATGAACTTGAATAAGTTCATTGTGGTCAGTTACTTGTGAAATCTTTCATACACAATACAGATAATCAACAAAATAAGGCATTCACATGTACATTCAATCCATCACATGAGAATCATACACATATTGACACAGGTGTTTTTGCGTGGAAATAAAAAGGGGAAAAAACACCAATATGTTTGTTATTATGATGTAAATTAATCACCTACTTAATTACATCAATTTCTTTTTGAGCACCCACTCACAGGATGCACAGATCCCCTTAAGATAACAAGAACCTACTTGCCAAGAGGCACCAACCTCATATGAATGAAGGCCAACACTTGCTCTAGCCACTATTCTACCTTTCATACATTTTTCAAACTGAAAATAGAGGCAATTACATATACAAAGAAATATAAATATGGTTAACTGCAGTATCATACTTCTGCTCTTGGTCCTCCATCGTTCCACAGGCTCTCTTAGCCTCACACAAAAACACCTTGTCCTTTGCTCATAGTTGCATATAATCTACTCTCAACCTTATATTGTATAAGATCTCTTCAATGCTCTTCTTCAATACAACACTTGGGCTAGTTTCTCATCTTTCACACACTCTACTCCACACTCTTCAACACATACACTACAATATTATATTCCATAGTAGCTTAATAAAAATCCTGTGTTTTGTTCATGTCCTACACTAAGATCAATGTTTTCTTTGCTTCCATCCACATTTCCTGAGAGTTTACTCCTGACATGGAACTCCATTTTTATGTTGCATCACTTTATACAAATTATACCGTTGTATTAAAACATAAGAATGGGCTTCATTCACTTCACCATCTCACTGGCTGATTCTCCATGCTGATAATTTAATCTTAGTCCACCTTCACACTCCAATGAGACTCCCCATACTTATTCATGGCTCATAGAGTTTGAATGTACTTCTACATCGCTTCTTTGTTATTCATTTATTTCTACAATACATGCATAGGAGATCAGAGATGGATTTCTTTCAACATCAAGACAAGCCCAACATTTATTCTCTGAGAATTGTGGTCCTTGTCACCTTGACCCAATGATATTTGTACTCATCATTAAATTCATCAACCAACTCCTATGTGTGCATTTACTCTCAAGCTGTTGATTTTTTCATCCTTTAACACTCCGCAATGTAATATCTTAGCCCTTTCATATCGTAACTTTTATTAAAAAGACCTTACGAAATTGAAAAATACTGATTGGATTTTAACTCCTTCCTCTTAGCCCCTTATCACATTTCCTCCATAGGACCACCGCCTATGACTTGTAGCTTCATACTCATTTGTACTGAAATATCGAAGCTCTCATATCTCGTAACTTTTATCTAAAATGACATTACAAAATCGCAAATCTCTGATCTTCCTTTGGCCCCATTTGCTTAGACCCTTCTTGTTTTTGCTTCATGGGATAGTGCCATGACCGACGGTATATAATTCAAGTGCTAAGACCTTCAAGCTCCTTATGGGGGCCTATCTTCTTATGTTATCACTCCCGACCTTGCTTCTTTTGGGCTTTTGTAACCAAGCGCCACCAATTATCGGAGCCCCTTTATCGAATTAGACCTTTTCCACAATGAAATTTCAGAGGATTTTTGAAATATTTGACCTCCTATATATCTCCATTCCACTTAGGTGTTTATCCTTCTCCATGCCCTGGGTCCTTTCATTCTCCCTCAACCACATGCCACCCAACATCAGAAGCTCCCTCCATCGTAGTTTTCTCAAATTACAATTATAGACGAAATTTGAAATTCTAACCTCTAAGATACTGCCCACATGGCATCTCATAGCACTTAGATGGTAAGCTCTACTCTATGCCCTTGGTTCTATTGGTTTCATCGTCTAGGCACCAATACATGGAACCCCTTTCATTGGATTGGAATTTCCTATAAAACAACTAAACCGGATTTATGAAAAATCGAACCTCTAAAATTTCGATCTCTGAGATGAGATCATGTGATGTCATCATCACCACATGATGTCTCCTTAGTATTGACATGTGTTACATGAATTTTCCCTATTAGGCCACCCAAAATGTTGAATCTCACTACCATGTGTCCTCCGTACTGCTATGTCATACTGATGTCATCTACCTCATTAGCTTCTCAGGTCTAATCACCTACTACCATGTGTCCTATTGGAGGACAGAGAAAGGCTCCCTTGGTCCTTTGGTTTTTCATTGAAATCCTTTGTAAATCTCATTTCTCATAACCTCAACAATTACAAAGAATAACAGTTTTAAGGAATTACGAAATTATGATGTTTCGAAATCTCTAGGCTCTGTTATCCACCTGCTTCGAGGTTCGACCTATGATATTTCAGCCTTCCAAAATTTCTCCTACTACCTTGGTCTGTCCTTCCTATATCAGGTCTCGAAATTTGGCCCTGCTCCTTTTGGGCCTCTTTTAAATCAACTAACGAGGAAATAAACTATCGAGGTTTGATGTTCCAACCTACGATATGCTACTTGCTCTGATATTTCGACCTGCTTATGACTAACTTTGGTAGTCAATAACTTTTGATCCCGATGGACATTCATGCACTTCCACATATCATTGGAAATCTCTTTTGTAGCACTTTCTAGAGGAGAAGGTCCGATGTAGGCTTTGAGCCCATTTTATACTTGAGAAATGGTTGTAAAATTTATGTTTTTATTTTCACCTTGGCCCTTCTCTTGTGCCTAGAAACTCGGACTCCCAAACACCATAGTAATCATTTTATTGCTTCTCCAATAAGCCCGCTACTATGGTGGTTCGCTACTAGAAACTGCAACAACCATAAGGCTCCCCTTAAGCATCTACTGCCACAAATCTCCATGCTAATCTGGTTGACATCAATGCCAACACACTTGCAACCACTAGCCATCCAGACAATGGCAATTGTCCAACACTATCCCCCTTTGGAATTGATTGAAACACATAAGCTCCCCTAAAACTAGGCATGGTATTCTTCATTGTTGTTCTTCTCTGATGCATCAATAATATTCTCCTCCTTTGGAATCAATGAAAAAGTATGCCTTTGAATACTCCCCCTAAACCACTTCAACCTACTCTTCAATTGATCCCATATACTCAATAGGTACCAACACACACTATAGTTGAGTCATTTGGGAGGAATCACAACTTTTATCTACTGCCTGAGATATTCAAAGGGTTCTCTTTCTAGGGGCTTAGTAAAGATATATTCAAGTTGGTCTTTAGTGGCCACATATTCAAGTAAAACAACATTAGCTACAACTTGCTCTCTTAAGAAATGAAACTTGATAGGGATGTGCTTGGTCTTTGAGTGCATGACAGGATTCTTAGAGATACTCATGACACTAGTATTATCACACATTATTGGAGTAAAATTAGTCAACTCTAACTTAATGTCCTTCAAGGTCTACTTCATCCATATAATTTGTGAGCAATAAGTGGCAACTACAATATACTTTTCTTCAACAGTTGATAAAGAAATGGAGGCTTGTTTCTTGCTGACCTAAGACACTAAGAAACTTCAAAAAAATAATGTTGCACCTAAGGTACTCGTTCTTTCATTAATATTACCTACCCAATTAGCATCAGTATAGGGCTTCAACTTAAACTCTCTTCTTTTAGAATACCACAATCCATAATCAACTATTCCTTGAAGATATTTGAAAATCCCTTTTACAACAACGACATGAATTCCAAGAGGAGAAGCTTGAAATATGGCCACAAGACCCACTGCTTGCATGATGTTTGGTCTCTAAGCTATGAGATAGAACAAGCTTCCTATATTGATTTGTAGTCAGTCTAATTTACCAGCGGTGTCTCATCTTCTTTGCACAATTTGCAGCCTGTAACCTTAAGAGTGCTAACTGGCTTGCAATCTTCCTGTTGAAACTTCTTCATAGTTTCTCATAGGTACCTGGATTGGGAGATAAATACCCCATTTTTTAACTGAGAAATTTTCATTTTGAAGAAGAAGGACAATTCTTTGATCATGCATATTTCAAACTCTGTCTGCATGTAGTTTGAGATTTTTTGTCCCAATTGTTCCATATCATTGCCAAAGATCATGTCATCCACATACACAACTACAATTAGTATATGATCATCTTCAGACTTTATGTATAGGTTTTTATCTACAGTACCTTTCTTAAAGACTTTTTGCTAAAGGTATCGATCCAATCTTGCATACCAAGCTCTCGGAACATGTTTGAGTCCATATAAGGCCTTTTTCAGTTTGCAAAAAAACTCTTTATCTTTGCTGAGCGTGAATCTTTCTAGATGCTCAATATAAACCTCTTCTTCTAAATCTCCATTAAGAAATGCATACTTCACATCCATCTGATATACCTTCATATTTTTATGAATGGAAAAGGAAAGAAACATTTTGATAGCTTCTAGTCTCGCTATTGGTACAAAGTTTTTCTTGAAATCTATTCCTTCTATCTGGGCATACGCTTTGCAAACTAATCAAGACTTGTTCCTAATTACTTGACCTTGCTCATTTAGCTTATTTTTGAAGACCCATTTTGAACCTATGACATTTTTCTCTTTGGACCTTGGAAAAAGCTCCCAAGTGTTATTATTTTCAATCCTAAAGTTATTCGCTCATGGATCTCACCCTGAATTTGTCCTCACTTTCTTGGATGAGATTTTTAGGATCAATCTGAGAAAACAAAGCAATATTTGCACAACTTGAATTGCCAACAAATTTCCTCTTGGTCTCAACACCAAGTCTTTGGTCTCCATGTATCCCCTTCCACAACTCATAGCTGGTTTTATCACTATTAGGCCTCAGTTGTGTTCTATTTGATAGGTACACTGCTGCTTATGTTGCTTCTCCCCAGAATATGTGAGGTACATTTGTTTCATCCATCATAGATCTAGCCATTTCATGGATTTTTCTGTTCCTTCTGTCAACTACATTTTTTTGTGGAGTTCTAGCCACATAATATTGCCTCCTTATGCCATGCTCTTCACATAATTATTCAAATTATCTTGAAGTGTATTATCCTCCTCTGTCTGATCTTAAGAATTTGATCTTGAGGTATTTATCATTTTCTACTTGAGCTTTAAATATTTTAAAGTGTTTAAATACTTCTGATTTTTCCTTTAAGAGCACAATCCAGGTGGCCCTGGTAAAATCATCAATAAGCAACATAAAATAAAATTTCTCCTCTTGGGATTTTTTCTCTAGGTGGGCCACATATATCTGTGTGAATTAGCTCCACTGGTCTAGATGAAGAGAAATATTTTGTATTGAAATGATTCCTAGTCAAGTTACCAAATTTACATGACTTGTAGATTGAATTATCAGGCCTTGACAATCTTTGAAAACCTCTCACAACTCCCAGCTTATTGACTCTTATCAGGATGTCAAAATTCATATGACCAAGTCTCCAATGCCATAAACGGGATTCATTCAACTTGTCCAAATAGATAATTACTCTTGAGTCATCAGACACATATACATTATCGTGCTTTTTGGTTTCTTTTCCTACCATCTTTCCATTTTCTACAGTTCAAATCTCACAGTCCTTGGATTGAAAGGTCACATTAAAGCCATTATCACACATTTCACTTACACTAAGCAAATTATGCTTGAGACCTTCTACATACAACACATTTTGGGCTTTAGTATTTTTATGAAGACTGACTATGCCCTTACGCTTATGTTATAGACATTTTTGGGCACTGCAACCCCAAGCATAAAATGTCCATAAACCAAGGGCTCCTAAGTCCCTAAAAGTGTTGTTCTAACCCCTAAAGGAACAAGGTCAACTGATTACAGCTTCTCCCAGAAGTTCTCCATGAAAAAATGCTCAGAACTGGTCAAAACAGGATCATTTCACCTGCTCCATAGGCAAAGTACGTTGCATCTCACCTAAGTACACTCTGTGGGTGCGTTGCATTTCAAAAATCCCTTCTATGGGGTGCGATGGGCGAGAAGTGACAAATGGCAGTGTCAATCCGCGAGGTGGAGAGGCATGGAATCTTCCAGAAACTTCTCCTGTGACACTTGCCTCTCTGAATTCGACCAAGGATAAGTAAGAGATCATCAATATCCAAGTGGAAGCAAGAACTATCAGAGGGAAGACACTAATCAAATCACAAGCTGACTCATCTCCCTTACAGATATCTATATATGGATCCCTCATCCCAGAGATCTGGGGGCTGGAATTTTGCATCTTGTAAGGAATTGTTGTTAGTTTCTTGAGGCAACATCATAGTGTTGGGTGATCTAAGCTTTGTATGAGGTGAAGAAGGGCTTACATGCTGAGAGGATGATGCTGGGTCAGAACAACTGGTTGTAACTCCCTTGGCTCTTTCTTGATTATCAATAAAAGCTATTCAAGTTTTCCTCCATACTCTTGTGTCATTTATGTTTTATGCATTTGTATGGTCAATTTACATCTGATCCTAGATTGTTTATGATTATAGATCCATGTTCTTGTATAGTGTTATGCTACTCTGATTCTATAGGTACTCTGTGAAGCTGGGTGTACAAGGAAGCAAGTAGCAAAGGACTATCAGAAGAGAGAGGAATCGAACTAGGAGCCAAGCGCAAGACAGAGGTAGGTCTCCTTTGTTCTTCTCTCATATATATTTCATAAAGGAAAAATGAAAGTAGCTTTACTTTGTTTGTTTCTAAGGTAGCTACCACGCCTTAGTAGGATTAGCAGTTCTGCATAGAAACTTTTCCCTGTAACAAAATGGCGACTCCACTGGGGAGTGACTAGGTTGTTTGTTTATCTACCTTGTTGTTTATTTTATAAACTTACAGACGGAGCATGAAGTTGAGCCAGGTACCTTTCGAACTGCATTTGCTATGCAAATGCAAAGTAGATAAATGCCGCTTCAGTCAATCTCCGGGTTTTGTTTATGAATTAAACAACTGATTTACAAACTCTCTAATTGCCCTTGTGGTGGCTCTAGTAACCTCCTTAGATCTACCCCTATTGTTGGCTTACTGATTACCACTTACTCAGCCAAAATCCTTGAACTGAACTGCAAACTGTGACCCGAAACCCAAGCAAAGTCTCGTCTCTGGCCCATCACAGTCTCTGTTCTGTGAATCTAAACTTCAGCGCACTTCCCGAGTGTAGTAGGTGCGCTACATTTCAAATTCACTGTGTTACAGGTGCGCTGATCAGACTAGACATTATTCCTGAATGTTGGTTTCTATTCATTCTTTTCAGTTCTATTCATGAGTTTTGCTGCCTGTGATCAATATACCTCTGTTTGAAGCCCCTTTTCCTTACTGTTATTCCACCTCCATTGTGCAAAGATCTGTAAATGTTTTTGTGTATTTGTTGAGTCATTTTCAGTTCTCCTTTGCAAAAAAGTAACGTAGTTGTACTGTCGTTTCTCGATTTGAAAGTGTCGCAAGTGTCGTTTTTAGTCATTGAAGAGAGTATGATTTCTCTTGATAGTTGATTACCCTGTTACTGTTGTATTTGATATGGATTTGTAGTTTTTCTAGTGTCGAAAACAAGTATTAATTTCCAAATCATAAAGTGGTGTCATTATCCTCATTTTGATTTTGAAAAGAAACTTGTTAGTAATTGTCGCTTGAAAAGTAATTCAGATTTGCGCATTAGCTTTCTTTTTATCATTCACATATTAAGAAAGCCAAAAACAAATACATGCATGTGCATTTGCATTTACACTATTTGATTGGTTTGATTTAGGACAGTGCATATAGGGTGTGCTCTTTGCTCTTTGTGAAAGAATACTGTCTCTCTTTCCTTAGTAGCTAGGATTTTCATTGCACAAAGAAGATAAAAGATTGTTTATCATCTTAGATTGCATTTTAGGAATTGTACATCTACATCACGCGGTGAACCTGAAAGGCAAATTTCTTAAGCAAGATCAACTATAAAATAAATTTAATGAATCTAACAATGCTTTGGAACCGAACGCACAACGTCCAGAAGTCTAGGCTAGAGACATATTCCAACGTCGTAAAGCCTGGTAACTGTTGTTCTCACTGTTGTTTGGGTGATTCCTCCACTTTGAGACGATAAGTGCCAGTATGGACTTGTGCTCCCATGTACCATCGAGTATATTTTGGGAGACCACAATAGGCTTAATCCTTTATCCATAGGAAGTCGTGTCTGCCGCCCTATCGATCGAAATGCACTGATCACAACATTCAGGAAGATTGACTGCCGTATCGTAAAAATTATTCTACCGTTTTGTGATTGGTTTGGTAATCCCTCTACCTAGATTTCCAGAGTAGTCCCTTTCGTTCCTTTTCAGACTCCTTAACAGAAAAGGTCCATTTGAGCACTTGTCACTTCAGGCTCATTAAAAATCGAAGGCGACTAGAGTCATCTTTTGTTTTTTCTCGACTCTTTAAAATTGAAAAAATAAGTTGTGTCAAAGCGTCTAAAATTTATTTTAAACGGAATAATCATCACCCTTTCCTACGTTGATCTTAGGTTGAGTAAATGGAATCCACCAACCAAGGAATTCCCCTTGGAGGAAATCCTATTCCCTTCTCCTCTTGGGGAGATGTTGGTGCACCCCATATGGCCACATTGTCACTTCCAGGACTGACAATCGGCTTGCCCGTATGGCTCTTCTCAACCTCTGTTGTTCAGAACACCGCAATTCCTGAACCATCGAGTCAGCAACTAGACGAATCCAGAGTTACCCCCCAACCCTCTACTTCCTCCAATTTTTCCTCTCCTCCTTCCTCTTCGCCTGATGGGGCTGGTAAAGCCAAAAATCAAGTATCTGAGAAGAAGAAGGAAAAGAAGAAGAAAGAGAAGAAGAAGAAGGAGCCAGAAGCGAAAGGGGGCAACCAAGCATCGTCTAGCGAAAATCCACACACTGCACTGACCAGGCCTAAATCGCCATGTGTCATTTGCAAAGGAGACCACTATCATCGAGATTGTCCCTGAATCCCTCGGATATTAAGGGACTGGTCTCCTCATTTGCACAACCCGGTGTCGTCAACCTCTGATGATCATGTTGAAAGCACACCATCGACTAGTGAAAGTGAAGCCCCAGGACAAAAAGGAAAATATAGATTTCCTTGTAAACTGTGAGAAGGCGATCATGCCATCCACCGTTGTCCCTTCTCAGAGGAGGCTAAAAGAGTTTTGGACGATCGTCCGGTTTCGCCATTACGACTTCCTCCTGGATATAAAAAACTCTTGCCGAGTCCATCACTAGTTGAAAATCCGGCTGACCCGCCCAGGTGGTTGGCCGAAGCGTCTATCATTGAAGACAAACCATCTGAACCCATACCAGACGAAAGTCAAAAGGTCGAGGCGGCAGTTGACCCGGTCTTTCCTTCAGAGGTTCCATCTTCAGATGATACAGCCACCGATGAGAACAAGGATGACACCATCCAAATTCTTTTCGTAAGCACAGACTCCGATGAACATGGGGGCAATTTAACCATTCCTTTACCACAGGAAGTAAGTTCGTCAGAGTCGTACCTGACCGTCTATTCGGTCCCACCTCCAAGCAACCTAGTTGTTTCCTTCGACTGGAATCAACTAGGCAGACCCCGTTTACCGGCTAGTGTACCATTCTGAATTATTGCTCAAATATATAGAACAGTTATGGTTGGTACCATCATAGATGAAGGGGCTTCTATGAGTATCCTTTCCTCGACTGCTTGGAAAGCACTTGGTTCACCATCGCTTTTGCCTGAGATGAGAAATCTAACAGGCTTTGACAAAGGAACCAGTCGACCGTTAGGGATCCTTCCCAATGTGCCCATAACATTGAGAGGGAAAACTGTTCACATGAACGTAATGGTAGTCCAAGGACCCCTGGATTATAATCTACTCCTTGGACGAGACTATATTTATTGCATGGGAGCCATTGTCTCATCACTCTTTAGAGTAATGTGTTTTCCGCATGAAGGAAGAGTGGTCAAGCTCGTAGACCAGCTTTCATTTCCCGGATCATGCATAGAAAATAGTCATATATCATCCCTGAATGGTCTTTTCACACAAGGAATGTCTCATCAATCTCCAGACTGTCCACCTGATGAGTGCGAGTGATTCGGGGGGACATGACTGAAACCCAGGGGGCATGCACCCTGGTCTGCTTCGGCAGGAAAACTTCGGGTATAGGATAGGTTTCCGCGAGAGATATATGACTAGTCTGTACTCCCGTCCATGATTGGAAAAGGGGGTTAGACTGGAATAAGATTCCCTCACCAAAGTTATGTGAGTAGAGTCGTCTCCGCCACTCGCCTTTGTCTATTTCGGTAGACATCGCCGAAGAAGTGTTTTGTTTGCGCTGTGAATAGAACAATCTTTGGTAACCTGAAAGAGGTAGACCTTTCCTGATAAAAAAATGTTTTGTTGGAGATTTGAAAGGTGACCTTGAAACTCTGTTTTATACTTGGGGGCATGCAAACCTTTTGGTGTGCAAGCAAAGAGCGATCATTTATCTGTTTTTTGGATTGGTTGTTTCCTAACTTGCATAAAGAAAGGATGTGGGGAAAAACTCTAAAAATTGCCTTTTTCATATATGAGACATTCTTATTATACAACTGGATTAATTGAGCAGTTTTAGCACATAGTTCAAGCTCGTTAAAAAATAAACATAAGTCATGAGCAAATGTTTCTCCCCGCATTTAAGATCATTAAAAAATGAACTATTTCCTGGTAAATAACCATCATGAATGTAGTACTTCAGCCTTTAAAACCTTGGTCGTGTTCTCATCATCACCTCCACTCTGTATTGGCCGATCATTCACCTCCATTTGATTGTTTACCCCTTTTGAGGAACAGCTGCGAAGAGTGATCTCGCTAGCCATCCTTGTAACACTGCCGTGATTGGAAAATTCCAAACCTTACCTAGAATCAACTGCTACCCAATTTTATCACTCGTTCCTCAAAGACGAGTCTCCTTTAAGCTCTTTTCAACTGACTCGTAAAATATGAAAAGATTGTCGAGCCATTGGCCTCTCCAGCTCGTTAAAGGGACCGGAAGTGCTATCCCTCCTTTAGATTTTAATCTTTTTGGACCTGAGGGATTATTACACAAAAAGATTGAGCGCTAGTTTTGTTCGGCTCGTTAAAAGTATCGAAAATTCATCCCTTCTGTATTTTTTTATACTTTTTCGGACTTAAGGGATTAGATGACGAAAAAGGAATTTTGGAGTTTCCTTTACGTCCCTTTTCAGACTCTCTAAAAATGAAAAGGACCGAGTTATCTTTTGTCATTAAACTCGTTAAAACCTAATAACGACAAACTTGTCCATAGCAGACAAGAATGAGTTTCACTATCGCTAGGCTCATTAAAACATAGCGATGGGTTTGCCCGAAGGGAAAATTATAGAACAAGAATATGTTATCCTCCTCAAGCTTGACAAAAATAAAGAGGTACTGGTCAGCAATGACTGGGGAAAAATTGGGAAGAAAACTTGAAGAAAACTTTGTTGGTAGCAAGTCGCTCTTGAACATGACACTTTCACTCCGCATCCAAGTCGGGTTGGGTTGTTTCATTCACCAGTCACATCACCATGGTCCCATCACACCATCCACATTTGGGGTTAATGCTACCAATCCATCACGTCAGTGTCACTGATATGTTCAAGAGAAGTCATTTAGAGAATTCACCTGTGTCTCACCCGCTACAATACATTTACACTCCATTCTTTCATGACCGCCACTGTGAACCTTATATCACTAGATCGTTTTCACCTCCATTAAAATCATTTTCTCAGTTCTGTGTCATTGATGTGGGATTCATTAAGGCCCTCCTATGATAGATCACTTCTTGTCGACATCAGCTCATTATCCAAGAAGTCGATCTAGGAACACCCCGTTCAGTACTTTGAAGCTTGCATGCCTCAATGGTACGTTTCTCACTTCCGGCGGCAGGTTTACATCAATGGCCTTCGACCGAAAGATTTTGCGTGGTGTTCGACGCCAAGTCCTTTATTCACACCACATGAATTGTACTGCAGTACCTTGAGGGTCATTATCATTATCGGTGATTCCTCTCGCGCCTGTTAACAGCTTACATCATTGGCTGGTAATCAGGCGATGTCTTTCCATGTTTGACTCCAGAACATCTCTCACATGGATAGACTTGTACTTCGAGTGAAGATCGAACGAGATTGAAGACCCCGGATCTAGTTTCATCCATCCGAGCTGCGATATATATTCAGGAAAATAAAGACATCAAATGTACATCGTTGCTGCACAGATAATCATCCAATCAAAGGGATGATGGCTCTACCAGAATCATCAGTCTACACTCAGACGATTGTCTGTCCTATGTACATGAAAATGAATTTATAAAGCTGAGCATGGGAATTCCCGCCTCAGCTAGATCATAAAAAATTATGAATATAATGTATTGTATTGTATCTTATTACAGGTCTTCTCCCAGCTTGAAAGAACTTCGGATCCTCATAATAAAGCATTTCACCCGACATCAAAAAATATTAACGACCTCATGCTTTAGGGGGCAACTATTATAGACATTTTTGGGCACTGCAACCCCAAGCATAAAATGTCCATAAACCAAGGGCTCCTAATTCCCTAAAAGTGTTGTTCTAACCCCTAAAGGAACAAGGTCAACTAATTACAGCTTCTCCCAGAAGTTCTCCATGAAAAACTGCTCAGAACTGGTCAAAACAGGATCATTTCACCTGCTCCATAGGAAAAGTGCATTGCATCTCACCTAAGTACACTCTGTGGGTGTGTTGCATTTCAAAAAGCCCTTCTATGGGGTGCGATGGGTGAGAAGTGACAAATGGCAGTGTCAATCCGTGAGGTGGAGAGGCATGGAATCTTCCAGAAACTTCTCCTGTGACACTTGCCTCTCTGAATTCAACCAAGGATGAGTAAGAGATCATCAATCTCCAAGTGGAAGCAAGAACTATCAGAGGGAAGACACTAATCAAATCACAAGTTGACTCATCTCCCTTACAGATATCTATATATGGATCCCTCATCCCAGAGATCCGGGGGTTGGAATTTTGCATCTTGTAAGGAATTGCTATTAGTTTCTTGAATTGCTATTAGTTTCTTGAGGCAACATCATAGTGTTGGGTGATCTAAGCTTTGTATGAGGTGAAGAAGGGCTTACATGCTGAGAGGATGATGTTGGGTCAGAACAACTGGTTGTAACTCCCTTGGCTCTTTCTTGATTATCAATAAAAGCTATTCAAGTTTTCCTCCATACTCTTGTGTCATTTATGTTTTATGCATTTGTATGGTCAATTTACATCTGATCCTAGATTGTTTATGATTATAGATCCATGTTCTTGTATAGTGTTATGCTACTCTGATTCTACAGGTACTCTGTGAAGCTGGGTGTACAAGGAAGCAAGTAGCAAAGGACTATCAGAAGAGAGAGGAATCGAACTAGGAGCCAAGTGCAAGACAGAGGTTGGTCTCCTTTGTTCTTCTCTCATCTATATTTCATAAAGGAAAAATGAAAGTAGCTTTACTTTGTTTGTTTCTAAGGTAGCTACCACGCCTTAGTGGGATTAGCAGTTCTGCATAGACACTTTTCCATGTAACAAATTAATTCTTGTTGGGGATGTTCTAGCTCATTTTTATTTTCCTCATATATTGAAAAAGAAAAATATATGTATGTGTATTCCAAAAAAAAGGGAAGAAATAACAAAATCAAAATCAAGTTTTAGCTTTAGCATTTTGATTGAGCGCTAATGGTGGATTAGCTTTTGATTAACTCCAAAGTGCAATGTTAATGTGTAATATGGAGGTCCTGAGTGTATTAAAACTGGATGTGGATAAAGGTCAAGCAACTTATCGGGTGGAGTGAAGCAAGGTTGTCAGGCCCCTCCGATGGCGCAAACCTGATGAAACAACATGCATTCTCTTTATGCCATCAAGTGCCAACGTAAGCCTCCATCAATGATCAGGGTTGAATGTAGATCAACAATGGATATCAATTACAGGACCACCCCAAGAGGATTTATCCGTACTCGTGTGTGCCACCAATGAGCTATTGCAAGCGAGCACATGTTATTCTGTCATCACCCCATCACTACTCCATCACCACCACCTCATTGATCTGTCGCCACCATGTCATTGCCACCTCATCCCATCACATCATCTAGTCATTTGACCACACCACATGGACCATGCACATTTATTACCATTCCCCCCCCATTTTTCTTTTTTCTCCATAAATCCCGTTACCGCCATTCCCTTCATTTTACCATTTTCAGTTTCTTGTATTCGTAACATGTCACAGTTTTCCAACTCGGAGCTCAAGTTAGCAGCATTCATCTAGTAACCAAGTAATTACACATCATTCCCACTTATCTAGTTGTCAAAATGTCAAAGAAAGTAGTGTTAGCAGACCCTTCCTCTCACATTCCTCTTATGGACACCGAGACGGATGTTTTCGACCCAATTTTCTCCTTGGATTTAATGGAACTTTGTTAATTTATCCTAGTCAACCAGAAGGAATCCTCATATACTGCAGTCATCAAGTCTGGTCTTCTCACTGCCATAATTCCCCAAACCTATGTTTTCCTTGAATTCATCTATTGGGTGGTCTCTGCTCTTTATCCACAGAAATGCTTTGTGATGAAAAAAATAGGTGAATTATTTTTCAAGTGTGTTCTCTCCTAATTCAACAAGCCCTGGTTTTTCCCTCTTCAAATTCTTAGACATCCTTTTCATAGGAAACCCTACTGTCAACTTTTCAAACTCTATTTGGAAAAGACTATGCCTAGATGATTTTAATTTTAATGCCCTCGGGACAACATTTGCCTATGGAACCTACTGAGTTTTCTCTTGAATTTTTTACCAAAGATGTAAGGGTGATTATGAAAGTTATTGCCAAGGTTTTGGGAAGGGAGGATACACATTTCATTGGTCAGGCCATTTTGGGGATGTTTAATTTGATGTTGCAACCTAAGACACTATTTGATATACTTGCTTATTGGGAAATAATGTTAATTCACAATTAACAGACCTTTCCCTCATTGGATGTTTTATATTTCCCTCATTGGATGTTTTAGATTTCCCTCATTGGTAACCTACATCTTTTTGTATATTCATGTGGAGATATTCATGCACTTGGGATTGAATATAATGGACATACATAAAAACAAGAAATCAATGGTGTTTTGGACATATATCATAAGAAGTCATGTTGATTATGAGGGGTTTATATATTTCACTACTTCTTTCTTGTCAGTTTCTTATTCTATTATAAACAACTCTCCCCCACCTTGTATTTTTCCAAAGGCCCAAGCTCTCCTTCAACTTAATGAAGATGTTAAATTGGGTGATTGGTTCTAGTTTCAAGATCATGCTGAGATTATACTATATGGAGCTGAGGTTGCCCCTTATAGACTTCTTAATTTTTTGCCTATGAGGTTGTTTTCTTTGGAATTCATTAGGAAAATTTTAAATGTTGATCGAGTGAATTTTGTCCGAGCAAAGAAGGGACATTGTTAAAATTTACAAGAACAATTGGACCTTCTATTGTGAACAACAGGAAGGCCATGGGAGAAGTGCAAAAATTTCTTGAGTTATAAAACTATAGTTTGGTGAAAAATGGGCATATGATCCTCACCATATTATTTCTAACAGAAGAGTTGAAAATTCATATGCTCCTTATATACATGAACCTCGTCTAGATGTAGAAAAATTGGAAAATGGAGGCCAAATAGGTCTACTAGGAGGAATGGAGGTTTAGAATCCACATCCAATTAAGAAAAGTTTGAAAAGAAGAAATGAAGATATTATTGATTTAGAGGATGAAACAGGTAAAGGTTCAAAGAGGGAAAAGATGTCAGAGAAGGAAACAAAACTTGAATCTCTGGGTGGAAGTTCCTCAACCTCAATGGGTTTTCAATTACAGTTGGGAGCTGTTACTTGTACACCTTCCTCTCCAATTTCAGAAGAAACTTCTTAGAATTTTGTTCCTGTCATAAAAAAATTATATAGTCAAATAGAAGAAATAAATAGGAGGGTGAAGGAGAATATGGAATATCAATTTTAAGCTCAATCTATTTCTGAATATCATACCAGATTATTGTCTACCATGGACTTTGAGAGAAATAAATTGAATTTATCTTTCTCTCATACTTTTGCATTAACTATTTTGTCATCATTTGGTTTCAAGACTGTCAAGTTGACAATAGATGCAAGAGAAATCCCTCTGTTTGACAAGATTAATTTACACACGTAGACTAGAGAATTAATATACAATGTTTTGAAAAAGACATCCTTGGCTGCTAGCAAATCTGAAGCTTTGTTAGGGAAAGTGGTTAATCAATTGAAGTTGGAAAAGGAAAATTCTAGAGCTTTTTCCACTCAAAATGAAGAGTCGAAAAAACTAATTCTGAAGATCGGTGTTAACCCTGAGGACAAGAGTGCTGTCTAGAAACTTTTGCAGGGCGCTGAAACTGAAATCCAAGTGTTGAGAAAGAAGCTAAAACTGTCATTTGTGGAGCATGTTACAAAAGTAGCCCAGGTAGAGAAAGAAGAAGAAATTTTAACTAATGAACTCTTGCAAAGGAATAATGAGATTGCAAATCTTAAGGAGATTAATTCTGTTTTGCAACAAAAATTAGATTCCCATGTTTTTACTATCTTAGTACAACTAGACTTTGAAGACCTTGCAGAAAAGTTGACTAGAGTGATGACCGAGCTACAAATTTCAAAGAATAAAATGAAAAATATTCAAATAAACTTTGCTGATACACATAAAATTATAAATATAATAGAGGGGGAGCTAGCCATGACTAAGAAAACTGCTACTAAATATCAAAATTATTTTTCAGGTTGCTTCTCATGAGATGAGGTAATTGAAGGAGAAAGTGAAGGGAAACATTTCCTTTATTCAAGCTAGGGAGATCATATGGAATGACATTATTCATAAAGTGAGGAATGTTTGGGAATTTTTATTAATCATTGCAGAAGAAAAATCCATTATCAGATATTTGGAAAGCATAATTTCTGCTAGCAAGCAAAAGTTCCAGCAACATGCCCAATTTTCTAAGAAGATGATTAATTTCCTTAACTCTAAATCATTATAGGAGTTAGGAGAAATAAAAATTGAAGATAAAAGTTAGTATTGGAAATAAAAAGATGGTTCAGAAGAATTTATATAGGAAGACAACTGAGACCAAGCTTACAAAGGTTAAGGAATGTGTTCTTCAATTTAATACTGAATTTGACAAAAGAAATAGAGTAGTAATGCCTTCTTGCTGGGATCAAAAAAGAAATTTGCTTCCTTGGGAGACTTATGAGACTTTGCTGGTGGAAGCCAAGATCAAGATTGGCACTTCACATGAGAAAACAAAAATTTTAAAAGGGGAAACAATGGTGAATTATTTGCAAAGGGATTTTCAGCTATTGTGGTTAATAAGAACTATGTTTATCGACCAACCAACTTATAGCAGGTTAATAAAATTTCAAATGGCTCACACCAGGTTTGTCAAAAGACCATGCTTAGATATTATAGTCTGGAAGAAGTGTAGAGAATGTATGTCACCTAAAGCAACAAGTACATAAGATGGGCCTTCAACTGCACCAAAATCTTAGTTGACTCAATAAGCTAATGCCACCTGTTACTTCAACACAAATTTTGGAAACATTTTTATAAAATCATGTAATTTTGTTTTATTCTCCTCATAAATATAGTTTTGAAGGACAAAGTAGTTTGTAGGAAGTTCAAGTAGTTAGCAGTTTTAGCAGTTGATAGTTTCATAAATGTCCCTATTGTAATTATGTTGTAAAAGAAAATTTTGAAGAAGGAGGGGGGTTTCAAGTTTTAGACCTCAAAAGAAAATTTTCCTGTGTAATTTTAATCTTCTTGGTGATTTTAATAAAGCTTTCAGAATGATTCCAGACATATTTTGAATGTGATGTGTTTCCTGTTACCTTTCAATTTAATGTTATTCTGCTATAGAAGAGAGTAATGAAGTTGTTGGCCTTTAGCATTACAATTTCACTACAATTTTGATATATGTAAGTTAAAGTTAAATAAACTCAATATGCGCTCCTCTTTTCTGTATTCCATTTCATCTTACTTCCATACTTTCTGCTAAATTTTAAGACAAGAGATTCTGCTTCAAGTAGGCTGTTGTTTAAAGCTTTCTTTCAAAGTCTTTCATCCTCTGTACTACAACTTAAAATCACATTCACCATCAGAAGGCGACTTTGAAAGAGTGATTTTCCCAAGAAATATTTAAAAACATTATCTATAAAATAAACATTTTTGAGGTTTTGAAAAATGGGACAACAACTAGTTGATAATTTCCTAGTCTTGAATAAATATCTTAGGCGCTGACCTCTTCTCAGCCAGAGTTTGTCTTCCAAGGAACAACAAGGGCATTGTTCCCAAAAGTGACATTGTTCCCTCTATCCTTTTATTCTAGCAACACAAATTTTCTCTTTTCCCTAGTCATATGCTTGGTGAACCCATCCACATACCATCTGTTTTCTTGATTATGTGTTGATAGAGCAATTCCACATTCCATGCTCTTTCCATATTTTCGTTTCCAATTCTCCTTATATTTTCGAGAAGATGGTTGCCAAATGTTCTAAGACTTAGATGGATACTCAATCCTGCTTATACAATCACTTGCCTTGTGCCCAAAATTATTACATTTGAAACATTCGACATCATTCATTAGGGTAGAGAAGGCATTTCAATGTCTGAGAGGAGAATTTTGAGATCTAAGATTCAGATAATTATTGTATTTGAAATTTTCATCTCTTTCAGCTTTGATATTTCTACAATCAACAATCTTATGTCCAAATATGTGACATTTATAACAATGACCATAAAATAAATGAGAGTACCTAAGGTTGGAGGGTTCATGAATTTGTGCATGAAGGTATCTCTGTTGTCTGGATGATTGATTCAAACTATATTAGTGTGGTTCCTTGGGATATATGGAGTTATTATTCCTATGATGGGATCCTCTTCGTCTTTTTCCCTTTTTGTCTTCATTGATTCTTTCTTGATACTACTTTGCATAACTCTGAGGTTCCTCAAATCCTGCGGACTTGAAGTTCATCTTTCCCATAGAATATTCCTGTGATTTGGGGTATCCCAGGCATATTTTGTTTCTTGAAGACCTCTGATTGCTTAGAATATGATCTAGCTTTATTGTTCCTTCTACAATTTTTTAATTTATGCATTTATCAGTCTTCATTTTATGAAGATCTGTTCTTGGAGAGATGACCTCTGCCTTGAGACTCTGAAAATTCTCTTTCCATTCATGGATCAAATCTTGAAGAACTCATTCCTTTCATTTAGATTCTTCTTGTTTGACTTTCAAGGACAAAAATTAATTTTTGCATGTTTTTTAGATCGTTCCTTTCTTTACCCTAAACAACTCCTATTTTAATTGCTTGTTCTCTTCTTCTAGTTTCTCACATATTCCTTTTTTTTCTTCTAGTATAAGAGTTAAACTATATTTTCTTTTAATGTCTTCTTCAAGTAATTATTTTTGATAAACAAACTCCTCATTGTGAGAGTTGTACATACCTTTTTCAACATGTTGTAGCTATTCTTTTAGCTATTTTTTCTTTCCCCTTACCTTCTTTAACTCATCAAGAGCACTGATGAGTTCCCCTTAAAGGTCCACTACTCCTCCTTCTTCTTCTTCTTCTTTAAAGTTAGTAATATTTTTTTTCTTGGAGTCTAATCCAAATTCCATAAGTAAACACTTATCTAAATCATATTTTGAAGATTTTTCGTTGTATGAATCTAGCATTGAACTATCCTCTTTGGAGTAGAGCCCCTTTTTCTTATAAAACTTCTTCTTCTGATTTTCCTAAGATTTGTTTCTAAATTTTTGACCATCTTCTTTTTAATTCCTTTCTTTGTAAGGGCACTTGGATGAAAAATGTTCAACTCTCCCATAGTTAAAGAATTTAAAGGATAACTTCCCTTTATATTTTCCTGAGCCACGCTTTAGTTTCCTCGAAAATTGAGCCATCTCCTGACCATATTCACAACTGGAGCAATATTAATGATCTTTTTTCTCCTTAGCCTTCTTATACACTTTGAATGCTGCCTCCTTGGGTTCACACTTCTCTCTTCCTACTCTCATCTCATAGGCTATGAGAGTACCAAGAAACTAGTCCATCTTAAGATAAAGTAACCATTTCTTCAATAGTGGATACTTTGGAATTAAATCTCAAGGGTAGTGACCTTAAGGACTTTTGAACAATCATATTTCCTTAACTTATTCACTAATTCCTCTAGTTATATTGGTTACTTCATCAAGTCTGAGGAAGTATTCTTCTATTCTTTCTTCTTCACTCATTTTAAACTTTCAAACCTCATTCTGAAGGTTTGATGTTTGGCTTGATTGACTTTGTCATCCCCTTCATGACTTAGATTGAGCTTCACCCACACTTCCTTTGCAGAATTACAATGCATAAAATTTATGAGTTCAGATTGACTCAGGCCAAAGAGAATGGAATTCTTGGCTTTAATATTATTTCCATACAATTTTTTACCATCTGCATCATTGGGAGGGACATCAAGGACATCATAATGTACTAGTTGTTAGATGATCCAAAAATAATTTATTATCATAGGTTATAAAATTGAAATAAAATAATTATTAATTTAAGAAATTAAATTAATAATTATTATTCTAGAATGATTAATTATTTAATGGAGACAATTAGAAATTAGTATATTGTTGTAACAAGATATGACTCTCCAAATATGTCGTATCTTAGGCTCTATTTTAGGAGATTAGTTAGCTAGTTGGTTTGAATAGCATTTAATGTAAATGGACACTTGTTATTTAATAAGTGATCCATAATTAGAGGTAGTTAGGACATGGAGCTTATAAATAGCTCATTGCAAGAGTGTTTGGTTGTTCGGGTGTAAACTCTTGCAAAATCAATTATGTAATTGTTTTTTTTTCTGATTAATAAAATTACATGTCTGAGGAAACTTCTACCATTATTGTGGTATCAGAGCTTTAGTAATGTTGCAGTGGATGTGAAGAGGAGATTCTAGCTCTACAAGTTTTTGGAAAACTCCATGGAATTGATCAGCAAATGATTGGTATGAATTTGTCCAGTTTTATGTTCAAATAAAAAAATAGTATTTTTGTGATTTTAGATTTTTTAAATCTAAAAATCAATTGTAAAAATTTCTGCTACACGAGTATTTATTCTCACTGGTTTCTTAAGTTTGATGTTTGAACACAATCCGCCACGCGAATACTTGTGATTTGTGTGGAAAGCCAAAACCCCAAGAAAAAACGGTTTTATAGTACATTTTCAGCTGAGTAATAAGAAGAACAGCTCTGATCCGGCTACCATTCAAGTCGTAGTAGTTGACATCTCTAAGCCTCGGATTGACGTGTGGAACAGAGAAACGAGGAGCCCTTGTAAACTGAAATCGACTGTTACATTTTGGAATTCCGACCCTGAGGGCAAGTAGACGACAGGAAGGTGGGCGAGAGTATTAAACGGCTAATCTTTAGGCAATGGAGCCAAGGGGCGACCACTGCTTTGCTCAACAGCTTGTGCTCGGTAAAGAGTAAGGGTACGAATTCTTATGGGAACCACTCCAGGGACCGACACCAGGCAAAGAACCAATCAAAACGCCGAGTACATGAGGAGGCGACTCGTCGATCACATATCAAAGATTCAGTTACACGTTTTCTATCACAACAAAGAACTCAGAAAACCAGAGGGAGACCCCAGGAAGCAAGAAAACTCCAGTAAAAGTGGGCTTCTTAAGAATCAGAAAATTGTCATTGGGATTTTCTGTTGATGAGAGGAATTTAGAAAACCCAGGGGAGAAAACCTGGCTATCAGGTGAACTTTAGTAAGCTGAGAGAAAACCGACAAGAAGAGAACTGGCTTTTTGAAGTAGGGTTTTTGTGTCCAGCGTAAAAATCTATAAAGTCCAATGGCTTAATCATGGGGAGATAAAAAGGTCCTCGGCATTACAGGAAACAACTCATCCTTCGATAGTTGGCGAAACGACGACGACCCTGTAACAATTTCAGGAACAATGGAATAATGTGTTTGTTGGGGGCACTGACATTCAATGTTTTTTTTTTTTGTAATGGCGACATAAGTTTTTTTTAAAGGAGAGATGAAGTTTTTCTGGAGTAATAAGGGTGATGTTTTGAATTTTTTTTTTTTGGAGTAATAAGGAGTTTTATTTGTAACTTGGAGAGATAAGTTTTGTTTGGTAATTTGTTTTCAAGAAGCTATTTTTTAATTGGGATCATCACATTGTAACTCAAAGTAATTTTACTTTGAGGGGGGGTAATTTATTTTTTACCATATTGTGCAAAAGCACCATTGTAAAAAGTCAAATTTTGAAAGTTGCCTTGTAAAAATTTGAGAAATTGACGAGAGCAAAGTGCAAAGCCCACTCAATTGTCTCCTGTTTTGACGACTATTCGAGGGTCAAGGCCAAGCCCCGATAGATCGTGTTTTTTGTGTGTTGTGTTGACTATCTTGTCCTTTCTGTTCTGATTCTTGGTGCGACGCTTCAGTGCTAAAATGTCTAAGTTGATTAATTTGTTTTCTGATTCCGACAAACTTGAAGGCACAAAATCATATAAAACATGGCATTGACTCATCGAAAGCACTCTCATTTACAATGAATTATGGCAGGGTATATGTGATGGAGATGTTAAGCCTAATAAACCCACAGATGCAGCTGCACTAGCAAAATGGGAAATCAAGAATGCTAAAGCCTTAGCTC
This sequence comes from Pinus tabuliformis, assembly GCA_031772625.1. NCBI lineage: Eukaryota > Viridiplantae > Streptophyta > Pinopsida > Pinales > Pinaceae > Pinus > Pinus tabuliformis. The sequence continues at coordinate 556,538,298 of CM062814.1, read as the reverse complement.
TTATTAAATCTTCTGTGAATGATGAAATGTATGTCCATATAGAAAATGCTATAGATGCATGGACTGCTTTGAAAACTTTTAAAGACCTCTTTGATACTCAGCCTGAATCAATGAAAGTCGATCTACAATTAAAATTGTTGCAACAAAAATTAACTGAAGGCGGTGATGTTCTTGAATATCTCTCAAGACTTAATAATATCAGGCAAGAAATTATTAATGCTGGTTTTCCCACAATTGATGATAGCTTTATGGTCACAATTGTAATTGTTGGGCTTCCTTCTTCCTATACGCAATTTTTAGAGACTCTACAAGTAACTGGGAAATTAGAGAAACTAAAGTTTGATGAGCTTTGTGAAATGTTGAGTCAACATGATAAAACTTTTGGGAAGAAGAAGAAAGTTGGTGAAGATGTTTTTCTCATAGAGGCCAACACTAGTAAGTCATCAGCAGATAGTTCTCGAGGAAGAGGTAGATGGAATCAAAATCAAGCAGCACATAATCGAGGTCGAAGCCAAAGCAGAGGCAACAATTTTAACAGAGGAGGAAGAAATAATTTTCAAGGTAGAGGAAACAACCAAGGAAGAGGCAATTTTCAAGGACAAGGATATAATAATCAAGGTAGAGGACAATCTCAAAATAGAGGTCAAAGCAGAGGCAGAGGACAATATTCAGGAAGAGGAAGAGACTTAAGTCAAATTGTGTGTCGAAGTTGTAACAAAGTTGGCCATCATGCTAAAGATTGTCGAACATCACTTAATAAAATTCCCAAGTTTCAGCAGCATTCAGCACAATTTGCAAATGATCAAGATGAAGATAGCTCAGAATATGTTTTTACTTCCTCACCAGCAACAAAAATTTCATCCCATCTTAGAAGTGACTATGAAGATGCATGGATCTTGGATTCCAGGGAAACTCAGCACATGACTTATCGACGTGATTTTTTTTGGAATTTTCAAGATTGCCAACTTAATTCCATTTTTCTTGCTGATAATACAAAACATACTCCTTATGGCAAAGGAGCAGTAAAAGTTTTTCTCCCTGGCATTGGAGAAAAAATGATTTCCAATGTATGGTATGTACCCAGTTTTAAGAAAAATTTGCTCTCTTTAGTCACGATTCGACAAGCAGGACATCAGGTGATTATGGAAGATGGTTTAGTGAAGATTAATTCAGTGAAACAGAACTTGAAAATAGTCATGACAGGTTATGAAGATGGAAAACTGTTACGGATGAAAGGGACAGTTATTCCAAGGCATTCTGATTTTGCAGGGGCAGTGACTATAGGTATTTCACCTATAAGACTATGGCATGTAAGATATGGACATTTGAATTTTGAGAGTCTTTCTCAATTGCAGAAACAAGGAATGGTTAAAGGACTTCCCACATTCAAAAGGGAAAATGCAAAATGTGAAGCTTGCATTTATGGCAAAAAAAATCGAGAAAGTTTTCCAACAAGTTCATGGCGTGCAAACATGCGGCTACAACTAGTTCACAGTGATGTTTGTGGTCCACTACAAACTTCATTTGGCGGTTGTAAATATTTCCTACTATTCATTGATGATTTCAGTAGAATGACTTGGGTTTACTTCTTGAAGAACAAGTCAGAAGCATTTGATAAGTTTAAAATTTTTCGCCAACTTGTTGAAAATGAAGTCAAAGAAAAGAAAGGTACTCTCAGGACATATAATGGGGGAGAATTCACTTCAAATGAATTCAAAACTTATTGCAGTGAAAATGGCATCAGATGACATCTTACTAATGTTTACACTCCATAGCAAAATGGAGTAGTCGAAAGAATGAATCGCACTTTGTTAGGTATGGCGAGATCCATGTTAACTTTCAAAAGGTTAAGTCCAACATATTGGGTAGAAGCAATCCATACAGCTGTCTACTTAAGAAACAGATCTCCAAATGCTTCTTTAGACGGAATCACACCTTATGAACCTTGGTTTGGTTTCAAACCTCGAGTTAAACATCTTAGAGTTTTTGGGTCAGTGTGTTATGCCTTAGTTCCGAAAGAAAAACGAACTAAGCTTGACTCAAGAAGTTTAAAATGCACAATGATTGGCTATTCTGATGAGAAGAAAGGGTATCGTCTTTTGACCAATGGAAAATTCATTGTGAGTAGGGATGTCATTTTTGATGAAACAGAGAGTAAGAGTGCTAAAGAAATTGAAAATCTTCTTCACAAGTTAGAAACCAAAGGAAGTAAAAGAAATGGAAAAATGCAAAGTCAGCCAACTTCACCAAATTGGTATGAACTTTATTTTCCTTCCTCTGAAGATGAGTCATCCAGTCCATCTACATCAACAACATCATCTGGGTCTTCTAGCAGTTCATCCGCATCTCCAAGCAGCAGCAGTTCTTCTGACAGCGATTCTCCGCATTCTTCACCTGAACGACGTACATCAGTTTATATTAATCCTCTTTACAATGATGGGGACTTTACAGAAGCACAAACAAGTGAGCACCAACTTCCGAAATGGGCAGTTCAACTTTTGAAAGATGTAAAGCCTGATGAACAAAATAAAACTGGCACCAGAAGGGCACATAGAAGTGAAGGCAAATTTGCCTTGATAGCAAATAATGTTACTGAACCTTCCACATATAAAGAAGCAGTAAAACATAAAGAATGGCAACATGCTATGGTTGAAGAATATCAAGCAGTAATTGATAACAACACTTGGAAACATGTTGATTGTCCAGCAAATATTAAACCCATAGGATGTAAATGGGTTTACAGAATTAAGTATAATCAGAAGGGTGAACTTGAAAAGTATAAAGCACGACTTGTCGCAAAGGGTTTTGCGCAGCAGGAAGGCATTGATTATGAAGAAACTTTTGCTCCAACAGCTAAATGGAACACCATCCGATTAACACTTGCATTGGTCGCTCAAAAAGGATGCAAAGTTCATCAAATGGATGTGAAAAGTGCTTTTCTCAACGGGGATTTACAGGAGGAAGTGTATATGACCCAACCACCAGGTTTTGAAGTTGAAGGACAAGAACATAGAGTCTGCAAATTGATCAAGGCTTTATATGGATTAAAACAAGCTCCCCGAGCTTGGTATGCAAAGATGGATGAATACCTTAAGAAAGTTGGTTTTCAACGAAGTGAATCTGATGATACTTTGTATGTGCGACAACAGGGAAAATATCTGGTAATTCTTGTTATGTATGTAGATGATTTGATCATCACTGGCAATCATGATGATCATATTGCATAGGCGAAAAAGGAGTTACATGTAGGTTTTAAGATGACAGATTTGGGATTACTTCACTACTATCTTGGAGTTGAAGTCTTCCAACGTCCACATCATATTTTCATTTCTCAGAGTAAGTATGCCGCAGAGGTTCTTCAGTGCTTTGGCATGCAAGATTACAAGCCCATTCTCACCCCAATGGAGCAAAACTTGAAACTTTCAAAATTTGAAGGGGGGGAAAGGTGGATAGTACAACTTACAGACAGTTGATTGGCAGCTTGATTTATTTGACAAATACTTGTCCTGATCTATCTTATGCAGTCAGTATTCTTTCACGTTTTATGCAGGAACCACGAGACAGCCACTGGAATGCAGCCAAAAGAGTTCTTCGATATATCCAAGGAACAAAAGATTTTGGTCTTCTTTACACAAAGACTAAAAATTTTGTACTTGGTGGATATTCCGATGCCGAATTTGCTGGGAGTATTGATGATTGAGCATCAACATCAGGTTATTTAATGAATATGGGGTCAGCAGTAGTATCTTGGAGTTGTAAGAAACAAGCTACAGTGGCCACTTCTTCAGCAGAAGCAGAGTACATTTCAGCATGGGAAGCAGCATGTGAAATTGTTTGGTTGCGCAGAATTTTGCAGGACATGGGCATTTCTCAGGCAGAAGCTACATCGTTATTCATTGACAGCTAGTCAGCCATCAAACTTGCTAAGAACCCAGTTTTTCATTCAAAGACAAAGCATGTGGACACCAAGTATCATCATATCAGATCTCTCATTGCCAAAGATGTCCTCAAGCCAGTTTATTGTCCTTCCGAAGATCAGATCTCCGAAATTTTCACGAAACCGCTTGGCAGAATAAAATTTACTAAGTTCAGGGATGAACTTGGTATCTGTTGTAATGTATCTTTGGATCATAGGGGGGAATGTTAGATGATCCAAAAATAATTTATTATCATAGGTTATAAAATTGAAATAAAATAATTATTAATTTAAGAAATTAAATTAATAATTATTATTCTAGAATGATTATTTATTTAATGGAGACAATTAGAAATTAGTATATTGTTGTAACAAGATATGACTCTCCAAATGTGTCGTATCTTAGGCTCTATTTTAGGAGATTAGTTAGCTAGTTGGTTTGAATTTCATTTAATGTAAATGGACACATGTTATTTAATAAGTGATCCATAATTAGAGGTAGTTAGGACATGGAGCTTATAAATAGCTCATTGCAAGAGTGTTTGGTTGTTCGGGTGTAAACTCTTGCAAAATCAATTATGTAATTGTTTTTTTTCTGATTAATAAAATTACGTGTCTGAGGACACTTCTGCCATTACTAGTACAAAGCTCCAAACATCTACTCCTAGGGACATAAGATAGGATTCCATCCTAACTTTCCAGAAGGCATAGTTTGTCCCATCAAAGATTGGTATCTTGCGTTAGTAAGAATCTTGACTCTCTTTCCTAAACATAATTCCTTATGGATCTACCTTCTAGTGCTTAGACTATTCCTGAAGTAACTTGGCTCTGATACCAAGTTTTGGAATAAGGAATTATTAAGATCGGCGGGGGGGGGTTGGTGAATTAGTAATAGTGAAGTTCTTTCAATTTTAAGTATGAGTATTTAAATGTTGTCACAATGGTCAGTTACTTATGAGAGCTTTCATACACAATACAAATAATTAGTAAGATAAGGCATTCACAAGTACATGCAATCCATCATAGGAGAAGCATACACATATTGACACTAGTATTTTTATGTGGTAACCCAAAGGGAAAAAACCACCAATCTATTTGTTATTATGATGTAAATTAAGCACCTACTTAATCACATCAATTTATTTTTGAGCACCCACTCACAGGAGGCACCGAACCCCTTAAGATAGAAAGAACCTACTTTCCAAGAGGCACCAACCTCCTATGAATGTAGGCCACCAACTTCTCTAGCCACTATTCTACCTTTCATACAATTTTCAAACTAAAAAATAGGCAATTACATATACAAATAAATACCAATCTGGTTCACTGCAGTATTATACTTCTACTCCCAGTCCTTTGTTGTTCCACAGGCTTTCTGGGCCTCACACAAAACATCATGTCCTCTACTCATAATTGCATATACTTTGCTCTCAACCTTCTATTCCACAAGATCTCTTCAGCACTCTGCTTCAGTTCAACACTTGGGCTAGTTTCCCATCTTTCACATACTCTGCTCCACACTCTTCAACACATACACTACAATATTGTATTCCATAGTAGCTCAATAAAAATCCTGAGTTGTGTTCCTTTCCTACACTGAGATCAATGTTGTATCTATCACCATCCACACTGCTTGAGAGTTTACTCCTGGCATGGCACTCCATTCTTCTGTTGCATCACTTTATATAAATTTTGTCGTTGTATTAAAACATAAGAATGGGCTTCGTTCACTTCACCACCTCACTCAGTGATTCTCCATGTTGAGAATTTAATCTTAGTCCACCTGCACACTCTAATGAGACTCCCCATGCTTATTCATGGCTCATAGAGTTTTACTGTACTTTTGCATGGCTTCTTTGTTCTTCATTTATTTCTATAATACGTGCATGGGAGATCAAAGATGGCTTTCTTTCAACATCAAGACAAGCCCAACATTTATTCACTGAGAATTGTGGTCCTTGTCTCCTTAACCCAGAGATATTTGCGGTCACCATTAACTTCATCAACCAACTCCTCTATGTGCATTTAATCTCAAGCTACTGACTCATGCATCCTTTAACACTTTTCAATGCAATTTTGGATCCCTTGCATGTCATAACTTTAATTGAAAATACCTTACGAAATCACAAAATATCGATTGGCATTTAGCTCCTTCTTAGACCTTTATCATATTTCCTCCATAGGACCGCTACCTGTGGCCTGCGGATTCATACTCATTTGTATTGAAATATTATAACTCTCGTATTTCATAAATTTTATTTAAAATGATGTTACAAAATCACAAGTCTCTAATCTGCCTTTGGCCCCTCTTTCTTAGCCCCTTCTTTATTTTCCTCCATGGGACTAGGTGTTGTGACTGGCGACATAAAATTTAGGTGCTAAGGCTTTCAGGCTCCTACTAGTGGCTTATCCCCTATGTTATTACTCTCTCCCTTAGATCTTTTGGGCTTCTGCAACCAAGCACCACCAATTATCAAAGCCTATTTATTGGATCATAACTTTTTCACAATGTAATTTCAGAGGAGTTTCAAAATATTTAACCTCTGATATATCTACGTTGCACTTAGGTGATTAGCCTTCTTTTCTCCCTTGGTCATTTGGGTCTCCCTTGACCATGTTCTACCAACATTGGAAGCTCCCTCCATCGTAACTTTCTCAAATTACAATTATAGAGGACTTTCGAAATTCTTAACTCTGATATACTTCCCATGTGGCATCTCATAGAACTTAGGTGCTAAGCTCTTGTCTACGTCCTTGGTTCTATTGGTTTCCTCTTCTAGGCACCAATACATAGGACCCCCTTTCATCGGATCAAAACTTTCCTATAAAACAATTAAACAGGAGTTACAAAAACTCCAAACTCCAAAATTTTGACCTCCAAGATGATGTCATGTTGATTTCATCAACACCGCATGATGTATCCTTAGTGGTGAGATGTGTCAAATGATTTTTCCCTATTAGGCCACCCAAAATGCTAAATTTGACTACCATGTGTCATCCATACTACCATGTCATTTTGACATCATCTGCCTCATCATCTTCTTAGGGCCAATCACCTGCTTCCATGTGCCCTATTGGAGGAGAGAGAAATAGTCCCTCGGTCCTGTTGTAGTGGCTACAACCACCCTCCAAAATTTTCCCTATGCTTCAATTTTGAAGCCTTCCTTCTAAACCATAGAATATCATCTTACACTGATCCAATTATCCATGCTTCGACTGAGACTTATCCTTTTCATATTGGCTTGTGTTTTCTCACTTAATTGATTTATTGACCCACAAACCAATCTCCTGACTTGGTCCCACAATAGTTCTGAGCTTGCTTAACAAAACTGCGCAATTCTTGAGGGAAATTGGCCTTGCTATTGGGAATTGTGTAGTCCTAACTTCTAGTGAGCCTTGAGCTTTGCAAATGCACATTCATGGAGGGGAAACCCAATGCTGAGCCTAGAAACTGTGCAAACCTCACTGTGCTCAAAATTTGCACAGTGCATGAGTAGGAGAGTTGCCCAGTCCTTCCCTAAACTGTACAATATTTCTAGGAAATGCATGGTAGTTTTCCTGAAAAAGAAAGAAAGAAAGAAGAAAAAAATAATCCCTAAATAATAAGGATCTATTTTTAGTAACTTACAGGAGGCACTTGTGTTATTTTTAGAAATTGTCGCGAACTATTGTTTTTTCCTTGATTTTACGCATGTAGATCATAAACCCTAACTTGCCCAAATATATTTAATCGACACTGCTAGAACTCATTTGCACACTCGATATTGGAGCTCTAGCATTCCCGAGGATATCAAGGAGACTTTGGTATGATATTCGTCGCTTTTTTGGGTGAGTTTATCTTTTCGCGCCTTTTACTGCTTTTTTCTGTCACTTTTTGTTGTTTAGCTTTTGTGAGTGTTGTTTCACTTGTTTCTTTGCATGAATGCTGGCGTTTTAAATTTTTTTTCTTGTAGAAGTTTTGTTTCAAGTTATACATTACCTTTCCCAAGTGTTGCATGAGTTTTCCCATTTTTTCACCAATGGTTGTCGTTGCAGTGACTCTCCTCACATGCTTCATTTTACTTCAGTTTTATCAATTCCTACACTTGTTTCACATGCATGCATCAACACTTAGTCAGAAATGCAATCAACATCACACCATATTTTAGATCTACTGGTTTTTTACTCTCCCCTTGGGCAGATCTAGGTCCTCTTGCTCGGATCTCACTATGAGAAGCTAACTCTGCATAATCTGGAGACTCAATCCTTTTGCTTGGCTTCTGGAATTACGTAGAGCCTAGCCTGGGCTAGATCCAATTGTGCACTGTGTAGGTTCAGGTGTCATTCTCCCATCTTGGTCATCGAGACTGCACAATTTGTAGTCTCTCCCAGGCCTTGGACCAGATTGAACTGCACATTGCGCAGTTCAAGTCATCAAGCTCCCACACTCACTTTTGCAACTACACAATGTGTAGTTCCCATAGGTAGTCAGTCACTTATGTTAGTAAAAATTGCACAACCCTTGCCATCATGAGCCTGAATTGCTGCTTGATCTTTTCCTGAAGTTATTTTTCTTTCATCTGACATTTTCTTACCATGAATGTCCTCTCTGTCCCACAGGTACACCAGTTGTTGAGCATCTCTCTAGAAGTTACAATTAACATGGCATCCAAGAGAGATGCATCAAATGAAACTGTAGAGAGAAGTACTTGGGAAATAGTTGAGAATAAATCAGTTGATCTACCAGTATATGCAGATACTCAGCTATTCATTGAGAAGGGAAACAAACTGAGATGGAAAAAATCAAGGACACTTTTGTAGAGGAATTCAAGGAAGAATTAGAAGACCGACAGGTTTATATTAGCACCCAGTGGTAAAGATTATACAATTTTGCATGCAAGTACCCCATCTTCCCATGTGCAGACATCATTAGATGGATTGCATCACATAAGGATGAAAAAACTATGACATTGAGAAGTGCCAGTGAGATAGAGCTTTCCACCTTCAGGGCAGATAACTTTTAGCAGATTTATCACTTTCCCGAGCTGGTGAAGCACATGGAATCACTCTTGTATGTCATCCACAGCTATGTGAACATGAGAGACATTGTGCAGTGTTGGGTGAAAGAGCCCTCGAAGTTTAGAAAAACACCCACCCATGTTTACAAGACAAATTCCCTTAGGAAGGCTTACCATTTATTGATCATCTTTGTTTGCAGAATATATGGTCAAGATAACATATAACAATTTCCTGAAGGGTGGGTAGTCTTACTAGACCAGTTGGTGAATGATGGGAGTCCATTCAACTAGTTGGATCGTTGGCTCATTAGTTGAAGTTCCATGTGGCTAAGGCTCAGAATCCACCCAAGAATGAGAAATAAAGGTTTTATATGTGCACATATGTACTAGATGCAATCTGTGCCCAACAACAGTTCCCTTGCATTGAATGGACATGGAAACTACTAGAGACTTCCATAAACATCTATTGTAAGTTGCTTTCCGACTGTAGCTAACAAGGAGTGATGGAAAGGATAACTGACCATTTTATCATCCTGTTGTACAAGCTTATATTTGAGTAGGATCCACCTTACAAGTCTCGAGAAGCAATGGAGGTGATAATAAACATTGTTGATTGATATGCCTCACTAAGTGGCACCTTCATCAGATTATTTGGTGGAGAGAAGCCTCCACATGTTCTACCAAGGTATGCCACTAAAACACTGATCATGCAAAAAGTTTCATACCACCTCGCTATAGGGTTTTCAAGAGGACTCATCATATTATATGCGATTAAGAGATTGAAAGATGCAAATGCCGAGGCTAAGGAAATAGTGAAGTTTGAGTTCAAAACCAATGAATTTATTCCATATGATCCTCACAGTATTTGCAAGGACCATTGTATGCGAGTGTACTTTCCATTGATCCATGAGACATTTTATTGGCCAGAGGAGGACCCTTGGAGGTACTACTACAATGCCTAGAGATTCAATGAGCCAGTCACTTTAGCAAGAACTTGTATTACTTCTCTAAAGATAAAAACAACTCTAGAAGAAACAACAACAACATCAGAAGGCAATAATCTAGTGTAGGAGAAGGGAAAGAGGAAGATTGTTGAGAATCTGGAGGGAGAGAAAAGATCCAAAATGAAGGTAGATCCTATTCTAGAGAAGGCATCTTTGGTAGTAGAATCCAAGAGGGAGTAGTGCATGAATATAACAAAGTGAAAGAAGAGAACAAAGTAGAGGGTGCAAGAAGCAGAATTGAAGCTGTAGGAGATGGAGGAGAAGATGAAGGAAGAATAGGAGTTGAGGAGGAGAGAAAGAGAAGAAGAGCAGAAGCAAGAAGAAAAAGGAAGGCAAGGCATGATGACAGAGAAAACAACGTCGATATAGGTTGATGAGTCAAAACAACCAGGAACTAAGGAAGATGGTGAACAGATGCAGGATCAGGAGCTTGCTCATTAGATTGAGAAATTGATTGAAGTGATAGACATGGAGTTGGAACTAGAGCCACACAATGAAGACGCTGACCTGATGCAAAGAGCACCACAGATCATCCCTCAGCCTCCAACTCCTCTAGTATCAAAACCAACGTCAAGCGAGCAAGGAGATGATGTTCTCCTTAATGATGATCTGATCATGGATGTGTACAATCTATCATTTGACGAGTTGCAAAAGAATATTGTACAGGCGCAAAGGAAGAAATTTCTGGATGATCATGCATCACCTGCATTCATCAAGGAAAGGGTGATAATGTCATACACTAGGAAGAATCCAACTTCCCTTGCCAAAGTCAGCTTGGCTTATGTAGGAGCAACAAGATCAAACTTTAAGTATTTGATGGCAGAGAATGAACAACTGGAAAATAACTTGCAGTCTTCTAGGAAAGAGGTAGAACATCATCAAGCATCAATGCCAAATGCAGTTTCCATATTGGGGGAGTTGAAGATAACGATACTTACTAAAGTATCCACACTTGGTGATACCATGCAAAATCTCTATGTTAGATTTTTCACTGTGCATAAAGTAGTTGTCTGTGTGTGGCTTACAACAATGGAGAAAATAGTTTTTTCAAACTCTAAAGAACATACATGTTGCCATTGCCCATGTACTAGAGTGGAAAATGAGGTAAAAAGGGGTTGTGCTTGACATAGAAAAGAAGATGAAGCCACAGGAAGAGCTAGAGAAATAAAAGGTTTGAATGTTGATTCAAAACAGTGAGCAACTTGCCTCATTCATCAACATCATACATGCCTCATACATGCAATTGTACACTAGTTTGGATGTCATGGTGAGAAAGCACAGGATCCCATAAATCAGTTCCCTCACCAATGATAAACCCAATAACCAAGTTCGGTTAGATATCGATGAGTAAATGGAGAAAATAAGACAAGAGGCCACCAAAGAATACTTGGAGCTGAGTGCACAAAACATGAATAAGTACATCGGTGGTCCTATCATGGTCAATACCATGCTACTCATGCTTCAAGACAAGTTGGATATAGGTTCCAATATCATATACTTAGATTCCATGGAGGCAAGAGGTCACTTCTAGAGACACACCATCAAACAATTTGGGGAAACCATCACACAATACCAAGCTTGGCATTGATACGTGACCGAGAAGCATCAAGTGGAGGTTGTTGGGCTGGATTTTCTGCAAACTCTAGAATCATAGTGTTGTGTCTTGTTAGGTTGTCTCTAGCCTATTTTGTCCTATATGGGTACATGTGGAATATAATATTATTTGTAAATATGTTGTAAGTGAAATTCCAAGTGTTAATATTGGAATATGAAAAGTCATATGTAATGTAATGCGTCGTTTAGTGAAGAAGTTGATGAGTCATGAGGGAATTCAAAGAGTCACATAGGGGAGTGTCAAGGGTCACCCCACCCTTTGTTATAAATAGAACCTCATAACTCACAGAATAGGCTTTTGGGAGCTAAGATTTTGGCTAGGCTTAGGCTTAGAGAAGGCTTGGGAATATTGTGAAGAGCCTTGGCTTCTCCATAGCGTAAAGCTAGTATACTTCTTTGGAGGATCAAGTGTTCTTGACTGTAATGTTCCACTATTGGGGCTAGTTGTTGTCAATGGTGTGTGTATGGATGAAACTTTCACTTATAATAATAAAATCAGAGCCAACACACTTTCATTCATATGTTGTTAATGTAGTAGGACTATTCGTGTTGTATTGAAAATGTATGCTATTTAAATTACACATATTCTTATGAACTAATTTGTATGCATTTGTATGAATATTATTGAATGCGTGTTGTCAGATTAACTCATCACTTTAATTTGTGGACTATTCTACATTTTAGCTTGTGATGTCATTTCGCTCATGTGTTCCTTTCAAGCTGTGTACTATTACATGACTCTAAGGGGTGCACTTCCTTTTCCCCTCTGTGCGTTAGAACCCCCATGCATCGCACTTGACTCTTTGTAGGGTCACACACTTTCTCTCACCGAAATTTATCATACTTACCTCTGTGCACTACCACGATCAATGAATTACACTACCTCCCACTGTTGGGACTCCTACTCCAAATGGTGTGAGGTCTAGTTGGGGCTTCATATCGGGGTGATCCCTTGAATGTTGGTGGGTCTAATGCTATCAAAATTTCTGGCGCTAGAAGGAGGGACAGATGAAAATTTGAGCCGTTGAACTATGTTTCTAATTTCTGCACATATTTCATGACTTCTGTCCAAATCGAAACCATGACATGTTTTACTAACCCTGCACATTTTGAAGTGTTGGCAAGCATCTTAGATGACATGTCTAGATCTGAGTTTAATGATGAGGGTGGAATAATCCACAAATAACCTTGCTTAGACACACAATTTCTTTTGTTGGTTTTTGTGATAGGCATGACGTCCTATCAGACGATATTGCCTATGGGTTGTTCACTTTCACATTTGAAGGGCGCACAAAGCCATTGGTGTCACACATTTATCACAACCTCTATACACTCTTTTGATTAGTTTTTTAGAGAATCGTGTCATGCTTTCATTATTTTTTAATGTAAATCCCTTAATAGAAAAAAAAATAAATTTTGAAAATCACCTGATGAATCTCTTCAAGATTTTCACAATTGTTTCCTTCACTACTGTTTTGAATTTCCCGAAGATGAAGTTAATTGGGAATTCTTGGATGAAATATTTCAATATCTTGTTAATGTGTATGAAAATCCACATGAGTTAGAATATTTTGAACCTCTCCCAACATACCTTGGTGTTAGAGCTTCTAAATTTGAGACAAACATGGTTGCTATCCCAAGTGACCATCCTTTCCCTTCCCATTAAACAACTCTATCTCCACAAGTTGAGGTGGGAGAAGTTGAGAATCTACCTGTTGATTTATCACCATCTCGTCCTACGCCACCTACTCAAGATATTTGTGCAAATCTAGACTGTAACTTTGATGGTTGCGTTGAAGTGCTATCTCCTCATCCTTCGTCCTTTGGTCCTTTTGATCCTCTAGATTTTGGTTTGTTGTGTTCATATGTCTCGAAGCTCACATCTGATGTTCACGAAAATCAATTTTTGGATGGAGTTGGTGTTGAATAACCAACCTATGATATCATTTTTGATGAGTATGTGTGGGAACCTAAACAAGAATTTATGGTGAAGGATGATCTCCTTCTGTCCACACCTCGTCCACTTTATCCTGAGATCTTCAATGATTCTATCAGTTCTGTTCCATCTTGTGAAAATTCATTTCCAGATTTTTCTATTTCTAATCATTCGTAGAACACGTGGTATGCTAGTTTTCCATTTCAATCTGGAGAGGGAAAATCTATCTTCCTTGATCATCCGAAGCTCTCATCTTACCTTTTTGGAAACATAGAGGGTGAAATTTCTAATTTTGCACCATCCCCTATTTATGATTTGTCTGAACCTGAGGATTCCTCTATCCATCATCTTGGATTTTCTGATCATGGCTGTCATGATTTTTTCATTCATTCATCTGATCACAATTTTGATTTTTCTACTGTCGATCTTTCTAAGCCACCAGTCTTTGATGATCCATCTTCTGATGAAATGGAAACTCCTCAAGCTGTCGAGGCACTTCATCCTAAGCTAATGGTTATGTCAGGTTCTCATAGCCTTTAGGTCAGTTCCACTTCTGATCAGAACCTGTTGAATTTGGCGAGGCTCATCATCACTCTATTGTTCACATTGAAAATCAATCTATCCTAGGATTTTCACACCCTCCACTGGAATCACATGATCCTATTTCTCAAGCATTGGAGGAGTCATACATAGCAAGAACTATTTCAAAACAGAAGTTTTCTTATTTCTTTATGTTTCCTTGTTTTTCAAGTTCAAAGGTGTGTACATGTTTCTCTTCCACTCACAATGTGTTAGGACTTCATGATACTTCCACAGAGTGCCTTTCATGTTCTTTCCATTTTTACTTTACTATAGATGCATTCAAGATTCGAACACATTGGTTTGTATTCTTTTATCTTTCTTGTCTATTGGTTTGCTTGCATATCTTTCTTGTCAATCATGCCCTCGCTTTCATGGGCCAATCAATGTGTCAATGGATGCATTGGAAGCATCACTTTACGTGAGTTGGCCTATGTTACGCTTAGCTTAGGAGTAGGAGTAGTTTTTCTTTCCTTGCTTGTTTCTTGATTTTCTTACTTTTTATTGCTTTATCCAACTTATTTCCTTTGTTTGTTTTCCTTTGCACCCATAGGTTAGTTTTTGCATGAAATTGTGTTTGGCTTCTTAGACAAGTAGGGTGAAATCCAAGAGGAACTTGTACAACTAAGAACACTTGGTTATTTTCCTATTCCCTTTATTTGTGTGAGCCTTTAATTTCTTCTAGTTGATCATACCCTGATGAAAAATACATTATTTTCAGAGAGAGTCATGGTGAAATCACGATGCTTGCAATTTTAACTAGTACCACCTACTCTAATCGGTTTTCTATTTTTGGTTGACCCTTGTCAATTCAGTCAAGTAGAGTAAGGAAAAGGGGAAAATCTTAACAAGTATGTCATAGGTATATATAAATATCCTTCTTTGAAGTGAAAACATCTTCTGCTCTCAATGAGTCAAGATCCCTCTTCCACCTCATGAAATAAATAAGTGCCTATGATAATTTCTTTGAAAATGAAATGAAAAATGAAAAAATAAAATAACGGGTGAAAGAAGAGAAAGAATTTCTACCCAAAGAAGTGAAGCAAGTAACTCTGCTAGGGTACTATCTAGGCTCACTGGGAGTGGAGCAATGCTTATGTTTCTGAAGTGACTCCATCGGGGTACTTTCTAGGACTGCTGGCAATGGAGCAACACTTGAGATGAAACTTAAACTTTGACAGTCTATTTTACTTGTGCATCTATATACCCCTTATCCCTAATCGAAACAACTTAGTTTGACTTGGCTTGTGATGAGGCTCATCAATGGGTAAATTATATGGACCTTAATACAACTCTCGAGCTTACTAAAATAAACTTTTCTCATAATTCTTTACATGTTTTGTTATATTTTGCTTAATGAGAAGGGTAAAGATGAGACTGCATTGATTGTAGGTTTTGGAGAAAATTTTGGCTAATTAAAGTGCACGAACTCAAAGGAGACAAGAAAGAGGGACTTTATGAGATGCGATCTCCCTCCTTAACTCCTCACTCACTCGAAGATTCCTCCATCGAATCTCATCAGTTGAGAGTTGTAAGGAGTCGAGCCATTAAGATCATTGGCAGCCAACTAGCGATAGTTGAATACCAATTGATCTCGATATTGGGAGCTGAGACCCCCTAAATTTAAGGAAGTTGTTGGTAATTTTAGTTGTATAAATAAGAAAACCTATAGCCTCATTAGGATTCATATTTTTGTTCATTGTAGCCAAGAAGCATTTTCGAGTTGAAACATTATGACTGATCACTCTTGTGTACTTTTGATATTTTAATGAAATTGAGAATAATTCCCTTGATCCAGCACTGAGTTGACTGAGAGGGCTGAAGATCTTGGGTTATGGTCCAACCCTAGTAACAAAGGTTCCTCTTTTTTAGATGTATGCTTAGATTACATTCATAGTTAGCTACTGAACTAATTTTGGTGATGTTAGTTTGAAAATATTGGTATGATTAATTATTTTGCTTCCATTTGTGGATAGTTAGAAAAGTGGTATGATAGTGACAGAAGACATTTCATAAAATCCTGTGATAACGGTTTTCACCTCATCTCTCTCTTTTGGGATCATGACTTGAGGGACACTTTCATACAACGCAAAAACAAAATTCTTGCTTTGCTGCATAATCTAGGGTTTCTTGATGAGTAGGTCATTATATTTAAGTTTCCTAGGAGAAGTTGCAATTGTAATTTCTAATCTCTTAGGTCTTATATTGACTTCAAAGCACTTATGTTCATGCGCTTAGCCATTAGATGTTAATAGATCTATTTTCTTTAGTTTAATACATATTTCCTATGTATAGATGAATTTGTGTATAGATGCAGACAAGAACGTGTGTTGTTGCAGGAGATTCTACATTGCAGGGATACTTCATCTCATTTTCTTCATCCAAGCGTTATCCACCCATGTCACCAAAACCCACTAAAATATTAATCCAAATTCTTGTTTTATAAGAGAAAATTGCATTTCCATTGAGCAAATCCAACCATCTTGAAGCAATTGATTGAGCTATGGATAGTGTTCACCCCTTCCATGCCTTATTATCCCATTCTATACCTTTCCAAAGCTCCATTCCACCTTCTAAACCACTTACTAAGCTCTCAGTCGTTCCTGTAGTAAAATAGGGGATCTTGTAAGAGAACTAGGACATCCTGTAGTTTTCCTGTGGGAAATCCTGTAGTAGCTTGTTTTGAGCCTGAATTTAGAAAAATCATCATTGAAGTTGGGATTAGGCCTCTACTTGACTTCCATACCATTAAGGCCATTCTAACCCTCTTCCTCCATACCTGTCTCCATTGCCAAGGAAAAAATGAATATTATCATTTACTTCCATAAAATGAAAAGATAAAGAAAAAGAGTTATTTTATTTCTTAATTAGCACATGGATGCAACAATTGATAGTCCCTAGATCATATTCCATGCTTAGTAGTTTGAATCATCGCATGTGATAAATAAGGTTAAGATTGGTTTATTTTGCAAGAAAAATATGTCATTGAGTAAATAGAGGATTTCATGTTACTTTACAAGCATCTTCCAATTCAGTCTTTCTTTCTTTAAAATAGGAAACATTTCTTTTCTTTCATTTAGGATAATTTTCCCTTCTCCAATTGGTAGTCAGAATTCTTCTAGTCAATAGAACACTTGTTTGAGAAACCCTAGTGGTCTATCACCCCAGTTGAACAGTGACAAGGGTAGACCATTACATCTATTTGTGTATATAGCACTATGACCTCAAACTTTGTACAAACCTCGGGTTGATGAAGTAAAGTTGGTAGCCCCAGGAGTTGCAACATTCTTGCTGTAATACTAGCGCTCATCACGTTTTGGCGCCATTGCTGGGGAGGTGTCTGATTAGATATCATTTCTACTTTCTTTCTTTCTTTCCTTATTTCTTTCTCATTCTGCAAATAGTTCCATTCAATAAGTAGTTGCAATTTGTTTTTTTTTCTTTCCATTATGAAAATAGTTCCATTCAACAAGTAGTTGAAATTTGGTTTTTCTCTCTTTCCATTCTGTAAGCAGTTAAAAAACAAAAGAAAAACCTAAAGAAAAACTCCTTTCATGTCTCGTAGGAGTAGAGACAACTTAGGAAAATGTTTCCCAAATACCCCCACCACATTTAAAAACCAACCTTCCCTCTTCTTTGGTGGTTGTGAGCTAGAGGACCCATTAGGTGAACAACCTGAGAATTTTGAAGAGCTTATTGGGAAAGATGAAGAGACCATTCCACCAAATTACACCATGGTTGAAAAAAGAACTGAAAAGGGAGACAGAGATAGAGATGAGGGTGCTTTTCCTATCAGAGGAACTAATGGGGATGCTAAGATGAAAAACATAAGACCCTCTGCTCTTCCTCACTTCCATGGCCTGACCTCAGAAGACCCAATACTTTTTTGTTCAAGTTTTCTGTCATATGAAAAACTTATGATTACACCTTTGGTGATCAAAAGTTGAAATTATTCCCATCCTCTATCAAAGATGTAGCCCTGCACTGGTTCATGGGCTTACCTAGGGATAGTATCACCACTTGGGCTTAGATGCAACAAGCCTTCAACAACAAGTATAGGGACCAAGGATAATTTTAAGGATATATATTTTTCTTAAAGTTTAGAAACCTTGGCAAATCTCACTAGTTAGTGTTATAGGGATTAGTGAATGGGTGTTTGGTGATGTAGAAAACCCTCAAGGATCTTCCCAGGATCCTTGGCAGACCGTCAGATTAGCTGCAACTGTCACAAAGATACATTCATATCTATGCTTAACAAGTGAATATCAAAGCGAGAAGGGATTATTACCACAAGTCTTAGTGTGGTGTTGCTGGAGAGCACAATGCAGCTAGGCAGAAGACCCCTGAGCCGACTCTAGATCAAAACCTGCACATAGCAAAGACAAGCATAATATCACAACATAAAACCTTGATAAACAAATGCATGAACATATAAAAGATATCTAGTTGCATATAACTAAGCCACTCGTGCTAGAAGATATTAGATCAACATATAAACAAGTTTATACTACCAACATCATAGAGTGGACAACACAACTGTAGTTCTATATTGATGTAGAAAGAGTGAGTACAACCATCAGTTGCATCAGCCTTCCCTTACCCCTCCAACTGCTCCCTCTCTCTCTCCCTTCTTAACCTATTTTGATGCCTTAGTCTAAGACTTTGCTTGATAGTCAAATAGTCAATCCTTTCAAATGTTTTGACCTCTTTCACAATGGCCCAAGCCTTGCATATATAGCATGTAGGTTTAGAGTTTCTAAGTCTTTCACCAGTTCCATTAAGAAAAAGCAATGATGTTTCATGCTTTAGTGCTCTTTCCTGTCTGCATACTCCATTAGAAATTAGTAATTCCTCCAAACAGGTTGAGTTATGATGTTTCCCTACATTTATGAGCTAACATAGGAGAGAATATAGGCATATTTTCTCAGTCAATTTGCTCCTTTGACCCATAGAACTTGATGTAGGTTCACTAACATTGTTCCTAAGGTAGCAAGTAGAGTTACCCTACGCACCCTTAAGCTTGCTGAGAAGTTTTATAAAGCAGGTTGATAGTGTCTAGACAACGTTAGCTTTACAACTGGGCCTGTGAACTTGGTTAGTCCTTCAGTCATCATGTCTTTGTACTTTGAGTTGATGAGGTCATTTTCCTGTATAACAGATGTCCCCTAAAGTGTGAGATCATAGGGTGTGATGATGGCTGAAATACTTTATATTGAATTTTCCTTTTCTTTGGAAAAAAGAGAGAGAGGATCGAAGCTTCGAGCGGTACGAGAAACCTGATACAACACATATATATAAAACAAATAAAATCATGTCCTGAGTCAGGAATTCCCAGGCTTAGTAGCTATGTCAGAGTGATTTTCTCTGAAAAGAGATATGACAATGCTAGCCGCTGATAAGCACAATGCAGAGCTGGTGTCATAATAGAAACATTCTAATGAGCAGTCTCCAAAAAACAATAACCGCAACTTGGGAGAGGAAACAAGGCTAAGTGATGCAAACCTCTACCCAAGGTCTTGATTTTCACTTCATCGAACAACATAGATCAATACATGTGAATATATCCGTTGATGTCGAACATGCATGAAATTGTCTGATTACTAGTCAATAATGGAGACTGTTAACATACGCGAGGATGGCCACCGATAATGGTGATGGTCTCTAAGATGCACAGTACAATCTAGCTAGTGCGAAAAATGTTTTTTATCGTTGAACACTCGTAGAATTGTTTAACTAGGAGCCAATAATGAAAAACCTTGATCAAACACAAGGTGACCTACCACTGATGTTTGCAAGTACCACGACACTAATGTGTTTCTAGGTTTTCTTCCTAGATAGAGTGTTGAATTCGATAGGAAGAGACCTGTTGAAAGGTAGGCAATAAGGTGTCCTACATCAGTTGACACGAAACAGGACAAGAATAATTGTTTTTTGAGGAATATTTTGAACATTGGGTCAAAGAAATAGAGGGCATGATGGTAGGATATGCTTGATGGTTTGATGGAGGAAATAAAAGATAAAGGTTTTCCCTTGAACAATAGAAGGCACAACAATGGTTTTAACCATGCAACACTAGACTCATGAACACCAAAGAGTGTTAGGATACAGAGATGCAAGAACATCGGGGTATATATACTAAACTCATAGGATGGTAAGATTCATATTGGGAGGCTGTCACAAGGAATATTTATCTGAGGGAGTTCCATGTTCAAGGGAGCCACTGCTGCCAAAAAACTCTTTCAAAATACAGAACATAACACAGTTTTATTGTCCACTTTCCCCATCTGGTTAGTTTAGTGAGTCCAGACGAGTAAAATCATCGATCTTTTCATTTTTTAAGAGTCTGAGAAGGACCATAAAAAGAGTGACTCTATTCCCTATCTGATTAGTTTAATGAGTCCAAACAGGCAAACTCATCGATTTTTTCATGTTTTAAGAGTCCAAAAAGGATCGTAAAAAGAGCGACTCTATCCTTCATCTGTGTAATTTAACGAGTCCAGATGAGATAACTCGATGGTATTTTCATATTTAGAGAGTCTAAAAATATTGTAAAGAACGACTCCAGGGTGGTCCCTTTGTCATAGTTTTTAACCGGGTGTGACAAAAGTTGAATAGTATACCTAGAACGGTTCCTTTTCTGTGAGTTAATCTACTGAGTCCGGATAAAGAGCAACCTATTCTCAATACATGTTGGACTCATTTTGTTATGAGTACGAGGAGATGGAGTAAACTCGATATTCATTGTGAAATTTTAATTAGTCACGCGATGACAAACTCAATACCTTCATCGAATTTTAACGAGTCAAATGAAGAAAAATCAGGGTATCTTTTTCAGTTTAGTGAGTGAGGAAAAAGAGGTAAAATAACTCCTCATTCCTTCTTCATAGATTTAATGAGCCCGAAGAAGGGAAAAAATCGGTTATTTTTCGATTTAAGAGCAAGAAATAGTCCTAAAAAATCAAGCATTCATATTGTTGTCGTAAATGTTTAACGAGATCAAATGACGAGAACTCAGGGTTTTTTCGATTTAATGAGTGAGGAAATTTCCTAAAAAGAATGCTTGGAGCTTCTTCATGAGTGTTTAATGAGTCTGAAGAAGGAACTCAGGGTTTTTTCAGTTTTATGAGCGAGAAAAAAGTCCCAAAAAAGAATGCTCAATCAATCTTTTTCAGTTTAGTGAGCTAGAAAAAGAGGGAAAAAGAGTTGCTCAGACCATTGTCGTATGTGTTTGACGAGCCCGATGATGAAAAACTTGGGGATTTTTCAATTTTAGAGCGAGGAAACATCCCATAAAAGAAATCACTCATATCTTCTTTGTAGTAGTTTAACGAGCCCAAAGAAGTAGACTCAAGGTTTTTCGAATTAACGAGCAAGAAAAATACCATAAAAAGAACGCTTGCTCTTCTTCGTGGTAGTTTAATGAGCCTGAAGAAGGAGACTCAAGGTTTTTTCAGATTAACGAGCAAGAAAAATATCATAAAATGAATGCTCAACCTTCTTCGTGGTAGTTTAACGAGCCCAAAGAAGGAGACTCAAGGTTTTCTCGGATTAACGAGCAAGAAAAATACCATAAAAAGAATGCTTGATCTTCTTCGTGGTAGTTTAACGTGCCCGAAGAAGGAGACTCGAGGTTTTTTTTGGATTAACGAGTAAGAAAAATACCTTAAAAATAATTCTCGACACTTCTTGATCTCATTCTTGATAATAGAAGGGTCTATGCCATGCATTTCCTCATAAGGCCAAGGAAAAACATCGCGGAAGTGCTTAAAAGGGTAGGTGAAGCTCACAATTTCCTCAGGATTGAGATTGGTTCTAATCTGTATGTTTTCCACGATGCCTATCTTAACTGAAATATCGAAGAGCAATGTCTTTGAAAGTTTTCCCATGTTTCCCTCCAAGTCCAAAGTGTGGATATTCGTATAAGGTGAGGAAACGATATCAGGTGCATTAAATGACAAGATTTGAAGAGGCATCATGTCCGAATTAGATATTGAAACATGATGGTGAGAGTCCTCCCAAGGTATCTCTTCTAAACACTTGATCTCTCTAATAGCTTCGTCCGTAGGTAGGACTTGATTTAGGAGATCAAAAGAAGGAGAAGTTATGGAAGGGGAGGTGGTACCGTTGGCCATGACCAAAGTGACCAGAGATTCTGTTGTAGATTGAATGGCCTGGTAGGCCAATTCAGTTGGTGACAATGGCATTTTTTCTCTGTATGTATCAATGTCTGAAGGGGTTGGTAGGATCCAAGGATCAGTCGGTTTGTGAAGAAGAGATGAAACCATATTGATCGTCTGTGGAACCGTGGGCGACGAAAGAGGGAAACAACCCATCAAGGAAGAGCTCTTCAATAGACCGGTACCGATATTGACATAAGAGTTAGGTACACCACCCACTAAGGGTACAAAGCCGTTGGGTAACGAGGAATAATCAGGGGTGCAATAGGACAACTAGTTCACTGTGACTACCTTTCCATCCAATGGAAATAGGATGATATGAAAGATAGTAGACACAATGGCAGTCATGGCATAAGTCCAACTGCGACCCAACAAGAGATTATAGTCGAGATTTCTATCTACAACTTTGATGTACACCATTATCGTTTTCCCATACAAGGTGATGGGGTGGCTAGCTAGGCAACCTTTTGGGATGCAAGTGTGGTCGTTGAAAGCTTTAAGGGAATTCTATGGCAGGGATAGGGTTGGAGAACCCAAAGCGAGCCAACATGAAGCCGACATTACGTAGGTTGAAGCACCTTCATCAATGATAGTTCTATGTATTCCTTTACCTTTCGAAAAGATTTGCACCTGAAATGCAAGCTGGTGAGAAAGGGGAGGTTTACATTTTTCCATGTTGAAAATTGCAAGCATGGAATCCTGAGGGTTGATACCACCAATAACTGAAAGCAGAGCTTTCCTTTTTGCTGGACATGTTTGTAATACTTCGAGCACTGACATAGCCGATGGCATTTGCACCAAGTCTTATACAATGCTATAGTTTCGGGTGGCACGTGTAGATGTATTATGCGTTATGCGTTGAAGTTCCCCTTTAGGGGGGTGAATCATAAGGTTAGAAACCGACCTTTCGATATGAAGATCATTAGGCAGCGGTGGTTTTGACTTGAGGGTTCCTCTACATGAGCGACAAGAGCTCCATAAGATTTGGCTCTGGTTTGTAGATCTACCATTTCAAAGGTGTAAATGGTAGAGGGTCCTTCACTAGATGAAGGATGTTGCGAACCACCATTGCTCCCTTGCGGGGGTTGGGGTTGGTTTGCAATAAGGTGTTGCTACTACTAAGTGGGGAAAGGATTATTCAGGATAACGGGGGTCTTGCCAGTGTCCTTTTTAGTAACGAAATTTGTGCATTCCTAAAGATGCAGACAACAATAGGTCATGTGGTCTTCGGCAAAAATTTTGCAAGGGAATCTGGTGGGTTTATCCTTTCCATTGCCAGAGGGTGTAGTAGCCTTATGATTTGGGTTGTTCTGCTTTTTTGACTACTCTTCAGAAGGAGCGGTCTTTTTCTTATTATTCTTGTTCTTACCACCGGGTTTTTGTGTAGAATGCACATAGTTTATCACGGTGGTAGGAAGATCAATCGATTTGGTAGAGGGGTTCATTGACATCTGGGCAATGTGACTACTAAATTGTTTTACAACAGACCCAGAGGTTGCGCCGATGATCCCATTAGCGTGTGCTCTGGGTTGCTGAGTAGCGGGAGCATTGGAGTTGTGAGGGGCATTGGGAATTATGTCGTATAGAGTGCCAGACTACGAATATATCAGATCTAAGTGTTGGGCACGACGAATGGATTGGTCTTGTGTGACTGCACCACTTAAGGCGACATCCTTAGCGATTTAGGGGAGTAGAGACTTGCAAAACCAATCCACTAATAGATAGTCTGGGAGGGGGGATTCGACTAACCTCTGCCTACGTCTCCATTCATGTATATGATTAGAGATGTGGGTTGCGGTATCTTGACATAATGAAGTGAGGATTTCCATCCCAATTTCATAGTGGATGGGTAGCTAGAAATTCTTTAAGAATTCAATCACTAGGGCACCAAAGTTATTGACTGACACATGTGGTAACTCAATGTACCACTTGGCTACGTTTCCAGTAAGGGTGTGAGGAAAAGGATGTAACCAGATACTATCATCCACCATGGAGTTAGAAACACACCATGGATGATAGGTGGTGATGTGTGTACCCGGATCCTCCCCTTATTTCCCTTCGAACTTCGGGACGTCTGTAGGTATTTTATGCGGGATTGGTAGCCAAAGTAAGTTATGATAGATGGGGTCAATTGTCAGTTTGTACAAGTCAGGGATATCAAGAGTTTCCAAGAAAGGAAAAGTGTTTGATGCCCCCGAATCGGACCAAGGTGATGAAATATGACTTGAGCATCCTTGTGGTCATCCCATTGTGTTGTTCCCAATATTATACATAGGTTGCTTGGTATAGTAAGTACCTTAGGGTATGGTATTGTATTGCGGGTTTCCATAGGGATTGTTAGGCTGGGGGATAGCAGTGACCCCAGGATAAGTAGTGCCCCCTTGACTCATTTGAGTTTGTGAGTAGGGTGCCCCCATGGATTGATTGGGACCTCCTTGAGGGTTCCCACTCACCACATAAATAACCATAGGTCCTTGACTAACATAAGGATGGTTCATGTCAATTAGTGACTGACCATGCATGCCTAAAAATGTAGGGGGAACTGTTACGCTCCTGAACAATATATTCATATTGGGAGTGCCCCTAGATACCTGAATCTGGGGGTTAGAACTATACAATGGATGGCAACTATATTGTTGGTTGAAGGGACCCCCGGTAACTGTGCTATAATGAGTGTTATAAGGAGCGTTATGTGTAGCACTTATTGAAGGTATAGGGGCTGCCACAAAAGGGGTAGTACCAGGAATAGACTAGGTTCCACTCATGGAGAGTGTCACCATAGGGTTTGAACCTGGGACAAATGGGATAGCAGGGTTTGCCATATAAGGTGTGGCATTGACTGTCGACTGGGGAAGTGGCAGGGGACCAAAAGTGTCCAAAAAGTCCCACGACTCGTTAGTCATTAACGAGATGGGTGGAAGTGTTCCAACTAAAGACAAGGGAGGTACAGATGCAACAAGAACCAAGAGTGGACCCAACGGATTCGTGATCGAAGGATTGTATGGAGGAACAAATCCTTCAGAAAAGAAATCTTCTGGTAAACTTGAATCGTGGGATGTCCAAACTGATTCTTTGTGAGATGTTAGAGACTGACTTCTTGAAGATGGGGAATCCGGTTCATTGGAGCTCGACGGATCCTCCATCGTGAGTGGGGGAATTCCTAACAACCATCTAGATTAACGACGAGGGCTGGATGTAGCCACGATGGCCAATAATTTTTTATTAGTAAATTTTACAGTGATGTTTATTAAAGTCTCAATGATAGCACTCTTGCACCTAAAAAATAAAAAATACACTAAGTAAATCAATCAACAAGCAGAGGGAAATGATCTTGTCTGATAAGCATCAATCATTGGAGATGAAACCAAGTATCGCAATGAATAACAGAGAGAGCTGGCCAAATGTACAGTTACAGTTACCCTAGAGCTTCACCCGAACCTTAGATTAAGGGGCTAAGTACTCTCGTGAAGATGAGCACCCTCCAAAAAACCGAAGACATAGTAGGTCCATCTGTGTTAGGTACCAGGGAAGCCCGCCCCAGTCACCTTATGTTAGTTCCTAAAAGTATGGCCACTAAGGATACCTCATATCACAAACACTACAGGAGGGGACATAGTCGCAAACAGCACATTGTGTGGGGAGGATACCTAAGTCCCCTATTCAACTCCGATATCCCTGAAGGGATCCCTGATACACAAAATACCCAAAAGAGATGTAAACAAAGGTGGTCTACCTTCACTTATAGTCCGATGTTTTCTCGTATTTAGCTCTGCTTTTATTGGAGTCGTCCTAGATAGTATGAGTGGAGAAGGATTTCTCTCTTTTAATGACACTAGTTTCGGTGTATGATCTTGGGTAGTTAACTCACACTGCCTATCCCAAGATCCTAGCCTAAACTAA
Source organism: Pinus tabuliformis (assembly GCA_031772625.1). Classification (NCBI taxonomy): domain Eukaryota; kingdom Viridiplantae; phylum Streptophyta; class Pinopsida; order Pinales; family Pinaceae; genus Pinus; species Pinus tabuliformis. The sequence continues at coordinate 556,512,175 of CM062814.1, read as the reverse complement.
AGTGTGTTTACTCTAAAAATAGTTGCTTATTGAGTTTATTAGGTACACTTTAAATGTACTTTGTTAGAGTCTTTAGTAGGGGTGTTGACGTATGAAATTTTATGGGACTGTGACTCAAATCATGCAAAATAAATGCTTGTAATTTTTCACTTTCGATGAATAGGCTGCTTCTACAAAGGGAGAGTCATTCATATATCAATATTAATTCCATGCAACCTATTCAGTACAACACTAGCATAATCGACAAAACTTCAATGCTCACTAACAACTATTGAAACCAAATAATGCATAACTTTAACCAGCTAAGTAGAAAACAATAAAAAAAATGTATTTTTTTCCTTTAATGAAAACAAAAACTTTAAGAAGTAAAGCTATTTTCTTAAAAAAAAATTGTTCAGGACACAGATCATTTAAACAAGCGCAGCTGCAGATCCCTGATCAGTCTGTAAGCAGATTTCCCAAACCATGAGTTCACAGGGTAAGCTATTTATCAAGAAATGGATGACTAATGCTATGTACTAGAGGCTACAGAGAGTTAGTTTCAACACTAACGCTCTGTTTGTGAGGGCACAATGTTTTATAAAGCACTATTTTCATTAGTAACCTGCGTTAGTGAGGGAAAACATTCAAAAAATAGGCTGTGGGGATTAGATCTAGGGCTAAGCATTTAGAGAAGGGTGTTGTATGGTCCTAAGTGGTCAGAAAGGGAATGAAGAAGTACAGGAAGGCCTGGAAGAAAGAGATATCTAGGAACTTTTTTGGAAAAACGGGAACTAAGTGTAGTCCCCAGTAGAATCACCAATTCTGTTATAGGGATTAATGCACGAGTGTTTGGTGATGTAGAAAAGCCTCAAGGATCTTCCTGGGATCCTCAGCAGACAGTCAGATTAGTTGTAGCTGTCACAAAGATACATTCATATCTATGCTTAACAAACGAATATCAAAGTGAGAAGGAACTATTACCTCGAGTATTAGTGTGGTGTTGCTGGAGAGCGCAATGTAGCTAGGCGGAAGACCCCTGAGCCGGCTCCAGATCAAAACCTGCACATAGCAAAGACACGTATAATATCACAACATAAAACCTTGATAAACAAATGCATGAACATATAAAAGATATCTAGTTGCATATAACTAATCCACTCACGCTAGAAGATATTAGATCAACATATAAACTAGTTTATTCTACCAACATCACAGAGTGGACAACACAACTGCAATTCTATATTGATGTAGAAAGAGTGAGTATAACCATCAATTGCATCAACCTTTCCTTACCCCTCCAACTCCTCTCTCTCTCCCCCTTATTAACCTCTTCTGATGCCTTAGTCTAAGACTTTGCTTGATAGTCAAATAGGAAATCCTTTCAAATGTTTTGACCTCTTTCACAATGGCCCAAGCCTTGCATATATAGCATGTAGGTTTAGGGTTTCCAAGTCCTGCATGAGTTCCATTAGGCAAAAGCAGTGATGTTTCATGATTTAGTGCTCTTTCCCATTTGCATACTCCATTAGGAATTAGTAATTCCCCCAAACAGGTCGAGCTCTGATGTTTTCCTGCTTTTATGAGCTGACATAGAAGAGAATATAGGGATATTTTATTAGTCAATTTGCTCCTTTGACCGAGAGAACTTGATGTAGGTTCACTAATGTTGTTCCCGAGGTAGAAAGTAGAGTTACCTTAGGCACTAACACACCCTTAATCTTGCTGAGAAGCTTTATAAAGTAGGTTGATAGTGTCTAAACAACATTAGCTTGACAATTGGGCCTGTGAAATTGGTCATTCCTTCAGTCATCATGTCTTTGTCCTCTGAGTTCATGAGGAGGTCATTTTCCTATATAATAGTTGCCCATATGCAAATTATAAAATGTTTGTTGATATCTTTGTAAAAAAACAAATTTATAATGGTTTTATATACACTATCTACATAATTTTGGTGAATGTTAATGTAAAACAATTTTATACTATAAAATTTGGGTGAATCCTTTTTAGAAAAAATGGAAATTGGCGAATATTTTTTTTGGAAAAATAATAAAAAAATTAGCACACTTGCGAATATTAGCCCCTAATATTTTCCATGATAGGGAATATTGTAGGTCTAAAGATACCAAAGAGGAAATTCTTAGGATGACCTTGGGACATGATGAATCTTTAGAAAATTATGAGGAAAGATTCCAACTCAACTACAAAAGGGCTAGGTGCACCCTTGATCCGAAATCGCTTAAGTTATTCCTTCTTAGGGGGATCAAAGAAGATCTCCTAGAAACCTTAAACTCTCTATCAGGAGGGGACACTACCAGTTACCATATGATGATATCAACATAGTCTTTAGGAATCATTCTAGGGAAGCTAGAAAGAAGGGTAGGGCTAGTCAAGTTGTGTCCAGTTCATCCTCTTCCAACATATCCATACAAAGTGAAATTGGGAACATGTTGGAAGACTTTAAGAGTGGAATGATGCATACCCTTTCTTTGCAGGTGGACACCATGTAGATCAAGAGGAAGCAGGAGGAAGTAGAGAGAGCCTTAGCTATCTTCTGCCCTAGATGCACCAGGAGGAAACGTAGGAACAAATGTCCATTGAATCTCATAGAAATTTGCTTGGTCTATGAGGAAAACCCCTCCACAGACAAGTGCCCTTCCCTGCATGGATTAAAATTCATGTATTAGGGAACCAAAGTGATCACTAAAAGAATTTCCTACATCAATCAAAGGTGGCCTCAAGGACCTCGACCATACCATCAAGGCATGCAAGGGGCACCTTATTCATATTACAACCCTAATCAGAATACATCCATTCCCCCTTGGTTCCCTCCTACTCATCCTTTGTGGTCCACACCTTCTCCCTGGTCTTTTGCACCTCAATACCATTCCCAATCTACCAACCAACCATTTCAGCCATATGCTCCTCCACAACCTCAGTGGAATGCACTATCCCAGGGGTGGAGTCCCCCATACAAACAAGATCCAACTCTATTTCCTCCACCTCCATCTCAACCACATCTCCTATACCTTGCTCCACCTAAGCAACCTCATATGCATGCTCAAACAAATTTGAACCCAAACAAAAGATAGGCACAACAGGCCTATAGTGGACAAACATCCTGTTAGTGTCAATCAGTTCGGCCTGTCACGAGTGATCAAATATGTTCTTACAAGGTGTTGTTAGGGTGTCAAGTCAAATTTTTGTCATTTCAGTGAATCTTCAAATAAAAATTTGGTCACTGACTGTTGTGTCTAGGTCACTTCTACTCCCTTCACTTACTCATGGTTTTCATTACTCATCATGGTCATTGTCTTCTTCGAGGCATCATAGCTTCATTTAAGTGTCTTGGGTCATGAAATGGTTAAATTCATCATTTTAGGTCATGGTCTAGGGTTTCACTCCATGTGTCGTCATGATACCATATGTCAAAACAAAAGCATGTCCATCATGGTAGTTAGTGGATAAAGGGATTTAAGAGCTCAAGGAAAGAAAAATAAAGGTAAAGGTAATTTTTTATTTCAAATAAGACAATGCTGCAGTACACTACCTTGTCTCATCATTTCTCAAAGGGACATATGATGTCATGCCACTACCAAATCAAAATTAAACTTTAAAGCTACAAAGGACCATCCAAAGCATCAAAACGGTTTCATTTCAACATTCATAAGTTTAAGCATCTCCTTGGAAAGTAAATAAACATTTGGCACCTCTTATGCATCCTTCATTTTGAAGAACTCAGTGAAAATCCCTCTCCTAGGGTTTCATTATGCTTTTGGTCTCAAAATGATTTTTCTTCATTCAAGTGTTGGCATTATGATGCATGTGTTGTACTTGATGGCAACCCTCTCATAGAAGAATATCTCACTTATGTATAACTGGGTGAATCTTCAGAAGAGATATCAGATGTGACTGATGGAGGACAGCTCAAAGGAATTAGATGATGAATCTTCAGAAGAGATATCAGATGTGACTGATGGAGGACAGCTCAAAGGGATCAGATGATAGTTCTAAGTGTGACAAGTTAGCTTTGCCATCAAGTCCAAAGGGGGAGATTGTTGGCATTATGAGATAAGTGTTGTCCTTGATGGCAAACCTCACTGATGACAAATCATAGTACAGAAGGTCAGCAACAAGGAATTGATGATCAGACTATAAGAAGAAGAGAAAGTTCATACACGCAGGTTCGTTAAGCCCAAGTCGCGTGTACACGTAGGTTGGCTTCAGCAAAAGCGCGTGTATGTGGAAAAGTACCTTTGGTCCATGGCGGTTATTCCTTGGAAGTTGTGCCTATGGTTTTGGACCTTGGCGTCTCGGCGGACGTGTTGATCCCTAGTTTTGAAGTTGATGGTATTGGATTTCTATGGTTTTGGCTCTTGGTATTGAACAAGGCCTAAGGCTATATAAAGGGAAGGAAATCATTAGGCAAGTGTATCTGAAATGTCTTGAATATCTGATGAAGCATTAGATCCAGTATGCAGGGTTATGGGTTGATGATGCATTGCTTGATCTGTGCTAAGGAGAGATCTCACCGGTTGATGGAGAACTAGATCTAAGGAGAGATCGGGATCAAATGGTTTGAAATGAACTATCTTTATGATGCTTATTCTAGATCTACATACTGACGCATGTATTGTTCTATAAGTGTTATGAGTATGACTGATGTATGGTACAGCTGCAAGTTATGAGAAATTATTTTTAGATCTGTACGCGGTTTGGCTTTGATAAAAGCGCGTATACACGCGGGTTTGATTCATCGAAGTAGCGTATAAATTGTAAATCTTAATATTTGAAGTTGCAGATGGATCTGATAGTTATTACAGAGTTCTGTGTCTGCTCTGTGTTCTGGTGACTGTTGTTAACAGGGTTTCAGTGATTCAAAGTTTGATGATTGTTTTGAGCTTCAATGATAGTTATGGGTCCAGTATGAAAATTGGATGAAAAGTGGCCTTGCAGATTATGTGTTGTGCTTCAGTGTATCCAGTCTGAAAATTGATGAAACGTGGTACCTGGAGGTGAGAAGATTGTAGGCAAGCACCTACGTACTAGTATCTAAGCTAGTACAAAAGCTAAAGGAGATCTTTGGAGCATTGTAGCAGGTAGTAGCCTGCGTACTAGTAAATGGATCGGCTAGTACAAGAGCAAAGGGGGTTGTAGCTCCCGTACTGGTATAAGATTGCACCAGTACAAATATTGTAAAAGGATTTTCTTATTAAGAAGAAGATTGAGATGACTTGCAGCAGGTGGTTTTCACCCACATTGGGTTTCCACCTTATATCTTTGTATTCATGTGTGTGGCTTTTGTGTGATGATCTGTTCTATTATACTGCACCTGTTTACTGTTAATATGCTTAATAATGATCTGATGCATTTACTGAAGATTAAGCTAACTGAATTATAAGATCTCTGGATATACGCGAGTTTCATTAGACACAGTAGCGTGTACACGCGGGTTCACTTAATTGAAGTAGCGTATATGTTTTTGAGCATTTAAAAAGATTGATTGATCTGATAATACTGATTCACCCCCCCCCCCCCCCCTCTCAGTATTATTTCCAACAATTGGTATCAGAGCAGGTCCTTTGGTAGAAGCTTGATCGCTTGAAGGAGATCCGTGGAACAATGGGAAAGAAGCTTAAGAAGAAAGCTCATAAGAAGAAGAAGACATCTCAGAAGGACTATGACAGTGGGAGAGTCGATTGGGGATTAGGTATAAGAAGTTCTTCAGATTCAGAATCAGATTCAGAATTAGATTCAGAATCATTATCAGGTATGAATGTGTTATCCTCTGATGTTCTTGCTATATTTCCTTGTGAAAGTGATGGAAGTGATAGTGAAACTACTGAACATGCTTTTATGGGTGAGCAAGAAAAGTGTCAAATAGAGGCAATGTTTAGAAGGTTTGCAGACAAAGTTAAAGATCAACAAGATCTATTGAACAAAAGGGAAGAAGAAGTTACCAAACTAAAGGCCCAACTAGAAGAAGGAAACAAGGTAAGAAAGCTTCTCAAGGACAAGGAAGACCAATGTCAAAAATTGCAGCATGAAGTGACATCATTAAGAAAAGAAGTCAACGAAAGAAGCACAACCATCAAGAAACTCAAAGATAGATCCAGCTACTATGAAAATCTTGAAGCTACAATCCTCTCACTAAAAGGAGATCTTGAAGAATCAAAGAAGCAGAATACAGATCTACACCAAGCAATTGAAAAACAAGACAACGAAGTCATCAGCTTAAAATCACAGTTGGAATGTGCCTTCAGAGTTCGTCAAATTCAGCAGGATCTGTATGAAAAGCAAGAAAAAGAGATACTCAATCTAAGGCAACAAATGGAAGAAGGAAGAAAAGATGGAGAAGACATGAAGAAGCAATGTCTAGAAAAGGAGGAACAACTTCAAGCTGAGGTAAATATCTTGAAAGGTAAATTAGAAGAAAAGGATAAACTTTTGAAATTTCAAGATAGTACTAAAGCCTTGGATGATATTCTTAGTAGTCAAAGGTCTCCTGCTATCAAGACTGGTCTTGGTTTTCATGAATCTGTTGAAGGTGAATCTAGTTCACAAGGTGAGGCAAGGAACTCTAAAGAGAAATCCAAAATGATCAACAAGGAGATGAAAGGTCAATCTCATCATCAACCAAGGAAAGAAAGTCTTCAAAGAAAATCTTTTACTCCTCCTATGAATAATATTGAATGTTATGTATGTCATAATCTTGGACATGTTGCAGCTAGATGTAGAAGAAGAAGAGTTCAAGACTATTATGCGGACAGGTCATCTCAATCAAGGTACTTTAATGGATATTGCTTTGCTTGCAATATGTATGGTCACAAAGCTGCTGATTGCTACAGAAGGAACATGAAACATGTTAGATGTTATGCATGTAACAAGCTTGGACATATAGCAAAGGAATGCAGGAACAAAGGATGGACATCACACCGAAAGGAGAAAACCTCATCACACTTGAAGATATGGAGGAAGAAGGAAGTACAGTCAGCACAATGTACTGAGACACAGCACAGCACAGACATATCAGACTCAGGGGGAGCTGAAAGTGTAAACCTTCAGTGTCCTGAATCTCATACGCAAGTTCCTTAAAGGGAAGTCGCGTATATACGCGAGTTAGACACTGCAAAGTCGCGTATATGTCAGTCTGAAGAAAAGCAGTGGGGACAGGCTCAGAAAAGGGATCTGATATGATTCAGTCCATTATTTGCTCTATTGGTTAATAGCTACAGTCTGCTGAGGATGTGTGGAAATGTTTTGTTACTTGTATTATGTCTGGAAGTGTTTTGATCCTAACTTGAGGATGAAGATGTTTTGATGCTTACTGCTGATATATGCATGATCAGATCTAACAAATGGCACTGGTTGAGGGGGAGCATATGCCTTTAGTAATTCATTGTTGGCATTATGGTTAATAATCCTTGGTGATGATTCTTATATGGATAAATGATATATCTTGCTATGATATGATGTTGTGAGTTGTCTATGATAAACTCTCATATGATTCTTGAGGTTACATAGTTGATGTTCAGATCAGATTTATGGATGATTCTTTGATGATGCATATATGGTGCTTACATGGTGATCTTCATAAGGACAAGAAGAAGTACAAAGCTTGAATATACATCTTCCTCACTTGATGATGGGTCACTCATATACTGCTGTTGTCATATGCATAAAAATCATACAGTTATGATGCAGGCACTCTTGTGGATAAGGATTGTTGCTGTTGATGATATCAAGAAGAGCTTGAGCTCAAGATACATAATGCTGATACATGGACGACTACTCAAAGTTGCTTTATTGAAGACATGGTGATGAGTTCTTATCTATATGATGATAGGTTTATACTTACATATGTTAATTGATGCAGATGTTCCCAAGTAATGATACTTGGATCATGTAGAGCTTGATGAAATGGCTATGGTGGTTTCACACATGATACAATGTGAATGACTCTGAATTCTGTTCAAAGGGATGAATTGATGCAGACATACCTTGTTATAGGTTGATGACCTATTCTCTACAGGACATTTACAGGTTGCTGATATGGAAATTTGTGTACGCGTGTTGTTTAAAGGATATCCGCGTGCATACGCCGTTTTACAAGGGGATAGTCGCGTATATGGTGTACGCGTGTTGCGTAAGGGATATCTGCGTATATACGCTTGTTTATGTGTATACAGACGCGTATATGGAGATTTGAAGGAAATCAGCAGGGACAGATGTTGGTTGCAGAAAGTCTGATATAGGTCTGACAGAGATCATCTGGCACAGGTTCAGGGGGAGCAGATAATCTTCCAATGATGCATTGTTGGCATTATCTTAAAGCTTTTGGTTCTAGTTCACATTTGGTGTTGATTTCAGGAGGAACAAAGGCGAAAGGAGAACAGAAGGATCTCTTGGTTGCTGATCTGAATGGTGATTATCAGATGCTGCTGGTGACTTTCATAAGTCTTGGTCTAGTTATTTCGTCTCTATGTCATATATCTCTTTTGTGGTATCTCTTTCATGGTGTCAAGGTCATGTAACGGCCTATTTTGGTTTCCCCACTATGCCTGGGATGATTGATGCAATGTGATTGGTTGTCATATGTAAAATTTTGATGTATTCCCACTTGGTTGGGTGGATGAGTCAATTTTTGTATATCCTCACTTAGTTGAGAGATGGATGTATGTATGAGTCCTAAGTGATAGGAAGGTCCTTTATGATGTATAGAGTCATGTTCTTCTTGAAGAACATCTTTTGCAGATCTTGCCTACAGTCAGGAAGAGCATGTACAACACACTTCAGCGGTACAGAGATTCAGCATGTACTCAGGGGGAGCATGAACAGATTGGTACACCTTGGCATATACAAAGGGGGAGACTATTCAGAGATTTCAGCAGGTACTCAGGGGGAGTATGGACAGTGGAATGATTCAGCAAAGGAAGAGAATATCTTGGTCCACCCTTTGCCCTTGATGTCAAAGGGGGAGAGTGATTTGGTGTTGTTGCCATCAAGTCCAAAGGGGGAGATTGTTGGCATTATGATGCATGTGTTGTACTTGATGGCAACCCTCTCATAGAAGAATATCTCACTTATGTATAACTGGGTGAATCTTCAGAAGAGATATCAGATGTGACTGATGGAGGACAGCTCAAAGGAATTAGATGATGAATCTTCAGAAGAGATATCAGATGTGACTGATGGAGGACAGCTCAAAGGGATCAGATGATAGTTCTAAGTGTGACAAGTTAGCTTTGCCATCAAGTCCAAAGGGGGAGATTGTTGGCATTATGAGATAAGTGTTGTCCTTGATGGCAAACCTCACTGATGACAAATCATAGTACAGAAGGTCAGCAACAAGGAATTGATGATCAGACTATAAGAAGAAGAGAAAGTTCATACACGCAGGTTCGTTAAGCCCAAGTCGCGTGTACACGCAGGTTGGCTTCAGCAAAAGCGCGTGTATGTGGAAAAGTACCTTTGGTCCATGGCGGTTATTCCTTGGAAGTTGTGCCTATGGTTTTGGACCTTGGCGTCTCGGCGGACGTGTTGATCCCTAGTTTTGAAGTTGATGGTATTGGATTTCTATGGTTTTGGCTCTTGGTATTGAACAAGGCCTAAGGCTATATAAAGGGAAGGAAATCATTAGGCAAGTGTATCTGAAATGTCTTGAATATCTGATGAAGCATTAGATCCAGTATGCAGGGTTATGGGTTGATGATGCATTGCTTGATCTGTGCTAAGGAGAGATCTCACCGGTTGATGGAGAACTAGATCTAAGGAGAGATCGGGATCAAATGGTTTGAAATGAACTATCTTTATGATGCTTATTCTAGATCTACATACTGACGCATGTATTGTTCTATAAGTGTTATGAGTATGACTGATGTATGGTACAGCTGCAAGTTATGAGAAATTATTTTTAGATCTGTACGCGGTTTGGCTTTGATAAAAGCGCGTATACACGCGGGTTTGATTCATCGAAGTAGCGTATACATTGTAAATCTTAATATTTGAAGTTGCAGATGGATCTGATAGTTATTACAGAGTTCTGTGTCTGCTCTGTGTTCTGGTGACTGTTGTTAACAGGGTTTCAGTGATTCAGAGTTTGATGATTGTTTTGAGCTTCAATGATAGTTATGGGTCCAGTATGAAAATTGGATGAAAAGTGGCCTTGCAGATTATGTGTTGTGCTTCAGTGTATCCAGTCTGAAAATTGATGAAACGTGGTACCTGGAGGTGAGAAGATTGTAGGCAAGCACCTACGTACTAGTATCTAAGCTAGTACAAAAGCTAAAGGAGATCTTTGGAGCATTGTAGCAGGTAGTAGCCTGCGTACTAGTAAATGGATCGGCTAGTACAAGAGCAAAGGGGGTTGTAGCTCCCGTACTGGTATAAGACTGCACCAGTACAAATATTGTAAAAGGATTTTCTTATTAAGAAGAAGATTGAGATGACTTGCAGCAGGTGGTTTTCACCCACATTGGGTTTCCACCTTATATCTTTGTATTCATGTGTGTGGCTTTTGTGTGATGATCTGTTCTATTATACTGCACCTGTTTACTGTTAATATGCTTAATAATGATCTGATGCATTTACTGAAGATTAAGCTAACTGAATTATAAGATCTCTGGATATACGCGAGTTTCATTAGACACAGTAGCGTGTACACGCGGGTTCACTTAATTGAAGTAGCGTATATGTTTTTGAGCATTGAAAAAGATTGATTGATCTGATAATACTGATTCACCCCCCCCCCCCCCCCTCTCAGTATTATTTCCAACATCAAGTGAGAAAACCCCTAGTTTTTATGTTCCGTAATCCCCACACATACCTTATATACCCCTCCCAACTATTTCCCATGCCCATTCCCTTCATTTCCCCTAATTTTTCCTAAACTCTAGCTCAATGCTGCGTTTTTGCAAATTTCTAGGCTAGGACTAGGTTTTGGACTTTTTCACACCTTTCCCTCACTATTTTCAAGAAATTACACCTCCTTACACTCCCTAACATCTATCCCTACCACAAAAAATTTCCCCAGAATCTAGAAAGCCCCTAACCCCTTCATTCCCCTCCATCTACAAGACTGTCTCAAATCCCTTGTTTTCTTAAAACTAAACCCTAATTCTTCCTCCTAGTGAGCTAGGGTTTCACCTTGGCAGAAAAGGACACACAAAATGACAAGAATAAATACAAAAATGGAGGACATGTATGAATATTTTAGCCATCTAACATCAAAGAGATTAGTGAGAGGTCATTTGCGGCACACAAGGACGATTTTGCTTCAAAGTGTGTTTCTGACCAAATGGAGATGAAATTGACAAAAGTGGAAGAGGTTTTTGTCAATAATATATCAAGGGAAAACAATGTCCTTTGGGCTTTACATAGGTATCATATATTGGGAGATATGCAACTTTCTTGGAGACCTATGTCAGAAAATAAAAAAAATTCAAGTTAATTACTTGTTTTTAGATATGATTTTATGGCACATATTCTGAGAAAATTAAAATGAATTTCTAGAAAATGAGAGAAATTTTCATCACAACATCCTTATGTACAAAAACCTCTCTTAGTTTTCGAAAAAGTATTATGGTTAAAGAGATATAGCTCCATATTTGAGCTCTATTTTTGCAGAAAAACCCAAAATTTTGAGCTTGCCAAAAACGCAACGCAATGTGTTTTTTCCTCAGAGGACCAAATGACAAGTGTCTTGAATTTTTGGAAAGCTGATTCCCTCCTTTCAAAACCCATTTCCTCATATTTTTCAGACAGATCTCCGACTTTGAGAAAAATGACAAAAAAATGGGTCAAAAATCAATATTTTCCCCTCTTTTTCACAGGCGCTGCGCTTTTGGAGACATCTTGGGAGAATCAATTTTTGAAGTCGTTCCCATAGGTCATTTTCAAAAATTCAAGATGTTATGGAAGCTTGACATGCAAGGATAGTTGAATGTTCTCTCATATTTCAAATTTTACTTCAGTAAGGCACCTAAAAGTGGCCTCAAAGTTGGAGCTACGCTTTTGCAATTTTCTGAGTTTTCAGTTAAAAAATTCCATTCTGTAATTTCTCAGATTTCTAACTTGACTTGGTCAAAGGTAAGTTAATGATGTAACTTCAGTAGTTCGAAGTCTAGATGATGTAATCATGAAAATTAGGCATTACACGTTGTTTTTATGGTTAATTAGGCCTCATAAATGAAGCAAAACTCAAATCAAAGTCTAACAGAAGAGTTTGTTTTTGACTTTCTCACTCTCACTTGTTCGTTGAGAGATTCTTAGAAAATGTTCCACCACTTAGGGATTTGAACCATGAAGGTGGGGAGAATTTTTGTTTGAGTCTATATGTTTCATTTCTCATTCATAGAGAAGGGTTGGAATTCAGAGGATCAGAATTGTATCTTATGCTTTCATACAGTTAATCAATGAGGAGTTGCAACTATTTTTCAGGAATACTTGTGCAATGAGTTTGTGGTGTTGTTTACTTTCTATTTTAGTTTCTTATGAATGAATTCATATCTCTTAACATGTTTTTATTTCCTCAATGATTTTCCTTACAGTTATGTAGGTATAATTCTTTAGATTCAAAGCTCTGTTTCTGTGGAAAATCATTTTTATGTATCCCTTCTTCTCGATTAATGAATTCATGCTAATACATGATCATTATGATTTATTAAGCTTTCAGACCTATACTACATTAACCAAAGCTTAAGTTCACCACAAAAACTTGTTATCTGACTTCTCTTTATGCCTGCTATTACAAGATTTAATACCTTGACCTAATTGTTTGCTCTCATCCCTAGTCCAACAACTTAAAAACCCTAAATTTCCAAACACTCAAACAAAACCTATACATCTAGTCTAAAATGCATTTCTTTTCTAGTCATTGAGTGAGAAATCCTTAGAGAGATCCCTCTCTGGTTTAGTAGGGCTAGCTGTTGAATTGCAAGTGGTTTGAAGTTACCTCTTTCGATCTCCTCCTCAGCCTAGGAAATTGTAGGGGATAAAATTTTGGCACTGTTGTCGGGGAAATGAAAGATCATATCTTCCCTAGGAAAGAAAGACAAAGATCAGATCTAATTGCTGATGGTGAACAGTGATTAGACATAAGAAAGGTTGTGCATTTTTCACCTGGTGAATCCAATGTCGAAGAATCCAAAGGTTTATAATTCTCATGGCGACTCCAATGTTCAAAAACCAGTAGTTTGAAAAACTTCTTGGTGACTTAAATATTTTCAAAATGGATTCAACTACTCGAAGGTATGCTCCTATGAATCGAGCTCATATTCCTGGCTTTCCAAATTGTATTCCTTGTATAGATTGACAAATCGGGTTGCAAAATTTTAAAGGTCAGGATGGAGAAGATGCTAGTTTCCATTTGGTGCAATTTCATTTTCATATTCACAAATTAAAGACTAAGTTTCCTGAAGATTGTCTGATGAATATCTTCATGGCTACCTTGGAGGAAATAACAAGGAAATGGTATGAGAGTCTACCATCTTCTAGTTTATATTCTTAAAGTATTTTCATTCAGTTTTTTTTCAACATTATCAAAGCTACAATTTTTCCTTGTCAATGGTGGATAGATGATGTGAGATTTCTAAAAATTTCATTAATTTCTTGAAAATTAGTATGGGGATGAAGAATGTATGGAAATAAGATATATTATAAGCCCTTTATGATTTTTCCTCCTAATAAGAATTAGCAGCTTCCTCCTTGGATGAGATAGACTGGGAACAAAATAGAGAAAGGACTATTTTTTGATATTGAAAATGAAAATCACCAAGCCAATATTGATTTCTATAAAACTCAATCTTCTACTCTATCTCAAGATGAAATAGATCAGCTCTTGAAAAACCATGTTACACCTCAAGTTAAGGCAGGTTTGCAAAGCTCACACAGTCAAGAATGTGTAAGAGAAATTTCTTCCATTATTGAGAATGAAGATCTAGGTTTAAATGATGATAGTCATAAGACTGATGAAACTATACAAGAAGTTGTTGTGAGTAAGCCAATTTGTGATGTATATTTCCTACAAGGAGATCAGCTAACAGGGATTGTTTTTTTCATGAAGAGGATAGGGCTGAAATGTTTAATAATCTTGAAGAATGTGTTCTATTGAAAGATGATTTAGACTATGAATTGGAAGAGTATGAGTCATAGATAGATAGTATGCTAGAGATAGAATAAGAGTTTCTCATTCTTGAAGAATTTTCAGCCAACACTTAGGTAGCAGAAAGCCATACTTCCCTATGCCTTCCTATGGATCAACAACCAAGTATTCTTTTAGATCAAAATGAAAGGAGTACTTCTATTTTTGCTAGCTTCCAAGACAAGGTAACAGTTCAGATTGTTAAGGATCCTTACACTGATTTGTTGCATCCATCTAGGAAGATAAATTTTCTTATATTATGGATCATGAGCACATGTTCAGTGAACACTTGGAGTGGTCAATATTTTGTTTTTTTTGCCTTCTCAAGGAAAGTACGAGCATGATTCAAGTAACCACTTGCTGGATTGGTTACACTGGAGGGATCATTACACATGATTGTATATACATCTTCAGCAGGTGGCAGGTTATCATCAGGATTTGAAGCCTGAGGTAAGGGCCCTAAGATCCCGATGGTCTCCTACCATAAGCAAGTTTAGTCAGTTTTAGAGTTTTTTTCAAGTTCAGTTAGTCAGCTAGTTTTCAGTTTTCAGTTTGGTCTTTTTGCATTTTGACTCCATGCCCAATGAATAAGGCTACCTGGTTTACGATGTTATTGACACCTCCAAGGAGATGCCATCCCCAACTGGAGCCAATGTTAGTGTTAGTGAGTTCAGCCTATCACCAGTGATCAAATATGCTCTTACAAGGTGTTGTTAGGGTGTCAAGTCAAATTTTTGTCATTTCAGTGAATCTTCAAATAAAAATTTCGCCACTGGCTGTTGTGTCTAGGTCACTGCTACTCCCTTAACTTACTCATGGTCTTCATCACTCATCATGGTAATTGTCTTCTTCAAGGCATCATATCTTCATTTAAGTGTCCTGGGTCATGAAATAGTTAAATTCCTCATTTTAGGTCATGGTCTAGGGTTTCACTCCATGTGTCGTCGTGATACCATATGTTAAAACAAAAACATGTTCATTATGTGATTTAGTGGATAAAGGGAGTTAGAAGCTTAGGGAAAGAAAAATAAACGTAAAGGTAATGTTTTATTTCAAATAAGACAATGCTGCAATACACTACCTCGTCTCATCATTTCTCAAAGGGACATATGATGTCATGCCACTACCAAAGAAAAAATCAACTTTCAAGCTCAAAGGACCATCCAAAGCATCAAAATGGTTTCATTTTAGCATTAAAAAGTTTAAGCATCTCTTTGGAAAGTAAATAAACATCTGGCACCTCTTATGCATCCTTCATTTTGAAGAATTCAGTGAAAATCCCTCTCTTAGGGTTTCACTGTGCTTTTGGTATCCAAATTATTTTGCTTCATTGTAGTGATAAAAATCCTATTTTTTATCTTCCATAACCCCCAAACATACCTTGTATACCCATCCCAACCATTTCCCATACCCATTCCCTTCATTTCCCCTAATTTTCCCTAAACCCTAGCTCAATGCTGCTTTTTTGCAAATTTCTAGGCTAGGACTGTGTTTTGGACCTTTTCACACCTTTTCCTCACTATTTTCAAGAAATTACACCTCCTTACAGTCCTTAACATCTATCCCTACCACCCAAAATTTTTCCATGTATTTAGAAATCCCCTAACCCCTTCATTCCCCTCCATCTACAAGAATGTCTCAAATCCCTTGTTTTCCTAAAACTAAAACCTAATTCTTCCTCCTAGTGAGCTAGGGTTTCAACTTGGAAGTAGAGGCCACACACACTGACAAGAAGAATTATAATAATGTTGGACATGTCTGAATATTTTAGCCATCTAACATCAAAGAGATCAGTGCCTCACAAACTCATTAAGAGGTCATTTGCAGCACACAAGGACGATTTTGCTTCAAAGTGTGTTTCTGACCAAATGAAGATGAAATTGACAAAAGTGGAAGAGGTTTTTGTCCATAATATACCAAGGGACAAAAATATATTTGGAGATATGCAACGTTTTGTAGACCTATGTGAGAAAATAAAAAAATTTCAAGTTAATTTCCCGTTTTAGTCATGATTTTGTGGCACAGGTTCCGAAACAATGAAAATTAATTTACAAAAATTGATAGAGGTTCTTAGTAAAAACATCCTTATGTACAAAAGCCTCACTTATTTTTCCATAAATAATTATTGTTAGATAGATATAGCTCCATCGTTGAGCCTTAGTTTTGTAGAAAAACCCAACATTTTGACCCTGCCAAAAAGAGGCACTACGCTTTTTCCTCAGAGCACCAAATGACAAATGGATTGCATTTTTGGAAATATGATGCCCTCATATCAAAACCAAATCCTCATATTTTCCAGATAGGGCTCAAATTTTGAGAAAAATGAGAAAAAGTGGTAAAAAATCAACATTCTGCACCTCTTTTTCACAGGCTTTGCGCTTTTGGAGACATTTGGGGAGAATCAATTTTTGAAGCCCTTCTCATGGGTTATTTGTAAAAATTCAAGATTTTATGAAAACTAGATAGGCAAGGATAGTTGACCATTCTCTCATATTTCAAATTTGACTTCAGAAAGGCACCTAAATGTGGCCTCAAAGTTGGCGCTAGGCTTTTGCAATTTTCTAGGTTTTCAATTAAAAAATTCCACTGTGTAATTTCTTAGATTTCTAGTGTTATGAAACTAGCTCACAAAAATATAGAAAAGATAGATCAATGCCTTATAAATCAGCCTCTTCGAGGGGGAATCCTCCTTTACATTACATAAATGAACAATTCTTGGATGATACAAATGACAATAACTCATTTCTATATATAGGAGTCTAAGTGGTCCCAATATAATAAGAGCCTACATAACAATAATATTGTAAGGGAACAACAATAATAATAGTGGACTTATATGGGGCACAATAATAAAAACATGGGGAATACATGGGCACAACAATACCATAATTTGGTTGTACTAAGAACAATAAGCGGCTACACTGGTAGTATAGGGATCTAACATGCCCCTCTCCTTCAAAAAGTGTTGTCCTCAACGCTTGAGTCGTTCTAGATGCTCCTGTATAAAATTCTCATCCTCCCATGTGGAATCTTCAGCGTGTAAGTTCTTCCACTTGACGAGATACTTTGAAATTGATCGATTTCATAGCTGTCAGGTTCTTGTTTCCATGACTGATTTAGGTTCAAATATGCTTTTTCCTTCCTTGTCAAATTCTGACAATATTGTTTAAACTGGGACCTTGTCACCCATAACCTTATTTAAGCATGAATCATGGAAAACTAGGGGTGCTCAGGAAGATGCAGGAAGCTCCAATTTGTATGCCATGGTACCAATCTTTTGCAACACTTTATAAGTACCATAGTAGTTTGGTGATAATTTATTATCCTTCTTAGCTTGCTTGAGGGACATTTGTTTGTATGGTTGTAGTCATAAAAATACCCAGTCGCTTATGTCAAAACTTCTTTGGCTGGGATGTTGATTTTCCTATTGTTTCATTCGATTCTACGCCAAGGTGAGGTTATCCTTTAAAAGTTGGAGAAATTTTTGTTGATGCTCGATGTGATCTTTCACTGCTTGAACCTTTTTCTTCTTGATGTGTCCTTCTATCTTGAGAGTTTGAGGAGTGGTAATTCCTGCCAATACACTACAAGATATGGTTAGATTCATTTATTCTTTCTTTGGGGTTGGGTCCCATTGAATATCCTTTTCTTTTAACGTTTCTTGATCCTTTTCTTCCTGATATTTCACAACTTCAATCTCCTTCTTCTTGATATGTCCTTCAATCTTGAGAGTTTGAGGAGTGGCATTTCCTACCAATGTAGTACAAGATATGGTCATATTCATTTTTTCTTTCACTAGGCTTGGTTCTTGGTGTATATCCTCTTCTTTTAAAGTTTCTTGATCCTTTTCTTCCTCGTCCTCACAGTCTATGTAAAATAATTTCTTCTCAGCACACTTATGATCTTTAATGTATTTTCTATCACAATTGTAACAAAGCCCTTTTGATATTTTTTCTTCCAATTGTCGTGGTGTCAACCTTGTAGGTTGTGGAAGGCTAGGAGAAAAAACACTTCCATATTTATAGTTGTTAGTGGTAGACTTGTTGCCATAATTTTTCTTTCCACTTTTCTTGCCAACCTGTATGCCTTCTCCAATGAATTAGGTTCCAAAAGGCGAACCTCATGTTGGATGTTATATTTTAAAGTCCCTATGAAGACATGAATCCTCTGCTTCTCTGGAATACCATTTACCCTTATATTCAAATTTTGGAATTCCTTAATGTGCTCTGCCATTGAACCCTTTTGTTTGAGATTTACCAATTGGCTAAAGAAGGTGTTGCTCTTTGTCTCCTCATAATGTGCTATCATTTCCTCCGTGAAAATTGATCAGGTGACAAGTTCTTTACGAGAACAAATCCCTTTATACTGTACAAATTGATTCGGTCCTAAATATAAAGATGAAATAGGATAATTTTAGGGGCGAATGTTCGCCCTTTGGCAAAATTAAGGGGTTTTAAATTTTTAGTGGGCGAATATTTTGTATCATAGTACATTTTTACAAATCACCTCAAATAGCCCACCTTATTTTAAGGGAGAGGGTAAAAAAAGTAAATTTAGCCCTTGAAATTAGGACTTACAACCTTCCATTCGCCCATTTTCAAGAATAGGTTTTATTTAAGTGAATCCATTCGCCCATTTTCAAGAATAGGTTTTATTTAAGTGAATCCTATGGGCCAAATACCATATTTATAAAAGAGGTATGGTAAATTAATAAAAATACAAATAAATGAGAGGTATGGTAAATAAATAAAACATTTTTTATATTTACTCCATAAGTCACCTTATATACATGTCAGGGTGTAAACAAATAAAAATATAAGTAAAGTGGAGGTATGGTAAATAAATAAAACTTCTTTTTATACTTACTCAAAAGGTATGGTAAATAAATAAAAATATAAATAAACTAGACGTATCGTAAATAAATAAAACCTCTTTTTATATTTAGTCCATAACCCTCGTTCTATTTATGAAGGCTCAAGAAAGAGGTTTTATTTAAGTGAATCCTATGGGCCAAATACCATATTTGTAAAGGAGGTATGGTAAATTAATAAAAATATAAATAAACGAGAGGTATGGTAAACAAATAAAATATTTTTTTATATTTACTCCATAAGTCACCTTATATTTACTAACACTCAAAAAATGGGTTATATTTAGGTGAAACCTATGGCCAAAATACTATGGGGAAAATACCATGGACTAGATTATTATTAATAACATGCAAAAAACCATTATTAACCCTAATATTAGAATTAATAAAAATAAAAATGGCACATGGTATTGACCCATGGTATTCACCTGGAATGTAGGCTATTTAAATGGGGGAATTAAACCAGCATGTAGCCTATGCTAAGATTCACTAGGACTTTACACAGTTTTATTATTTAGTGAAAGACTCGCCAAGATCTTACAAGATTTTATAATTGAGTAAAATATTCGCCATGCCTGGTGAGAGATTCGCCAAAAAATTATATATACATATTATATTATTGATAAAATCGCCTTCCATTTTTCCTATATACCATGGAGATTCGCCCATTTATTATATTTATAAATTTAGGGGGGGTTCTTAAAATTTTCCCTATGCAATATGTACCTTTTGTAACAGTTTCACATCATGTAGATCAAAATATTGCTTCATTTGTAGTATCCATGTTACCAGATCCTTGCCATCAAACTTCCTCATATCTCTTTTTCTCGCTTTTAGGAGCTCGAACTTGAAGCAAATGTAACTCTGTAGTTTCAACTCTCCAAATTATGAAATTATGACCTGTGGTATCCCTCTGCGTCCTCTTTCCAATGCCATCAATCTGATCAAATTTGGATTCTCCAAGAAACAGTTATGCTCAATCTCCCAAGATGACTCGATTATATACTTTTTCAGTAGAGTGAACTTGTATGATGTTCCACGTGTCACTGTTTCAACCTTAGGACATGAAACTGATACATAGAACACTACAGTCCATCCTCTTTCTCTAACTTCTTACGAAATTTCAATCTGATTCTCAGAGACAAAGTTATGATGATTTCCCCAAGGTCACATGTTTGGGATGTAATTCGGGAGCCTGCATAAACCCTAAATGTCTTGGACCATGTCTCTGACAATATAGCTAAACAAGGTCTGAAATTTGGGCCCAAGCTTCAACAAGATTTCGCCTCAAATGGGTTTTAATTTCATAGTCCGAACCTTAGTATAGAAAATGTTATAGAAAACAATTCCACGATGACCTGTTTGAGATGGAATTCTGGAGCTTGCACAAACCCTAACTTCCTCAGTCATATGTCTGAAAATATAGCGAGAAAAGCTCTGAAATTTAGACCAGAGGTTCAAGGAGATTTATTATCAAATGCATTTTTTTTTAGCTTTTGAAACTTTGTATAGAAAAAGGTATAGCGAGAATGTCATGATGACCTGTTTGGGGCAGCGAAACCCTAGAATCTAAAGCTTTGATACCAAATGTTATGAAACCAACTCACAAAAAGATAGAAAATATAGAACAACGCCTTAGAAATCTACCTCTTGAGGGGGAAACCTCCTTTACATTACATAAATGAACAATTCTTGGATGATACAAATGACAATACGTCCTTTCTATATATAGGAGTCTAAGTGGTCCCAATATAATCAGAGCCTACATAACAATAATATTGTAGGGGCACAACAATAACAATAGTGAGCTTCTATGGGGTACAATAATAGCAACATGGGGACTACATGGTCACAACAATACCGTAAGGGGGTTGCATTAATAACAATAAGGGGCTACACTAGTAGTGTAGGGACCTAACATCTAGTTTGACTTGCTCAAAGGTAACTTAATGATGTAACTTCAGTAGTTCGAAGTCTAGATGATGTAATCATGAATAAATAGGCATGATATGTTTTTTTTCATGGTTAATTAGGCCTCATAAATAAAGAAAAATTCAAATCAAAGTCTAAGAGAAGAGTTTGTTTTTTACTTTCTCACTCGCACTTGTTGGTTGAGAGATTCTTGGAAATTGTTCCACCACTTAGGGATTCGACCCTTGAAGGTGGGGAAATTGTTTGTTTGAGTCTATATGTATCATTTCTCATTCAGAGAGAAGGGTTGGAATTTAGAGGAGAGGACTTGTATCTTATGCTTTCATACAGTTAATCAAGGAGCAGTTGCAACTATTTTTCAGGAATACTTGTGCAATGAGTTTGTGGTGTTGTTTCCTTTCTATTTCAGTTTCTTATGAATGAATTCATCTCTCTTAACATGTTTTTCTTTCCTCATTGATTTTCCTTACAGTTATATAGGAAAAATTCTTTAGATTCAAAGCTCTGTTTTTGTGGAAAATCTTTTTTATGTATCCCTTCTTCTAGATTAATGAATTTATGCTAATACATGCTCATTATGATTTCTTAAGATTTCAAACCTATGCTCCATTGACCAAATCTTAAGTTCACCACAAAACATTGTTATCTTGCTCCTCTTTATGCCTACAACTACAAACTTTAATACCTTGACCTAATTGCTTGCTCTCATCCCTGGTCCAGCAACTTAAAAACCCTAAATTTCCAAACACTCAAAAAAAACCTATACATCTAGTCTAAAATCCATTTCTTTTCTAGTCATTGACTCAGAAATCCTTAGAGAGATCCCTCTTTGGTTTAGCAAGGCTAGCTGCTAAACTGCAAGTGGTTTGAAGTTACCTCTTTTGATCTCCTCCTCAGCATGGGACATTGTAGGGGATAACACATCCTACCCTGCTTATGCTGTGGAAATTCATGAAATTAACCTCAGGTCTGGAAGAGTGCTTCCAAATAACCAACCTTCATCTCCACTCAAGGAGCGTGAAGAGGAAAAAGAGGAAAGTGTCCCTCAAGAAAATCCACCTCCTTTTCCTAAGAGATTAACCCATCCTATCCAGCACACCCCAAAGAGACTGAACTTATGGGTGAGTTGAAAAATCAGTGTATCAAAATCCCACTTCTCCAAGCTATCAAAGATGTCCCCATCTACAAAAAGTTAATCAAGGAGAAGTGTTTCAAACATCTCAGAAGGTGAAAGAAAGATACCCCTACCATTAATGTCATTGGGCAACTGTCTGACTTAACGCTGGGGGGGGGGGTGATTTTCCAAAAGTATCTAGATCCTGGAAGTCTTGTAGTAGATGTACACATCGATGGCACCATTGTCCCCCATACCTTGATCAGCCTTGGGGTTGCCATCAATGTGATGACTAAGGAGACTATGCTTAAATTGAATCTCCAGGGAACATTAAGAAAGACCACAACATTCTTGCAGCTTGCGGATAGATCCACAGTAACTCCTAAGGGAATTTTTGAGGATATTATGGTATCCATTAATTCATGGGAATACCCTACCGACTTCTTAGTTATCCAACCTAAGAACAAGTTCAATGGTTATCCTCTCATCCTTGGGAGACCATGGTTATCAACTTCCGATGCTTACATAAGTTGCAGGGCTGGGAATATGACCATTAAAAATGGCATCTGTCCAAGCAATTGGTCTTATACCCTCTTTCTATCTCTAGAGTATGACTTACCTTTATGGTTAGAAGATGAGGAAGAAGATGAAGTCTACTCTTCCCCAATCTATACCCTAGATGCTACTATAGGAAGGGGGCAACCTGATGAAGACGACCTGATTGAACACATCCTCCAAAATCAATCCCCCAACACCATGTCCCTTGAGGAGTTAGTAAAGGAAGCCAAAGATGACCCTCGAATTGATCTATGCTTAGCTGACTCAAACCCTACTCATGTTAAGATGATAGAATTCTGTGTTGAAAGAGCATTGAAGGTCAACCCCTCTCTCTTTTTACACCAAGAAGAGGAGTTATGTGACATGCTAAGAAATAATTTGGATGCCTTTGCTTGGAGTTACAAGGAAATGAAGGAGTTCACCCTTCGGCATGTACTCACCACATTTACATCAAGGAAGGTTGCAAGCCAGTTCACGAACCTCAGAGGAAAATGAACTGAACCCTCAAGGATATAGTCAAAGAAGAACTGCAGAAGTTGTTGGATGCAAGGTTCATTTACCCCATCTCAGATAATGAGTGGGTGTCTCCTTTGGTTCTAGTTCTAAAGATAAATGGGAAGTGAAGGATCTGTGTGTATTACCTAGATTAAACAAAGCCACAAAAAATGACCATTTCCCTCTACCTTTCATGAACCAAGTATTAGATGGTCTGGAAGGAAAGAAGTTATTCTCTTTCCTAGATGGATTTAGTGGTTACAATCAAATCCAGATCAACCCAGAGGACTAGGATAAAACCACCTTCACCTGTCCATGGGGTACCTTTTCTTATACGGTCCTTCCTTTTGGTTTATGCAATGCCCCTGCCACTTTCTAGAGAGCAAGTCTGAGCATATTTGCAGAGCTAGTCCATGATTTTGTGGAAATTTATATGGATAATTTCACCCCCTATGGGTGCGATTTCCTGGAGGCTCTCTGTTATGAAACCAGCTCAAGAAAATATAGAAAAGATAGATCAACACCTTAGAATTCAGCCTCTTCTAGGGGGAAACCTCCTTTACATTACATAAATGAAAAATTCTTCGATGATACAAATGACAAAACCTCCTTTCTATATATAGGAGTCTAAGGAGTCACAATATAATCCAGCCGACCTAACAATAATAATATAAAGCCACAAAAATAACAATAGAGGGATTCTATGGGGCACAGAAATAACAACATGGGGGTAATAGGGGCACAACAATATAAATAAGGGGTATAACTACAATAGTAATGGGGTAATCACTAGTATTATAGGGACCCAACATGCCCCTCTCCTTCAAAAAAGTGTTGTCCTCAATGCTTGAGTAGTTCTGGATACTTCTGCATAAAATTCTCATCCTCCCATGTGGAATCTTCAGCAGATAAGTTCTTCCACTTGATAAGATACTCTGAAATTGATCGATTTCGTAGCTGTCGAGTTCTTGTTTCTGTGACTGCTTCCAGTTCCAATATAATTTTTCCTTCCTCATCAAGTTTTGGCAATATTGTTTTCACTGGGAGCTTGTCGCCTATAACCTTCTTTAAACATGAAACATGGAAAACTGGGTGCAATCGAGAAGCTGCAAGAAGCTCCAATTTGTATGCCATAGTACCAATCTTTTGCAACACCTTGTACGGACCATAATACTTTGGTGATAATTTATTATCCTTCTTAGCTTGCTTTAGGGACATTTTCTTATATGGTTGTAGCCGTAGGAATACCCAATCACCTACATCAAAACTTCTTTCACTGCGATGTTGATCTGCCTGTTGTTTCATTCTATTTGGTGCCAACACGAGGTTATCCTTTAAGAGTTGGAGGACTTGTTGTTGATGTTTGATGTGATGTTCCACTGCCTGAACCTTAGAATTTTCTCTTAAATATGATGTGATGGATGGTGGTTGATACCCATAAAGTGCCATAAATGGGGTCATTTTTGTTGCTGTATGGAAGGAAGTGTTATACCACCATTCAGCCAGAGGCAACCATTTGACCCATTGTGTCTGTTTATCAGATACAAAGCAACGAAGATATCCTTCCAAACATTTGTTTACTATCTCAGTTTGCCCATCAGATTGAGGATGATAAGATGAGCTATGAGCTAACTGAGTACCAAGACAAGAAAATAATTCTGTCCAAAAATTTCCAGTGAAAATGGGATCTCTGTCACTTACAATAATCTTTGGGTTTCCATGTAGCTTTTGAATTGTTTCCATAAATGCAGTAGAAACTGTACTGGCTTTAAATGGATGTGATAATGCACAAAAGTGTGCATACTTGGTAAGTCTGTCAACTACCACCATGATGACACTCTTTCCCTCAGACTTGGGTAAACCTGTGATAAAATCCATTGAAACCTCCTCCCAACGTTGGCTTGGAATGGATAAAGGTTGTAATAGACCCGGTGTCTTAATTGTTTCAACTTTATTTTGTTGGCAAACCAAACATTCCGCCACAAACTTTTGAATATCTGATTTAAGGCCATCCCAAAAAAATTCCTTCTTAACCCTGTGGTAAGTTTTTAAAAATCCTGAGTGCCCTCCTAAGGGAGAAGTGTGCAATTCCATAAGAATCTTTTGTTTTAGCTGGGAATTCTTACAGAGGTATAAGCGATCTTTGTACCATAATGAATCATTTTGCCAGCTAAATGTATCAGACGTACTGGAATCTTGTTGTAGCTTTCGAATAAGTGCCCACACTTCTTCATCATTCTTCCATTCCTCCCTTGCTTCGTTTATCCAATCTGGTTGGATAATAGAAATGGTGCACAACAATGCTTCCACATCCTCATCCTTTCTTGAGAGTGCATCTGCCACCACATTTTGCTTCCCTTTTTTGTAGATGATTTCAAAGTCATAACCCAACATCTTTGTGACCCACTTTTGTTGCTCTTCAGAGGATAATCTTTGTTCTAAAAAGTATTTAAGGCTATCATGATCCGTTTTTACCTTGAAGTGTCTTCCCATTAGGTAGGGTCGCCATTTCTTAAGTGCATGGAGTATTGCCAACATTTCCTTCTCATAAATAGCTTTGCTTAAAAACTTTCCCTTGATTGGACGACTTTCAAAAGCAATGGGTCTTTCATCTTGCATTAGAACAGCACCAATTCCATTTCCTGAAGCATCACATTCCACAATAAAGTTTTTGTGAAGTCCGGTGTAGCTAAGACCGGTGCTTGGCACATTGCCTCTTTAAGATGTTCAAAGGCCTTTGTTGCTTCCAGAGTCCATGAAAATGCATCTTTCTTCAATAATGTTGTTAGAGGTGCTGCTATTCTCCCATAATTCTTAACAAACTTGCGATAATACCCTGTCAACCCAAGAAATCCTCGCAGATGCTTTATGGATGTGGGGATTTTCCATTCCTTAATGGCTTTAATTTTGCTAGGGTCTACCTTAACTCCTTCATGAGATACAATATGACCCAAATATTCCACCTCCTGGACTCCAAAGAAACATTTGGATCTTTTTGCATATAATTGTTTCTCCTCCAATAGTTGTAGCACCCTGTCAACATGTTCAACATGATCCTTCCAAGACTTGCTGTAGATTAGTATATCATCAAAAAATACTAACACAAATTTTCTAAGGAATGGTTTGAAAATTGAATTCATCAAACCTTGAAATGTTGAAGGTGCATTGGTAAGGCCAAAAGGCATGACCAAAAATTCATAATGACCCTCATGAGTTCTAAATGCCATTTTTGGAATGTCTTCAATCTTCATTCTGATTTGATGATATCACGAACGAAGATCCAACTTGGTGAAGTAAATTGATCCATGCAATTCATCCAGTAATTCATCAATGACAGGAATGGGGAACTTATCTTTAATAGTGAGCTTGTTGAGCTCCCTATAATCCGGACACATGCGCCATGATCCATCCTTCTTGTGCACCAATACTACTGGAGCAGAGAAAGAACTTTGACTTGGTTGAATTATACCAGCCTCTAGCATTTCTGCAACCATACGTTCAATTTCACTTTTTTGGACATAGGGATATCTGTACGGCCTGATGTTTGGAGGAACACTTCCTGGAATCAGATGAATAGCATGATCATGATCACGCATAGGTGGGAGACCTTTGGGAGTCTCAAATACCTTGGAATGATTGTCCAGGACTTTTTGGAGATCTGGAGAAATAGATGATTCCGATGTGGAAACATCTAGCGAACATAATTGTGCAATTACACCTCTTTGCTCCTTTTTTAGAAGCTTTGTCATACCATTAGAGCTGATTATCTTTCCTGGTTTCCCTGCAATACCCCTTAATTCAACTTCCTTTCCTTCCGTAGAAAATTTGATGAAAAGTTCTTGAAAATTAAAAGCTATTGTACCCAAGGATTGTAGCCATTGGACTCCTAGTACAACATCAACACCTCCCATTGGAATGGAAAGCATTGGGCTAGTCAATACATATTCTCCCATGGATAGCTTGATATTATGGCACTTTCCAGAGAAATTTATTGTTCCTCCATTTGCAATCATCACTTGACACTCTGGTGCTGGATATAGGAAGCAATTCAATTCTTTTGCTACCCTACAATGAATAAAATTGTGGGTGCTTCCTGAATCAATCAACACTATTACCTTTTTCTTCTTGATTTGTCCTTCTATCTTGATGGTTTGAGGAGTGGTAATTCTCGCCAATGCATTACAAGATATGGTCGATTTATTTGTTCTTCATCTAGGCTTTGTTCCTGGAGTATATCTTCTTCTTTTGACCTTTCTTGCTCCTTTTCTTCTTCCTCTTCACAATCTATGTAGAATAATTTCTTCTCAGCACACTTATGACCTTTAGTGTATTTGCTATCACAACTGTAACAAAGCCCTTTTGCTCTTTTTTCTTCCAATTGTTGTGGTGTCAACCTTATAGGTTGTGGAAGACTAGGGGCAACAACACTTCCGTCTTTATAGTTGTGAGTGGTATGCTTCCTGGTTGCCATAATTTTGCTTTCCATTTTTCTTGCTAACCTGAATGCCTTCTCTAATGAATCAGGTTCCCAAAGGCGAACATCATGTTGGATATTATCCTTTAAAGACCCTATGAACACATCAATCCTATGCTCCTCTGGAATATCTTTTACCCTTATGTTCAATTTTTGGAACTCCTCAATGTGCTCCATTACTGAACCCTTTTGTTTGAGACTTATCAATTGGCTAAAAAAAGTGTTGCTTTTTGTATCTTCATAATGTGCTATCAATTCTTCCGTAAAAATTGCCCAAGTGATAAATTTTTTACGAGAGCAAAGCCATTGATACCATACAAACTGATTTGGTTCCAAATATACAGTTGCCATACGTACCTTTTGTGTGTTTTGCACATTATTGAGATCGAAGAATTGCTCCATCTGTAATATCCATGTGGCGGGATCCTTGCCATCAAACTTCCTCATATCGATTTTTGGAATATGGTGGGTCTTCGATCCAACATTAGCATCTATGGAATCATGATTAACATTTCTTTTGTTCACATCATGAGTTTCCTTTACAACCTTTTCACCATTAGTAAGTATTTCTTGTAGAAAATTTGTCAAATCTGTCTTCAAATATGCCATGTCTCTCTTCAAATCTATCTTCGAATCATCCATCTTAGCTTCCATGCCCTTTATCTTAGATTCCATGCCATTTATCTTAGATTCCACGCCACTTATCTTAGCTTCTGTTAGCTTTTGTGAGCGTGACATTTGTTGCACTTGTTCTTGTAATTTTGATATATCATGTAGCATTTCTTCCTCTTCTTCATGAGTCATGCTAGAGCTTTCAGGTTCCTTACTAGGTGTTTGCATTTTCTTTCCTTGGGGCATCAGTTACCAATAATAATGCTTTACTATGCCCTTTGAATTCCATTAAACCAAGTTTACACAAAAATTAAAAAAAAAACTACACACCTTTTTTCACTTTATAGAAGCCTGATATTGAATTTGATGTATCTCTGTAATTTCAGATCATCCAGTTCTGAAATTGTGACCTGTAGTATCCTTCTGCATCCTCTTTCCAATGCCACAAGTCTGACCCAAATTGGATTCTCCAAGGAAGAGTTATGTGAAATCTCCCACAGTGACTTGCTTTTAGACTATTTCAGTAGAGCGAACTTGTACGACGTGGCACGAGTCACTGTTTCAACCTTTGAATCTGAAACACACATACAAGAAACTACAGTCCATCCTCTTTTTGTACCTTCTTATGAAATTTCAATCCGATCCCCAGAGAGAAAGTTATGACGATTTTCCCCAGGTCACCTGTTTTGAATGTAATTCAGGAGTCTGCAAAACAACCAACTTCCTCAGATCATATCTCCGCAAATATTGCGCGAAAAGCTATGAAATTTGGACCCAAGGTTCAGCGCGATTTCTTCTCAAATGGATTTTTCCTGTGACTTCTGAAATGTCACAGAAAAAAAGTTATAGCGAAAATTCCACGATGACCTGTTTGGAGTAGTGAAACCCTAGAATCCAAAGCTCTGATACCAAATGTTATGAAACCATCTCAAGAAAAGATAGAAAAGATAGATCAACGCCTTAGAATTCAGCCTCTTTGAGGGGGCAACCTCCTTTACATTACATAAATGAACAATTCTTCGATGATACAAATGACAAAACCTCATTTCTATATATAGGAGTCTAAGGAGTCACAATATAATCCAGCCGACCTAACAATAATAATATAAAGCCACAAAAATAACAATAGAGGGATTCTATGGGGCACATAAATAACAACATGGGGGTAATAGGGGCACAAAAATATAAATAAGGGGTATAACTACAATAGTAATGGGGTAATCACTAGTATTATAGGGACCCAACACTCTCTCTAACTTAGGAAAGGTGTTAAACAAATTCATTGAAATTAACTTATCCCTTAGTCCTGATAAGTGTGAATTCTTAATGAATGTAGGCACTGTTCTAGGCCATTGAATATCAAAGGAAGGACTAGAAGTAGACCCAAATAAGATATCTATCATAAAGAGGGTCCCTACTCATCAGAAGTAGCAGGATGTCAGAAGTTTCTTAGGCTTGTCTGGATACTATAGGAGATTCATAAAATACATTAGCAAAGGTCGCCTCACCCATTTTTGGTCTACTGGCCAAGGAATCTAAATTTTTATGGCCAAAAAGATGTCAAGAGGTCCTAGAAACCCTAAAGGACAAGTTGACTACTGCACCTATTCTCCGAGGCCCAAATTGGGTTGTTCCTCTTCATATACATGATGATGCCTCTCACAAAGCTATAGGAGTAGCTTTGGGCCAAATAGATGACAAGCTACCTTATTCCATTTACTTCATCAACAAAATTTATCCAAAGCCGAGTTAAACTACATAGTGACTGAAAAGGAGCTCCTAGATGTTGTCCATTCATTAAATAAATTTAGAAATTACATTATTGGTTACCAGGCATTTGTACATACCAACCATGCTGCCATTAAATATTTGATGAAGAAACCTGATGTGAATGCTTGAATTATTGGATGGTTACTTTTGTACAACAATTTGATCTAACTATTATTGATAAGCCTCGCAGAGAAAATATAGTTGCAGATTTTTTATCCAGATTGACTTTTCCTTCAGTGGAGGAAGGAACGGTTGATGACCAAATGCCAGATGAGAATTTATTCTCCATTTTAGTTCTCTCTTTGTGGTTTGATGAAATATAAAACTACTTAGTAGCTACACATTTTCCTCCAAGTATGTCCTCTAAGGAGAAGAGCATAATTATAAGGAAAAGCGTCCCATTCACTTGGATTGGGGGAAATCTCTTCAAGTTGGGCGTAGATCAAATTCTGAGAAGATGTGTCAGGGAGAAGGAAGTTTTTGACATCCTTTTGGCTTGTCATGATGGGCCTTGTGGAGGTCACTTTGCAGCTAAAAGGACATCATTCAAGGTACTACAAGTTGGATATTACTAGCCCACTCTCCACCAAGATGCAAGAAGGTATACCAGCCAGTGTGATTGATGCCAAAGGATGGGAAAACCTACTCCCAGGGATGAAGTTCCTTTGCAACCTCAAGTGACTTTTGAACCATTTCACGATCATGGCATGGATTTCATTGGGCCCATTGATCCTCCATCCAGATAGAAAAAGTACATCATTGTGTGCACCGTCTACTTAACAAAGTGGGTTGAAACCAAAGCTGTCAAGGTAGCCATAGAAGAAAAAGTGGCTGAGTTCTTGAGGGAGAATGTGTTTTACAAGTTTGGATACCATAGAGAGCTGGTCACTGATCAAGACAGACAAGTCACCTCACACATGATTGATAATTTGTTAAGACAACATAAGATCAAGTACAAAGAGTCCTCTCCCTACCACCCTCAGGTTAATGGACAAGTAGAAGTAACCAACAGAGCGTTAGAAAGAATTCTGACCAAACTGGTTAGCAACAACATAAATGATTGGGTAGACCGACTAGTGGAGGCCACTTGGGCTTACAATACAACTTGGAAGACCACCACTCACTTCACCTCTTATGATTTGGTCTATGGGAAGAAGGCTCTGCTGTCCATTGAATTTGAGTACAACACCTTAAGGATGGCAACACAATTGGATCTAGATGTCACAAGGGCACAATAAGAGATATTTCTCTAGCTAAATGGGTTATATGAATTCAAGATGAAGGCCCTCTTGCACACAAAAGTGACTCAAGTACAAAGAAAAATCTAGCATCACAAGAATATCAAAGACAAATTGTTTTAAGAAGGCGATTGGGTTCTGTTGTATGACTCTCGGTACAAAGATTTCAAAGGCAAGTTGATGACCAGATGGTTGAGACCATATGTGATAGAAAAGTGCCATGATAATGGCACTGTTCAGATAAGAACCATTGATGAAGAAGGTACCCCTTTTCTTTTCAATGGGTACATGTTGAAAGTCTACAAAAATCCTTGGTCAAAGAAGGAGTTCATCAGTAGCATCAGCAAGGTAGTGATGGTGATTGAAGGAGTCTCAACTTCCACCTTGCTAGGCTCTTGAGGTCTGTTGAAGTTTTTAAAAAAGAAAAAAGAAAAAAATAAAAAGATAAAGAGGCCCAGGTGAAAACCTCCATGAGGCACCTGAGTCCTAGTCTTAGGCTGAAAACCTATTTGAGGTAGCCGAAGAGTGTTTAAAAAAAGAAGAAAAAGAAAAAAAAAATTAAAATAAAAGACCTCTGGGTGAAAACATCTTTTGAGGCACCCAGGGTAGGCCACCAGGATGAAAACCTCCTTTGAGGCAACCTGGTTGTCTTCCAAAAAAAAAGAAGAAGAAAAGAAGAAGAGAAAAAGCACAAAAATAATGGCAGGGACCTCAAACCTGTCCACTCATAAAAATTTTGGTTTTCGCAGGTTTTCAAAGAAGATAATAGACATAGAGATCAGAGGGAAGCAAGCCCTACAAAACCCCATGTTTTTCTTCATCCATTTCATCTCCTCCATAATTCCCATGTTCATTCATCCATACTCATCTCCAACAACAGGAAAATTCAAATTTCAAGCAATTATGTGCTTTCTACATGATTTCCTATAATTACTACAGGAGTTTCCTGTAGTACTCCAGGAAGTCCTAAAAATCTACAGGAAAGACATTCCAATGGAGAAATTACAATGCAAGCCTATTTTGGGATAAAAGTAAGGCCATTGACTTCACCACACCTCAACCAACCCCCTTCATGACCATGTCACCCCCTGTGTCCATAAAAAAATCAAGTTAGAAAAGAAAAATAGAAAAAATGAAGAAAATAGAGAAAAGAACATCAAAGAGGCATACCGCCAGTATCCTACCTCACCTACCACTCCATGGCCACACCTTCCACTCACTCCAATACCTATTCACCCCCCAAGTATAGAAATGACAAAAAAAAAAGAGGGCAGCTACAGGACTTCCTGTAGTAGTATTACTCTGAAGAAACAACAACTGCAAGCCTAAATTTCAACACCATGAAAGAGGAGAAGCATAACTGCAAGAACAATGAAACTCCTCCAGATATCAGCAGAAATAGAGGAATCCAACACCTGCACATCAACAAGAAGACAACCCATCAGCAAAATAAGATCAACAAAAAAGAAAAAGGCAGTCAAGAAGATGTACCTGGGTCATGAGCAGCACAACAACACCACTCTCTAGCATGCATCAACAAGGCAAAGGACCAACATGTATGTCACCTCATCAATACTCCCTCATAAGTACGAATATGATTAAACTGTAGGAATATGTAGAAAGTTGATTTTATAAGCAAAGGTGGCCAGTTAACTTGGCCACCCTCAGTCTGATAACAAAAAGTAAAGTGTTAGTCAACTGGACACGTGGCAAGGTCACATCAAGGGGAATAAATCAGAAAGGTGGTCAAGTTATGGGGAACAAAAGTGCGTGATGATTATGAGGAAGGATGGCATGTTGACTAGTAGTGGGACCAATGGTCCAAAAGGAGAAATACACACTTGGCCAGCCAACACATCACTCAACTAAATCATCCATAAATAGAAATATTACTTGACTTTCATGAAAAATATTGTTCATTTTTAGAGTTTGAGAGTGGAGATAACCTTGAGGAGCCATCGAAAGGAAAATTTAGTCTCATCCTACCTACAGTGAGCACCTATAGGAAACATAGAGAAACTATAGGAAATAGTGATCACCTACAGGAAACTACAGGAAATAGGGAGAATTGTTATAGATGCTGTAAATGGGTAGCTAGGGCTAGCAATTTAAGAATTATCATCACTAGAGAATTGCAAAGAAAGGTAGGTGCCAAATCCTTTGTGTTTTCATTTGTAAAGAGGAAAAGGAAATAAATTGTCATTTCTTTCAAGAATTTATAGTGTGCATAGAGATAGACATGATTCTCTAGGAGATTGTGTAAAATAAACTCTAGACCTTCATCACCTAGTGAAGCTCTTAAGCTGTAGCCAGCCAAAGCTCACACAAACATATTGTTAGAGAGAAAATATGACAGGGGGTTTCCACAAAGGGAGCCCACTAGAACAACTAGAAAACACCAATATCCTCATGGTAGAAATCTTTACAAGGCATCAATGGTTGGGATTCTTCGAGCTACTTAGGGGATATGATGATGATGTAGCTAGGGAATTTGCAATGTCACTTATACTTCTAGCTAGAGCCAGTGCCACTACTATAGTGAGGGGTTTTTCAGTAATAATTACCCCTGAGAACATTAGTAGGATCGGTACACTCCCTCTAGGGTTGCAATGGAGGAAAGAGGACAAAACTAGCAACACTCTTGCTAGGAAGAGCTTTTTCCTGGAAGGAGAAGAACCAATTGAAGACAAAAATGGGGTTAGAAGGGAAAGCATTCCATATCCTTGGAATGAAGTAAGCTATCACATCATCAAGTATATTGAGGGTAGACTTAGTATAGTCTATGGGTACCATTTTAGACTCCTCCATGAGTTGGGATTTGTAGAAGAGATACCTCCTCATAAAATACTTAGTGTGACTTAGTTTTTGTTACAATAAATGGTAGAATTGAGCATCAAGGTACAAGAAGGAAAGCATCAGAAGCTGGCACATCCTGGATTGATCAAACTCATACTGGAAGATGCCCTAAACAACTTGAGAATCCCTCTTATGTGATCAAAATTTGCAGGCATGAATGAAGAAGACTAAATTCAAGAAATTGAGTATGACAGACACCCTACTTCAGTGATGAAGAAGAAGGAGAAAAGCCTAAAAAAGAAGAACATGAAGAAGAGGAATATGAAGAAGAGGAAGAAGAGCCTGAAGAAGAGGAGGCCAAACTAGATGAAACAAGGGATGAAAAATACAGCAGGGAAGAAGTACAAAAGGATGAGCCAAGTCCTAAAATATAGAGCAAGGAAGAAGATGAATCTCCAAGGGTGTCTCTGGAGCCCACAGAGAAGGAGGCAATTGTTTCCTTAACTTCTCTAAGTACACCTATCAAATCAAAAGGAAAGAGGTAGAGGCAGACTCCCCTATACTTTAGAACAAGGAAGAGCACTAGGATAAAATAAGGGAGACCTCAAACCCCTACCAAGATTCCCATTTTCATAGAGGACTCACTAAAAGAACAAGAGAAGTTAGTCCCTCTAGGAAAGAGAGGTGAAGAAGGCACATCACAACAAGCTTCCCCAAGGTCACCAATCACCTATGTTAGGAGGCTTGTCACTAGGTCAACCTCAGCAAAACAAGTTAAAGAACCTTTGATGCCTTTTCAAAAAGGGAAAGGTCTCCTACAAGAAACATAGACAAGCCTACACGAAGAAAAAATAGTCCTACAGTAAACCCTGTCAAAACTACTGGAAACATAGAAACAAGATAAGTAAAGATTGCAAGGGCAAAGGGAAAGAAAAGAGGCAACAAATACTCAAGAAACTGTAAAGGGAGAGTCCCAAGAGCTGAAGGAACCTATCCCATAGCCAAACCACACCTCCTATTACAGATTCATGGAGGAGGGGCAATTTATACCAATTTTTTTTTCCATCCCTCTATTCTTTGACCTTGAAAATGAGAGATAAAGGACACATCGTTGGATGCAAATTGCTAAATCAAAAAATGTAGAGGATGTAGGCCATATGGAAGAAAATATGCTAGAAATGGGCAGAGAGTTGAGTAGCATAAGATACATGGAATGTGATGAAATCTCAACTAGAGGATGAGAACACATGGCTAAGGAGACAACTACAGGAGCAAGAGGGCCAATTGGAAACTATGGAAAGTCTATCCATGGAGGCACTACAATGCAGGATGCCAGCAAAATCATATGCCTTATACCTCAAAGAATAATGGCTGCAGTTTAAGATAAAAACCCTTGCACAAAGATGAAATATGCCTTTCCAAGACTATAGGTAGTTCATTGACCTTTGTGACCAAAGCACCCTGGAGAACAGAACCAAGATATTTGAATTTTAGCTACATAACTCACTCTTAACAATTTTGAATGTGTGGGACCCTAATCCAAAGCTAGGGGACTTACAGTTGATGGCCTTGGAATCATGGATGAATCATGAGGAGGCTAGGGCTACAGAAGTAAAAACGGTATTGGCAAGAGAAGAAACAAAACTCGTTTTCATCAGATTAGAGCAACCCAACTCCATGGCTATCATTAGCACCCACAACCTCGTTTCCAGTGATCCCCAAATTGCACCAATATACCTATCTACACAAGAGAAAGCAGTCACTCATTTTGACGACATGTTGAGATTGCTAGGGGATGAAATCCAGCAAGCCCACCAAAGGAGGTGGAACACCTTGCCCTACAGCCTAAAGATCAGGGGGTATCATTCTCCTGACAAATTGAGGGATGCACTAGAGAGGACCCCAATGTATAAGAAAGAATTGCAAAGACTCAAAGTCAATTGGATTGGCTTGAAACTCAGTCAACCATTGCTTTTGGGTATGATAGAAGGGATAAAGGATGAAGAAGAAAGAAAGAAGTGGGAGGAGATAGAGAAGCATGTAAGGTTTTATCCACAAGAGGAGGAGACTACAACCAAATCCTGGAATTTCAGGGAGGCCACCAAAGCAATGAAAGACATGGACATAGATTAAGATGCGAAGAGGATGAGAAACACTTTTAGTAGGGGGGTGATGATGACGCTCATCAATGGGTAAATTATATGGACCTTAATGCAACTCTCCAGCTTACTAAAATCAACTTTTCTCATAATTATTTACATGTTTTGTTATATTTTTCTTAATGAGAAGGGTACATATGAGATGTCATGTCCAGTGGTCTAACGTGCATTGATTGCAGGTTTTGGAGAAAATTTTGGCTAATTAAAGTGCAAGAACTTGAAGGAGACAAGCAAGAGGGATTTTAGAATATGGGATCTCCCTCCTTAACTCCTCACTCACTCGAAGATTCCTCCCATCGAATCTCATCAGCTTAGAGTTGCAAGCAGCCAAGCCAATGATAGTTGCAGACTAGTTGATATTGCGATTGGAAGCCAAGCCCCCCTAAATTTAAGGAAGTTGTTGGTAACTTCAGTTATATAAATAAGAAGGCCTAGAGCTTCATTAGGATTCAAATTTTTGTTCATTGTAGCCAAGACACATTTTTGAGATGAAACATTGTGGCTGGCCACTCTTGTGTATTTTTGATATTTTAATCAAAATGAGAATCATTCCCTTGATCCAACACTGAGTTGACTTAGAGGGATGAATCTCTTGGGTTAGGGCCCAACCCTAGCAGCAGAGGTTCCTCTTTTTGTAGATGTATGCTTAGATTACATTCATAGTTAGCTGCTGAACTAATTTTGATGTTGTTAGTTTACAATTATTGGTATGCTTAATTAGTTTTCTTCCATTTGTGGATAGTTAGAATAGCAGTATCATAGTGACAGAAGACATTTCAGAAAATATGGTGATAGTAGTTTTCACCTCATCTCTCTCTTTTGGGATCATGACTTGAGGGACACTTTCATATAGCCTAAAAACAAAATTCTTGCTTTGCTGCATAATCTAGGATTTCTTGATGAGTAGGTCATTATCTTTAAGTTTCATAGGATAAGTTGTAATTGTCATTTCTGATCTCTTAGGTCTAATTTGAATTCAATGAACTTCTATTCATGCACTTAACATTAGATGGTAATAGATCTATTTTCTTCCATTTAATAAATCTTTCCTATGTATATAGATTCAAACAAGAATGTGTGTTATTGCAGGAGCTTCTACATTGCAGGGAGACCTCATCTCATTTTCCTCATCCAGACCTTATCCACACATGTCACCAAAATCCACTAAACTCTCAATCCAAATTCTTGTTTTATAAGAGAAAATCGTCATTTCCATTGAGAAAATTCAACCATCTTGAAGCACTTGATTGAGCTCTGGATAATGTTGACCCCTTTCATGCCTTATTATCCCATTCGCTACCTTTCCCAAGCTCCATTCCACATTCTAAACCACTTCCTAAGCTTTCGGTCGTTCTTGTAGTAAAACAGGGGATCCTGTAGGAGAACTAGGACATATTGTAGTTTTCCTGTAGGAAATCTTGTAGAAGCCTATTTTGAGCCCAAATTTAGCAAAATCATCATTGAAGTTGGGATTAGGCCTCTAGTTGACCTCCATACCATTAAGGTCATTCTAACCCTCTTCCTCCATGCCTATCTCCCCTGCCAAAGAACAAGTGAAGTTTAGCATTTTCATTCATAAAACGAAAAGATAAAGAAAAATAGTTCTTTTATTTCTTAATTAGCACATGCATGCAACTGTTGATATTCCATAGATTAGATTCCATGCTCAGTAGTTTGAATCATCACATGTGATAAATAAGGTTAAGCTAGGTTTATTTTGCAAGAAAAATGTGTCAATAAGTAGATAGAGGATTTCATGTTACTTTATAAGCATCTTCTGATTCAGTATTTCA
Organism: Pinus tabuliformis; assembly: GCA_031772625.1. Lineage (NCBI taxonomy): Eukaryota > Viridiplantae > Streptophyta > Pinopsida > Pinales > Pinaceae > Pinus > Pinus tabuliformis. Next base: position 556,474,245 of record CM062814.1, on the reverse strand, counting down.
TTCTTTAAAATAGGTAGCATTTATTTTCTTTCATTTAGGATAATTTTCCCTTCTCCAATTAGTGCTCAGACTTCTTCTAGTCAATAGAAGATTGGTTTGAGAAACCCTAGTTGTCTATCACCCCAGTTGAACAGTGAGAAGAGTAGACCATTACATCTATTTGTGTATACAACACTATCACCTCCAAGTTTGTACAAAACCTAGGTTGATGAAATAAAGTTGGTAGCCCCAGGAGTTGCATCATTCTTGCTGTAATACTGGCGCTCATTAGCTCGGTATGTGTGGTGCGGAGAAGGAGAATGGTAGGGACTAAATCTTCAACTCAAGCTAAGTGAAGAAGCTATGATAATCGAAGAATTGAACAATACTTTCGGAAGAGTTAGAATCGATTTTCATGTGACAAGGTTCATATAGAGAGCTGAAGTTATACCATTGTGTCACCAATGTTGTAGCAGCTACAAACACCCTCGAAATTTTTCCCTATGCTTCAATTTTGGAGCCTTCCTTATAAACCACAATAGCTCATATGCTGATCTAGGTATCCATGCTTCAACTTAGGCTTATCATTTTCATCTTGTCTTGTGTTTGATCACTTATTTGATTAGATGATCCACAAGATGATCTCCTTACTTGGTCCCACAATAGTTCTGAGCTTGCCTCAAAAAACTACACAATTCTTCAACTAGCCTTGCTGTTGGGAATTATGCAGTCCTAACTTCCAATGAGCCTTGAGATATGTAAATTCACAATCATGGAGGGGACGCCCAAAACTAAGCCCATAAACTACGCAAACCTCACTGAGCTCATAAATTCTGCAGTGCATGAGCAGGAGAGTTACCTAGTCCTTCCTAGAACTGCACAATCTTTCTTGGAAATGCATGGCACTTTTCCCAAAAAGGAAAAAAAGTAAAAAAGAAATAAATCTTCCCAAGAAAATAGAAACCTATTTTTAGTAACCCAAAGGAGGCACTTGTGTTACTTTTAGAAACTGCCAACAAGTGTCACTTTTTCCTTGGTTTTAGGCATGCATGTGATAAACCCTAACTTGCACAAATATATATAATTGATGATGCTAGAACTCATTTACACACTTTATATTAGATCTGTATCATTACTGAGGAGATAAAGGAGCCTTTGGCGTGATCATCATCGCTTCCCGGGTGAGTTTTTCTTTTCTCGTCTTTTGCCACTTTTTCAGTTGATTTTTGTTTTTTAGATTATGTGAGTGTTGTTTCACTTGTTTCTTTACATGAATGCTACCATTTTAACTTGTTTTGGCTTGTCGAAGTGTTGTTTCAAGTTATAGAATGCCTTTCCAAAGTTTTGCATGCGTTTTCCCGTTTTTTCACAAAGGATCACCATTGTGGTGACTCTCCTCATAGGCTTCATTTTCCTTCAGTTTAATCAATTCCTATACTTGTTTCACATGCATGCATCAAAAATTAGTTAGATCTGTACTCAACATCACACCATCTTTCAGATCTTCTTATTTTTCACTCTCCCCTTGGGCAGATTGGGTCCCCTTGCTCGGATCTCATTGTGCACAGCTAGCTCTGCACAATCTAGAGACATCAACCTCTGGCTTGGCTTCTAGAATTGCACAGAGCCTAGCTTGGGCTGGTTCCAACTACACATTGCGCAGTTCCAGGAGTCAGTCTCTCATCTTGGCCTTTGAGACTGTGTAATGCACAGTCTCTCCCAGGCCTTGGCCTAGATTGAACTACACATTGTGCAGTTCTAGCCTTCAAGTTCCCACACTGACTGCTGGGACTATGCAATGCACATTTCCCATAGGTAGCCAATCACCTCTGTTAGTAAAAATTGTGCAATCCTTCCCATAATGAGCCTGACTTGTTGATTGATATTGTCTTGAAGTTGTTTTTTTTAGCTGATATTTTCTTGCCCTGAGTGTCCTCTCTGTCCCACAGGTACAATAGTTGTTGAGCATCTCTCTATTAATTACAATTAACATGGCATCCAAGAGAGATGCATCAAAGGAAACCATCGAGAGAAATATTGGGGAAGCAGTTGAGTAGATATCCATTGATCTACTAGTATATGTCGATACTCAGTTGTTCATTGAAGAGGGAACGACACTGACGTGGCAGCAGATCAAGGACACTTTTGCGGAGGACTTCAAGTTATACTTAGAATAGGAACATGTTTATCTTAACATCTAACAGTCAGTATTATACAAGGTTTCATACAGGTACCCCGGCTTCCCATGTGCAGACATCATTAGATGGATTATCTCACATATGGATGAACAAACTATGACATTGAGCAGTGCCAACAGGAGAGAGCTTGCCACCTTCAGGGCAGATAAATTTCAACAAATGTATCACTTGCTCAAGCTGGTGAAGTGCATGGACTCACTCTTCTATTCCACCCATAGCTACATGAACATGAGAAACATTCTCAAGCACTGGGTGAAATATCCGTCGAATTTTAGACAGATTCCCACCCATGTTCACAAGACAAATTCCATCAAGAAGGCTTACCAGTTCATTATCTTTGCTTATGGAATATATGGTCAAGAGAACACAAAAACCTTTCCTAATGGGTGGGTAGTCGTACTAAACTAGTTGGTGAATGATGGGATGTGATTCAACTGGTCAGATCTATTGGCTCATCAGTTGAAGTTCCATGTGGCTAAGGCTTGGAATCATCCCAAGAATGAGAAAACATGGACTTATATATCTGCATATGTACTGGATACAATTATGCCCAGTAGTAGTTCCCTGGCATGGAATGGACATGGACACTACAAGAGACTATCGTCAAGATCTATTTTAAGTTTCTTTTCGACTACAGCTATTGAGGAGTGATGGCAAGGCTAACTAAAAATTTTATCATCGCGATGTACAAGCTTATATTTGAGTAGGATCCACCTTACATGTCCCAAGAATAAATGGAGGCGATAGTAAGAATTATTGATTGGTATGCCTCACTAGGTGGCACCTTCATCACAGTGTTCGGCAAAGAGATGCCTCCGCATGTTCTACCAAGGTATGCCACTGAAAAACTAATCATGCAATAAGTTTCATACCACCTCACTAGGTTGTCAGTAGGATTGCATAGGAAGAAGAAAGCACCATGGCCCATTCTTCCTTTGTGGATCATATTATATGAGATTAAGAGATTGAAATATGTAGATGCCAAGGCTAAGGAAATAACGAAGTTTGAGTTCGGCACCAAATACTTTAATTTGTATGATCCTCAAGGTATTTTCAAGGACCATTGTACGAGAGTGTACTTTCTGTGGATCCACAGGACATTTTATTGCCTAGATGAGGACCCTTGGAGGTATTGCTACAATTCCTCCAGACTAAATGAAACAATCTATTTAGCAAGAACTTGGAAGGCCACTCTAAAGACAACAACAACTCTAGAAGCAACAACAACAGTGGCATAAGGAAAAAATCTAGTGTAGGACAAGGGAAAGAGGAATATTGTTGAGAATCTAGAGGGAGAGAAACTATGTAAAATGAAGGCAGATCCTATCCTCGAGAAGGAAAATTTGGTAGTAGAAATAAAGAGTGAGTGGTAGATGAAGAGTGCAGAGCGAAGGAAGAGAAAAAAGTAGACGTTGTAGGAAGAAAAACTGAAGCTGTAGGAGGCAGAGAAGAAGCTGAAGGAAGAACAGGAGTTGAGGAGGAGAGAAAGAGAAGAGAAGAAGAAGCTGGAAGAAGAATAAAGGTAAATCATGATGAAATAGAAAACAATGGCAATACATGTTGATGATCTGGAGCATCAAACAACTAAGGAAGAGGGTGAACAGATGCAGGGTCGGGAGATTTCTCAACAGATTAAGTAATTGATTGAAGTGAAAGACATGGTCTTGGAACAAGAGCCATAGAATGAAGATACTAACCTTATTTCTAGAGCACCAAAGGTCATCCCTCAGTCTCCACCTCCTCTAGTATTAGAACCAACCCCGAGTGAGAAAGGAGATGCTTTTCTCATTGATGATGATCTGGTCATGGATGTGTACAATTTATCATTTGATGAGTTACAGAAGATGATTGTATAGGCATGGAGGAAGCACTTTCAAGATGATTATGCATCACCTGCATTCATCAAGGAAAGGGTAATAGTGTGAGACACCTGGAAGCATTCAATTACCCTTGCCAAAGCCAGCTTGGGCTATGTAGGAGAAATAAGCTCAAATGTTAGGTATCTGAAAATCGAGAATGAAAAACTGGAAAAGAACTTGCAGGCTGCTAGCCAAGGGGCAGAACAACTCCAAGTATTAGTGTAGAATGCATTTTCCACATTGGGGGAGATGAAGACTATGATACTTGCTGAAGTATACACACTTGGTGATACCATGCAGAAGCTTTATGACGTATTTGTCACCATGCATAAAACAAGTGTCTGTGTGCATGGATTACAATATTAGAGCAAAGAGTTTGTTCAAACTCTCTAGAACATACATTCTTCCATCTACCATGTACAAGAGTGGACAATGCGATACAAAGGGGTCCCGCTTGACTTACAGAAGAAGATGAAGCCAGAGGTAGAGCTGGAGAAAGTAAAGGTCCAAATGTTGATCCATATGAAAAATAAGTTCACCTCATTCATCGGTAGCATACATGCCTCATATGTGTTGTTGTACACTAGTTTGGATGTCATGGTGAGACAGAACCAGATCCCATCAATCGGTTTTCTCACCAATACTAAATCCAAGAACCAAGTCCAGCTAGAGATCAATGAGTACTTGGAGTAGCTAAGATGAGAGGCCACGAGAGAATACTTGGAACTGAGTGCAAACAATGCAGAAGTACATCAGTGGTCCTATCATGGTCAAGACCATGCTGCTCATGCTTAAAAATGAGTTGGATACAAGTTCCAAGACCGTATACTGGGATGCCATGGAGGTAAGATTTGGATTCCAAAAATACACAATCAAATAGTTTGGGGACACCATCACATAATACCAAGCTTGACATCGATACGTGACCGAGAAGCATCAAGTGGAGGTTGTTGAGCTGGAATTTCCCCAAACTCTATAATCATAGCGTTGTGTCTTGTTAGGCTGTCTCTAGCCTATTTTGTCCCATATGGGTACATGTGGAAAATGTAATATTATTTGTAAATATGTTGTAAGTGAAATTCCAAGTGTCAATATTGGAATATAAAAAGTCATTATGTAATGTAATGTGTCATTTAGTGAAGAAGTTGGTGATTCATGAGGGAAGCCAAAGAGTCACAAAGGGGAATGTTAAGGGTCACCCCAAACTTTGTTATAAATAAAGACTCATAACTCATAGAAAGGGATTTTGGGAGACAAGCTTTTGGCTATGCTTAGGCCTAGAGAAGGATTGGGATTATTTTGAAGAGCCTTGGATTCTCCATAGCGTAGAATGAGTATAAGTCTTTGGACGAGTAGGTGTTCTTAACTATAATTTTTCACTATTGGGGCTAGTGGTTGTCAATGTTGTATGTATCGATGGAACTTTCACTTATATTAATAAAATCAGAGCCAACACGCTTTCATGCATATGTTGTTAATATATTAGGACTATTATTGTTGTATTGGCAATGTATGTTATTTAACTTACGCATATCCTTATGAACTACTTTTTATGCATTTGTATGAATATTGTTGAATGTGTGTTGTCGGATTAACTCATCACTTTAATTTGTGGACTATTCTTCATTTTATCTTGTGATGTCATTTCACTTGTGTGTTCCTTTTAAGTTGCATAATATTACAGGCTTCTAAGGGGCACACTTCCTTTTCCCCTCCATGTGTTAGAGCCCCCATGCATCACACTTGACTCTCCACAAAGTCACACTCTTTCTCTCAGCCAAAGTTATAATAATTACCTTTGTGCGCTACCACGGTAAAGGCATTACACTACCACCTACTGTTGAGACTCCTACTCCAAACGGTGTGAGGTCTAATTGGGGCTTCATATCAGGGAGATCCCCTTAATGATGGCAGGTCGAGCACCGTTAATAGGTACTTTTGTTTTTCATTGAAATCCTTTATAAATCTAATTTCTCACAACCTCGTTGTTTCAAATAATTACATTATAAGGACTGATGAAACTCTGATGTTCTGAAATATATAGGCTTCGATAATCACGTTCTTCGAGGTCCTACCTCTGATATTTCGGCCTTCTGAAATTTTTCCTTTTTCCCTGGTCCATCCTTCCAATATCGAGTCTCAAAATTTGGCCCCTCTCCTTTCATGTCTCTTTTAATAAACCTTTTAGGAAATAAACCGCTGAGGTCGGATGTTCTAATCTCTAATATGCTGCCTGCTTCGCTATTTTTACTTTCCGAGGACTAACTTCGGTAGTCAATAACTCTTGATCCTGATGGCCATTCATGGAATTCCACATACCATTGGAAAGATATTTCAGAGAACTTTCCAGAGGAGAAGGTCTAATTTAGGTTTTGAGCTCATTTTCTCCCTGATAAATGGCTAATTTTTTTTTCTTGTTCTTTGCACCTTGTCCCTTCTCTTGTTCCTGGAAACTTGGACTCCTAACCACCATCGTCATTATTTTCTGGCTTCTCCAATAAGCTTGATACTATGGTGATTCTCTACCACAGACTGAAACAACCATAGGACTCCCCCTAAGCATTTTCTGCCATAAACTTCCATGATGATATGGTTGACATCAATGCCAACACACTTACAACCACTAGCCATCCAAACAATGCCAATTGTCCAACAAGCAATAGAGACGTGGATAAAAAAAAAGAACATCCTATATGAGAAAACTAAGGTAATCAACTGCAAACTTGTCCACGATGAAATAATGGAAAAATGAATGTTATGATGACTATCTTAATAAGGTAACATATCTAGCATGACCTTATATTTTTTTGGAGCCGATGTTTAAGCTTCTTATGTTGATCTTGTTGAAGTAGTCGTGATTTTACTACCATATGTTACCCTCTACTTATCGATTGAATGGGTATTGTGATTTTCTTAAATACAACATTGTTTACTATGGATTTATTTGAGATCGGGGTTGATAAGGATTTTGAACCAACTTTGAAGTGTGAGGAAATTTTTTTTTTTTCTCATGATAGTTCGCATTGCTATTATAAACTTTTTGGATTGCCATCAACCTTCACCATTTATAATTTTGGTTTTGGAAAATTACTTCTTTGGGATGATTTGTAGATGCTTATGACAATGATTCCAGAGATGAATGGCTTTAGCCATAAGATTCACAAAAATAATGATGCTAGTGACACACATAAGGGACATTATTGCTACAATTGGAAATATTTTTGCTGCATTACTTGATGCATTTGCAAGAGTCGATGTCCTTACACCCAAATCCTTCATTTGTTTAATTGTTGGGGCCATGTGTTCTTACTAATTTTTTTCTATGACAATAAAAATGTAAAACGTATAGCACCAAGAATGGTTGAAGAAGTCCATAGACAATTTAAACACATTCTAGGTCTGATGGAGGACACTACTAAACTAGATTATGCAACAAATGGCTCACTTAAAGGAATGATATCTTTCTGTGCCCTTGTAATTATCTCAACCCTAATTTTTGGTCCTTTGTTTGAAGAATCTATCTGGAATTCTAAAATCAAAAGCTCATTGGGAGTAAATGACAAGGAAAGCTATCCCATTTTCCATTTATATCAAAGAGGGAGAAGGATCAAGAAGCATGAAGACAAGAGAAGCATTCTTCCAGGGGGGTTGCCATCAATAAAAAAGGGGGGGATTGTTGAAGGATTTCCATTGATGTCAAAGAAAGTTCCATTGATTAATTAGAAATATATTCTTACCCAATGATAATTCTTATGACACTAGGTTGCACTAAGCAAAGTACAATCACTTCTTGATCTTGACACCTTCAAAGAAAAAAATAATAAGGATAGAAATTACCTATGGGGAAGATGCAAGATCAAACCATGGATATGGTTAGGTGAAACATGAAAGGGATAGGTCAGGTGCCAAAAAGAATCAAGATAGAGGATCAAATAATGAGTGGGTTGGAGCTTCTGAGAGTATTCCTTGGTGATAGGGAAGTGGATTGGAATAAGGATCACTACAAGGATGGTAGAGATAGATATAAATATCAGAAGGAAAGAGATCAAAGCTGGGAAAATTATGAATGGGAGAAACAAAAGAATTTAACATGTCAAAATAATCAATGGTCTCAATAAAAGGAAATGGATTATGCAAAGAGGTTGTGGTTAGCATCTGGAAGAAAGAAGTAATACACACAAAAATTATGCTTGGAAACATCCTTTTCTATGATTCTTATTTTCTATGTAATTTGATTTCTAAGAAAAAAACATAATGATTTCATGATAGTACCAAAAAGACGAATGCTTCTAACCTGTAACAAATGAAGGAAATACTTGGAGAGGTTTTATGATGGTTTCCACTAAGAGAAATTCAACAACGTTGATAAATTTCATACATTCATTTGAAAGAGATATTATGGAACTAAAAAAAACTCATGCCAACAGAACTTTGAAAGAAAAAGTTATATCCATGCCAACAAAGTTGTGTATTATTCTACAAATTTGTTACTCAAAATGGCATGCATCTGAGACATAAAATGAATAATTTTATATCATGGATTTCCAAATTAGTTGTTAGGTTTTGAAGAGGAATGCTAAATTGAATGTTAAAAAAATTTACTGACTTGGGTGGTGTTGTAGCTTTTTCTATCTCCCGTCATAAATTTTCTTCAAAAGATGTAGAAGCCTCCTAGAGACAACCCCAAGGTTGAAGGAAAGGGTGAGTGCTCAGGGCATCCAAGAGGAGTGATTTTGAATATAATCTTAGGGCTTTATGTTGCAATCCATGTGTCACATAAAATGAAATAAGATAATTCAAATATTGGTTCAATAGCCCTTCATCAAGGTAAACTCAAGAAGACACGTAGATCTAAATACACACTAGTAGATATGGCTTATCTCAAAGAGGAATGTCATGATTTTGGTGGTTGACACACAACAATATGAAAATTAACATTTATGGTGTAGTATAAATGAAGAGGAGGAAAAGAGGGAAATAATTCAATGTAGAGGGCTGGTTAAAACATAGAATCCTAGGCAATGAGATCTAGCAGAAATATGGAAGAGTGACGAAATGAGAATGCAGAAAAAGTGGATTGTGAATTAAGGTCTCATTCTCTATGCCTCATGGACACATTTGTCACCAAATAAAAGTTTGTAAATATGTGTGCACATAAGTACTGGAGGCTATAAAATAACACAAGTAAATATGTCATTTTCATAGGTACAATTCACATCATACATACAACCATGAGTGAGAGTGAAACCAACAGCTTCATTACACAATTTTAGAGGAGGAAAACACATATGAAATGATATACAGAAGGGAAAAATTATTTCACATGACTCCACTTGGAATCAACATAATTTCTTCATTGATCTTTGAATATGGAGTCCAAATCACCAGTCCATAACATTTTACAATTGTATAAGCCCGAGCTCTTCATGAACAAGCAAATTGAACCATAGTGGAACCACATTTTCTACAATCAGAACTCAGAATTTGCAAAAATGAATTTGGCCCCTTGAATGCAAAAACTGGGAACCTTTCTAAAGTATTTCTTCCCTATTTTTATAATGGTAGGGGAAGCTTGGAAATAGTTACAATTGTCATGCTCTAGTTGTCTAATCAACTAGTTGTTTTAGCACGTGAAGGTTCTGTTGCCCATATCATTGCAAAATATTTGATTCCTTTCTTTAAAATATGAAAATTACAAAAAAATTACAAAATGAAAAATATGAATGATGTTCATGCAAAATATCTCCATGCCACGCCTATGATTTCCTTTGATCAGGGCACGTATTTTACCATGATGTTCCTCTTCAGTTATTCATTTAGTTCACCTGTCATTTTCGCCTTAACCGCTTGACTTCCCCACTTTATGGAACTAGAAATGACCATTGGCGGTAGCCTTATTGGTGCTCTGTAATCACAACTTTTGACTCATCCATTCCTTATCACTTTTGCATTATTTTATCACTCCGTAATTTCTCAAGGCTATGATAGAAACCCATAGGTAACCACAAAACCACTTTGGAAGTTTGGATTTAGCCCTTCCAGCTTGAGAGAGGGATCTCTCTATATGATTTAGATTTGTTTTTTTTAAGATATTAGGTTATTTATGAGTTATGAGTTTTATTCTTCAAATATTTGGTTGAAAACTGCAGGGACAGTCCATTAGGCATGGAGTCAATGAGTTTTGGGTGATCAGATACAAAAATGGAAAATCATATGTAATAGGGAAAGGTAGGGAAAATTTTGGATCTTTACATAATTTGTGGAGTGAATTGGATGAAAAGATTTAGATTCAATCAAATATAGAGCATGTTAGGATGAATTCTATACTTAATATCAGAGTGAAAACATGAATAGGGTTTATAAGAAAAAGCATATCGTATTCAAACAAATTTAGTCCTTAATCTTCTTTAAACAATAGAGACAGAAAAAGATATGAAAAACTTGGAAAATAACAACTTTACATGAGAGGAAACTTCAACAATTGCGTGACACAAGAATCTTAGAACAAACTTTCAGTGTTAATGGAATTTATCACTTCATTACATGCACAACTTTACATCAAGGATCTACTTTTTTCATAGCAGTACCAACCCTTTGTACTTCGATATATGAATTATTATTTATAAAGATTCATCAAAATATCTTGGTTTTTAATATTAATATGTTTCTACAAAATATCCTAAATTTTTTTTACAAAAATAGTACAAGAATATAGGAAAAATAAAACTGCTCCATCTCTTTGGCACTGACTTTGAGGATTCTAGTGATGACTTGAACTGAAAAGGCTGCTGCTTTGCTGCTGAAGATGAATACCTATTTACTCTAGAAGTTGAAATAATTTATCCCACTTGTCTTCATCTAGGGTGGAGAATTTTATTAACTTTATATAGTTTTCATCCACCTTAGTATATTTATGAAAAGTGGGCATAATTACAAACACATGTTTTATTTCATGTTTGATAAGCAAGTCAAACTTCAAGCCTTCCATGAAAGATTTCCCTATAATGGTTCCCTTTATGGTGGAAAATTTTGATTTATCTCTTGCTATGGAATATAACTTTTGCTGATAATCATTTAGTTGAACTAATTTATCTCTCATTCCCTTTACACCTAGAAGCCCCTTTTGATGCAGTATATTGAAATTTCTATAGAATTTTTGAATGCTGGCCTCCAAGTTATTACATTTATTCTCTAATTGTAGCATTAAATTCCTTTTTGTATGAACTCTTCTTACCTCAAGGATTGTCTCAATTCTATCTACAATCTCATATTCTTCTAGTTCTTTTTTCTTTGAATTCAGAATTCTTATTAAGGCAGTAGCTTCACCTAGTTTCTCACCCAAGCTTTCCATTATATCTTCTATGACCTCTTTTGATTTCTACATCAATTCCTCCTTCTCAAAAATAACTTCAATGGAAGGCCAAATTTCAGTCATAGCTTCATTAATCACTATCCAGATGTTTTCCTTTGTTTGTGCAATTGTTTGTGCCATGGAAGATTCATTCTCTAAAAGTTCAATTCTCTCAGTTAATCTATGATTTTTTTGAAGCTTTGAAAAGTACACATTACCAATGTTTAATTTTTTCTCTTGGAGATTATTAAGCCGAGCTTTCAACTTTTCTATCTCCTGCCCTCTGATAGATAAGTCTTCCATAGCTCTGATTAATTCTCCTATGTATTTGTATACTGTGTCTTTGCTGTAGTAGCTACTGAAGTAGAAGCCCCTACTATTGACATACCTGTAATTGGAACTATTGTGAGAGGAATGACTGCTAATTTAGTTGATTGTTATTTCTCCTTTAGCAATTTTTCTATTTGAGTCTCCATTTCTTTAATCTGCCCATTCTGTTCAATAATAATTTTGAACATATATTATTTCTCCTTTTCTAATTGACCAACTTCCTTTGTTTATGTATCTTCAATACATGGAAGCTGGAGATGCTTCTTTAGGGCTGCAATGTTAGTCTTTTTTCTCTTAATTATCTTCTTAGTAGCTTTTACATTACTAGGATCATACCCTAGTTTAATCACTAAATCCTCTAAAGACTTTATCTCAATGTCTTTAGCTAAAGAAGATATTTTTTCCAATTTTAATTGAGATTGAATATTGTTGACTGCAACCTGAAGCCTGGATGTTGCTATTGTTGAGTTTGTCAAGGTAGAATACAACTTTTAAAAACCTGTTTTCTTGTGCAAATCCATTTGATCAATAAGATGGATTTGATCAATGTTAAAAGAAAAGATAGACTTTTTGTAGTCCTCTATAGTTTTAACAAAATGAACTTTAGCTTCAAGGAAAGCTATCAAAATTCTTCCTTTATCAATATCAAAAGCACAGAGAAGTCTGTGTTGTGATGAAGCTGTTTGCTTCCAAAACTGAGAATAGGTTGTTGCTTTCAGAATTTCATTATTATTTTTTATTTCCTTATACCTTGCAAATATATTTGGTTCAGCTTGATCATGGACCAATTATCTTAATTGAGATGTTTCCAGTGGTTCTTGAGAAGATGAATATGATGGTGACCCTATGAAAATGTCTTCATTTCAAGGGAAAGTAGAAGTATAAGGACCTGTCAAGACTATTGTAGATTGTACATTTCCTTCCTACAAAGACTCTTATGATGGATTGGTTTTCTACCTCTTTTTGTAAATTTGGAATTATCTTCCCTGAATTTCTGTGACTGAAGGGGAAACATCCTCCCTTGGTATTTTATCCTACTTTTCCTATGGCATTGGAGTTTTTGATGTCGTAGTAGAAAGTACCAGTTCTTTTGCCTCCTGCAAAGCATTTTCTTGCCATTGATCTTGATTCATATATTGCTCAATTTTAGGTCTAGGAGTATGAGTGTGAGGAATAGTTTTCTGCTCTACTCTCAATTTTGTTATTATTCCCAAAGGATCATATGAACAAGTGAAACTGAGTTTAAATTTCATTTGTTCGAGGAGAATATTTTCTTCTTTTTCTGTTTTCATGGCATTACAAATGAAAGGCCCAACCTATGTTTTAATTTTGAATTGAGATTTCTTTTTGGCTATCACAAAGTGCAACTCATCCATATTTATCATTTTCCTAATGTACTCTAATGAAAAAAATCCTTATAGGAACAAATTTAGGAAATTTATATGGAGGCAATTCACATCCATACACTCTAATCTCAGTGTAATTTTGATATAGGTACCAGTCACCTATCTTCGTTTGTTCATTGAGAAGTAGAATTCTCTTAATCTAAGGTCCAATTATAGGTTTAACATCACTATTCAGTAGGCAAGAAACTTTATATGAAAACTGGTCCACATAATCACTGAATGTGAATTCATTTTTATGCTTCCTTACCAAGGAATTCCAATGAATCATTAGTTGTGCATTTCCACATTCATCCAGTTTCGATAGTGGAAATTGAAAATTATCTATTTGATGGAATAAGAACACGTAAACTAAAACTGAAGCATGCTTGAAGACTCCTTCCGTAGAAAAATTGAGGAATTTTTCATGGATGACCTCTTCTAAGCATTCACTGTAATAAAAAGTGATTGAAGGCTTTTCTCCTATTGAGAATACTGATAGAAATCCTATAATGGCCTTCATCAACCCATTGATCAGTTTGATAGCCCAATAAATAAGAAACTATAAAAATGATTTGTTTCTTCATTTCAGGAAACATTGAGGATGGATAGGGAGAGTTTGTTTTTGGCAATTGAACATTCTCAGGTAGAAGGGTCTAAAAGTTAGGTTTTGTGGAGTTCTTTGAGAGAATCTCCCAAAAAGGGTTTCATAGAGACTGAATTTTGGATCTGAAACATCCGACATATGGAGTCAAGGGTAATTGTGAACAATATGTCATTGTTCTAGGATACAATTTGTCTTTGACTGGGTATGTACGTGAAATGGAGCCATGAAACAAATTATGGAAAATGATGGGTTTGAGAGGAAATACTAATTGCGGTAGGAAGGAGTCCCACAAACTCAATTTGTCACTGAGATCAACATATTTTGGTTTTAACCAATTGTGGAGTTCGCAGAGATCGAACTCACAATTGATTTTAGAGATCTTGTACTATTGATCGACTAAGGGCTGGTGGTCTAGGTCAATTACAGGGGGAAGCATAGGGTTTTCCACTGTGGCTTTCAATTTACCCTTTGAAGACATGTTGCAAATAAATGAAATGAAAAATAGTAATTACCTGGGAGTTGGTTGGATGAAAAATTATGTGGCTTGATAACTGGTTGTAGTAGTGGGTTCTGTTGTTTAGTGTCTTGGAACAGTAGAGGGAAGGACAACTGAACAATGTTTTTCTTTGTTTTATGAGCGAGATCATTTATCATTGAAAGTTGTCCATTTCATGGAGTGAAGTAATTAATTTAGCAACCATCATAATTATGAATGGATACTTAACGGTTAATGATAAATGAGGGGGATGTGATCGCAGTTGGAGCGGAGTCGAAAATGATGTGACACTTGGCGGAAGCAGAGTTGGAGTGGAGGGAGCATGGTTTATAGTTTTTTATTAGGCAGGAAGGAGGAAGGTGGATTTTTTGGGGTGGGGGGGGGTGAGTTGTAAGCGGTTTAGGCGGAAGGGGGTACGAAGTCGATGAGGGGATGACATGTTGCTAAAGTGGGATTGATAGAATCCATTTTTTGGACCCCCCCTTGATTAAATGTCAGAGGGGCAAAGGCAGTCTGAAACCATCAAGAGTCGTCGATCTAGGTGGGATAGATCATGCCTGTTGTTTTCAACATGAATTTTATTACATACGACAAAAACAGTCGTGTCAAATAAATTTATTAACAACTAAGATAATCATGATTAAACTATTAGATTCAACTAATCAAACTCATTTATTAACAAATAACGCGACATTTGAGCTAGCATCACATATTCCACTTTTTCTAAAGGTTTTTCAACATTTTTCTTTATTTATTTATTTTTTATATTCCCTTTCATTTTTTTTCTTCTTTTCTTTTGTTTTTCTTTTTTTCTTTCATACTTTTATTTTTTTATTTTTCTTTACTTCGAAAATAATTTGCAGAATGAATCATTATTTATGACATCTCATGACATGAAAATCAACAGATAATCATCAATTAATCCTATAAATTATAGTACCCTAACATGTTACACTATCAGAGCCCAACATACCTCGTAACATTACCATAGTGCCACTTCAGAGATGCAACTCATTGGAACTTCATTTTAAAAGACATTACAAAAAGCGCAAAGTTCTGATATCCTTAACCCTTCTGCACTTAACTCTTCATTTCTTCTCAAACATGGAACCGCTACCTGTGACTAAAGACTATAACAGTTGGGGATTGTAGTATCGGGGCCTTCATCTATCGTAACTTCATTTAAAGCAATTGTTACAAAATTGTAACGTTCTAATGCATTCAACCCTCCTTTTGCTAAGCCCTTTTATATTTTTCCTCCATGGGACTAGGGGCAGTGAACAAGGCTTGGTGCTTGGGTGCTAAAGGCTTCAGGCTCTTGTTGATGCTTATCTCCTTTTATAGTTCGTACTTTTCCCATGGTCCTTTTGAATGCTCATGACCAATTTTCACCACATATTGAAGCCCCTTCACCATCAAAGATTTTCCAAATTAGATTTTACGAGGAGTTATGATATTTTTCACTTCCAATGAGCTCATTGCTCTTGGTTCTCGACCCCCAACTCTACACCTATTGTTCTTTGAGTTTACCATGACCAAGTGCTAGTATATTTCAAAGCCCCTCTCATAAGAATTTTTCAATTGGATAATTAACTTTGGCATTACGATGACTCCCACTTCTGATGGGCTCAAAGATATTGATACTCGCCCCTAGCCCTACGCCCTTGGTTCTTTGAAGCCTTTGCGACCAACTACCATCTTATTTTGGAGCTCTCTCCATTGGAATATTTTCGAAGAGGAATTAAAATAGAGTTACCATGGCCTCTTCCTTTGAAACATAGACCTCGAAGTGACAGCATACTGACATCATCACCTCCATGTGGCACCTCCTAAGTAGTGACACGTGTCACCTCCTAAGTGGTGACATGTGTCACCTCCTAAGTGGTGACACGTGTCACCCAGATTTGTCCCCTTAGGCTCCTCAAAGTGCCAAAACTACCTACCACATGTCCTTGTCCGCCACATCATGTTGACGTAATCTACCGTATCAGCTCATCAAACCAATTATCTGCTGACAACTATTTTCTTTAGAGGAGAGAGAAAATGTCCCTGGGATCTTTGGATTTTTGAAGGTCTCATCTGTATTTTATTTTCCTCTGAGATATAGACGCTTTCCAAAATATTCATTAGTGGAGGGGTTACGAAACATCGAAGTTTTAATGGCCAATGTTTCGAGGTCCTTGTCTTGTTCCGTGCCCCTTGGTCCTTTGAAACTTGTGACCAAGAGATAACCTATATCAGAAGCCCCATCAGCATCAGAAATTTTCCAAAGGGGAATTAAAAAAGTGGTATGATAATCTCTACCTCTGATTATCTCCTAGCTCTCAAGTGTTAAAACTTCCCTTGGCTCCACATCCTGTGGATTTCTCATGACCAAGTTCCGACCTGTATCAGAATCCCCCTTGATAGGAACTTTTTCAAAAGGGAATTAGAAGGGATTTATGATAACCTCCACCTCTAATGGGCTCTAAGCTCTCAATTCTTAGCCCCTTGCCCTATGCCCTTGGTCTTGTGAATTCCTTATGACCAAGGGCCAGCCTAATTTCGAAGCTCCTCCTCATCGAGACTTTTTGAGAAAGGATTTAAGTTGAATTTACGATGTTTTCAACCCTTCAAAGAACTTCCCTTTGATATGCCTTCCTGATCTGATATTTTTCTCTTTAGATCTAGGTTTCTCCTCTTGGATTTGAAACTTAAGTGTTGGTTTTGGCGTCCTTCTCAAATTTTCAGCCTTTGATATTTGTTCTCCCTTTGAAACTTGTGCACTCTTTTGACATCATTTGGTACCATTTGTACTAATTTAAGAGTAAGTGACAACATTGGCATGAATTGGGGACAATGCCTTGCTGGCAAGGTGTTGAGGAACTACAGATTACTAGCCTTCTATATATTTGTCATGGATTCGTTTTATTCAAGTATATAAAAATAACAACAAAAACATAAAGAACTATAAGTATTACTGATATTTTACACTGGCTCATCGGTATGTAAAATGGGTGAGAAATGGACCTCTTAGTGCTGAGAGTAAATCTTGAGGAATTGACCATTTACAGGAAGATCAAGCATTTCACCCTCGAAATTTTCTAGCAAGAAATTATTATTTCCCTTTGCCTCAACAATATTGAAGGGTCCAAACCATAAGGGATCAAATTTTCCATGTTTACCTTTGTCTTCTCTTGTTACATCCCACCTACAAACCAGATCTCCAATCTGTAGTAGTCTGTCTATGGCCCTTCTATAAAAAATATCTTTCATTTTTTATTGGTATTTAACCAAGTTCTGAGTTAATTCTCCCCTTGCTTCTTGAATTTCCACAAGCTGATTGATTCTCCTAGTTAGAGAATTGGACTCCTCCTCAACATCTTGCAACAGTTTAGCCACTGACATTTATAGTTGCATGGGAAGAATAACAACCTTCCCACACACTAATTCAAATGGAGACTTACTAATCGATCTCTTAGTTGTGACTCGATTTACCTATAAGGAAAAATTCAATTGTGAATCCCAATTTCTTTGATTCTCTGATATGGCATTTTTCAGGATTCTCACAGGAGTTTTATTGGAGGATTCAGCCAATCCATTCCCTTATGGTAATGGGTAGTAGAGTGACTCACAAGGATGTTGTATTTCTGGCAGAAGCTCAAAAACTTGGCATATTTGAACACTCGGGCATTATTTGTGATTATCTTCCTTGGGAAACCAAATCTGGCTAGAATGTTCTCTTCCATGAATTTTATGACAACTGCATCACTTGCATTCTTGGCTGGGATAGCCTCCACCCACTTATTGAAATAGTAAGTTACAGTGAGAATCCATTTGTGCCGACTAGTGGATGGTGGCTGCACTTCTCCAATAAAGTCCAACCCCCACTGTTTAAAGGGCTCTTCCACTAAGACAAGGATCAATGGGAAATGATCCAATATCTATTATTATGAAAACCTTTCATACTTTTCATAGGCTCTGACATAAGAATAGAGTTCACTAAACATTTTGGGCCAATAAAAACTTGCCTTCAGGATTTTATGTGATGTAGCTTTCCAATTGTAGTGCCCCCCACAAGAGCACCCATGAAATTCATATATTACTTTGTAAACCTCTTCTTCGACCAAGCACAGTAGAAAAATACCCACATGACCCTTCTAGTACAATTGGCCACTTGAAATGACAAATTTTTGGGCCTGTAGCCTCAGGGAATAGTATTTACCCTTGTCAAAATTTACTGGGCATCTTAACAACAACAAGTAATTAAATATGCGTTTTTACCAATCAAATATGGTAAAATCCATTTGGATTTTATGATTTGGGCTCTCGACCCTTCATTGCTCCTCTTCACCTCTGTTCTCTTTTTCTCTCTCTAATAGCAGATTAATTCCCAATGCTTGGAAATTAGATTCAAACATCATCTTGGCTAGCCCCTGTCCCTTCATCAAGTTAGTGGGCTTGATTTCCAAGTCGTATTCTTGTATCTTGGCAATCCATCTTCCCCTCTTGCCTTCACTATCTCCTTGCACAAGAATATTTTTCATAGAGGTTGTGAGGACATAGGCTATTGTTCTTGACTACAACACATACACTCAGAAATATTTCAAGTCTTTGACTAGAGCATAATCTTGTTTCTACAATATGTTACACTTCAGCTCAACATCCCTTAGCACTTGGTTGAAAAATGCCACAGGCTTCTCATACCCCTCATTAATTTTTTACAACAGAACATATTCCACTATATTAGGGGAGGAAAAAGAAAATATAAAAAAAGGTGTTAGGTAGTCTGGATTGACTAACACAGGTGCTTTAGCTAAGGCCTTTTTGATCCTGAGGAGTTATTCTTTGGCTTCTGTGGTCCATTTTACCTCCTTGTTGTTCTTCAAAATCTTAGTGATCTCCTTCACTATCTCAACATACTTTGGCACAAATATTCTTAGGAAATTTATTCTTTCCACAAACTCTTGAATCTCTTTCCTATTGTGGGAAATGAGATGTTATGAATGGCCTCCACTCTTATAGGGTCAATCCTCACTCCTTCCTTTTCCACTATGTCTCTAATTAACTTTCCCTCACTTATAGAAAACTAAGAATTTTTAGGATTTAAAGACAACCCATACTTTCTGCATTTCTCAAAGGTAAGACTTGGTGGTCAAGGTGTTGTTCATCTGTCTTTGAAAAAATAGTGATATCATCTAAATAGATGACCAAAAACTTATCATTTTCTCCCACAAAATAAATGTCCATGGCCCTCTCAAAAGTGACTCCAACATTAATCAAACCAAAGGGCATTCTTGCATAGACGAATGTCCCCCAAGGTGTGATAAAGGGAGTCTTCTTCCTATATTCTAGGTGTACAACAACTTGGTTGTACCCAAAGAATCCATCCATCATAAACATCCTTATTGACCCTGTTTGGTCAATTTTACTAGTTCCACAACCATTAATTATCAACCACTGTAAGTCTTTTTATTTCAAAGGTGTCTACACTATCTGTGATGATACATGTAACAACTAAGTGAAATAGGAAAGAAAAGATGTTGTTGAACACACTTGCAGGGATTTAAAATACTCTTAAAGAATGGAAATTCAACTTGTAGAAATAAAAAAGCAAACTACAGAAATGAAATAAAATATTCAAGGAAAGAATACACCCTTCATAAAAGCTTCTAAATAAAGATTAGTGTGCCATCCAATATCAAGAATTAAATAACATATAATTAATTAACCTATGTAACAACACATACAATAAATATGAAAGTAGAAGCTTATCTATCCCACATTGAACATGTACAAAGATAATAAGAGATCCACACTTAACACATAAAATAAATAATTATTGTACGAACATTGTGTTCCCTGCTAAAGAGGAGGGCCCTTATGTTGGGAGCGGGATCCCCCAAGGACAGTTTCTGGGCTAAAAGGCCATGTTTAAGTCAATTTTTTGTAATATTGTTGTAAAGACTCTACATTTTGTGGTCGCCAAGCATGAAGGTGTTATGTGTCACAAAGGGTAGTCTGCCCTTAGTTTTGTAACTTAAAGTCAGCCGTAAGAGATCTACCCATGGTCCGTGGACCGTGGAATTGTATAAAAAGAGCTAAGCTCTAAGCAATTAGGGAGGAGAAGGAAAAACAAGAAAGAGAATCATAGCTTTAGAGCAAGAAGTCTAAATATTGGGTTGTAGTGTAGGTAGAGGCTCTGCATCTGAGTGTGCAGAGGCCTAGGGTAGAAGTACAAAACTGAGTGTGTGAACCCCTGTAGCTGTGTGCACAGCGTGAACAGAGTCTGTAATACTTGGAAGATATTAATAAAAGGAGTTATTCTGCAATTTCTGTGTATTTACTCTGTTGATGGGTTTGGATATTTTGTGTATGAATTTACTTTATTATGCTTCTATGATGCGTGAATGAATACAATTACATTGAATAATTAAACACAATTACAAATATCTAATTACACGGTGATAACTTTAAGTATTCGGCAAAATAATAAAATTACTAGGGTAATTGAGGAATCTGCACGACGCGTTGTTATACTTGAGCCCCAGGTTAGGGTTGCGCGAAGGTCGATTGTATACTTTCACGAAGGTATTGAAAGCTGGAATATAGGGTTTGCCTTACAAGCCCTAGAGCGAGATCACTTGTGCGAAGGTAGGGATAGAAGAGATCAAATGACATCACAACCATCTCAGGGTGCGGAAACTTGGTTCCAGCATCCCTCCACACTACTTCGGGTGAGACTTCGGTCCGCACTCTACAGGTTGATGCTGAAAAGGCCAATAGTGTAGGGATTTGTTTGGCGAATTAACGCTGAACCTAGTTCAGGCCCCCTCAAGCCAACACCTTCCTCCCTAGCAGGGTGGAGGAAGAAAATGGAAACTTAGTTAAAAACTCAACTCAAGAATTTTTGTAACATCACCAGATATACTTTGTATTAAGAATGACTGAAGGGTAAAAAAATTAGAATATCGATATCTCTATCCTATTGTCTGTCTATATTTACATGAGACTAAGATCTCTTTATAAATCCTTTTACAAAGTCCAGAAATTGGAAAACAAACTAGTCATGAGAATCTATGATTCTCATGCTAATGACGCTAACAAATGTAATTTAAAAATATATAAATTATTACAAGTTATTTAAATAAATATCATTGTGTTTACACCACTCTTGTCTAGACACACAGTTATAACCACCCATATTTTCATTACTTTATATGGCTCTTTGAAAACTATCTTTGAAAGTAACAACTACAATCTTGGCAATGGGCGGTGTAACAAAAACTTCATGGTGTAACAACAAAAGATGGAAATCCGAGGTGTAACAACAACTTGAACTGTGTAGCAACAAGGAATAAAATCACTCATGCATCCATGGCCATCAATAGCTATGGCAGTACCTAAAAGAAAAACGTTTCGAAGAACTCTTCCAAATACACCCTAGTTACTCATACCAAAGAAAGCATCGTTTCATTCAATATTTGGTAGAAAACAACATTATAATATGTTAAAGAAAATATTGCTTATTTATCAGAGGGAGTGACATTAGACTAGGGAGATTGTAGGTTCAAATCAAGAAAAATGGCCAAAATGGGGAAACAGATGCCTGAAATATCCTTAAATATTGCACCCAACATCTCCCCACAACTGAAGCCACTACATGTCCTCATGAATATTCTTCGAAATCTTCGGGGTCCTCAACTATTATGACACTAGCATGTTGTTGATACGGTCTCATGAAATCATAAGAGCCAACAATGTCTTCATCATATTTCTTGTACTCTTGAGTAGACACAAGCTGGTGTGTCCATGAATGCTCATCATATCTGTTAAGATGGAAGTGAGGCTGATATTTTTCAAGTGGAAGCCAAATCAAAGGAAACTTGAATATGGGCCCCATCCAAAAGGCACCCATCATTTTAACATTTCACACATATACAGGGACTCAAGTAACAACAATTATGAAATTGGGGTATCCAGAAGGATTCCTTGCTTGTAATGTCTCATTGCAAGCTTCCCACCATTTCAGGTTCCCAACCAATGCCTGACTTTTCAGTTGTTTATGAATATTAAAATAAAATCCAGCAATCCTTCTCCTGTAGAGGGATATTTGTTTTATCATGCCACAAAATCATCTACTCAGTTTCAATTGTTGGTTCTTGTGTAACATCTTCAATAGGTTCTTGTGTGTCAGCCTCCCATGGTTCTGTTTGGATTCCTTCAGAAATAATGTTTGCAACATAGATCTTATACCCTGATGTTGCCAAACCTTCTGCACATGCTATACATACAGGTCCCTGGGTGGTTTTTGATCCTAATTTATCAACTGCCTCAACTAATGTCCTGAGACCTAGAACCTTCATTTTAAATGTTCTCCCCCCTAATTTCTACTTTAATTTATTATTTCATGCTTCTAATTTCTCAATTTTAAGAAGCAGGGTTTGAGTTTTGTCCTTACCAGGTGAAGAAGCGTCTTCCTATTTAGTCTTCCTCTTCTTCTGCTTCTCCTTTTTCTCTTCTTTCTCTCTTGGCATCTTCCTAGATGAAGGTGAGGGATTTGGCTTCTCCCTTGATGGTGGGCATTCTGATTTCTTCTTTGGTGGTGAGGGTTCTGATTTCTTCTTTGGTGGCGAGGGCACTGGTTTGTTCTTTGGTGGCGAGGATGTTGGTTTCTTATTTGGTGGCAAGGGTGTTGGTTGAGTGACAACCTTAAACCTTCTCTTTGGTGTTCTACCACCCATCGATCTCTCAAGTGACATTTTGTTGATTCTAACTCTCAAGTACTGTCCTTGCTTCTTAGCTATGTCAGCTTCCCCTTAGAGCATCAGTGGGAGTTTCAGCTTGCTCCTGTCGTGGGGATTTTGTGCTTTCACCAAAAAACAATTCCCAAATTCTTCCTTGGTGCTATAGAGGATCCATCGTGATCAACATTATAAGTCTGTGGTTGGTAATGCAGCTCTCTGGATGGGAGGCTACCTTTACCACTGCATCCATATGTCTCAAAATATCCAACAGGAAATAGGGGAGATTTACGAATTTCCCATGTTGAAGATGGCTCAGCAACATAAAATAATAGTTGAAGACTATCATCGAGCGCCCCTTGCATGTAATGTACTTAATGATAAATAGGGAAACATCACTCCATGGCTGAGGAAGGGAAACACGGTCAATTCCTCTTCCTTTCTTAATCAATTATTCTTCCCCCTGCAAAAGTTCGGTTTTAAGACCGGGTTCATTAACTTTCTGATTGAACCACCTCCTCCCCTCAATTCAAAGTGTTGTTACTCTAGAAGATACTTCTTCTCTGACCTCTAGTCTTAGGCCTTTAACCCTCATTTTATTCCTGTTTAAATTTTGAGTGAATTCCATGAAAAAATATTCATCTGACCCCCTGATTTGCTTGAAAAATTAAATCCATCCTCCTTCCCTGAAGATTTGATGTGCTTCGGGAAATTTCTCCAAAGCTTCAATGGAATTTGGTTCATGTCTTACCATTGCTCCTCCCATCCTTTACTACTGTGAACCTCACACTAATTTTTGCAACCAACGGCTGTGAAGTTTTGTCTGCTTACCGTCACAATTCCTTAAGAATGTGTAGTGAGGGTGCAGAACTTACGTCAGGGTGGATATCAACGCGAAAAGAAAGGATATTAAATCAAAAAGTTATACAACGCCGAGTATCAATTGATCATTAATTCTAAGGGTATGGAAATCTGACTTAGATACAATCTAAATTAATGAGGTGATCAATCATGTAGAGTGGTAATGATTAATTGATATTGTCACTTTAAACCAATTTATCATGAAATGATTTGTCACCCCCCCCCGAAATTAAATGAAAAGGCTATCCTCGGCCACCAAAAAAAAGTGACTTATTAATTGCTTATGATTGCCAAATAAAGAAAAAACAATATTCATTATTCAAATGACTTACCAAAGGGTGATTTGACTGGTGCCAATGGAAGAGTATCGGTGATGGTAATTAATAACGAGGAAAACTACAACTGGTTTTGCACGATAATTATCTTCATCAGATCAGTTGTTACAAATGTAACATCAAAATAATTCCTCCATGCAGGTTGAATAATGTTTGCGGTGGTACTTTATTACAATAACATATTCTTTTATGGCATTGCAGTTTTGCGCCTACCAAAGAATTCTTAATACAATAAAATGAAAAAAAAAATGATCTTGTAACAAGCATGTTGCTACATTTGTATCATAAATATCATTCTATTACAAAGATTAAAAAAATAAAAATGTGTGTCAGCCGCCACAAAGTGGTTTTTAGCTGGCACAATTATCTAACTGCACCCTGTAAGAGGTTTTCATAAAAAGATTTATTTATTTACTTTATATATATATATATATATATATATATATATATATATATATATATATATATATATATATATATATATATATATATATATTTTTGGTGTATCAGCTACCAAAAAAAGTTGGTTTTCAGCTGCTACACTTATTTGATTTCAAGAATTTGACAACACAGGAGAATTTTCCCTTGCTTCCATAACTTGGAGATCAGATCTCATGATAATGTTGAAAAATGAATCCTTCAAGATATGTTTATGATATAACCAAAGACGATGCTCATTGGCAAACAATGGAACCTTGGCATTATCTATGATAACTAATCTCACAGTCCCATTGTCAAAGATTATATCTACCTCATAAGGACCTAGCCACCTAGTGCAAAGCTTCCCTTTGAGGGATTTGAATCATAAATCATATAGTAGATCCCAATCACCTTTCTAAAACCTCTTCTTTTTGATAAACTTGTCATGCCACTTAGCCCTCTATTGTTGGATGATTTATGTTTGCTAAATGGTAGCCAGTCTCTTCTCATCAAGTTCATTTAGATGATTCACCTGATGTTTCTGCTTTGTAAGAAAATCCAGGTTCACTTGCAATATTATTCTGAACTTCGAACTCCATGGGAAATAATGGGTTTTTACCATACACCAATTCGTATAGTGAAAATACAGTAGTATTTCTCCATGTAGTTCTATATGCCCATAGTTCTTATGGAAGTTTATTAGCCTAGTTCCTTTGGTGGCTGGCTACAATGTTAGTGAGAATTCCTTCTATAACCTTATTAGTTCTCTCTACTTGACCATTTTCCTCAAGATGATATGTTGAAGTAATTCTATGGCAGATCTTGAATTTATCAACCAACTTTTGGATCAAATGGGATGTGAACTGCGGTCCTCCATCTGTCACTATTTCTCAAGGTACTCCAAAGCGAACAAAAATGTCTTCAAAAATAAATTTGAAAGAACTTGTTTAGTTGCCCTGGTTAGTGCCTTTGCTTCAACCCATTTTGTGACATAGTTTGTATAGACTAGAATGTAGGACTTCCGTTGGGATGAAGGACTAATTGGTCCTAGAAATTCTAAAGCCCACTTCCCAAATGGTTCCAAAACTACTTGAGGGCATAATGGAATTTCATCTGACGGAAGTGTTCGATCCATTCTCTAACAACTGTCACATCCCGTTACAAATTTATTTGCATCCTGGAATATGGTAGGCCAATAATATCCACTCCAAATCACTTTATACCCTGTTCTTTTGGTCACCAAAGTGTCCTCCATAAGGTTCCTCACGGAAGGCTTTGAGGATATAAAAAATTTCATCCTCTCTCACACAACACCTGATTTGATGATCTGGCCTTGTGTAATAAATGTATCCCTCTACCTAAGAATATCTTGCACTCTGCTGAACAATCTTCTTCATTTATCTTGAGGACATATGTTGTGGAAATCTCCCCGCAACAAGATAGTTAGCTATGTGTGCATACCATGGTGAGTGAGTTGAAATAGAAAAAATATATTCATATGGAAAGGAATCCTAAATGAGTATTCAATCACTATTAATAGTCAACCTAGAAAGAAAGTCAACCACTACATTATCTTTTCCACGCTTATCTAAGATTGTTATATCGAACTCTTGTAAAAATAGAAAACAATGTGTAACCCTACCATTAATGACAAGTTTATTCCTTAAGAAACAAATGGTAGAGCAGTCAGTGTGCACAAATATTTGATAACATGTGATGTAGTGGCTAAATTTATTAATAGCATGTACTACTGCAAGAAGCTCTTTTTCTATAACTGTGTAATTTAATTCTGTTGGAGTCATATTCTTGCTAATTTAGCAGATGACATATGGATTCTTGTCTTCTAGTTGACCTAGCACAACTCCTATAGCGGTATTAGATGCATCAGTTTCTATATGGAATGGAAGACCTGAGTTTGGTCCTCACAAAAAAAGAGTTGTTGATACACATTGCTTTAATTCTGCAAAGGCATGTTCACATTTCCCTGTCTAGACAAATTCCACATCTTTAGTAAGCAAAGAAAATAATGGAGATGAAATATTTGAATTTTTTTCTATAAATCTTTTGTAATACTCTACATGTCCCAAAAAACTATGTACCTCTTTTTGTGTTTTGGGAGTTGGAATTTTCACAATTATTTCTATCTTAGTAGGGTCTAACTTTATTCCTTCAGCAGATATATAATGCCCAAGCACAATTCCTTCATTCATCATCATGTGACATTTTTCAGTGCTTAAAGAAAGATTAGTTTTCTCACATCATTCTAATACTTTTTTGAGATTGGCTAATGCTGGTTCAAAATCATCACCATAAGGTGTAAAGTCATCCATGAATACTTCCAAACAATCATTTAGTAAATCCACAAATATTCCCAATACTGCCCTTTGGAAGGTTGCTGGTGCATTACAGAGTCCAAGAGGGAGAAATTTGTATGAAAAAGTCCCTAAGGTCAAGTAAAGGTGGTTTTATCTTGATCCTCTGGAGGAATCTTTATCTGATTATAACTGCTAAAATCATATAGAAATGAAAATAATTTATTTGTAGATAAGGTGTCCAGGACTTGATTTATAAATGGAAAAGGGAAATGGTCCTTTTGAGAGGATTTGTTAAGCTCTCTGTAATCCACACAGATTCTCCATTTTCCATTCTTGTTAGGAACAATTACAAGTGGAGAAACCCATTGGCTGTCAGAGATGGGATAAATGAAGTTCGCATTTATAAGTTTTTGCAATTCTTCTTTTACTACTTCTTTAAGTGTTGGGTTCATAGGTTACTATGGCTTCCCAACTAGAGTGAAATATCCCTTCAATTAGATGTGGTGGGTGCACAAGTTAGGGTGAATGTCTTTCATGTCTATGTAATCCCATGCAAATGCCTTTTTATGTTTCTGTAACAGTTGTAACAACATCCTGTTTTGTTCGGGAGTCAGATTAGGATTAATATTTGAGCTTTTTTCTAGCTATATTTCAACTAGGATGCTTTTGAGATTAGGGGAATTTTTCATATGGTTTAGAATTAAGTCTTCCATGGTATATTCTACCCCTGAATTTGATGAGCCTTGGTAGTGCAACAAGAATTTTGCAACTCCCAAGGCTATTGACTTTAATTATCAACCCAGGGTTCATACAAACTTAAGAGGTATCAAAACTATATGTGCAGCATACAGCATGTCCTTCGTTTGCTGTCATGATGTAATGGAGTGCATGTACTAAATTCAAATCTTAAACTAATTGCAGAAAATGAAATGTTCGAAATGGAACCTTAACCTCTTGAGAGAAAGAAAGTACAAGGAAATAGACTGAAATCAAATGCTAAAACACACCATTTTCTAACTAAATGTTAAGAGGATTTTCTTCAAAAGAATTGTAAGTTAACATGTATGCAATCCTATTGTCCTAAGAATGTAGATTCAAACTATAAAACCTTCTACTACTGTGCATGTAAATGAATAAAATAAACCTGTTTTTATTTTTTTCTCTTTTTCATGTGAGAGTGTGAAAGCTAATCTCTTTTGGTGATGTGGTAGGTGGCTTGGAGATGATGGTGGATGGTTGGAAGGCTTGGAATACCCTTAGGTGACCTTATGTGGCTTCCTGGAGGTTTTCCCTCAATTCGGCCTCAAAATAGGACACTACAGGAAAACCTACAGGATGTACTAAGAACCTACAAGATCCCCTGAAAACCTACAAAATACATCGAAGAGAAAAATGATGGATTTTGAAGGTGATTTAAGGCTTAGGGAAGGTGTTTTGTGGATGGAATGAGGCAAGGGAGTGCCTAGGACCACTTTAGAACTCAAAACCAAAGGTGGGAGATGGATGGATTTTCTCAAAAATCTTGGAGAAGTTTCCTTGTGAAATGATGAAATTGGTGAGGGTTTAATTACCAAGAAAATCAAATAAAAATTGTATGGAACAAATTTTTATATTAACTAAGATGTATTAAGTCCCTATTCCAAGTGGAATCACTCAAAAATACCTCTGTTAACCCATGCAAAAAATATAAAAAACATTACTAGTCGGAAATCTATAAATTCGAGAACTAGTGAGCTAGTAAATCTAAAAAATGCCCAACCAAATAAAGTGCAAATGGAATGGGGTAATTTTTTTTATGAACTAGAATGTTTTTGTGATCTAATGCAAGTGGAATCAACTTGATTGAATCTTGTTAACATGCTCTAAAAAAATAGCAGAAATTTACTGTTCTTTGCTAAAAAGGAGGTCCAACAATCTAGATTTGGGAATAAGAAGACTAATCCAAGCAACTCAATGATTACTATGAACTTCCAAAGATTTTCCAAGGATGAAATAGTGCTTTTGATCCTACAAAAGTACTTACATCAACCATTTAACTCAATCCTACAATAATGAATCACTAATACTAAATGCAGAAATAGAAAGAAATAAAAACTAGAGATGCATGCGAATAAGAAGTGAAAAGAAGGAAATAAAATGATACAAAAGGGATCTGAGGTTCCTGGGATTTCCAATCCCAAGGAAACTCAGAGATCTATGAAGGAGAACAAGATTTAGAAGCTGAACATGACACCAATCTTCATTATTTTCGTCAATAGAACTACATCCCTGCAAGAAAATACAATGGAGCTGCAAGAATACAATCTCTCTCCACAATAACACTAATGAAAATCTATCCCTAGAGGAAAATTCGACTTGGTACTTATACAAAATGATTAGGAATCATTCCCCATGAATGGAGGAAGCTTTCCCCACCAAAATCCCTTGATTAGTGGATCTAGTCCCCAATACTAGGAATTTGCATTAAATGGCATGGAACACATTCCTAGATTTTCGCAATCATTCCCTAGAGGAAAATTTGACTTGGTACTTATACAAAATGACTAGGAATCATTCCCCATGAATGGAGGAATATTTTCACACCAAAATCCCTTGATTAATGGATATGGTCCCTTGATTAGTGGAATACATTCCTAGATTTTCTCAATCATTGTAGTTCCACAATCTGTGCCATAATCCATAATATCTTGTTGATTTATTATTTAATATTGATCCTCCTATAGTAGCGAACAAGTCCCTAAATTATCTCCTCCTCCAAATTTTCATAATCTGTCCAATATTCTCATAATATTCCACAAAAATAAATAATATTAGGAACAAATATCCAATCATTCATAAACCTTCGTAATGAATATATTAAAGTTAAAAATAAACTATATAATGCAAAAATAGAGGTTTAATGTGCTGAAGGATGGTCATAGGCCTTAATTGATGTTTAATTTAAAGGCATGGGCCTTAATTTATGTATAATTTAAAGGCCCATCATACACCCTGCTGAAAGTGTTGCTCATCCTCTAAGCAGCTTAGTGACCTCATTGTTCCTCATTCATGACCCTGGTGGCCTCTCTCTTGTGCATTAAGAATCTTGGCTATAAGTTCTATAAGCACAAGCCCAAAAACATATTTGTGCAAAGAAAAATCATTGTTTCTTGAGATCATTAGCTTGCCTTCTTCCCCTTATTCAAGATGGTTTCTTGAATATTTTTCAGTTTGGCAAGGTCTTCCACACCCTTATCAACCTTATGCTACCTCGTTTTGCCATTTGGAAACCTCTAACACCTTCAAAATGCATTTAGATGAGAACTAGGACATCCTGTAGTAATTCCTGTCAAAACTACAGGAAACCTACAGGAAACCCTATTAATACTACAAGAAACCCATTTTGATCATAAATGATAGGCTGAGGTTAGGGAAGACGTTTACTTGAATTCCATGCCTTTCTCCCACTTTTATAACATCTTTTAGGCCTTGGACAAAATATAGAAAGAGATTACAGACCTCTTGGAAACCCTCTTTTATCCCTGCAGTTTGAGTTCTATTTTCATGGTGAATGCCTCATTTCCTTTTGTTGCCTTCTTCTTCTCTCTTGTGGCCTAGATGATTGCCTAATAACCTTGGAGTTTTTTGTTTTGATTAGGTCTCTCTTAGGCACTATCATCTTGGGGTTTAGCATAATTTTTTCATTTCTTCCTTCTTGTTGCAAAATTCTGCCTTCCTATAGTAGTCTTTCTTCCTCTTTCAGGGTCTTCTAACTATATGGGAGTGATGAGAAACGATGAAGAGGGATTGGATGATGATGCTAGGGCTGAGAGGGAGTACTGTAGGTTTGTGAAAATGGAGAGGATGCTATGTTTGTTTGTTTGTTTTTTTCTTTTCTTTCAAGAATGAAATGGGATGGATGGATGATGAATAGATAGTGAATATGAAGTGGATGTAGGGCTTGGAGTGTTGTGGTCACTTGGCCTTTGCAAAAACTTCTTCTTTTAACTGTTGTCCTTATTTCTTGAAATCATCACCCTTCATAATTTAACTTTTCAATATTGCATGAGTGAAGGAGTAAGCTGCAATTAACTAGTTGAAGGCACTTGAGACTGTTGACCCATCCTTAGCTTATAAAACCTCATCTCTCATGCATTGACAAAAATTTTCTAACTATAATATGATCTCAAGAGAAGAGGTCAAGAATATTGCATACCTATACCTACCTGATGGTTGTTAGAGAGACATGTATGTTGTTGCTAAGTTGATGTTGATGTGTAGGTGTTGGATGGTAATGCTAATGATCCTGATGCTGCTGCTAAGCTCTAGAGGAGATTATTTGACCATTGGATCCCCATGTTGAAGCTGACTTCAAATCTTTGGCTACTTCATCATCATATCCCCTCAATTTTTGAAAGAAACCCATCCAATTGTACCTTGTGAATATCTCTAGTATAGGAGGGTGCTGATGAATCCTCACAGTGTTGATGGGTTCCCCCTCCTTATCACTACTTGATGAAACCAACCTCTATTTTTACCTTTAAAAACTGCTCACCGCCAATCCTGTAGGTGTTTTTCTGTATCTTGTAGGATCTCAGGGAACCCTGTAGGTTTACAGGATAACTTTTTGTTTTGTCCATATCTCTCAAATGGTAGAATGAATTGACTTGAAACTTTCTGAGCATGTTTCCATCATCATTATGCACCTCCCCATTAAAAAAAATTGGTCAATGGATGCACGAGTCTCGAGAGAAACTAAAAATGGCTTAAGGTGATGGAGGCATATTTCTTGGAAACCATGCACTGGCATTTGTTGAAATATCTTGAGCATGTTACCATCATCCATATGCATCTCCCCATGAAAGAAATTTTTAAATGGATGCACAGATATCAAGAAAATGCAAAAATGCTTGTAGGTGATGGAGGCTGATTTCTTGAAAAATGTGCATTGGAATTTGCTAAAATTGCTTAAGCATGTCACCATCATCCATATGCATCCCCCCTGAAACAAATTGGAAAATGGATGCATGGCTTTCAAGTTATCGCAAAAACAAATTTCTGCTCTATGTATTTTTGTATCATGTAGTAAAACAGAGCATCCTATAGTTTTTTAAGACAACAGAAAAATTGAATGGTAGAAGCTTGAGAATAATGAGTGGATAGTGGGAATAGATGAGGGTGATGGATTGGCATGGCCTTGTTGGAGAATTTGAGAAAAGAAGGAGAAAGTCAAAATTTGACATCTTTTGACTAGGATTGACCAATTTTCTTTTTGGTACAAACTTGTTCTTGTTGTTTGCAGATGTTAGAGAGTACATGCATTCATCAAAGAGATGCATGGAGCAATGATTTATTTTATTTTATTTTATTTTTTATTTTTTATCTTTTTCTTTTTCTAGGCCTACTAGCCATCTCAATGAGGTTTTCAACTAGTAGGTCTTCCTAGGCACCTCAAAGGAGGTTTTCACCTAGTATTTTTTTTCTTTATTCTCCTTTTTTTTTCCCAACCCGTTGACTGCCTCATGGAGGTTTTCAATCAATGAGCCAATCTCAGGCACCTCCAATGAGGTTTTCCCCTGAGATTTATATTTTTTTTTCTCTTTTTTTCATCAATTTTTGTTTTTTTCTTCTACCCTACCCTACTTGAAAAACAAAATCACTTTCAAGTATAAGAATACTTATAATGGAGCCATGTGCATATCAAAATGACAAACAAAATGATGTGGAGGCTTGAAATGTATGCTTTTACATGTACCTGGATTTTGAAAGATCAAATGATTTGAATTTGATGATATCAAGCACATTTGAAGAAGAGGGTATTGCTGCAACTTAATGACTATCTAGAACCATATTTCAATATAGTTGTGATGCCCCTGGTCCACTTGCTGATTTAGGCACATGATTCTTTGATCTTCTCTTTCAAATATTATTTCTCTACATGTTGTCCCTCAATGGCATCAAGAGAATAACTTTTTGTAATAATCTTCCTCAGCTATGGTGAATACTGCCGCGCTCAAGAGGAGATGTTTGGAAGTTTTGTACCTCAGTATTGTAAGTGGGCTGAGCTACTTCAATGTGGGTTTTGAAATGGTGATATAGGTAGTTGAGTGGGAGTGGACATTTGAGATGGTTGTGGTTGTGGAGGAGATGAATGGTAGGGATAACATGGAGTTGGGTATGGAGGATATTGAGGAAAAGATTGAGGATATTTTTGAATTTTAATGGATCTCATAAGTTCCTTGCCAACCTTGTTGCCAATATTGGTTTTGGGGTTGAGATGGTCAATGTTGCCAAGGAAAGGGTGTGGTCCAATTACTTTGAGGTGGATATGCATAACCTTGAAATTGTGAATTAGACTCTTGCATCATACTACGTTGACTAGGCTGCCATGGTCTTCTTGGAGCTACATAACATAGCTGCATTGACAATTGACTTGCTCCATTGTCCTCTTGGTAAACTTCCTTCAACCTTGGTAATGATGGACAATATTTAGTATCATGTGATTTTACAACACAAATATGAACATTTTCTTTTCCTTCATCTTGAATTCTTAAAATTTCTACTTGTTTTGTTATATTTCTAAGAATTTCTGTTTTAAATTTATCAAACACATTTCCAAGTTTAGCTTGACTTACCAATCTTGATGCTGATTTACAGACTCTTGCTTTTCCTCTTGATATGTGTTTTCATGTTTCACAAATTTCCTCAAATGATAATTGATATACATCACCTCTACTCATGAGATCAAGAATACCAATCCACTCATCCCTAATTGTTATGTCGGATCCTAAGTGATGTAGTTTTTCCCTCTTAACATTATACATGAATCTCTCTATTAGATTCTCTAGACTCTCATCTTCTTCTTGATTCATTTTAAAGATTTCTTCTTTAAGGTCATGATCTTTATATTTTTCTATAAATATCTTTTGCGTATAATTCCATGATATTATTGAATTAGTCCCTAAACTCATGAACCATCGAAGAGCTCTATTCTTCAAAGTTGCAGGAAACAAATCAATTTTTGAGTTTTTAATAAGTAACCATAAGATCTACAAATAATCTCAAATTAAAAGAGAAAGGTTTCTAGATCCTCTAACCTTAGACCATGAAATTTTGGAAGAAAATACGGAGGGATGTTCTTCATGTGCACACTACCATCAGTATCTTGAATGGGAAATCTGAGAGGATCTTCCTCGTTGTCATCATCTCCATCCAATTCTTCTACATTTTCTACCATCTTCTTCTTCTACCTGAAAAATTGAATGGTGATGTGGCTCTTACTACACCACGTGATCAAATGGGGGAGGGGGCTTGGTGTTTGAGATTTTTTTGTTTTGATTTTTATGATTGAATTAAAAAACTAATGCAATGCACTTTTCTATTTTTGAAATGAAATATGCATAATGAAATTATTTTTTTGTTTTTGCAAAAAGTAAAAAGAAATGAATCAACTAGGGAAGAAAATAATGCATACTTTGACACCTCCCTGACAACGGTGCCAAAAAGTGATGAGCCTCAATATTGCAACAAGAATGTTGCAGCTCCCAAGGCTACCAACTTTAATTATCAACCCAGGGTTCGTACAAACTTAAGAGGTATCAGCACTATATGTGCAACATACAATGTGTCCTTCCTTTGCTATCATGACGTAATGGAGTGCATGTACTAAAGTCAAATCCTAATCTAATTGCAGAAAATGAAATGTTCGAAATGGAACCTTAACCTATTGAGAGAAAGAAAGTGCAAGGAAATAGACTGAAATAAAATGCTAAAACACACCATTTTCTAACTAACTGTTAAGATTCTTTGCTTCAGAAGAATGCTAAGTTAAGATGTATGCAATCCTACTATCCTAAGCAAGCAGATTCAAAACATCAAACCTTCTACCATTGTGCATGCAAATGAATAAAATAAATCTGTTTTTCTTTTTGTCTTTTTTTCATGTGAGAGTGTGAAAACTAATCTCTTTTGGTGATGTGGCAGGTGGCTTGGAGATTATGGTGGATGGTTGGAAGGCTTGGAAGACCCTTAGGTGACCTTTTGTGGCTTTCTGGAGGTTTTCCTTCAATTCGGCCTCAAAACAGGCCATTATAGGAAAACCTACAGGATGTACTAAAAACCTACAAGATCCCCTGAAAACCTATAGGATAAATCCAAGAGAAAAATGATGGATTATGAAGGTGATGGAAATATTAGGTAACGTTTTTGGTGGATCGAACAAGGCAAGGGAGTGCCTAGGACCACTTCAGAACTCAAAACCAAAATTGGGACATGGATGGATTTGCTCAAAAAGCTTGGAGAAGTTTCCTTGTGAAATGATGAAATTTGTTGGGGTTTAATGACCAAGAAAATCAAATCCAAATTGGATGAGACAATTTTTTTTATTAAATAGTATGTATTAGGTCCCTATTCCAAGTGGAATCACTCAAAAAGACCTCTGTTAACCCATGCAAAAGAAATAAAAAAACATTACTAGTCGAAAATCTAGAAATTCAAGAACTAATAAGCTAGTAAATCTAAAAAATGGCTAACCAAATAAAGTGCAAAAAGAATGGGGTAATTTTTGTTATGAACTAGAATTTTTTTTGTGATCTAATGCAAGTGGAACTAACTTGATTTAATCTTGTTACCATGCTCTTAAAAAATAGCAGAAATTTACTTTTCTTTGCTAAAAAAGGAGGTCCAACAATCTAGATTTGGGAATAAGAAGACTAATGCAACCATCTCAATGATTACTATGAACTTCCAAATATTTTCAAAGGACTAAATAGTGATTTTGATCTTGCAAAAGTACTTACATAAACCATTTAAATGAATCCTACAACAAGAAATCATTAATACTAAATGTAGAAATAGAAATAAATAAAAACTAGAGATGCATGTGAATAAGAAGTGGAAAAAAGGAAAGAAAATGATACAAAAGGGCTTTGAGGTTCTTGGGATGTCCAAGCCCAAGGAAACTCAGAGACCTATGGAGGAGAACAATATTTATAAGCTGAACATGACACCAATCTTCATTATTTTCCTCAATAGAATTACATCCCTGTAAGAAAATACAATGGAGCTGCAAGAATACAAGCTCTCTCCATGATCATGCTAATGAAAATCTATCCCTAGAGGAAAATTAAACTTGGTACTTATACAAAATGATTAGGAATCATTCCCCATGAATAAGAGAAGCTTTCCCAACCAAAATCCCTTGATTAGTGGATTTGGTTCCCAACACTAGGAATTTGCATTAAATGCAGGGGCCACATTCCTAGATTTTCTAAATCATTCCCTGGAGGAAAATTTGACTTGGTACTTATACAAAATGATTAGAAATATTCCCCATGAATGGAAGAATATTTCCCCACCAAAATCCCTTGATTAGTGGATATGGTCCCTTGATTAGTGGAACACATTCCTAGATTTTCTTAATCATTGGAATTCCACAATCTGTGCCATAATTCTATAATATTTTGTTGATTTATTATTTATTATTGATCCTCCTGTAGTAGGGAACAAGTCCCTAAATTATCTCCTCCTCCAAAACTTCATAATACTCCCAATATTCTCATAATATTCCACAAAAATAAATAATATTAGGCACAAATATCCAATAATTCATAAACCTTCCTAATGAATATATTAAAGTTAAAAATAAATTATCTAATTCAAAAAAAGAGGTTTAATGTGCTGAAGGATGGTCATAGGCCTTAATTGATGTTTAATTTAGAGGCATGGGCCTTAATTTATGTCTAATTTAGAGGCCCATCAGAATCATCGATAGAATAAACAACAAAGGAATTACTGATAGAGCAATTAATAATATCATCCTCAGTTTCATTCTTAAGATATTGGGCTTTGCCAAGAGTGAGGAGTGGTTGGGAATAATTTGATTCAGGTTCAAATTCATCCCATAAGGGATTTTCGAAATCCTTACTTGGTTTTGCAGGGGGGTAAAAGCTGAGGTTCTTTGTGGTTTGTCCATCTGAAATCGTAATGTAGCTCGAACTTCAATGTATGACTACTTCTGCATTGGCCAACCAAGTGTTCGAATGGGAAGCCCTAGGTCTAATTTTTGTCTAAAGTTTGAATCAATTTTTATGTAATATTGTAAAGTCTCTATGTTTTGAGGAACGAAACAAGAATAACACTGAACGTTAAGAGTCAAAGGGGATTTTGGGCAAGTCAAAGCCCCTTATTTTGTAAACGGATAAGCTATTTTGATTAAGTAATGAGAAATGCCCATGGTTCGTGAACCATGGTAATGTAATGTAAAAGCTATAAAAGGAAGTCATCTAGGAGTCACTAAGAAACTTTTTGGGAAGTTCACAAGTGAGATTGTGAGTCTATTTGGTTTTTAATTATATATTCCAGCAAAGGGGAAGGCTCCTACAATTGATTGTGCGACAACCTTGGTAAGTTTGCAGTTGAGTGAACGGGCCCTGCAGCTGTGTGCGTAGGGTTATAAGCAGTGTATTAATTAGATGTGTTATAAAACTTATTTTAAGAAATTCTATGTGTTCTCTGTATAATTAGATGTTTTTCTGTTTAAGCTTAGTTATGATTCAAGCCTTTGTAATATTTTTTTAATTGCATTGCGAAGGCCCAGATCTACTTTTGTATGATAACTTATGCATATTAGAACAATTAGGTGAAGCCCATAGATCTATTTAAGTAGAAATCGCTTAAGTCTATGATTTTGAAGGTAAGGGTTCGTGAAAGTGGAATCGGGCGATAGATTAAATAAATGCCTTGCTGCTACATCACATATCCTTCTGGATGCAAAAATCAGGTTCTCGCGTCCCCCAATACTACCTTAGGTGAGATTGTAGTTTTTACTAAGCAAACTGTTGCCGAAAGTGTAGATAGTGTAGGGTTTTGTTGGTTAGCGTAGCTAACTCTAAACTTGGTTCCAATCCCCCTCAAGCCAATAAATGGTTTTATTCCTGTTAGTGTCGGTATCTTCATCCCTCCATCAGTGATCAAAATTCTCTTGTTGCATTGCATTTTAGGTGTCTCATCTGATCAGCTACATTCCATTAGGATCATGGATCATCTGATGGCAGTGGCATATTATAAATTTTCCCTCATGGTCTTTACCTGCTGGCCCATTTTCATACATTTAGGTCATTTACAGTCATTTTTTGTCTTTACATCTGCAAAAGTCATTTTTAGGGTTTTAGGTCTCATTAGGTCTAGGGTTTTGTCAATAAAGTCTTGTAACAGCTCAATACTGGTCAACAGGCACATGAGGAGGTCAAATAAAGTCTCAAAAACAAAAATTTCAATAATCACATGCTCAGTGATTGATTTTTCCTCAAAACCCTGTTTTGAGGAAAAACGGAGTTTTATTGTTTTATGTATATAAATTTCATGTAATTTCATTTTTCCTATATGTAATAATTTCGAGATGTAGCCCTGGTCACCTTGCCAAGTTCCTGCACTCTAGCTCCTGCAAAAGAGTGAAAAATTCAAAGCATTAGTCCATCAAAAGGCAAAAAGCAAGTCAAACTGCCAAAACAGAGTTTTAAAAGAAAGTGAAAAGACAAACATTAGAAAGTGGCTTTTTATAAGTGAAAAATTAAAGTCCTTTGTATATAAATTTTCCCTTGTGTTATGAAATTCATTTGTGTGCCAAAGAGAGAGAAACAAGATTCAAGTCATGTTTTGAGGCAAAGAAGACAATTTTCAGCAAAACCTAGTAGTTACATTGGACGCGGTACACCTGGTCGGCAGCGCAGAGAGGCTCAGAAAACACATTAAAAATTCAACTAGCATGGCACACCAGTGTGGCACGGTGCATCTGTTAGTGGGTGCAGCGCACCTATCTTTCAAGCTTGAAATTCATCCAAATGACATCATTACCTTTGCCAAGCTCCAAATCCTCCAAACTTCATCCTTTCAAGTAAGTGGAAACTCTCATATTTCCATTGCAATGGATTTTGTTCTCTTTCATAGTGTGTAAATTGGTGAAAATTGAAACCCTAGTTTGTTGCACAGTATATTGAAAAACTGCCTAGGGTTTCCAAAAAGTTGTTTTTGTTGTTGTTTATTTCCCTACCTCATTTTCACATCCCCTTCACTACATTTCCCTTGTTTCATTTTCCCTCCCCTTTTTCATTCACATTCATCCATTCCCCTATCCCCAAAAATAAAAACCCTAATACTTAATCCCACTACTTCCAAACCCTAATTAGCATCTCTAAACCCTATCACTTCCCAAAACCCTACAACCAGCATCACAATCCCTTATTCACTGTCCCCCATCATCAATCCCTTTCATTGAACAACAAACACCTATTGTTGATATAAAATCTCTTCATACTCATCATAGAACATCCAACATTGGGAAACATGGAGACAGATTCACCTTATGACAAGGATGAAGAAACAGTAAGTGATTCCTCCCAAGAAATTCATGCACTGAGAAAACCTCCCAAGGGAGGAAAACACATCCGGGAGGAGCCCACTACACTTACTGAGCTACTGGCTTGCCCTCTTGCTGTAGCATGTTTCAAACATCAGCCTTGCTATCAGTTTTGTGAGATGGTGGAAAGAGTCAAATACCACCATGAGCTTGCTAGCTTGTTTGTCCTCCATCTTCACAATGATCAGGTCAATTTGGCAGGTGTTACATTCACTTTGACACCTGAAACTATAGCTGAAGCAACAGGTATTCTGAATGTGGGTGAATAGTGGAACAAGGGACAACTAGTGGACAAAGAGCATTATGAGCCTTATATCAAGGCTGGCTATCAAAGGCAAATCAGTAGGGTCTTCCCTTTCATATACCTACAAGATACATATACTCCCCTTATGAAACTCATAATTAAATATTTCAGCTGTGAAGGCAGATTTTCTCGTATATACACCCATCATGTCAGATTATTGATGCATTTCACTAGAGTGAGGATGATGAACATCCCCTATTTCATATGCCTAAATATTGATAAAATGACCACATTGGTGCAAAGGAAACCTCCTCATCAGCAATATAACAACACCTATCATTTTTCATTGATCAAGATTGTGGTTTTGCATGAGCTGAGTTTACTGAATATTTCATGGGATGATTTCATTTCACATGAGGTCTTCACAAGTCATCAAGTGACACTGTCAGTTTTTCATGAGGTAGGAGACCCTTCACATCAGCAAGAGGTGCATGAGACTCAAACCACTAGTATGCCAGTGTTTGTCACTTACCAAAAGGGCACAAGAAGATTATTTGCAACAGCAAAACAAGTACTATCTCCACTCGGGGAGGAAGGGGTTTCATTTCCTTCAACAACAAAGTAGGTACAAGACAAAGGTAAACAACCATTGCATGATGACATGCCTTCTAAAGGTCAAGAGAATGAGTTCATTCTCATTTAGGATGATGATATTGATTTGGGCTCCCAAAGCTCAAAGCTCAAGGAGATCATCCAGGAACAACAAGATGGCATTCATGACTTGTCTCTCAACCTGGAAAGAGCCAAGTGGGTAATAAACTATCTTGAGCAAAGGAACAAGCATTTGGAAGACCAGTAGACTATCATGGAACTGCAAAACATAAGAGAAAACCGGCAAGCAACCAAGAGGAGGAAAATCAAGTTGACACCTCTAGAGCAAGATATTGAAGCTGATCGTGAATCTTGGCTTGAGAGGGAAAACATGCACTTGGAGAAGATGTTGGAGAAGGCCAAAATAGGGAAAAATATGTTGAGGCACATGGCCTATCACTATTTGGCAAGAAACAAAATTTGCAAAGCGAGAATAAGGACCTTGAAGGCCAAGTTGAGGAAAAATTTGAGGACGAAAAAAGAGCAAGACAAGCTCAAGATTTTGGCTGAGGCTTCCTTAGCCCAACATAGCACTTGATGCAAGTCACTCAGCCCAAATTTCAAGAAATTTGGCACAATTTTTGTCAATTTTGAATTTTTGAAGCAAAACACAGTTTTTTTTGCCTGGTGCGTAGCGCCACTCGGCGCTCGCTTTTTCTAGGGACCTCCTTTGAAGGAAAACTCTACATTTTTGGATTCCTCATGCAAAATTATGAATGCCTAGAAATTGCTAGAAATTTTTGCCAAGTGTTGAACTTCCAAAAGGGTAAAAAACACCTCAAAAATGCCCTTTCTGCCCCTTTTTGGTCACACAGGAAGCAGTGTTGGGATAACTCATTTTTGGAGGGGAAAATGGACACCAAATTTTGAAATTCCACATGTTCTGGAAAGTAGACAGACAGAACTTACCAACAAACCCACTTCGAAAAAATTTGGTGCACGAGAAGGCCTCTAAAATTAGCTGAAAAAAGGCACTACGCACAGGGAGAGTGGCATGACGCATAGGATGGAAATTGTCATTTTTTACCAAAACCTTTGTTTTTCGCCTAGTTTTTTCTCAGTTTGACTTTTCTCTCTCTCATAGTAAAAATCATGATGTAAATTGATGTAACTTGATATAATTTGATGTAAAAATGTTGAAAATTCACTCATGGAAGTAGATACATCATGAAAAGGTAGTTTTGAACTGAATGAATCAGTTTCCTAGGTTTTAGAGGCAAGCTTTCAGTTCTTAGTTTAGATCTTGTTGAAATAGCTCCTAAACTCATGAATTCGACCCCTTAAGCCTAGCCTGCATTGTTTGTTGCCTATATCTAGTACTTTTTCAGTCATTTGTAAAGGTTGGACTCTTGTGAATGCTTTGAGCATTATTGTACATTCATCTCTGCAGTTTGGCAAAGGAATAGACCAGGGTTTGCAGCATTTTTGTGCGATTCTTGTGGCAAGTTGATTTGGTATTTTTTTTCCTTCTATAATTCAAATTTACATGTGTTTATGTATGCCATCATCTCTCTCTGTTCAGCTTAACTAAATGAATCAAGGATAAAGGTAGAATTCATTGATTTTGCAGTGCTCTACCTAGGGTTTGTTTAGTTATTCATGTTTTCAACTATATGAAGAGGATCACATAGAATTTCATGCCCTATCCAACTCCTCACCAATCTGAAGACTCTCCATCTCACTTATTTCAAAGTACTAAACCATTTTCCTACCTCACTCCACAGAGACCTCTGCAAGACTGTGTCCAGTTCGTTTCCTCACCCTAAAGAAAACACAGAGTGAAATACCCCAGTGAAGCTTACTTAGACTTACAGCGCATCGGACAGATGGAAGGATGGAAGGATGGAAAGAGCTTGACATAGAAATAGAAATAGCTGTACAGGCTTCAAATAGAAAAGCGTTGGTCACGGACTTAAGACTACATCGCTAGGAGATGGCGCTCACACTTATGAAGAGCGCTTAGGACAAACTGCTATAGAATAACCTGGATGGGAGGGATGGGTGAGTAGCTCACATAAGATAGGGTGGGGTGGTGCTTTACCTTTAGCTTAGATCGTGGAACGGCCGGATGACTTGGATTATGGTCCATTATAACAGAGCAACCTTATTATATTATGGGGGGACGAGCTTCAGACTGCTAGGAGATGCTTTATCACACTCGCCTTCTTGCCTTTAGGAATCTTAGGTAGGAGGTATTGCATCTATGAACCTTTTATTGCCTTTCACCCAACAACCCATGGAGTGGGGTGGGATGGGAGTGTTGCCCAACCTCTTATGAAGCCAGGAAATAAGAAAAATAGGGGACGTCATCTATATACCTTACTTTACAACCCACCCACCTGCAATAACTAAACTAGGACTATACCGGCTTTATTTAATTGCTTCATGGCTACTGCACTATACCTGATATTATCGGGTTATCGGGATTAGACCGGCTAACCTAACCTTTTCTTATTGCCTGAGATAAACCTAGGGGAGCGTGGAGTGAGTGGAGGGATGATCACAACCTAGTCTTTAGACCTTAAACAAACGTAGAGGAGGATGACATGCTATGAAACCCTTGGCTTGGCTTGCTTGGCTTGGTTTACCATTTAAAGGGCTTTACCTGCACGAACTTGTAAAGGAGATCTGGAGCGATGGCGGCCTTTAGTCGAGAGTTCGGCAAGCTCACCCTAGACCACTTGAGAAATGAATCGCTGCTTAGTTAGGAGGGTCGGATACTGCTTCTAAATACCCTTCTATTAGCTGGTAGCTGGTATCAGAATGGGACGCATACTACCTCAGCAGGGCAGTGAACGGTACGGTCAGGTAGGTCATCTATATATCTATAAATGTACGGCTTATTCTTCGCAGGGGCAAGGCAATATAGATATATCTATATTCTTCATATTTCCCTACGGCTTTTTCTTCTGAGGCAGGGCAGTTAGAGGGTGCTTATTGAGATCCCTACCTAGGTTAGCTTTACTTAAAATGGTACTGACTAAATCACAAATTAGGCCAGCTCATTAGGCTTTTGGGGAAGGGCCAGCGTCTAACTAAATAAGAACCCATTGACTCGGACCAAGACATCACTTTTACCGAAAAAAGTTAAAGTTTTTGAAAATATTTTTTATTTTGTACCATATTCAATTCTTTAGGTTTCTATTGAATTGAAAAAGAAAGGATGTTCATTCATTCGTCTTGTTTTATAGGAAATCTTCTCCAGATAAAAAAAAATGTATGATGAACCTATATGACCAATCATATATCAATACTCGAATACGCTATCTCTAACATATGTTCATTCATAGATCAAGATATTTTTCGTATATATATGAATGGAATAGAATTTCCTTTTGGGATGCCTTGATGGTGAAATGGTAGACACGTGAGACTCAAAATCGCATGCTTAAGAGCGTGGAGGTTTGAGTCCTCTTCAAGGCATAATATTTCTCATGCTTATTGAATGAGCAATATTATGGCAAATCTCGTAGAGCATCTCCCAAATTTTCCTTTCACATTTGAGCCAGCAAACCAAAATTAAATTCAATCAAACTCCTCTGAGCATATACCTAGCCTAAAATTAGTCTTTACATCAGTCATCTCAAACCTCATTGATCATATTTTTCTGAGATTGACAAGGAGAGAGCCCTCCCCTGACCTGGTAGGGCTAGCTACCAGGTTAAGCATGGTTTGATATTACCCTAGATCCTACCTTTCTTAGCCTGAGGTAGATTTAGGCCCTAACAATTCCCAGAACCAAGATTTATCTGAGGGATGTGTGATGTGGTGTCCATGGATACCAACTAAGAGAGAACTCCATAATTGGGTAGATTGGACGTTGCACAAGTTTGTAGCTCAGGAAAATCAGAATTTTCACTTGTCAAAAGATATGTGGTTATAGAGATATATCTATATAGAAGAGCATGAGATATTTTTTGCATCATTCACTAACGACTACACGAGTGGCTTCAAAGGTAGCGGACAACGAACCTACCTAGAAACACAATGAACATCCGGTGTGGACTCCTAAACTGATCAAGCATCTTGAATAGTCTAATTATAAGGTTGCAAGGGATGTCGACTATTGGATTGATAGTATTTTGGGTGGTTTCCTCAACTAATTTACAATTGATACATCTATATCATATAGCAAAGTTGAATGCTGATTCTTTAAGGGTTCGAGAGGTAAGTACCTGAAATTGCTAAAAAGTTGATTAAAATGTTGTTGTGTGAAAAGGGTGATATGCCTATGAATTGATGTTTAAAAGAGGTCAGACCGGATCTACACGAAGTAGAAAAATATTTAGTACTAATCAGGAAAAATATGTTGAGGGTGAGTACATTCCATTATTGGGTGAATCAAAAAATGAAGAAGAAAGGAGCAACCTTAACACACCTGAAGGTGCACTCCAGATAGAAGGTCAGGGAACTTTTGGGATTTCACATCCATTCACTCCACCTCCACCTCCATAACCACATTATACACCTATACCTATGCCTCCACCTCCATAACCACATTATACACCTATACCTATGCCTCCACCTCCATAACCACATTATACACCTATACCTATGCCTCCACCTCCACCTCCACGTTCATTCTTTAGTATGGCGAATACAATGAAAATTCATGTATTCAAGGGTTAGGGATCAGAGGATCCTGATCAGTTTTGGTTTATAGCAGAAGCTATGTGGAAGGCGCAACAAATCAATGATGATGATAAGAAGAAAGCATAACTGGTTACAATGCC
Organism: Pinus tabuliformis; assembly: GCA_031772625.1. NCBI lineage: Eukaryota > Viridiplantae > Streptophyta > Pinopsida > Pinales > Pinaceae > Pinus > Pinus tabuliformis. Next base: position 556,429,367 of record CM062814.1, on the reverse strand, counting down.
ATAGGATAGAGTGCTTACATGGTATATCATATATAGTACAACCAATCCGAATTCTATGTTGGCTAAGACAAAGATTGCACTAAATGCAGAATTTAGAAAGCCAAAATCACAAGGTCATTATGTTATTGAAATAAAGGAGATCAAGTAGACAGTTAATGAGTCTACATGGGACATAGATTAGAGGTTTACGTGCTTACTGAGACAAGATAATCTTTAGATTTCAGATGAACAACATAAGGAATGGTACATAGCTATGCTATTGCCACACTTAAGATTTCCTTTGTCTCAATAGAATATTGGATCTTAGGTCGAAGCATTAGAGATCACAATGAATTTGGAGGATTTGTTGATCTAGGATTTGAATGTAAGAGTCCAATAGATCCAATCACAGTTAGCAAGCTTGCATATGGAGTTGCACGATATGAAGAAGGGAAATGAAGTTTAGTTGGGACTATGCCCTGAAGTTTGGTGCACAAAGTGCAAAGCTATAGGAAACTATAAGGATCAGTGCCCTATGTACTGGGACTATATACCTGTGGGAGGTTCCAACCCACTGAAGCCAGAGTTTCCTACTAGATCAATCACAAGTTCAAGTTTCTGGTGCAATATCTTCCAAGTGTTAGGACTACATTTGACAAACAATTGTTATCTACTGCAAAAGTTTGTACAATCACCAAAGAAACTATTTTGCAAATTTTGTAAATCAGTTGGCCATGATGAAAGAGATTTCCGAAGCTATAACTTGATGATAGATAAAACCCCAATGTATAGGATGTAGGCTAAAACTTGTGCGCAAAAATGGTGAGGGCTCACCTGTGGCTTGCGGAGGATTGCAAGGATGGGAAAGAGGACGAAGAGTAGGCATTGGAAGAGGTCGGGGCTAGATCATCTGGTACAACTATGGAGAACCAGGACATTTTTTGTGCGATAGTCAGAATCCAACCCATCCTTCTTGTCAAAACTATAAGTAATTTGATCATGCTATAGAAGATTGACATGTATTAATAGCAAAGATGTAGGACAAGAAGAACCAACAACCGATGTTCATACTAGAAACTATGGTCAAAAGTTATTACATCAATCTTATGAACCTTAATTCGAATCTACTTTCGAGATACCCTCTGCAACGTTTAGATCTACTTCAACTCACACGAAGACAGTGCTAGTGTCAATATAGTCATGCGAAGCAGTATAATCACTAGTGAAGACAAGGTAGAAGGAAAGCAGCCAAGTATCATATACATGGGTTCTCAAGGCTGGTGAGAAGAATGTTGGATTTGAATTACAAAGAGAAAAGTAGATGTTTACGGATGCAATAAAAGGGTTTTATGGATCCAGGTGTTTCTACATCTAAAACTTAGATACAAATAGTCCCACAAAAAGGGAAATCTAAAGAAATTATTGCTATTGGGATAGGGTCCCCTGGGATAAGTTTTGTAACTAATTTTGTTATATTTATAAAGTCTCCGCACTTTGAGGGAGTAGAGTGCGAAGGTCATATGAGTCAAAACGGACTTTAGTCCCTTAGATTGTTAGAAGATAGGAGGTTTTGTGGCCCACCCATGGTTCACGAACCATGGAATTGTAATGAAAGAAGTTATATAAAGGAGTCATAGTGAGTCATAGGAAGTTAGTTAATTATTGAAGATCATTGTATGGGAAAGTAGTCTAAGGTAGAAAGTCTGTTCTCTGTACTTAGGTGAAGGGGAAGGCTCATGCATCTATGTGTGCAAAGACCTTGGTAAGTCTACAAGATGAGTGCATAGGCCCTTGCAGCTATGTGCGCAGGGAAGAAGAGTATGTAACAGAAGGATTATATCTAATAAAGACTATTTTTGGAGCGATGTTTATGTATCTATGCCTTTGTGTTTACTTATGCAATTTCTGTGTATTCACTTTGTTTTCTGCATTTATCTAAAGAAACACTTAATTGATGTGTGAAAAGGGTAGATATACATGTTTACTTGATGTTATGTATATTTAAAGTGATCCGTGAAGGGTTAGATTCTGTTCCTGCATGTTACTATAATTTTCCACACTTCAAGGGTTAGGGTTCGCGAAGGTTGTAATAAATCCTTAGAAGTAACATAAATGTATCACACAGACCTCTAGATATAGAAACCCGGTTCTATCATCCCCCAATACTACTTCGAGTGACACTGCAACATGTGCTACGTAGGTTGTTGTCGAAAGGGCCAACAGTTTAGGGTTTTGTTGGTTGGCATAGCTAACGCTGAACCTAGGTTAGGACCCCTCAAGCCAAAAAATGGTGCCTTTGTCAGGACCGGGATTTGTTTGAAGAATGTGTGATGTCAAATAAATGGTTTCCAACTAAGAAAGAAATCAAGAAGTGGATAGATCAGACGCTACATGATTTTGTAGCTCAGGAAAATAGGAATCCACACATGTCTAAGAAAGAGTGGTTGAATAGATACCTATATATAGACGAACTCAACATTTTCTTCTACTCTTTTCCGTGTGACTTACACCAGTGGTTGTCAAATTGGCAGACAGTCAAGGTACGTGAAAGTTGGAAAACCCTATTGTGTGGGCTCCAGAGTTGGTAAGGCATCTGGAAGCTTCAGAAAAGAAGATCGTGAGGGTTGTCGATTACTGGATCGATAGAATTTTGGGAGGATTCATCATTAAGTTTGCGATTGATACATCTGTAAGTTATAGAGAAGCTAAATGATGGTTCTTCAAAGGGCCAAGAGGTAATTATTTGAAGTACCTGAAAACTTGGATTAAAATTCTATTGTGTGAGAAAAGGATTGTGCCATTAAATTAATGTTTAGAAGAGATCTGACAGGAGCTACGCAAAGTGGAAAAAAGTTAAGAGAAAATCTAGATTCAGGTGCTAAGTACAACCCTATGTTAGGAGCATCTGATAGTGACAAAGAAAGCAGTGTTCTGAGGACACCTCTAGGTACACTACAAATGGTAAAATAGGGTATTGTGGGGATACCAAATCCATCCACTCCACCTGCACCATCACCTCTGCCTCACACACCTACACCTACACCTCCACCTCCACCTCCGTCACCACTATTAAACATGGCCAACACTATAAATATGCCTGCATTTAAGGGTGTAGGGACAAAATATCCTGAACAATTTTGGTTTGTAGCAGATCTTGTGTGGAATTCATAGCAGGTTACAGATGATGACTTGAAGAAGGCACAATTGGTTACAACACTGTAAGGTAAAGCACTAAGCTGGTATATTAAGTATTATTCGACACATCCAAATGTAACACTAGATGAGACAAAGATGACACTCAATAATGAATTCAAAAAGCCTAAGTTGCAAGCCCAGTCTATGATAGAGGTCAAAGAAATATAGTAGAAGGTAAATGCATCTCCATGGGACTTTGGTCAGAGACTAAAGTGTCTGCTCTAGCAGGTTAATATGTAGATCACAGATGATCAACATAGGGATTGGTACATTGCTTTGCTTTTACCCCATCCAAGATTGTCACCGTCACAACAGAACATTGGTACCATGGGGGCTTCACTAGGGGAGAAATACAATACCATGTGCATTCATATTGGGGGATATATATTGAGGATAAAATGACATAATATATTGAGCATATAATAGGGGGTAAAGGGTTTTTATATTCTGAAGAATAAAAAATGGAGCTCAAAGTCAATGAAAACATATAAAGGGGTATAAAAAATATTAATGAAAAAATGGATACCTACAATATCTAGTGAAAGTAGGGGTTTTTTAAATTGGTAAGATGTATTGGGTTAATATTGGTAGAGGGTTAAATAATGTGATTTTTAGAGGTATTTTCTAATATGTAGTCAAATTAAGGGTATTGTTTAATATGCCATGAACGCATGTGCTATGTCAAAGGTTTAGTGAGTGGAGCCCCCGTGATTGGCACATAGGCTGAAGTATTAGAGATTACAATGAGATTGGAAGCTTCGCCCATTCAGGATACAAATCTGGGGGTGAAACAAATTGAGTCGCAGTTGGCTAGCTTACATATGGAGTTGCAGAGCCTCAAAAAGGGAAAGGAAGTCCAGACTGAGGTTTGCATAGACGTTTGTTTCTTGAAATGCAAAGGACATGGTCATGATAAGGACCATTGACTGGTTTATCAGAATTATCTTATTGGGGAAGGGCCTATCCCCTTGAAGCCAGAGAATACTATCGGGATGAGAACGAGAGTAGTACCATGGTGTGCTATTTTTCAGGTTATAAGATAACATATGACAAATAATTTTCATCTACTACCAAAGTTTGTAAATACCCCCCAATAGTTGTTTTGCAACTTTTGAAAATCTATGGGTCATGATGAGTGCCATTGTCGAAGTTATGAATTGATGATGGATAGAACCCCTATGTATAGAGTTCAGGTAGACACTCATCCTCAACAAGGTCAGGGCGTAATGCACGTGGATGATTCCAAGGCCAAGGAAGAGGGTGAGGAGGAGGAGCTAGAAGGGGTCGTCGTTAGATCATTTGTTACAATTGTGGGGAAGCATGTCATTTTGTGTGTGATTTTAAGAATCCAATGCACTCTTCATGTCAATATTGTTGCCAATTTGATCATGTTATAGAAGAATTCCCTCTACTCATCATGAAGATGCAAGAAAAGAAGACTCAAACTCAGCAACCTACCTAGAACATCCAGATGATGAGATCTAAACTGCACAAAGAAGTTCCTAGTGTTAATATTGGAACATGAAGTGGCATAGCTACTGGGGAAGATAAAGGGAAGCAACCAGAGGAGAATGTGTGGGTTCACAAGGTTACTGATAAGGAAACTAGATTTGATGTAAATAAGGTGAAGGAAATGTTTATGGAAGAAAAAAGGAGCTTTGTGGATGAAAGAGCTTCTACATCAAGGACTCAAAATACAAGAAACCTTGAAGATACCAGTGCTACATAGGAGGCAGACACCTCCTTATTAGCATCATTTTTTAAAACTTGCATGAAACTCCCAAGGGATAAAAAGGTAGTAGAAGGACTACAAGAATTGATAGATAATTGCATTGGTAAGAATAAGCCTCTACCAAAATAGCGCGTAGTACATAAGGTGGGAAAAAGTAAGAAGAGGACTGGTTGCAAAATTACATTACTTACCTAGATTGGAGAATATGAAATGGAACAGGTAATTCTTGATTTAGGGTTTGAGGCAAATTTTTTGCTGAAGAAAATCTGGGAAAGAAAGGGAAGACTAGTGCTACAGTGGTCCCTGATCCAGCTACTAATGGTCAATCAACACAATATTATTCCTATGGGGCACCTACATGGAGTGACTGTAGATATTGAAGGGGCGTGCGCCATAACCGATTTTGAAGTAATCAAAATAGTGGATGACAGTAACCCATATCCAACACTACTTGGAATCGATTGGGCATTTAATATGAATGCAGTCATCAATATGAACAAGCATAATATGACCTTTCAAAAGAAAGGACTTAGGGTTATTATACCATTAGACCTAGATGAAGGTGCACGGTATAGTGAACCAGTTCATGATTATGAGGAGGATGACGATATTGAGAAGATCTATAATATGACTATGTGAGATGAGGATTGGATCAACCCTATGGAAGATGGGTGAATTACGTGGGAGAAGGATAGCTCCTGTAATTCAAATTCTAATGAGGAGCTCAAGCACTGGTAGAACCAATTTCATGAAGTATTATCTTTGCAATGCAATAGGCTTACAAAATCTCTATGATGTATATCCACCAAGGTATGCAATTTACCGTATTATGACGGTTTAGAGGATGTCAATTTATTTCTAGATAAATTTTAAAGGGATGTGCTGGACGAACATCGGTTCCAAGCACTAGACATTCTGCTGCAAACAACAACTGCCCATTGGTGGGGTAGGCATAAGAATAGTTTTGTAGATTGGAAGGAGTATCGAAGAATGATGAACTTGAGGTTTGGGTACACTCATACCTGCATTATAGAGAAATACATAGGGAAGGACGATCCACGTGAGCATTTAGCTCATTGGAAAAAAACATGGGGAGAAGAACTGCAGCAGGAGTGGGTTCATATCTTCTGCCACACTTTGGATACAATCCCAATGAATTCGTATTTGGAAACAAAGCTGATAGAGTGGGATGTTTTGAAAGAAATTTTTTTGTTAACTTTTAGCTTTGAATATGGGTTAGAGTTTATAAATGAAGCATTGCAGGAGATCAAAGCTGCTATATTCAAAATCCTTGAAGAACCAATTGAATGGGTACAACCAAATTGGGGTACGCAACTACGCCATGTGCTCGAATGCTACAATGTGACCATGGAGGATAGTGAAGAAGATCCCAGGAACATCCACACTCCCGAGCTCGAAGGATAGCGTGAATTTGAGGGACCTAAGGCAAAAATACTTGATATATCAGAGCCTTTAACAACCAAGCAGATGAATATTGGATTGGAATTGCAGCTGAAGTTCACAAACATAGGTGACTATTGGGACAAAGATATAGTAGATAAGGTCACGAAGCTATTATGAGAGTATCAGGACTTGTTTCCCACCAAGTTCTCTGATATAAAAGGGATAGTAGGGGATCTGGGAGTCATGAAGATCACTTTGAAGCTAGATGCAAAGCCAGTGAAATAATGCCCCTATCGATTAAATCCTAAGTATAAGGAAAAAGTGTGCAAGGAATTGGATAAAATGCTTGAAGCCGGGATCATTGAACCTATCAAGGAATTGGACTGGGTTAGTCCCATGGTGGTTCAAGAAAAGAAAACACAGGGTGAAATTCGGATATGCATAGACTTAAGGAAGTTGAATGACGCATGTGTCCATGATCCATTCCCTATGCCATTCACGGATGAGGTACTGGAGAATGTTGGAGGACAGGAAGCATATTCATTCATGGATGGATTCTTAGGGTACCATCATATCAAGATCATGCTGGAGGACCAAAGTAAGACCACCTTCATGACTGAATGGGGCTTTTTTCAGTATACAGTGATGCCTTTCAAGCTTAAGAATGCCCCTACAATTTTCTCTAGGGTGGTAATTGCGGCCTTCAAGGAATTTATCCATAAATTTTTGGAGGTCTACTTTGATGATTGGATAGTGTTCGGGTTAGTAAAGTGACATGTTGCTAGTCTGCACCTCATGTTGGATACTTGTCGAAAGCATCAGATAGACCTTAATTTGAAGAAATACATATTCTGCGTACCCTACAGGATATTATTGGGCCATTTTGTTTGAAAACAGGGATTGATGGTACACCCCGCCAAAATTGCCATAATCGTCAATTTGGAAGCCCTGAAGAATGTTAAGAAAATGCGCGTAATGTTTGGCCATATGGGATATTATAGGAAGTTCATCAAAGCGTATGCGTAAATCACTACGCCTATGGAAAAATTATTGAAGAAGGACACGACGTTTTGCTGGGACGAGGAATGCCATAAAATTTTGGATGTCTTAAAGGAGAAAATGGTCACCACACCCAGTTTAGTGTTCCCCAGATAGAAGAAGGAGTTCCACATTCATGTAGATGCTTCTTGCATCGTGCCAGGATGTGTGATGACAAAACTAGGTGAAGGACATATCGATCATCTGATAGAATTTGCAAGTGGAAAGTCGTCAAAGGTGGAAAAGAACTATTCAACCATAGAGTGAAAAATTTTAGCAATGGTGTATGAACTACAGAAATTCAGGCACTATCTATTGGGTGTGCACTTTAAGATGTATACAGATCATTCTAATCAGAAAACACCTTCTCAACAAGCTTGTGTTGGGGGGGAAGATTTGTAAATTATTGCTGCTTTTCCAATAATATGATTTCAAAGTAATTGTGGGCACCTGAATGCTGGTCCAAACCACCTATCACACATTGAGAATGGGAATGAGCCTATGAGTCTATAGGAAGGGTTTCCTGATGTGCAACTCTTCACTGTTCACATCACAGATGATTATTTCGCAGATATCTTTAAATTCTTGTCTACAAGCACTGCTCCTGAAGGGTATTTGATGCAACAAAAGAAAGAACTGGTGGTCATGGATACAAATCTCTCTATTATCACTAGAAACTTATACAAAATGGGCTCTGATGAAATACTGCATAGGTATGTTCTAGAGTATGATCAGAAAAGTATCTTTTCCGAAGCGCATGGAGGCGAAGTGGGAGGACATTATGTAGGACGAGAAACGAAATAGAAGATCTTACGCACAGGACTTTGGTGGCTGACGATGCATAAGGACTCCAAAATATATTGCACGGCATGAGATGTTTGTCAAAGGGCAGGGATACTGTCATAAAGAGATGAATTGTCATTGCATCTGCAAGTGACATTGCAGGCATTGATAAATGGGAAATAGATGTTTTGGGACTGATACAACCACTAGGGAAGAATATAGGGGCTAGATATATCATTACCACAACTGAATACTTAACGAGGTTGGTGGAGGTACAACCTGTAAAATATTGTAGTGCCACTACCATCACGAAGTTTATTTTTTAATATATCTTGTCTCGATTCATCTACCCTAAGATTTTGATGAGTGATAGGAGCACACACTTCTTGAATGAGACAATTGCTGCATTGCTTGAGGAATTCTAGATATATCATCATAAGAGTATGCCTTATCACCCTTAAGCAAATGGCACAATAGAAGCCTTCAACAAAATTTTGGAAAGCACTTTGAAAAAGATTTGCAATGTGAAGCGAAATGACTGGGATGTACGAATACCAGTGGTCCTCTAGGTGTACAGGACTAACTACAAAAAGTTGACAAGACAAACACTGTTCATATTGGTATATGGGCAAGAGGTTATAATCCCATGGAGTACACAGTTCCAAGCTTATTGATTGCAACAGTTACAGACATGGTTGATCTTGATACCATGGAGGAATGACTCGTGTAGCTTGTTGAGCTAGAGGAAGATCACTTCTTGGCGGGTTTTTATCAGCAAGTATAAAAGGATCGTGAAAACACATGGCATGATTTCCATATCAAACAGTGCACCTTCAAGATCGAATATTTAGTGTTGCTATATGACAGTATGTTCATAAATTTCTCGGTAAAATTTCAGATGCATTGGTTGGGGCCATATGTTGTGAAGGAAATTATAGATGGAGGCGGAGTTCATCTCACGAAGCTGAATGGGGAAGTATTTCTTGGAAGAGTCAATTGAAGTTGTACAAGGGTGATCCCACCACTGTGCAATGACTATATGACTATGGGATATTCTTAGTGTTCCAAGCAACTGCAAGGAAACAAGAGACTCTAAACTACATTGCCAAAAGATAGGTTGGATGAAGTAATGGGGTTGCACAACATATCACGACAAGCTGCAAAGGAGAGTTGCGACGAAGGAGCCGTGGTATGATGGTGGGTCTCGTGTGACCAGGCCAAAAAGTGACCGTTGGAAGCACTGTAGCTAATTGGATGGAGAATTTTCTGTTGAAAGGAGTGGGGGGGGGGGGAGAATTTAAGATGTAGATCTTTGGAAATACGCCGCCAAATGTGCATTAATAACTAGGAATTGGAGGGAATGGTTGGATTTGAATTCAAATTGGCCTATAAATATGGCATGTCACTCTATATTCAAACACTTTTCTTATTGAGAGTTTTCCTTAAGTTTTCTCACCTTTCTTTGTGCCAAGTAAAGTGTTGTATGTTAGAGAAGGATTGGGAGGAAATTCTTTCACATCCGGAGTTCGGAAACTTGCCTGATTAGCACCGTAATTTCATCATTGGGAGAATGGATGAAACTCACCCTGAGACGAAGCCAGCCCAACCTATACCGACTGCACCTATGTCACCAAGGTCTAAGCCATCTGCTTCCACAATGGGAGATAAGAAGAAAAAAAAGCCTCAACAAGTCCCAGTGTGACAATCACCATGGAAAAACCTAACTAAAATCTGCTAGAAAGGGAAAATGGATCGGCCCAAGCAACTGATAGAGCCCTTGGACCTAGATGATGAAGAAATGCACAAGGGCATAGAGGAGATTGATGCAAAGGAGGATGAGCTAATAACTTGGTTGCCGAAGTATATCCCACAGCAAAAGGCACCGCTAAAGTGTCGAAAGATTTGGATAACATGAAGTTTATGGTTTCCACACCATTTTTACCAAAGAGTGTGTTGTTTGAGGGAAATTTGTTGGCTTGTATACTGAGTCTGAAAATGGAGGATTGGGACCTGGGGGACCATGAGAAATTTCCACAATTGGTGCCAAACAAGTACCTGAAAAAAGTCTACTATGAAGAGTCGAATGTTACGTGACTGGAACCAATGAAATGGGTGACTGGTGTTGGGGCTGCGGGGCTCCTCAATATGTGGTGGGTGCCGCTCTTCATTCACACCTGTCTTAACACCATCTGTGTGTGCCAAATGTTGACACTGGTACATGATGGGTGTCTCTGGTTGGGAGAACCCATACCGATTGCTAATATGTTGATCCATCAAATAACATTGTTGCCATACCAAGGAGTGGACCTTGCGGAGGAATTTGTAGCTAAATCACAAGAGAAGAAGTTGGCAGACCAAATGAAGAGTGAGTTTAGTCCGGTGAAAAGGTCACGCGAGTATTCCATCTAGTCCATCTTAGATGTCGTGATGTAGTTTCCTATGAAGATCTTAGTTGGTAAGATCATGAGAAAGTGTCATGTGGATGAAGTACTGGCACTAGTTGTCTCTTTGGCTGCATAGTGCACGAAAGGATTCCAGTAAAACTAGGCTCAATACTTGTGTAAAGAGTTTCTGGAGGACTACGGGAGGTCCAGGATGAGGGAAAGACATTCCATTATGCCTGCTTGTTTCTATTGATCGCTTTGATGGCCTAGAGGATGCCCGAAGAGAGCCAATTCCCTCAGTAGGACTTTGACCTATTGGAGGTTGCGAAGTTCGCTTTGCTATGGGCTACTAAAGACCCCACATGCGAAATGGAAAAAAAATTATTCTGGTTTTTGTTTGAGACAGAAATATGGATAATGATCACTAGTGACCAAGATTATCACCCACTTTGCACACGCAGTATGAAAATATCACTAATTTTAATGCATATTTCTATAATCTGCACATTCATGCAAAGATATATGTCAGGGGAATATGGAAAAAGTTTCCTTGGTTTCCAAGTAAGATATAATAGGGGTTGTTAGCAAGTGGCCAAGTGACTGGCTCACCCCTTCTAATGCAAACGAAGGTACCGGTACGACTGCTGAAGTTTTAGCATCGTAGACCATGACAACAGAAAAGAAGAATGAAGCACATAAGGCTTTTGCTCGAGAAAAGGTTGCGCCTAAGAAAGAAGTAGTGGCCAAGGGAAAAGAAGCAATGCATGAAAAAACTACATCGCAGACCACCACTGATGCTGATGAGTTAGGCACCGAGTGAACACATGTGGAGGAAGAAAGAGAGGTGGAAGAAGAAGGGGGCGTAGAGTTGGTGTCCCCATTCATTGTCAATAAGTAGAAGAGGAGGACTTCCACATGGCCACACAAGAAGCAAACGTATGATAAAGCAGTACGCGCAATGCCTTTGGTCCTCACAGAGGGGGACTTGAATGAAATTGGGGACATGGTCCTTGATGCAAGGAAGGATCTAATGAGCCACTTCAAAGTGTAATACCAACAAATATTAGGGAAGGTACAAAAAAGCCTATGGGATTTGCAGGTCCAAACAGGTCTCATTCAAGCAAGAGTGGGACAAGTGAGCGAGAAGAAAGTGAGCCTGAATCAAGCAAGCGGGTCAGTCTTGGACCCAGAAATCACCATGGATCTCCACACTGTCCAATTGCAAAAAGGTTCCCTACACATCGACTCAACCAAAGAGTAGGCACATCTACTACATATGAAGAACCTAAGTTTGAATCTGACCACGCTTCCCATTCAGACTCTGCACGAGCTACAGTAAGGGGTGTGCAACAAACTCAGGATGTGGGAGAAACATGCACTACTAGTCATCAATGAGGTTAAGACTAATAACCAACATATCTTTGAGGAGAAGGCATAGGCCCTTAAGGAAAAGGAGGAGGTTACCGCGTGAAGCCAACAGCTGGAAGTAGCTATTGCATAGGCCTACAGTAAGCTTCTAGAGCTCAAGATCACAACAGAAGTGGCCTCCACGGAGAAAATTCAAAAGTTGGCCACTATAGTTAAAGAGTCTAAGGATGAAATTGGCTGTGTTAGGTTGGAGTTGTAACTGCAAAACTCAAAGTTACAACTAAAGCTGCAGGCCACTACCCCTTCAGAAGTCAAATACCAGTTTGGAGTTGCTATTAAAGAAGGAATGTCCACCTTGGAAGATGCAATCAAGGGTTTCACTGAGCTATTTGAAGAGGCCATGGAATCATGGAACTCACTGCAGGAGGATCCAACTCTGTAGAAAATTGGAGTGGACATCCCTAGAAAAGCAAAGATAGATGAAATCAGGTTGACAATGCGAACCTTAGTCCCATGCAAAGATTTGCCAGATTACAGGAAGGAAACCTCATTCAGAATTAAATTGATGAGTTGTGTCACAAGGAAGTGATCATCTCTTCAAGGATGTAGCCACGGGAAGATGAGGCTAGTCAGTTGACTATGTCAGTGCAGAGCAAGCTCAAAGGGATGCAACAGAAACAAAGGACCATGGGCCTTGTAGTTGATGGCCAAGCCATTGAAAAACTGGTTGAGGAAGTGCCTTAAGATGCTATACAGGGAACAACATACCTGCAGGTGTTAAATATTGAGTTCATTGAGCTATAGGCGAAGATCAAGGCGCCACCAATAGAGTTACTCGAGGATGAGTCATGAAATTGTGTTGGGGCTTGTTGGGACAGAGTCCCCTAGGGTAAATTTTGTAACTAATTTTGTTATATTTACAAAGTCTCCACATTTCAAGGGAGCAGAGCGCGAAGGTCATAGGAGTCAAAAGGGACTTTAGTCCCTTAGTTTGTTAGAAGATAGGATTTTTTGTAACCCTCCCATGGTTTGAGAACCATGGAATTATAATGAAATAAGTTATATAAACGAGTCATAGTGAGTCATAGGAAGTCAATTAATTATTGAAGATCATTGTATGGGCAAGTAGTCTAAGGCAAAAAAGTATGTTTTTTGTACTTAGGTGAAGGGGAAGGCTCTTGCAACTGTGTGTGTGGAGACCTTGGTAAGTACGGAAGTTGAGTGCATGGGCCCATGCATCTATGTGCACAGGGAATAAGAGTTTGTAACATAAGGATTATATCTAATAAAACCTATTTTTTGAGCGATATTTGTGTATATGTGCCTTTATGTTTACTTATGCAATTTTTGTGTATTTGCTCTGTTTTCTTAACTTATCTAAAGAAACACTTTAGTGAGGTGCGAAAAGGGTAGATTTACATGTTTACTTGATGTTATGTATGTTTAAAGTGATCCGTGAAGGTTTAGATTACGTTCCTACATGTTACTATAATTTTCCGGACTTCAAGGGTTAGGGTTTGTGAAGGTCAGAATAAAGCCCTAGAAGTAATAGAAACCCATCACATAGACCTCTGGATGTGGAAACCTAGTTCCATCATCCCCCGATACTTCTTTGGGTGAGACTAATACTTGCGTTACATGGGTTGTTGTCGAAAGGGCCAACAATTTATGGTTTTGTTCATTGGCGCAACTAACTCTGAACCTGGCTCATGACCCCTCAAGCCAATAACTGTGACGGAGGACTCTGATACCACAATTTTGAAGTCATTTATGCAAACATGTATGAAGTTGCTGAAGGATCAGAAGGTAGTTGAAGGACTACAAGAAATGATAGATAAATGAGCTAGCAAGGACAAGTTGTTACCAGAACAACGTGCAGTGAATAAGGTGAACTAAAGCAAGAAGAGGATTGGTCAGGAGATGCAGTTGACAACACAAATTGGTGATTTTAATATGGACCAGATAATTCTAGACTTAGGATGTGATGCTAATGTACTGCCAAATCAGACTTGGGAACATATGGGGAAGCCTAAGTTGTAGTGGTCACCAATCCATTTGTGCATGGAAAACCAACAAAAGATAATTATGATGGGTCAGTTGCATGGAGTGGTTGTAGATATTGAGGGAGTCAACATGCTCACATATTTTGAAGTTAGTGAAATAATAGATGATAGTAATCCATACCTAGTATTTCTCGGAATTGATTGGGCTTTCGACATGAATGCTATTATTAATTTGAAGAAGTGAAGAATGGTGTTTGAAAAGAACCACCTTAGAGTGGTTGTTCCATTGGATCCAGCTGAAGATGCGCGATACGCAGAGCCAGTCTATGATGACTATGATGATGAAGACATTGATCACATATATAAGATCATTGCGCTAGACAAATACTGGATTAATCGAACTGTAGATGGACAGATCATTTGGGATAAGGATAGCTTATGCCAATCAGACTCAAATGAAGAATTAGAAAACTAGAAAAATTGGTTACATGAGGTCTATATCAATTGAGGTACATAAATTACCTTATTATGATCGGCTAAATGATGTCAATATTTTTCTTGAACATTTTTAAAGAGATGTACGAGAGGGGCACATGTTCTAGGCTCTAGATTTGGCTTTAAGATCTACACCTGCAAGATGGTGGGGAACCCATAAGGATAATATTACTGATTTGAAGGAATATCATAAATTGATGAGATTAAGATTTAGCTCTACAACAACGCAGCTCAGTGAAAATTATACAAGTAAGGATGGCCCACGCGAACATCTAGCTTGATGGACTAAGGCTTGGGGTGAGGTACCTCAACGGAGTGGGTACATATCTTTATTCATACCTTAGACATTATACCAATGAAATGGTATTTAGAGACGGAGTTGTGGCATGGGATTGCTGATTGGGATAAATTGAAGGAGAATTTCCTACTGGCATTCAACTTTGAAGACGGGTTCAAATGCATTTATGGGGCGCTTCAAGATATTAAGGCAGCGATCTTCTAAACACCAATAGAGCATGTAAATTGGATGTAACCTAACTGGAGCACACATCTACAACATGATTTGGAATGCTACAATGTTACTATGGAAGAAGGTGTGAGGATCCACGAAATATGAATATTCATGAGTTAGAGGGACTACGAAAAGTTGCAGGACCTGATGTAGAGATACCTGATATATCATAGTCGGTAAAGACAAATAAAGTAAATATTGGCTCAAAAGCATAACCAAATTTTGTGCATATTGGTGACTACTCGGATGAATATATGGTAGGAAAGGTGGTTGAATTATTGCACGAATATCATGATTTATTTTCGACAAAGTTCTCTGAATTGAAGGGTATAGTAGGTGATTTGGGTATGATGAAGATCAATTTAAAGACAAATGTGAAGCCGGTTAAGAAATGCCCATATCGACTGAACCCCAAGTACAAGTAAAAGGTAAGAGAGGATCTAGATAACATGCTCATAGGAGGTATAATTGAGCTAGTAGAAGAGTCAGAATGGGTTAGTTCGATGGTGGTCCAGGAAAAGAAAACAAAGGGTGATATAAGGATCTACGTAGATCTATGAAAGTTAAATGATGCATGCGTGCATGACCCCTTTCCTATTCCTTTCACACATGAAGTCCTAGAAAACATTAGCGGACAGGAGGGTTACTCGTTCACATATGGATTTTTGGGATATCACCAAATTAAGATCATGCCAAAGGATAGAAACAAGTGTAGGTTTTAACCCTGTACAAAAATTACCTACATACGAATTCTAAAACACATAAATTAAACAACGGGAGAGCATAACACATAAAACACATATACACAAAGATTTTCCCCTGGATCCCAAAACCGGGACTACTAGCTTGATTTTTCATTATATTCCTTTCAATGTTACAATACATATTTATAAATGCCAAAGCATATAATACCATGGACCAAAAACCATCACATCCAAAACCATGGACTGAAAACCATAGGTAGGTCCACCCAACCTAATATAGGGTCCAAAAAAAATTTCCCGGGGCGCTGCCCCAAACCCCGTAGAGGGGGGCTACTTGCCCCCTCAAACCCACTCGATAGGGGGGGCTGCCGCCCACCTTGTGACCCCCCTGCTACGCAAACGACGCAGGGAAGGGGGGGCTCTGCCCCCCTGCTAACCCCCTGGTTAACTATATGGGTTAGTCGTGGAAAGAATATAACACATCCCAACATTCTCCCATGTGTTCTTTTCTTTCCATAGGGGGCCACAGGAGAGCTTAGTCATTTTTCAGCCCTGAAACGCCCATTGTTTCTCTACACCAGGAGAACTTCTCAGAGCTCACAGATTTTGTCAATGCATCTACAATAATCTTCAAAGTGTCCACCTTTACCAACAGTACCTTTTTTTCTTCTATCATATCCCTCACAAAGTGATACTAAACATCAATTTGCTTTGTCTTTGAATGATAAGCAGGTTTCTTTGCCAAGAAAATTTCACTTTGGCTGTCACAGTCTATCCTTATAGCTCCTTGTACTAACCCTATACTTGAACACAATCTCTGCAACCAAACTGCTTCCTTTCTTGCATGAGTGGCTGCCATGTATTCTACCTCTGTAGTTGATAGTGCCACTACATCCAACTGATTGCACCTCCAAATATGTTAAACACATACCCACTTGTAGATCTTCTCTGATCCAAATCTCCAGCCCAGTCTGCATCAACAAAGACATGGATATGCAAAACTTTGTCCAATTATGGTCTTACTTGGTAGCACAAACCATAATCACTAGTGCCATGCAAATACCTAAAAAACCCGCTTCAATGCTATCCAATGCTCCTTCCATAGTTTTGACATAAACCTGCTCAATACTCCCACTGCATGTGCAATGTCTGGTCTAGTATAGACCATTGCATACATCAGGCTACCGACTGCACTTTCATATGGAACAAGGGACATATCCTCTTCCTCTTCTTGTGTCTTGGGACACTGTTCAGCATATAACTTTACACCTACAAGAATAGGAACCTTCACCAGTTTACTATCCTGCATATTAAACCTCTGCAGTATTGTTTCGACATACTTCCTCTAGTTTAACCAAAGCTTCCTCTTTTCCCAATCTCTTTTAATTTCCATGTCCAAAATATAGTTTGTAGCACCAAGATATTTCATGTTGAATTTGGAGGACAATTGGGTCTTCAAATCCTGGATAATTTCTTTGTCATTTCCAACTAGCAACATATCACCCACATACAAGACCAGATAAATAATGTGGTCACCAATTAATTTAAAATACACACAGTGATCTTCTTTGCTTCTGGTGAAGCCAAGTCCCCGTATAAATGTATCAAATTTTTGATACCACATCCTTGGTGACTGTTTTAACCCATACAAATATTTCTTTAACTTTCATACTAGTTCTTTCTTACCCTTCACCACAAAGCCTTTAGGTTGCTTCATGTAGATCTCCTCTTCCAGATCCCCATGAAGAAATGTTGTCTTCACATCCATCTGTTCTACCTCAAAATCAAAAGCAACAGCAACAAATAAAAGTAATATAATATAAAATACCTTGGCAATAGGAGAAAAAATATCACCAAAATCAATTCCCGACACCTGGGAATAACCTTTTGCTACCAACTGAGCTTTGTATTTCTCCACCTTTCCTTCTGCATTTGTCTTCTTCTTGAACACCCATTTTCTTCCAATGGGTTTCCTTCCAGCCCGCAACTCCACCAGATCCCAAGCCTCATTTTTGTGCAAAGATTCCATTTCATCAATCATGGTCTCTTTCCAGAGTTTTACATCCTCTAAATATACTACTTCCTTCATAGTTCTAGGATCATCATTAGTAGTAGTTAAAGCAAAATTTGAATAGAAAGCAAATGGAATATACCTTCCTGGCTACCTTCTTTCTCGAATTGATCTTCTTACACCTGGAGTTTGTGGCTATTCATCTTTTGGTTCCTCCTTTGTTGTAGAGTCTAATTCTTCCTCCTTTAGCTCAAACTCTATCTTCTCAAGTTCCTTTGGTTGGACTTCATGTTTAATAACATCTTTCACCCCTCTGAACACCACGTCTTGGCTGTACACAACTTTCCCTATTGTTGGGTTCCAAAGCTTATAACCATTTAAACCATCCTTATACCCAATAAAGATGCACTTTTTAGATTTATTATCCATCTTGGTTTGTTTCTCCTTTGGAACATGTACATATGCATCACATCCAAATACCCTCAGATGTGAAAGGGAGGGTTTCTTACCAGTCCATACCTCTTGTGGAGTCGTATCCTCCAACGCTAATGAAGGTGATCTGTTGACCAAGTAACATGCTGTCTCCATCGCCTCTGCCCAAAATTCTTGTCCTAACCCGGCACCACTGAGCATGCTTCTTTCCATTTCCATCAACGTCTTGTTCATTCCTTCTGCAACTCCATTTTGCTGAGGTGTATATGGACTAGTCTTGTACCGTGATATACCACACTTCTTATAGAATTCTTCAAATTCCTTACTGCAAAACTCTACACCGTTATCTGTCCTCAACACCTTTATCTTCTTCTCTGTCTGGTTTTCCACCAGAGCCTTAAATTTTTTAAAGTTGTCAAAGACTTCAGATTTCTTCTTAACGAAATATATCCATGTATTCCTTGAGAATTCATCTATAAATGATACATAGTACACAAACTTACCCAGTGATGGAACCTTCACAGGTCCAAACACATCACTATGCATAAGCTCTAATATCTATTTCGCCCTCTTACCACCAGAGGGGAAACTCACCTGATTCTGTTTCCCATATACACAATTTTCATAGAAATCAAAATCCAGAGAGCTATTACTCATACCTTCTACCATACCTTTACCATGAAGTATTCGAGGCCCTTCTCTACAATATGTCCAAACCTTTGATGCCACAACATGGTCTTCTCTCCAGAGACCACTAGATTTTCTGCTCCACTTTCAGGAACCATAGAACTATTGCACCCATCAACAACAGTGCTACCTTGGAGCTTGTACAAAGTTCCAGTCCAAACTCCCCACATCAATACCAGTGCTCCTCGAACCATCTTGTAGGTATCCTTCTCGAACACTATTTTTACACCTACATCATCTAGCTTGCTTACAGAAATCAGATTTCTGTCTAATGCAGGAATATGCAAAACACCCGGAAGTGTTCTAAACCTTCCACTTTGCAAATTCAAATTTACTTTTCCATGACCAATGATTCTAGCCTTCCTATCATCCCCTAAGAAGACATCACCACCATCGTATTTATCATACTCATAGAACCACTTTCTATGGGGAGTGAAGTGAAAGGATGCACCTGAGTCAATCAACCATGCCTCATGATCTACATATGTACTTGAAGAAGCCAAGTGCACATCCCCACCTTCATCTGAGGTGGTTTTTACCTTTTCAAAAGAAGCATCATTAGATCCCTTTCCCTTGTCAAGAGCTTAAGATTTACAGTCCCTTTTGTAGTGCCCTTCCTTTCCACATTTCTAACACACCACCTTTATACGTTTTCTTGGAGATTTATATCTCCCACTCAATGACTTATTTTTGTTTTTGTTTTGGGACCGTCCTCATACAGACAAGGAATCAACATTTTGCCTCTCCATATTTTTCCGTCTCATCTGCTCCGTTAGCAAGGATGAGACTATTTCATCAAACTGCAAGGCAGTTGCATTGCTACCTATTGCAATAACCAAACTATCCCATGAATGTGGTAGAGAACACAACAAACTGATGCACTTATCTTCATCTGAAATTTTAATATCAACAGATAATAACTGGCTTACCATAGTATTAAATGCATTTAGATGCTCTGTCACCGAGTCTCCATATTTCATCCTCAGGTTATACAACTTTTTCTGTAGGAATATTTTATTCACCAGAGAGTTAGATTGGTACAAAGTCCCTAACTTGACCCACAAAGCCTTCGCCATAGCTTCCCTTGATACATTCAACAATGTTGAATCTGAGACACACAACCGTATTGTGCTCTTTGCCTTCCGATCCAACTTTTTCCATTCTTCATCGGACACTCCCATTGGTTTAGTACCTGGATCTACCATGATCCACTGATCTTTATCCACCAATAGATCCTCCATCTTGAGTTTCCATAACTCAAAACTCTAACCATTAAATTCATCGATCTCTATCTTTCCACTACTCACCATCTTCTTTCACCACCAGAATCGATCCCACAGATCTCCCACTGAACAGGGTGTACCACAGGCCTAAGTGAAATCCCTCAGCAACAAAGGTGTCCCCTTGAAGCCAAAATAGCTCTGATATCAAATGTAGGTTTTAACCCTATATAGAAATTACCTCCATATGAATTCCAAAACACAGAAAATAAACAATGTGAGAGCATAACACATAAAACACATATACATAGAAATTTTCCCCTAGATCCCAAAATTGGGACTACCAGCTTGATTTTTCATTATATTCCTTTCAATGTTACAATACATATTTATACATGACGAAGCATCCAGTACCATGGACCGAAAACCATCGTGTCCAAAACCATGGACCAAAAACCATAGGTAGGTCCACCCAACCTAATATAGGGTCGAAAAAAACATTCCCTGGGGTGCTACCTGGGACCCCGTAGAGGGGGCCTACTTGCCCCCCTCAAAACCCCCAGATAGGGGGGGTTGTGCCCACCTTGTGACCCCCGCACTGCGCAATGAAGGAGGGGCTCCGTCCCTCCTCTCACCCCCCATTAACTACGTGGGTTAGTCGTGGAAATAATATAACACATCCCAACAACAATACTACCTTCTCTACAGACTGGGGTTCATTCCAGTATACAGTTATGCTTGTCAGACTGAAAAATACTCCTGTAATATTTTCAAGGGTGGTAGTCATAGCATTCAAGGAATTTATTCAAAAGTTTCTTGAGGTCTACTTCAATGATTGGAAAGTATTTGGGCTAGTTAAGAAACCTGTTTCTAGTATGCGCCTAATGTTGGATACATGTAGGAAGTACCATATTTCCTTGAATTTGAAGAAATGTATTTTTTGTGTACCTTACGGAATATTATTGGAAAATGTCATATGTAAGCAAGGAATGATGGTTGACCTTTCCAAGATCATTGTAATTATCAATTTGGATACACCCAGTAATGTAAAGAAGCTACGTGCAAATTTGGGTCATACAGGGTATTACAGGAGTTTATAAAGGCATATGCACAGATCACTACGCCAATGGAGAGGTTGTTGAAGAAGGATGATAGGTTTTGTTGGGATGATGACTGTCATAAGAGCTTAGATGTTCTTAAAGAGAATATGGCTTTTGTGCCAATCCTAGTATTCTCGGATTGGAAGAAATAATTTCATGTGCATGTGGATGCATCTTGTATAGTGTTGGGAGTTGTTTTAACTCAACCAGGTGAAGGAGATATTGACCATCTAATTGCCTTTGCAAGTAGGAAGCTATCTAAGGTGGAAAGAAACTATTCAACCAAAAAATCAGAAGGATTGGCCATGGTATATGCACTACAAAAATTCAGGCATTATCTGCTAGATGCGCACTTTATAATGTACATGGATCATTCTGCATTGAAATACCTAGTCAATAAGCCTGTGTTGGTGGGGAAGATCTGTAGATGGTTGCTTCTCTTCTAGGAGTATGATTTTGAAGTGATAGTTAAGTCAGGGAGGTTGAATGTTGGACATGGCCACCTCTCTAGGATCGAGAATAGTGAAGAACCCACTAATATTGATGAAGGGTTACCTGACGTACATATCTTCACTGTTATAGTGGCTGATCAAAATTTTGTGGACATTATTTATTTTCTATCTACCAGCGTATATCCCGAAGGATATACAACACATCAAAAGAAGGAACTAGTAGTCAGGGCTACAGACTTTTTAGTGATTGCAAGACACTTATTTAAGATGGGACCAGATGAAGTTTTGCACCGATATGTACCTGAGTATGAACAACATAATATTTTGGCTAAAGTGCATGCTGGTGTCTTAGGAGGACACTATGCAAGTAAGGAAATTGTGCATAATATTCTACGAGCAGGATTGTGGTGGCCTATGGTACATAAATATTCTGAGTATTGTAGTGTGTGCAATGTATGTCAAAGGATTGGAAGACCATTGTGAAGGGATGAATTGCCCTTAAATCCATGTTATATTATCACTGTGACATATTACTTGACCAGATGGGTCGAGGCACAACCCATGAAGGGTTACAATGTGAACATTGTTGCAAAGTTTATATTCGAGTATATTTTGTCACAATTTGGATGCTCGAAGATCCTAATGAGTGATCAAGGTTCGTACTTCTTGAGTGAAACAATTAAGGCGTTGATAAAAGAGTTCCAAATGCACCATCATAAGAATACACCATATCATCCCAGACGAATGGAACTATCAAATTGTTTAACAAAATATTTGAGAATGCCTTAACAAAGATCTGCAATGTTAATAGGAATGACTGGGATGTGTGCATACCGATGATTCTTTGGGCATATAGGAAGACTTGTAAGAAATTGACAGGGAAAACACTGTTTATATTGGTATATGGACAAGAAGCAGTGAATCCCATGGAGTATATAGTGCCCAGCCTAAGGGTCATAGTAGTAACTGAGATGGTAGACCATGACTTCATGGAGTAATGCTTAGTGTAGTTGCTTGTATTGGAGGAGGACCACGTTTTGGATGGTTTTCATCAGTAGGTGAAAAAAGCTAGGGAAAAGGCATGGCATGATCACCACATTAAGAAGCACACTTTTAAGAATGGATATTTGGTCCTGATGTATGACAACAAGTTCACAAAATTTCCTGGGAAGTTTCAGATGCATTGGCTAGGACCCTATGTGATCAAGGATATTTCAGATGGTGGCATAGTTTAGCTCGCAAAGATGAATGGGGAGTTGTTTCCAAGAAGGATCAATGGAAGCATATTGAAGGTTTACAGGGATGATCTTGCCCCTGCAAGGATGAAATGACCATATGATAGCAGGAAAGTCTTAGTGCTTCAGGCAGTTGGAAGGAAGCGCAGGATTATAAAATACTCTGCCGAGGAAGGATTCCATTGAAGAAGGAGGGTTGTGCGATGTTTATGAAGATGCCATAGGTGGAGAGTGATGCAACAAGGTAGCTACACCATAAGGGAGGGTCCATTGCAACCTACCCAAAATGTGACCATTTGAAAAGCTATAGTTGATTTGACCATGATTTTTCCATTAAAAGGAATGGGGGAAGTGCATTTAAGGAGCATATATATGGAAATCTACTGCAAAATTCACATTTATGAGGAGGATCTAGAGGCATTCAAGGAATTATAATTTGAATTTGGCTATAAATATGGTATCCTGATCTACATTTGGACACTTTTCCTCTTGAAGAAATCTTGTGATCTTTTGTGCCTAAGTCTGAGCTAAGAGAAGTGTTGCATGTCTGGTGAGGATTGACAAGACCTCCATTGAGAATTTCTAGAATAAGGATTAACAAACGTCATGATTGCTACACCTATGAAACACACCATAGTTCCTATATCACAAAGGCTGAATCCCACAACAACAACAATAGTGGTAGAACTAGTAGAAACAACAACAGTAAAGAATCATAAGAAACCACATAAGCCACGGATAAGTAAGTTTCCTAGGAAGGTGTATGCTGAGCAGAGGAGAAAGTAAAATATGGAGAAAGGGAAAAAGAAGCAACCAATGGAGTCAGTTGACTTGTAGGATGAAGAACTTGAGACAGGAATTGAGGACATAAGTGTCAATGATGTTGAGCCAATTTTGTAGTTACCTCGTATATGCCATCGAGAAAGCTGACTGCTAAGGTGATGAAGGACCTTGATGCAGTAAAATTTTCCATTTGTACACCTTTGTTGCCTGAAGATGTGCCCTTTGAAGGAGCGTTGTTGCCAGAGGTACCGCAACTGTGCAGGGAGGATTGGGATTTGGTAGACAAGGCCAAATTACCTCATTTTGAGCCGAGTAAATACCTAAAGATGGTATACTGTGAGGAGTTCGGTGTAATTAGAGTAGAACCAATGACGTGGGAAGTTGTGATTTAGCATGCTAGTTTGTTGAATATGTTGGCTATGCCTCATTTTGGGCGCAACAACATCAATACAATATGTGCATCAGTTGATGGCTTTGGTGCACGATGGAGCCTTATGGCTTGGGGAGAGTATCCCAATTGAAGATATGTTGATCAGGAGGATCACTAACTGCCATGTGCAAGAGCAGACTCTGCCAGTGATTTTCTTAGAAAGTCTCAAGAAAAGAAGCTCGCAGACGAAGTAAAGAAATATTTCAATGTCGTCAAGAAATCATAAGGCTATGCTGTAAGCTTGATTTCTGATAAGGCTATCGCCTTTGCCACGTCCATTTTGGCCAATAAGACTATGATGATGTGTAGGGAACATGAGGTGACAAGCCCACAAATTCAATTGGCTACATAGTGCATCCAAGGGGCACAGTTTAATTGGGCAGGATACCTCTGAAAGAATTTTCTGTATGATTATTGCGAGGCCCGGGAAGATGGGAAACCCTTCCATTATGCATGGTTGTTTCATTTTATTTCTTTGACATCCTAGAGAACCCCTGATGAGTCGTTTTTCCCTACTGTCGACTTAGACCTATGCGAAGTTGCGAGGTACGCTTCACTCTGGGTGTCGAACGATCCAAGTCGAGTGGTAGAGAATAAATGATTTTGGGTGATGTTTGAGATGGATCTGCACATCGTGATCAACCAGAAGCCATGAATATCACTAGTTTTACTTAACGAATATCACGAAGTTGCAAACTTCAAAGAATACTTCCACACATATACATATAGGCGAAGAATGATACAGAAGGAATATGGTATGAGTTTCCCTATTTGGTCACAAAGCACGACATTTTTTCGATAATATCTAACTGGTCAAGCATGTGGCTAGATCCTAGTGGGGAAGTCGAAGAAGACTAGGTAGGTACTAGCCAAAAAACGAAGGCCATAGGAGGCATGCTTACTGAGAAATTTGTGCTAAAGGGAGACACAAAGAAGGTTCCTCAAAAGGTCATTGTGGACATTGAGAAGAATACCGTGTAGGAACTAGAGTGTGTAGAAGAAGAGGAGACAAAAATGAAGGAACCAGAGCAGGGTGGAGTAGAACATTTTAAGGAGATAAAATATATTGAGTCTCCTTTCATCCTAAATAAGACAAAAAAATCCACCATTTGAGGTGCACGAAAGAATCAGAAGTCTGACAATACCTCCAACATTGAATCGATGGTCCCCACTAAGGGGGACATCGATGAGATCAGTGACCATATGCGCTCAGTCACTAAGGACATGTGGGGACATATAGAGGATTAGTACAAGTTAGTATTGAAGTAGGTCCAACAGGACCTCAAAGAGCTATAGGTACAAGCGAATGTGATTCAAGAGAGCATGATTAAGGTGAGCGAGAATTAAGTGAGCATGAGAACATCAAGTGTGAAACCAACATTACCTTCGACATTGGTGGTAACCATAGAGGTCCGAACAGTGCCCATTCTAGGAGGGTAACTGTGTTTTATTACCAAGGAAGATCAGGCAGCATTGCCATATGGTAGGAATTCAATGCTAAACTTAACAATGCTGCTTATTGAAGCATTGCATGAACTCCACTAGGGAATGCCTACCAAATTGAAAATCTGAGAAAAGCGGGCATTGTTCATGATCAAAGACATCAAGAGCCACAATGAGAAGTTAGCTGAGGATGCTTCTAGGGCCATCTAGGATAGGGATGTAGCCTCTATGCATAGGGAGAAACTAGAGGACACCATTACCCAGGCTTGCATTGAGCTGCTAGAGCTCCTCATACAGATTGAAGAAACTTTCGAAGAGAAGTTGTAGAAGTTGGCAACCACGGTAAAGGAGTCCAAAGTGGAGGTTGAACAAGTAAAGTTTGAGATGCAGATGTAGGTCATTGAACTTCAGATGAATCTGCAACCAACAACACCTCCCGAAGTTCGAGAGTAGCACGAGACTGCTATTAAGGAAGACATGGACATACTAGAAGTTGTAGTTAAGGACTGCAGCCATATTTTTTAGAACACCATGGAGATGTGGGCCTTGCTGCAGGAGGACCCACATGTACAAAAGATTGAAGCTGACATAAGAGATAAACAACTACAATTTGATGAAATCAGGGAAATACCACAGACCTTAGCACCTATACAATGGTTTTCCAGACTCCAAGAATGGAAGGCTATTCAGACTCAGATAGATGAGCTACGATGCAAAGCATCAATCATTTTAGCGAGAACACAACCTTGGGCTGATGAAGATAGTGAACTCTCTTAGGTTGGAGAGATTAAATTGAAAGGTATGCAATAGATGCAGAGGACCATTGGCTTAGGAGTAGAGGGACTAAGTACTGAGAAATTGGTCGAGCATGTTCGACAGGCCACCGCACAGTGCACAAAATATCTTCAAGCATTGAAGATAGAGTTCAACGGCCTTAAAGTGCACATCAAGGATGTACTAGTAGAGTGACTCAAGATGAGTCACATCTTCGTTTTGGGGGCCTGTTGGGATGGGGACCCCCAGGTCTATTTTTTGTCTAAAGTTTGAATCAATTTGATGCAATAATGTAAAGTCTCCACATTTTGAGGAGCGGGGCGCAAATAGTGCAAGACGTTAAGAGTCAAAGGGGCTTTTAGGCAAGTCAAAGCCCCTTATTTTGTAAAGGGATGGGCTATTTTGATTAAGTAATGAGCTCCACCCATGGTTCGCAGACCATGGTAATGTAATGTAAAAGTTATAAAAGGAAGTCATCTAGGAGTCATTAAGTAGATTTTTGGGAAGTTCATGAATGGGATTGTGAGTCTATTTTGTATGTAATTCTGTATTTTGGTGAAGGGGAAGGCTCTTGTAGCTGAGTGTATAGATACCTTGGTAAGTCCGCAGCTGAGTGTGTAGAACCATGCAACAATGTGCGTAGAGTCAGAAGAAGTGTATTCATTGAATATCTGAAGTAGTAAAGCCTATTTGAAGTAATTTTTTGTGTTCTTTGTATATTTAGATGTTTTTTTGTTTATGCTTAGTTATGATTTGATCCTCTGTAATATTTTTTTAATTGCATCACGAAGGCCCAGATCTAGTTTTGTATGATAAATTATGCATATTAGAACAATTAGGCAAAGCCCATAGATCTATTTAAGTAGAAATCACTTATGTCTATGATTCTAAAGATAAGGGTTTGTGAAGGTCGAATCGGGCCCCAAATTAAAGAAATGTCTTGCTGCTACATCACATAGCCTTATGGATGTAGAAACTTGGTTCTCGCATCCCCCAATACTACCTCGAGTGAGACTGCAGTGTGTGGTAAGTAGACTATTGCCAAAAGGGCCCGTAGTGTAGGGTTTTGTTGGTTGGCACAGCTAACTCTGAACTTGGGTCCAAGCCCCCTCAACCCAACACCAAGGCATTCCTAATATCAAGGGATGCCCCCCCAGGTTTGATTTTGTTTGAAAAATAAGAAAGTTTGTTGGATACCTCCAGGAATCCACTGTGATCACTATGTCCTCTACCATCCCTTCAGGTTTAACACATGACCTATCTACCAGTTCTAGTGTTGTAGGTGTTTGTCTCAACCTATGTAATCCTAAAGTGGTGAAGACCTCCTTGGTCATTACATTGATTTTTTCCCCTAAATCAATTAGTGTATTCAAAATGGGATTTTCATCAATATAAACAGTGATTGTAGGATTCCCTGGATCATTATATTTAATCAAAAGAGGCTGACCAGAGATTAGTTCTCACAATTTTCCCATCACATGGATGGTAACAGGGTCTTTGGGATTCCTTCTAGGTTTCTTAACACATAGGTATCTTACTATTTTCACATAGATGGGGACATCCTTAATGGCTTGCAGCAAGGGAATCCTTATGCGCAAATTCCTTAAATCCTTGAGAAAATTAGATTTAGGTTGTGGAATCATCCCAGTTTTAGCTAGTATTTGTGGATATGGGGATCCTTGGTTACCATAATAGTTGGATTGACTGTCATAGGTGTATCAACATGATTCGAATCAACTATTACAAGTGTAACAATCTCATCAATATTCACAATATCATCCCGTGTTGATTCACATTCATCTTCAGTAATAACAGGGGAGGTCTTTGGATTTACTACTTTTCCTGATTGAAGGTGGATCTCATTACATCCAACAAGTGTGGTGTAGTAAATATAGAAAGAAGTGGGGGCTTCTATATTCTAGGCTACCTTATTATTTGGGTTATGGTTACATTGTATGGGTAGTTGAGGTCATATGCGAGTGGTAGAAGATGATTAGAGAGGTGGAAATTGCAATCGTTGTTGTACTGGTAATGCAAAAGGGACTGGACCTAAAGTGTTTCCCCTCCAATTTTGAGGCCAATAATACAACTGAGATGGAGGATATTGAAAAGGTGGAGAAGGAGACCATTGGTTCCATGATGAAGGAAATTGAGCTGGAGGAGGAGTGGAATAATTCCATGGAAATTGTTGAGCATTATATACATTATTCCACAGATTAAAAGAAAATTCTTGAGACATACCTAGTGGTCGTGGTTGCCAAGGCTTTGTGGACCCAATAAAGTAATAATATTGAACCTCCTTGCTTGATTCCTTGAGTGCTGCTTTTAGTTTGGGAAGCTTTGGACAGTAGCCTGTAGAATGCTCTAGGTCACAAATATTGCAAAAGTTGATGATGTTGACTCTACATTCCTTCAAGGAATGCTTCTCTTTACATTTTGGGCAGAGCACAACCAAAGCTTTGTCAGCTTCATCTTGTGCCTTTTTCACTTGTGATTTCATCAATTGGGTTGATAAGGTACTGAAAAGATCAGTCTTGAGAATTTCGAACATATTTCTGATCTCGGCTCTAGTCACACCTCTATTTGTAGATTTTTGTATTCTAGCATAGGCATACCATGCCATACTTCTCCCCCATGAAGATCCTCACAAACATCTTAAGAAGAGTTTTATTATCTCATCAAATAGCTACTTGGATATATCTCATTTTCCCAACAGGTTCAACATGTTGAGACAGTTATCTCTCATTCCTCGGATAAATATTATCTTCAAAATTTTTGAATCTAGATCACTATGTTTGGATATCTGTAGATTATAATGGAATCATTCCACATGATATTCCAAATTTTCTTCTTCCTTCTGTGTCATTCTAAATATCTCCTCTCTTAAATCTCTGGTTCGACAATAGTCCTAGTATTTCTCCAGAAATGTAGTATTCATATCTCCACATGTCTAGATAGTGGCAAAACCTAGTCCCATAAACCATCTCAATGCTGCTCCCTTCAGAGTGGTATGGAATATTTTTAGATTTTGAGAATTTGAAGTATAATCATAAATCCTATGCAAAACATCAAACTCAAAAAATAAAGTATCAGGATCTTCTACAATCAGTCCTTGGAAAGATGGAAGGGCTGATAGAGGGATATTTTTCATGGGAACCTCTCCCCTTATATCACTTATTGGAAATTCAAAAGTGGTGATAGTGGAATATTTCCTATCATTGTTATTGTTGCTTTTGTTTTCTCCCATTGAAAATTCTCCTGATTCTTGTTCTAGTGAGTACCCTTCTAAATATTGTTCGGGCGAACGCTTATGGATAAGGATTCCTATGATAATTGTTCAGATTGTTCTGGGGCTGGTTGTTTTAATGCAGTCCTTGAGTCTGGGTATTGGAAAGTGAAAGAATGTTCTTTTGATTATGGTTCTTGATGTTTCCCACTAGTGTTCCCTTATCCTTCTAATCCAAAATTCTTGCCACTAGTTTCTCCTTGTTGCTCCTAAATTGAACCTACAGATTTGGGAGTTTGTGGGCTAGTTTGAGGAAAATGGGTTCCTAAAACAGAGGAACCAAATGCTCCTAATTTTGATGTAGAAGTAGAAACTTTTGGTGGGACTATTTTTCTTATGTCCTTATGTAGATTTGACTGCTCTCTCTCTTCTTTTGAGATCAAATTTTGGATGAATGTTTTTCTCCCTTGATCAATGTTCTTCTTGTTCTTTTTATGACATGTTTTACCTGTAGATTTATTAGAGTTCCTACATTTAGTTTCTTCTTCACTCATACATTCTACACATGGACCCTATGTGTAATTATTTTTACACCCGAAGTGCATTAATGACCATAATGGTGAGCCCACTCAAGTGTGTTAGAACGATGTGCAAGTTCTTACGTCTCGTTTTACCACCCAACACTTGTAAAACTGAGGACACTATATCAAAAGGAGATCCAAAGAAAAACTTACACACCCTAAGTGTTCTAACTATTAAAGTGGTGAGCCCGATCAGGTGTGTTAAGGTGATGCACGAGTTCTTACCTCTCATCTTACCGCCCAACAATTGTGATATTAGAAACACTCTCGCAAAAGAATTCAAAAGAAAGCACCAGCTGACTATATCAATTGACAACCTTCCCAGGAAATGATGCCAAAATGTTTTGGTTAGTTTTACTACTTCCACAACCATTAACTATCAACCAAGCAACATCTTTTTATTTCAAAGGTGTCTACCCTATCTATGTTGATACATGTAATAACCAGGTGAAATAGGAAATAAAATATCTTGTTGAACATGCTTGCAGGGATTTAGAATACTCTTATAGAAAAAATAAAAAAACATGTTGCATAGATGAAATAAACTCGTCAAGTAAAGAATCCAAACTTCATAAAAGCTTCAGAATAAAGATTGGCGCGCCATACACTATCAAGAATTAAATAACATAGAATTAATTAACCCGTGTAACAACACATAAAGTGAATCTAAAAGTAGAAGCATATCTATCCCACTCTAAACATGTACAAAAATAATAAGAGATCCACACTTAACACATAGAAGAAATAATTATTCTACCAACACTCTGATCCTTGCTAAAGAGGAGGGCCCTTCCTCCCTAATAGGGTGCAGGAAGAAATTGGAAACTTAGTTAAAAACTCAACACAAGAATTTCTGTAACATCACCACATATACTTTGTATTAAGAATGGTTGAAGGGTACAAAAATAAGAATATCGATATCTCTATCCTACTCTGTGTCTATATTTACATGAGACTAATCTATCTTTATAAAGCCTTTTACAGAGTCCTGAAATTGGAAAAGCAAATCAGTCATGAGAATCTATGATTCTCATGCTGATTACACTAACATAAGTAATTTAAAAAGATATAAATTGTTACAAGCTATTTAAATAAAGATCATTGTGGTTACACCACTCTTGTCTAGACACACAATTATAACAACCCATATTTTCATTACCTTTTGCGACTCTTTGACAACTATCTTTGAAAGTAACAGTTATGGTCTTGACAATGAACCGTGTAACAACAACTTCGTGATGTAACAACAAAAGATGGCAATCCAGGGTGTAACAACAATTTGAACCATGTAGCAACAAGGAATAACATCAGTCATTCATCCATGGCCATACATAGCTATGACAATACCTGAAAGGAAGACATTCTGAAGAACTATTCCAAAGACACCCTAGTTATTCATCCCAAAGAAAGCATCGTTTCATTCAATATTTGGTAGAAAACAACATAATAAGACGTCAAAGAAAAGATTGCTTCTTTATTAGAGGGAGTGACATTAGACTAGGGATATTGTAGGTTCAAATCAAGAAAAATGGGCAAAAATTGGGAAAAGGATGCCTGAAATATCCTTAAATATTGCACCCAATAGACCCTACCACCTTCTGTAAAATGTGGTCTATCTTGGGTAGGGGGCAGTTATATTTCAAGGAGGCCTTGTTTAGGTTCCTAAAATCAATACAAAAACTTATTTCCCTATTCTTATTTCTTCCTGGGACTAATTTGGCAACCCACTTTGAGTTAGAGTTAGAATGATTTTAGCTTGTAATAACTTCCTAGCCTATTTTTCAATAGATGGAAGTATTCAAGGATTAATCTGTCTAACATTTTGTTTGTAAGGCTTCACCCCTCCCTTTAAATGTATCTTGTGATGGATTATGGTGGTATCAAAAGTTTTGAAATCCTCATAAGACCATGAAAATACATCAATGTAATTCTTAAATAGGTCAAGTTTTTTCTGCTTGTACTCACAAGGCATTTGTTTTTCCAGCTTTATCACCATTGGGTATTGGCCTATGCCAATGTTGTGTTCTTCCACTTTCTCATCCAATTCTTGATTGACTGACTTGGATACCACATCATTTGGATTGAAAATCCTTTCTAGTGGGGCTAGTCCCTTAGGGATAATGTTTCCTTACATCTATAGGATTCTGTGCCCACCAATGGTTTCTTCCCAATTTTTCTGTTGTTCCTCTATCACCTCCTCATCCTCTTAGTTGATCACCAGATTGGAGAACTCCCCCACCACCTCCATGACGATTTTTATTTTTTTCTTCATCCGTAAACAATTTGCAATGTTTGATTTTGTTTTGTACTGGACTTCAACTTCATACCTCAACAATGAATTTTGGGGAGGCTTGAAGTTACCTACAATTATAGCCAAAGAATCAGTGATTCTATTGCCCTCTCAGGGAAGAAATTGAATATTAAAAGACAAGAAAAAGTTTTCAATTATATGCCATACCTCATTTCGATAAGTCCTCAGCTGTGGATGTTTATCCTGGCATTGATTCTTGTTCTGCTTGATCACCAACTCTGAGTCCCCAAATACATTTAGGCATCCAATATTCAAATTTTTGGTTGCTTGTAGTTTGAGTGACAGAGATTCATATTCAAAAACATTATTTGTTTCTTTATACTCTAGTTTAAAAGAAACTGGGATTAGGATTCCTTCTGGAGACATCAACAATACTCCTACCCCATTACCTTATCTAGAACAAGCCCCATAAAAATACAATTTCTAGACTTTATCACATTCCAGGGGTTCTTGATCTGTTTTTGTAAAAAATTTGACCTGTATCTCTTCTAAGATCAAATCACCCTCTTCTAGTAACATGAAAGAGAGGTTTGTCTCTTTCCCATACAAGGGTGATTTTTTTTAACAGTCAGCTTTTGTGACAGTCTTCACAAATATTGATTCTTTGTATAGCTTACATTCTTTTCCACCAAAAACAGGGATAATGTCATAAGTCAAATCCAATTTATGGATCCTTCAATCTTGGACCCCCATGACCTTGATAAGAGCATACCAAACCTTGCAGGGATGTCAACCACTACAATATCCATCACTACACTTTTTGTAGGGAGTTGAGCCAAATTCACCACCAAATATTTAATCATACCTAGACATTGTACCTTTTTGAAGTCAAAGGAATACATTTATTTATATGGTATAATTATTTGCAGCCCCAATTACTCCATTACAGATAAAGGCATCAGGTTATGAGAAGAACCTAAGTATAACATGCAATTATGTAGAAAAAGGTCATGTACTACCAAGGTAACATAAAAAGGGGCAATGGAAGGGTCTTGTTCTTCAACATGGGGTCAAAATAAAACCATATGCCTTTCTTCTTGGAGATTCAAAATTTCATGTAGGGGGCTATGGTGGGTGGACACATAAATTGTGAAATCTGAGCTCTATAAGTTGGTTGTTTTAACAATTCAGGTAGAGTTATTTTTGGAGATTAAATATGACAAGACTCTTCTCAGCTATGAAAACCTCAACTGGCTCTTTTTCCTTATCGCAAACTCGTTTGGGTGGTGAGGGTGATTTTTCTACTTTAGACACTTCATACTTATGAAATATTGGATCTAAGGACTCTTTCTTTTTCGCTAAGATTGTCTAAAGGATTCTTTCCTTTTCTGCTGATTTAGGAGAATTTTGGGAAGATGGGTCTTCATTTTGGTCTTGCATCCTAGATCTCTTTCTAGAAGACATGAGATCATATTTCTTATGCATCTGTGCTTGCATGAATTCCACAAACTGCCTACAGTAACAAATAATGTCACCATCATCTAGTGGGGCATCTAAATCATCCCCGTCTTCCTCATGTATTTCAACTTCTCATTCCTCATCTAAAAAATAAGAGAATATATTTTCTTGAACCTCATTGGTTTCTTATATCTATTTTTCTGGATCATCATGTAGGTATAATGGGGGATGAATGTGTTATTGTTTCTCTTTTCTCTCCCTCTGTAGAATTTGCAAGGGAGGTCTCTCGTACTAAGGATTGAAGCCTCAGTTAAGAGCTTGTGGATTTTGTCTAGGAGGATTCTTATTTTCTAGCTCCAACTTCATGATCTTATTAGATAGGTTTCTTATCAATTTATTCATTTCCTCCAGCTTATGCTCTTGGGTTTCCTTCCCATGATTTGAGGAGCTAGCTTCCTCTTTTCCTCTCCTCCTTTCTCCATGATCAATTCTTCCTCTCAACTTCCCGATAGAGGTAAAGTTTGCTTCAACCTCTAAGGCATCTATTTGAATATGGTCCAGAGTATGAGACTTCCTTTATCTGAGAGTGAAACCAAATTCTGGTTCGAAGGCCCCAACAAACACCACTTTAGCAACAACCTATGGAGGTTTAATTTTAGAAAGGAGACTATTATATAATTTGTTAAACCTCTTTATGAATTTTGAGACATATTCATTATGTTTCTTCTTCATAGCATTAAATTCAGTAAGAATATAACCATGATCTCTATTCTCCCTTGATTTTTGCATGAAGACATTCTCCATTTCCTCCCATGTAGTAATTGAAGCATTTGGTAGATATTTGAACCATTTCCTAGCCTCCCCATCAAGAGACTAGACAAAAGGCCTCAACACTACATCTAGGTGTTCAACATTTAGGTTTTCTGCAAAGGCACATAAATTTTCTACATGCCTTTGTGCTGAAATGTCATCTTGCCTTGTGAATCTTGGCAAGAGCTTGAGATAATCGTTTGGCATACCATTCAAAGGTTGTGGCAAGTCCTGTGGAGCATATTTTTTGGGAGAAAACCTAGGACAACTATATTGAACAAAGGAGGTGGTAGGAAATTTATCACATGTCCTTGCTGGGGGGTATCTGAGTTGCAACTTACTAGATTTGGGTTGGAAGGCTATTCACACTCTCCGTGGGATTGTTTATGACAGTGCCTTTAACTTATTTAGCCTCAAAGGTGGGATGAAATGAAAAAGGGGGTGAAATGAAAAAATCTTCTTCATTTTTACCTCTAGAAGGAAATGAACCAAAAAATACACTATGTTCTTTAGGATATTCCAAGACTTTAGAGGAATATTTAGGGTAGTTTATCTCAACTTTTTGAGAATTGGTTAATGATATTTCTAGAAAAGATGTTATGGAATCTAGAATAATAGGGGTATGCAATTTCCAAATCCTCTGAGATATGATTTTCTCAAGATTAAATATAGGAGGAATTTTTTGTTGGCTAGTATTAGAGCGAGTATGAGGCCTCTTGAAAGCCAGTATGAAGAAATAACAGATCCCCAGTGGAGTAAATACAATTTTTCTTTATGTGGAGTCACCAAGGTGAGAGAGATCCAACCTTGCACTTCATTTTCTCACATATTAAAAGGAATACAAAATAGTCATTATGTAGGGAATTTTTTTGCAAATTCATCCCCGACAACGACACCACGAGATGTTGTTGAGGATGTTTAAAATAAGATTTAGACAATGGAGTCTCTAGGGTGAGAGATCTTCAATCCACACTTCCCTTGCTCACCTGACAGAGGGAATGAAAAAATTTGTCGTACCGAGGGAAAAATATTCTGATTAGTTTCCTAGAAACGACGTGTTGGGCGCGGGATCCCCCAAGGAAAGTTTTGGGGCTTAAAGCCTAGTTTTTGGTTAAAAGTTGTAAATCCGATGTAAAGACTCCGCATTTTGTGGGTGCAGAGCACGAAGTTGCGAATGAGTCATAGGGTTGTTTTCCCTCAATTTTGTAATGTAATGTTGACTTTAGAGATCTACCCATGGTCCGCGAAGCATGGGATTGTATAAATAGAGTGAGGCTCTAAGTAGTTGAGACATAATAAGATAATTAGAAGGAATGATGATGGAATAGAAGGATAGCGGAAGATCTAAGTATAGAGTCGAGTCTTTGGGTTGTAGAGTAGGAGAAGGCTCTACAGCTGAGTGTGCAGAGGCCTAGTAGTCCGCAGCTGAGTGCACAGGGTGAGTCGAGTCTGTAACTATTGAAGCATTAATAAAGAGAAGTTTTACATCAATTCTGTGTATTTATTTCTTGTTTTCTATATCGAATATATTGGGTATAAATTGCATTTCTGTTGTCCATATGGTGCGCGAACATATCTGATTGTGTTGATTAAATACATGTGAGATAAGGTATTTGTTTACACAAAGTTAACTAACAACTATAAGAATATTAGTAAGATACATAGTGTAGCTTGGGGAGATAGCACATATCGCTGCCCTAGCAACGTGAAAGCATCTCAACCCTTGGTTAGGGCTGTAAGAAAGGCGATCCTAATAGATCATGAAGGTCTCACAGGCCAGGTTAGTGCACGAAGTGACCGCACAAAGGTATGCACAGTTGGATTAAATTGACCCCTCAGACATCTCTAGGGTGTGGAAACTTGGTTCCAGCGTCCCCCCATACCACTTCAAGTGAGACTTTAGTTCGCGCACCATGGGCTAATGCCAAAATGGCCAGTAGTGTAGGGATTTTTTTGGATAATTAACTTCGAACCTGGGTCAAGCCCCTTAAGCCAACAAATGGTTCTATTCCTGGGATTAGAATCTGCATAAAGATGTCTGATGTCATATCATTGGAATCCAACTAAGAAGGAAATTGAAGGTTGGTTGGATAGGAGGATTCACGAGTTCATGGTGTAGGAGAACAGGAACGTGGGATTGACAAAAGAAGAGTGGTTAGACTGCTACTTGTACACAGAGATCCACTAAATCTTCTTCGCGTCTTTTCCTATTGAGTGGATCGCGAAGTTAGCAAATAGCCAAAGAAGATGGAAACTCGACAATCCTATTGTGTGGACCCCAGAGTTAGTGTGAAGGTTGGAAGCATCAGAGGATACGATCGCATGCGCCGTTGATCACTGGCTCAATTGATTTATAGGAGGATTCATTACTGAGTTCACGGCTGACACTTCAATGAGCTACAATGAGGCAGAGTGACGCTTTCTCAAGGGACTGTGAGGTAAGTACGTAAACTCCCTAAATATTTGGATTAAAATTTTATTATGTGAAAAAATGGTTATGCAATTACCTTGATGTTCAGGGTGACGTCAAGTGGAAAAACTTATAAGAATGAAGGAAACAAGGGACGAGAAACTAGCCCCTTGATTTCACCTCCACGAGGGGATGAGGAAGAGCTGACGAAGGTCTCGCTACCAAGTGCGATCCATCTGATAAGGAAAATAATTCCGTGAATACCACCCCCACCCACACCACTAACAACTTCACTGCTTTCACCTCCATCTTCACTCGTATCGCCTCTGCCACCATCGCGAGTCAATATGGCAAGCACGATACAGTTGCCAGTTTTCAAGGGATTGGGAAATGAGGATCCAGACCAATTTTGGTTCATGGTAAGAGCTATATGGGAAGCGCAAGGAGTTATAGATAATAATATGAAGAAAGAGACACTGGTTAGTGCCCTGCAGGACCACGCGCTGACTGGTATATTAAGCACTCCAATGATAATCCAAATGCAGGAATCATGGATATCCAAGAAACACTAAACAGAGAATTTAACAGGCCAAAGTCTGAAGCACAGTCGATCATTGGATTCAAAGAAATCACGATGCTACTGGGTGAGACTCCTTGGGAGTTGAATCAGAGGTTGAAGTGTAAAATTTTCAAAGCTAATATGAATCTGACGGATGGATAACATCGCAAATGGTTTGTAGCATTGCTAACACCACATTTAAAGAGTGTGCTATCGAAATAGAAGTTAACAACTCAAGTAGAGGCCTTAGAGATTGTGATGAGGCTTCATGAGACCCTAATGCAAGATCCTAACTTGGGAGTTCAGCAGATCCACAGTAGTTGAAAAATTTATGCTTGGAGATGCAGAGTCTGAAACCGGATAGAACAACTCGACGAGAAGTGTGCAAAGAGGTGTGGTGCATAAAATGAAAGGGTCGGGGTCATGATAAGAACCATTTCCTGGTGTTTGCAAATTACCTCATGAGAGGAGGACCGATGTCGTTAAGGCTAGAAGCACAAGCAGGACCTAGCACGACAACTGCCTTATGGTGTATGATTTTCCAAATAGGTAGAAAACACGCTACAGACAACTGTCATTTGTTACAAAAGTATACACAAAATTCGCAGCAATTGTTCTGTAATTTTTGGTAGGTCGGTGGGACATGATGAGCGCACTTGTAGGAGGTATGAGTTGATGATGGATGGAACTATCACTTATAGAGTCGAAGCTAAATCACGGCCCCTAGACGGGAATGCAAGAGTGGTGCAAAGCAGATTCTAGTGGTGCAGGCAAGGCTGAGGTGGAGGAAGACTTGGAAGAGGTCGCGGTCAGTTGATATGATAGAATTGCGGAGGGATAAGACATTATGCTTGTGATTGTATGAATCTGACGCGGTCATCGTGTTTACATTTCACCTTGTTTGATCATGAGACAGAAGATTATCCTATGCTGATGGCTATGATACGTGACAAAGGAGCACTACCACCTCCCTTGACTCAAAACTTGTAGATGATGACGTCTGAGCCGCGCGAGGAAGATCCAAATGTGAACATTGTGCTCCAAAGTGGAATCACGACGAGAGATGACAAAGGCAAACAACTCAAAGCTAGTACTTGGGTTTGTGAAGCTCCAGCGAAAGAAGTGGAGTTTTATTTTGAGCGCGCTCGGGAAACCTTCATGGAAGTTAAGAAGAGTTTCATTGATGCCTCCATTTCAAGAAGCAAAGATAGACCAGAGCCGAAGATGGACCCATCTATGCTTATGATGTTGCTAGAAACATGCATGAAGTTACTGCGTGGCAGTAAGGCTGTGAAAAGATTACAGGAATTCATTAACAGATGTGCTGGGACTGCGCCAGGAGAACCACGCGTAGTCCAGAAGATTGGAAATCATAAGACAAGGACGGGAAGAAAAGTGAGGTTAACCATGTAGATTGGAGAATATGAGATGGACCAAGTAATTTTGGATTTGGGATCAAACACAAATGTTCTACCGAAGCAAACGTGGGAGCACATGGGGAGACCTATGCTGCAATGGTCTCTTATTCAGCTACTAATGGCTAACTAACAAAAATAATATCCATGGGGTGATTGCAAGGAATCACTGTAGATATTGAGGGAGTGAGTGCGATAACAGAATTTGAAGTAATAGAGATTTTTTATGACAGTAATCCCTACCCCGCACTCTTAGGAATTGATTGGGCCACTGACATGAATGGGGTGATTAATTTGAAGAAGTGCAAGATGATTTTTGAGAAGAAGTCACTACGCGTAGTTATACCTCTAGACCCTACTAAAGGATCTTGCTATATAGAGCCAGTGCACGACTATTAAATTGATGATGATTTGGACTGCATCTATAAGATAACAACATGAAACCAGGACTGGGTGAAACCCACTATGGATGGGCGACTTGCATGGGAGCGTGAGAGCTCCCGTACTTCAGATTCAGATGAGGAAATAGAGCGATGGTAGAATCGATTACATGAGGTGACTACATTGAATTGTAATATGATGACAAGGTCGTTGCGCTGTGTATCGATAGAAGTAAGGGACCTACCTACTTATGATGGCCTAAGTGAGGTAGATACCTTATTGGATAGATTTAAAAGAGAAGTGCCGAAAAAGCAATGCTTCTAGGAATTGGGTACTATGCACTACGCCCATGAGGTGGTGGGCTACACACAAAGGGAGCTCTTAGGACTGGCACGAATGCAGGAGAATGATGTGCACATGTTTTCGGAAGCCTAAGATGTGACTAATAGTCTATAAGTCTTAACCCTGTACAGAAATTACCTGCATACGAATTCTGAAATACAGAAAATAAACAATGCGAGAGAATAACACATAAAACACATATACACAGCGATTTTCCACTAGACCCCAAAACCGAGACTACCAGGTTGATTTTTCATTATTTTCTTTTCAATGTTACAATACATATTTATACATGCCGAAGCATCCAATACCATGGACCGAAAACTATCGCATCCAAAACCATGGACCAAAAACCATCACGTCCAAAACCATATGTGAAAACCATGCACAAAACCATAGGTAGGTCCGCTGAACCTAATATCGTGTCCAAAAAAAATTTTCTTCGGGCGTTGCCCTGGACCCCATAGAGGGGGGCTACCTTCCCCCCCTCAAACTCCCCAAATAGGGGGGGCTGTGACCCCCCTGCTGCACAACGAGGGGGGGGGGCTCTATCCCCCAGTTATCTACGTGGGCTAGTCATGGAAATAATATAACATAACCGAACATTCTCCCACTTGTTGTTTTCTTTCGACAGGGGGTCACAGGAGAGCATAGTCATTTATCCAACCCTGCAATGCCCACTGTTTCTCTACACCAAGAGAACTTCTCAGAGATCACATATTTTGTCAATGCATTGTAGAGCCTCTACTTTACACCTACTTGTCTACCATTTCCCTCAGTTTTTCCTCAGCTTTTCTTTACTTTTGCCTCATTTTCACTGTAAAACCACCCAGATCATTACATTAGGTGTCATTAAGCATGATCAAGTGAGTTTTGCTAATGGGTGACTGTTTTGTTTAGATTTTGACATACTTGCAGGAATTCCGCAGCTGTCTAGCAATCCCGCAGCCATTCAGCGATTCCGCAGCCATCTGATGATCCCGCAGCCTTTTTGTTAAACTCAAGGTTCCACGTGTCAGTTTGCCAAATGAGCCACATGGGCACTTAGGTATCAACGTGCTCGAGGTTCCTGTGCCATTTTTTTAGCCATTCACGTCATCTGTACCTCCGGTCAAAACTGGTCAAGTTACGGTCAAATAAAGGCAACTTAACGGTGATTGTAAGCTGTTAGGTCACGACAGCTCAAACGGTGACTTGTCCGCGTTTTGCAGGTGGTAGGGGACATGATCCAACACTGGATTCATTGCCCATGACGACAGAACCTCCAGCTCATCCACGCAGCCTTATGATGTGTCAATGAACCTTAAATACGCATGAAAGTTAGTTGT
Organism: Pinus tabuliformis; assembly: GCA_031772625.1. Lineage (NCBI taxonomy): Eukaryota > Viridiplantae > Streptophyta > Pinopsida > Pinales > Pinaceae > Pinus > Pinus tabuliformis. The sequence goes on along the minus strand of CM062814.1, from coordinate 556,388,443 downwards.
TTTTCAGTTATTAGCTGTACGTGTTAGGCCATCCTTCAGATGCCTATATATACTTGCGTCTGCGTACGCTTATTTTACTTTTTTAGCTGCTGTACTTTCTGAACTTGTGATAATTTTAAGAGCATTTGTAAACTCTGTTTTTATAGTGCTGTTCTAGCACTCTGTTTTGTACATTTCTGCAAATGGAGCAATAGAAACAGTGCTGTTTTGAAGCTTTAAGTTCCTTAAGTCTTCTTGTGGCTGAATGAATGGAGGGCCCCTGTTCATGTTAGCCTCTGTAAAGTATTTTATGTTCAGCATTTCTTTATTTTCTCATTCAGCATTTCTTTAAACATGTATAGTTTGATTTATTTGATTTCTTTTCTTTCAAGCTGATCAGTATTATTTCCTTGCAGGTTTTTAGCCCGGGATTTGTTTTTATGTTTGTGTATTCGCTTTACAAACTAATGGTATTTGAAGTTGACAGGTTCAAGTTGCTGCCTTTGTTTTTATAGCTGATTTTTAGTCTTATTTCTCAAAGTTCTGCTAACACATGAATGATCTTTTATCATAAATTGTTATCTTTTAAGGATCAGAATACCACTAACTTGCAGTTGGCTTTGAGTGCTTTTTAGACTAATCTTTCACTACTTTCTAATCATACTTTGCATAGTACATATGGCAGAAGTAGAGAGTTAGAAAGAACAAAACGTTATCACTAGTCTTTAAAGTAGATTTTTCTCATTTTTAATCACTTTTCTAACTCAACTTGAGCTACTTCCTAATCGTGCTTTACACAGCACTATGTGTTTGAAGCAGGGAGTTAGGGAGAGATAATCATTATCTTTGGTTTTAAAAGTGACTTTCTTTTCTTTTATTTGCAGCAGCATGAATGGTGTCTAGTGCCATTGGAAGTGGTTCTTTGCTTTCAAGTTATTTCAAGTTATTTATTTCTTTCAAGCATTTCCTTTCAAGCAAGTAGTTAGAGATCACTAATCACACACTATCACTCATCTGTTTATAAATCACCACTCCATCTTAGGAAGATAAATTAACCACAAACAACACCCCCAACGATAAAAAAAACTCTAAGAGGTTGCTTAAGTACATATAGTACACCTTCACTTCATCAGCTTACGAGCCCCGGGTTGACAATTAATACTAGCAATTTAGATAACACTAAATTGACTAAACATTTTGGCGCCGTTGCTGGGGAAGTGAAATTAAGTAGCCATATTCTTAGAAAAAAAAAAAACATAAAATTTCAAGAAAAGAAGTTAATAGCCTATCTAAGTATGCTCTCCTCTTGCACTTCAAAGTGATCTGGAGGATCAGAAAGGAGAAAGTTATTGATTTAATAGTTTCTTGAGTATGCTCTCTTCTTGCACCTAGAGTGACCTGGAAGATCAGAAAAAGAACTATTAACTTGACTTGAAGATAAAATAAAAAATGTCATGCATAGAGCTAGAGATTCTAGAGGAAGGTTTTTAGCTAGAGCTCGAAGTTCAATTTTTACAAGTCCATCTGCTTCAAGAGATAGACAAGAGACACCTCCCTTATCTCCAACCGAAACTCCTAGTCCTAGAATTCCTGGAATTCAAGAGCCAAGAGTTGACTCTCCTACACCTTCTATTGAGTTTGAACCAGGAAGAGACTCTTCTCTTTCTCCTACAGGAAAACCAATTGTAATTGAGGAAATAGACTCACCTGAAGAAGAAGGAGAAATCTCTTCTCATTCACCCTTTGTAGAGGAACCAAAAGATTTTGAAATCCCTAGGAGAATCATCATGGCAGAGGAAGAAGGAGGTGGTAGAGGTAGAGGTAGAGGAGGAGGAGGAAATAACAATAATAATGGAGGAGGTAGAGGTCCCATTGGAGGAAATAGAGATGGGGATAACTCATTTGGGTTTCCCATTGTTAATGAGGATTCCCGAGCCACCATGAAAAACATATCACCATCCGTCCTCCCAAATTTTCATGGGTTAAGAACTGAAGACCCTGAAACATTCTTGTTTGAATTTGAAGTTGTGTGTCGAACCTATGACTATCTGGATGATACTCAGAAACTCAAGCTGTTCCCATCAACATTAAAAGATCAAGCTTTAAAATGGTTCATGGGGTTACTTACTCAATCCATTAGGACTTGGGATGAAATGAAACAAACCTTTTTGGATAGGTATTTGGACTATTGTATGCCTACTAATCACAAGGACGAGGTTTTTAAAATGATGCAAAAAGAAGATGAGAGCTTAGAAGATTTACTTGAGAGATTTCAATATAACTTAAAAAGAGCAAAAATGAGTACCTTGGATGAAGAGACCTTAAAAGCCCTCTTATTAAAAGCCATTAGGGATGAATGGATAGATATCTTAAACATGATGGGGAAAGGGGATATTTCTCAACTTTCTCTCAATGATATAGCAGAACTTTGTATCCATCTCTCAAGGGGCAAATCAAAAACTCAAAAAGGGCCTAGAGATCCTTCTCTCCTTAGGGCAAATAAATCTGCAACAGGATCAGTGAGTAGGGCTGAAATCGGTAATATGCTTGATGAATTTAAAACTGACATCTTAGGGAGTCTTAGTGAACAAATTGATACCCTTAAGATTCAAAATAAACAAAAAGCAGAAGCTGAGGCTATGACTATCTTTTGCCCGAAGTGTAGAAAGAAGCATGCTTTAAGGGAATGTCCCTTGGAAGCACAAGTTGTGGAAACATGTGTAATTTGCTCAGAAACCCATGAGACCAAGGATTGTCCTTCAATCCCTGGGCTCAAATCAGTCTTTCAAGAAGATCCAAGTACGCTTGAATCTCTTTGTTTTATTGCAAGGAGACCTTGGCAAGGACAACAGAATCAAGGGTTTAACAACTCTATGAATTCTCAGTCCCAACCAAATTGGAATCCTTGGCAACAACCTTGGCCTCAACCACAAAATGCTTTTCAAGCATGGTTGCAAAGCATGCAAAATCCTTATGCGAGACTTGCTCAATTCTATCAATATCCTCCATCATTTCAGAATCAGCAAGCTCCCCAACTTCCAAATCAAGGTCAACAATTATCATTGCCATACCCTCAACAACAACAACCTCCTCCACAAAATCAAAATTCTCAACTCTCCCAGCAGAAGCCAAATCAACTTCCCTCTCAGCCATTACCCAATCCAAATAATAGGAATCCTCAAAATGCTTATGTGATGGAAGGTCAACCATTCCCTACCTATATGGTTGTTCCCCTCAATGAAGTACAACTCAGATCAGGTAGAATCCTAGATCAACCTTCTACAAGTGTTCAACAGCCAAGCATTTTTGAGGAAGAATCTCTTAAAGCTAATAAGGGTTCTGAAGCATCCCTTCAAAATCCAAACATTCAAGAAAAAGAAAAAGAATCAACTCCCTTAGTTGAGCAACCTACATCTTCAACTACACCGCCTTTCCCTGAAAGGTTACAAATTGACCAGGGGGTGGAAAAACAAATTTGGTTGCCTGACTACAACTTTCTAGATGAATTGAAAAATGTCTGTATCAAGATTCCCTTGTTAACAGCCATTAAGGAAATTCCCATCCTAGAAAAGACAATAAAGGAGTTGAGTTTGAAAAAAACAGAAAAGAAAACCAGAGATACCAAAAGGATACATCTAGTTGGAAAAATTGCAGACATTATGATGGGTACGATTACCATGCAAAAGTATGTGGATCCCGGTAGCCCTATTGTTAAAACTCATATTAATGGGGTTGAAATCCCAAATACCTTGATTGACTTAGGAGCCGCTATCAACATCATGAGTAGACAGACCATGGATCAGTTAAAGCTTCCTAACCTTCTCTTTACACCTACCTTGCTGCAACTTGCAGATAGATCAATCATCAAACCTGATGGTGTATTGGAAGATATTCCAGTCTCACTAGACTCTTGGGAGTATCCAGTTGATTTTATGATTTTAACCCCCAAGAACAATCTAGGAGGACATCCTCTTATTTTAGGAAGACCTTGGCTGGCCACAGCTGATGCTTTTATAAGTTGTAGGTCTGGGGACATGTATATATCAGATGGTAATTCTACCAAGAAATTCAACTTGTATCCTCCCGCAAAGGCAATAACAGAAATAGGAGAAGATGAGTGGATCGATGATGAGGATACTCTTCAACCTGTTCTAACCATCTCTGAGATTAGTGAGGACAGTCAAATTCTAAATACATTAGAAAATTTCAAGACACCTTTAGAATATGACTCTACACAGTTTCAGTTAGATGCAGACATTGAATATCTCTCCTCTAGACAGATGTCTCTCTTCTCAATGGAAGAGTTTGGTAGTTCTACAGTTGAAATCTTTCCAGGAAAAACATTAAACATTAACAAGAACTTGGAAAGACCACAACAAGAAGAATTAACTAAACTGTTGCAAAAACATTCCACTGCCTTTGCATGGGAATACACTGACATGAAAGGAATCGACCCTAAGACTTGTATTCATCACATTTATATTGAAGAAAACAGCAGACCTATTAGGCAGCCACAAAGACGGATGAATCCAAATCTTAGGGAAATTGTGAAAGAAGAACTTCAGAAATTGCTCAAGGTAAACTTCATTTACCCCATTTCAGATAGCCAATGGGTTTCTCCCTTGGTTATAGTGCCCAAAAAGAATGGTAAATGGAGAGTTTGCATTGATTATCGAGAATTGAACAAGGCAACCTTAAAGGATCATTTCCCTCTACCTTTTATTGATCAGGTACTAGACACTTTAGCAGGTAAAAAGTATTTCTCATTCTTGGATGGTTTTAGTGGTTATAACCAGATTCAGGTAGTACCTGAAGATCAAGACAAAACCACATTTACTTGTCCTTGGGGAACTTTTGCCTACCGAGTACTCCCTTTTGGATTGTGCAATGCACTCGCTACATTTCAAAGGGCTGTACTAGGAATCTTTTCAGATCTGATTCATGATTGTGTACAGGTATACATGGACGATTTCACAGTTTATGGTAATACATTTGAAGAAGCTTTGGCAAATTTGGAAAAAGTACTGGTAAGATGTAAGGAAACAAATCTTTCTTTAAGTCATGAAAAGTGTTTTATGATGTTTACTGAAGGGATTGTTTTAGGACATCATATTTCAGGAGATGGAATCAAAGTTGATAGATCTAAAGTCGAAGTCATCTCTAAGTTACCTGTTCCAAATTGCCAAAGAGATGTTAGAAGTTTTCTTGGGTTTACTGGTTATTACAGAAGATTTATTGAAAACTTCACTAAGATAGCATCCCCTCTTTTCAAACTCCTTACTAAAGATTGTGAATTTAAGTGGAATCCTGAATGTCAATCTGCCTTTGAAGCTTTAAAGATTAGAATATCTGAAGCACCCATTCTAAGGGGTCCAAATTGGAAACTCCCTTTCCACATTTCTACTGATGCTTCAGATACAACTTTAGGAGCTATTTTGGGACAAAAGGATTTGATCCCTTATGCCATTTATTACACAAGTAAGAATTTGACTCCTACTGAGTTAAATTACATTGTTACTGAAAAGGAATTTCTAGCCATTGTTCATGCGATAAACAAGTTTAGACATTATATAACCGGCTATGAAACCTTTGTCCACACTGATCACTCTGCCATTAGATACCTCATGAACAAACCAGACACTAATGGTAGAGTTACAAGATGGCTTTTTCTTTTACAAGAATTCAACATAACTGTGTTAGATCGACCAGGTAAACAGAACACAGTAGCTGATTTCTTGTCTAGAATCCAAAACACTAATGAGGATTCTCCTGTAGAGGATAAATTTCCAGATGAGTATTTGTTTGCAGTAACTACCAAAACTCCTTGGTATGCTGATATTGCTAATTATTTAGTTACTGGAAAGCTACCTTTACATTTATTTCCTAATGAGAAAAGGAAAAATCATTCAGGAGAGTTCACATTATTCTTGGATTTCTAATGAATTGTTCAGAAGAGGGCCAGATTTTATGATCAGAAGATGTGTACGGGAGGATGAAATGCCTGACATCCTTAAGGCATGTCATGACGAACCTTGTGGCGACACTTTGCTGATAAGAGGACAGCCTATAAAATCCTTTCTTTAGGATATTATTGGCCTTCTCTCTTTAAGGATGCAAAGCAATATGTTAGAAGGTGTGACAGTTGTCAGAGAGTTGGGAGACCAACTCTTTCAAATGAAATGCCACTACAGCCACAGGTATGCATCGAACCCTTCGAGAAATGGGCTCTAGATTTTGTTGGACCAATTAATCTGCCATCCAAGCAAAAGAGATATATATTGGTTTGTACTGATTATGTCACTAAGTGGGTAGAAGCTAAAGCATTGACTTCTGCTACTGAAAATTCAGTTGTTCAATTTCTTTTTGAGGATATTTTCACTCGTTTTGGTGTCCCAAGAGAAATTGTAACAGATCAGGGGAGCCAATTTACATCAAGGATGATGGAGAAGCTGATGGAGGAGTATAAAATCAAGCATAGAACATCTACTCCATACCATCCGCAAGCGAATGGTCAAGTAGAATCTACAAATAAAGTTCTTGAAAGCATCATCACAAAGACTGTTCATCTTCATAGAAGAGATTGGGCGGAAAGGCTTCCTGAAGCCTTATGGGCCTATAGAACTACATGGAGGAACACCACAGGACATTCTCCCTATGAACTTGTTTATGGGAAGGAAGTCCTGTTCCCCATTGAGTTCCAAATCAAGACCTTCAAGACAACAGTTCAATTGGGGATGAGCTTATCAGAAGACCAGAAGCACAGAATGGACCAGTTAAATGAACTAGATGAAATGAGACAAGATGCAATTCTAAGGACCGATCTAGTTCAGCACCAAAGAATCAAATGGCATGATCGACATATCAAAGAAAAGAAGTTTCAAAAGGGTGATTGGGCACTCTTGTTTGATTCCAAATTTAAGGACTTCAAAGGAAAATTTCAAACTCATTGGCTTGGGCCATATGAGATTGATGAAGTCTTTAATAATGGAGCAGTTAGAATGAAGACTATTGATGAACTTCAAACTCCCTTTATTGTGAATGGCCACCGGTTGAAAGTTTACCACAAGCCACTCTCAAAAGAGGAGTTTGTTAAGTTGTTCCAAGGCGATTCTGAAATGAGGCTGGTGGAGAAGAATTCTTCTCCTCCATCAGCCTAATCTCTGTTTCTTTCAATTTCAATAAAAAAAAAAAAATAAAAAAAAAAATTAAAAAAAAAGAATAAATGTATGAGCCTGAAAACCAATCTCTGATTGGCAGTCTCATGCAGAAAACCTGAGGTGAAAATCAGGGTCACCTGACACCTCATGTTTTCCAAAAAAAAAAAAAAAAAATCTCTCTCTCTTTCATCTCATTTCGCCATTTCATCCATTCCATTTCACCATCTTATTCCATCTAACCATTCTCACTTCACCTCACTGCTTTCCACCCATTCATCCATTCATTCCATTTCATTTCATTAATAAAGGTTTTTTTTAGGCAACTAAGGTTATTTTGTGCAGCTGGAGGACACCATTGCAGTTCCCGCAGCTATTTGGCAAATCTGCAGCCGCTTAGCCTTTCCGCAGCCCTCTGCACCTGCACAAAGAAACACAGTCTGTTTGAGAAATTTTTACAGTTCAAAACTCATCAATAACAAGGAGGAAAGAGTCATGTAACAGCAATAAGTTGACAAAGGGTTAGTGGCAAATCATCAAAAGGCAAACCAAATGCGGATCTGAGGTATGTTTTAAATCTTAAACTTACAGTTATTTCATTACGCAAAGTTTTCTGGGTTATGTCTTTTTGCCACTAATTGTAATGATTACCCATTTTCCCTACCATGCGACCATATATCCACGTATCTCTCAAGTCTATCAGTCCTTGATTACCACGATTTTGAAAATCACTTACGGCTGCTTCTGTCATTAAGGCTTTCGTACCCTAGTGACGTAGCCTAATGTACTACGACTCTCTAAGTCCTCATCCCGCAGCCATGTGTAAACCTACAGCCGAAATCTAAGGATCTAGCCGTTTCCATTCATTATTTCGAAACCCTCCTACGCTCATAACACTCCATTTCACGCTATTCCATTCTCTCATTTCCTTCATTCCGTTCCACTCACTACGTTGCCTCCGTAAACCATACTCTGTTTTCTCCTCTCTGCTAATTCTGAGAAACAGTGAATACATATAACCAGTGAATGTATGTTACGGTTGTATTACGACTGCTAAGCCACCGTTCCACTGTGTTAAAGCTGTTAATCCACCATTTCACGATGTTCAAGCCGTGAATTCACTGTGTCTAAGGCTATTGCTGAAACCATACAACCTCTTTTCCACAAAATTCTGAACAGAGCCGAGAATTTACTGTGTAAAGCCACCATTGAAGTCGTGTTTTAGAACAGAGCCGTAGAGTCAATGGGGAAACTTTTAAGGGCTGAACCAGAAGGTTCAAAATTCCTGGAAGCATATCCTCAAGTTAAGGAGGCGTTGCAGAAAGCCAACTGGCTACAGTGCATCAAGAAATTTAAGGGCTACCACAAGGAGGTTACAAAGGCCTTTGCAAGGTCATTCAGAGATAAAGACAGTCAAGTGGAGGTGGGTGATTTAACGTTTGCAGTCAGTGAGGGCAGCATAGCACAAGCTACATCTCTCCCACAAACCGGAGAAAGGTGGTTTAAAAACCGGTCAGTTCAAGATCAACAATGGAAGCAGATTTTAAAAAACCCAGGTATGGATACCAGTGTCTTCACAAAAGTAATTCCTGTCACTTATGTTAAGGAAGAATGGAAAATTTTACTATTGTTAGTGCAAAAAATTTTCACTTGTGAAGGGAGATTTGGGGTCTTATATGTTTATCATGGTAAAGTTATGCTGCAATTTCAAGGAGAACATGATATAAATCTTCCCTACTTTCTATTCCAAAGCCTTAGAAAAATGTGTTCCATGGCCCAAAGGAATCCACGAAACATTGAAGCACATCTCTGTCATCATAGTCTTGTTAAGATGTTAGTGGAGGAACAATTAAAAGCAAAACGAGACACCTGGGAGAAATTCCTTATGAGAAATCATTTTGAAGAAGCTGGAGAAACCTCTGTGCCTAGAAAAAGTAGAAGAAAAAGAAAAGAGGATACCCCTGAAACTGATATCTTAGAGGGAACTGTCCAAGGACAGATTGAAGAGGAAACTGAAGTACATCATTCTAAACATGAGATTGAGCCTGAACCTACTGTGGACAGTGATCTAATAGCTCAAGGGATTATCACACAAACCCTCTCAGAACTTGCCCAAGAAGCTGCCCAGAAGAGAAAAGAAGATAGGAAGAAACAAAAGCAAGACAAGGGAAAATCCATAGTTCAAGAAACTTATCAGACTCCAGAGAATTCTAGTGAGGAAGATAGTCAGCCCTTAGCACAAAGGTTGGCCAAACTCCATGAAAAAACTGCCCTTTCCAAGAAAGTAAAAGTGCAGAAACCAAGGAAAAAGGCACAAAAAGAAACACTGAGTGTTGCCACTGTAAGAAGGAGCAGCAGATTGCAGAATAAAGGGAGAGCCACAAGGACACTTTTCATTGATCTAAGCACACCTGAGAAGGGTGCTATAAAATCAGACCTTGAGGATAGTCCACAACGTGATGCAGCTACTCCTCCAAGGGAGGACAGTCCATTTCAGTCGGAGTTTGAAACTGAAATTGAGCATGAACACAGTCCAAGGAAGTCACCAATGGTTGACCCAGCTCAGCAAGAGGTGTACAACTATTTTGAAACATTGGAGCAGAACACTGCTGGCCCAAGTAATATCATACCTCATGAGCAGAAAATAGACATACTCAAACAAGAGATCTATGAACTTGAGGTGCTAAATCGCCACATTAAGCAAGAAAATGAAAAAATGAAGCAGCAAGCTAATATTGACAAAATGGTCCAAGATAACACCATGCTTCACATGGGCATGTGGCAGAAGAAAAACAGGAGACTCAAGAAGAAATGTAGAAGGCTAAACAGAGCCTTAATCAATTTGAAATTCAGATGCATGTTCAAGAGACCAAAAGTCAATGTCTCCACACAGAGGAAGAAGAGGAGATTGGATGTCTTAGCAGAGGCATCCCAGTAGGTGGATTGAGCTGTGTTTTCATTGCATGAGGACATGCAATACCCTCGTAGTGGGGGTATGTAGAGCCTCTAATTTACACCTACTTGTCTACCATTTCCCTCAGTTTTTCCTCAGCGTTTCTTCACTTTTGCCTCATTTTCACTGTAAAACCACCCAGATCATTACATTAGGTGTCATTAAGCATGATCAAGTGAGTTTTGCTAATGGGTGACTGTTTTGTTTAGATTTTGACATACTTGCAGGAATTCCGAAGCTGTCTGGCAATCCCGCAGCCATTCAGCGATTCCGCAGCCATCTGATGATCCCGCAGCCTTTTTGTTAAACTCAAGGTTCCACGTGTCAGTTTGCCAAATGAGCCACATGGGCACTTAGGTATCAATGTGCTCGAGGTTCCTGTGCCATTTTTCAGCCATTCACGTCATCTGTACCTCCGGTCAAAACTGGTCAAGTTACGGTCAAATAAAGGCAGCTTAACGGTGATTGTAAGTTGTTAGGTCACGACAGCTCAAACGGTGACTTGTCCACGTTTTGCAGGTGGTAGGGGACATGATCCAACACTGGATTCATTGCCCATGACGACAGAACCTCCAGCTCATCCACGCAGCCTTATGATGTGTCAATGAACCTTAAATACGCATGAAAGTTAGTTGTTTTTCAGTTATTAGCTGTACGTGTTAGGCCATCCTTCAGATGCCTATATATACTTGCGTCTGCGTACGCTTATTTTACTTTTTTAGCTGTTGTACTTTCTGAACTTGTGATAATTTTAAGAGCATTTGTAAACTCTGTTTTTATAGTGCTGTTTTAGCACTCTGTTTTGTACATTTCTGCAAATGGAGCAATAGAAACAGTGCTGTTTTGAAGCTTTAAGTTCCTTAAGTCTTCTTGTGGCTGAATGAATGGAGGGCCCCTGTTCATGTTAGCCTCTGTAAAGTATTTTATGTTCAACATTTCTTTATTTTCTCATTCAGCATTTCTTTAAACATGTATAGTTTGATTTATTTGATTTCTTTTCTTTCAAGCTGATCAGTATTATTTCCTTGCAGGTTTTTAGCCTGGGATTTGTTTTTATGTTTGTGTATTTGCTTTACAAACTAATGGTATTTGAAGTTGACAGGTTCAAGTTGCTGCCTTTGTTTTTATAGCTGATTTTTAGTCTTATTTCTCAAAGTTCTGCTAACACATGAATGATCTTTTATCATAAATTGTTATCTTTTAAGGATCAGAATACCACTAACTTGCAGTTGGCTTTGAGTGCTTTTTAGACTAATCTTTCACTAATTTATAATCATACTTTGCATAGTACATATGGCAGAAGTAGAGAGTTAGAAAGAGCAAAACGTTATCACTAGTCTTTAAAGTAGATTTTTCTCATTTTTAATCACTTTTCTAACTCAACTTGAGCTACTTCCTAATCGTGCTTTACACAACACTATGTGTTTGAAGAAGGGAGTTAGGGAGAGATAATCATTATCTTTGGTTTTAAAAGTGACTTTCTTTTCTTTTATTTGCAGCAGCATGAATGGTGTCTAGTGCCATTGGAAGTGTTTCTTTGCTTTCAAGTTATTTCAAGTTATTTATTTCTTTCAAGCATTTCCTTTCAAGCAAGTAGTTAGAGATCACTAATCACACACTATCACTCATCTGTTTATAAATCACCACTCCATCTTAGGAAGATAAATTAACCACAAACAACACCCCCAACGATAAAAAAAACTCTAAGAGGTTGCTTAAGTACATATAGTACACCTTCACTTCATCAGCTTACGAGCCCCGGGTTGACAATTAATACTACCAATTTAGATAACACTAAATTGACTAAACATGCATCTGCATTATTCTTCAAAGTGTTCGCCTTTACCAGTAACACCTTTTTATCTTCTATCATATCCCTCACAAAGTGATACTGAACATTAATGTATTTTGTATTTGAATGATAAGTAGGTTTCTTTGCCAAGAAAATTACACTTTGGTTGTCACAATATATCCTTATAGCTCCCTATACTAACCCCATACTTGCGCACAATCTTTGTAACCAAACTGCTTCCTTTCTTGAATGAGTGGTTGCCATGTATTATGCCTTTGTAGTTGATAGTGCCACTAGAGATTGTTTCTTACTCATCCAACTGACTACACCTCCAAATAGGTTAAACACATACCCACTTGTAGATCTTCTCTGATCCAGATCTCCAACCCAATCTGCATCAAAAAAGCCATGAATATCCAACACTCTATCCAATCTTGATCTTCCTTGGTAGCACAAACCATAATCACTAGTGCCACGCAAATACTCGAAAACCTGCTTCATTGCTGTCCAATGCTTCTTACCTGGTTTTGACATAAACCTGCTCAATACTCCTACTACATGTGCAATGTCTAGTCTAGTACAGACCATTGCATACATTAGGCTATCGACTACACTTGCATACACAACACGGGACATGTCCTCTTCCTCTTCTTGTGTCTTGGGACACTCTTCACCAGATAACTTCACAACTATAGGAATAGGAACCTTCACTGGTTTACTATCCTGCATATTAAACCTTTTCAGTATTGTCTCAACATACTTCCTCTGGTTTAACTAGAGCTTCCTCTTTGCCCGATCTCTTTTAATTTCCATGCCCAAAATATAGTTTGTAGCACCAAGATCTTTCATGTCGAATTTGGAGGATAATTGGGTCTTCAAATCCTGGATAATTTCTTTGTCATTTCCAACCAATGACATATCATCCACATACAAGACCAGATAAATAACACGGTCACCAATTAATTTAAATTACACACAGTGATCTGCTTTGCTTCTAGTGAAGCCAAGTCCCCATATAAACGTATCAAATTTCTGATACCACATCCTTGGTGACTGTTTTAACCCATACAGAGACTTATTTAACTTGCATACCAGTTCTTTCTTACCCTTCACCGCAAAGCCTTCAGGTTGCTTCATGTAGATCTCCTCTTCCAGATCACTATGAAGAAATGTTGTCTTCACATCCATATGTTCTACCTCAAAATCAAAAGCAGTAGCAACAGATAAAAGTAATCTAATAGAAGCTACCTTGGTAACAGGAGAAAAAATATCACCAAAATCAATTCCCGACACCTAGGAATAACCATTTTCTACCAACCAAGCTTTGTATTTCTCCACCTTTCCTTCTGCATTTTTCCTCTTATTAAACACCCATTTGCTGCCAATGGGTTTCCTTCAAGCTGGCAACTCCACCAAATCTTAAGCCTCGTTTTTGTCCAAAGTTTCCATTTCATCAACCATGGCCTCTTTCAAGAGTTTGCCATCCTCTGAATCTATTGCTTCCTTCAGAGTTATGGGATCATCATTAGTAATAGATAAAGAAAAATTTGAACAGAAGGAAGATGGACTATGCCATTTTGGCTGCCTTCTTTCTCGAATTGATCTTCTCACACCTAGGCTTGTGGCTTTTCATCTTCTGATTCCTCTTGTGCTATAGAGTCTATTTTCTTCCTCCTTTAGCTCAAACTCTATCTTCTCATGTTCCTTTGATGGGACTTCATGTTTAATAACATCTTTCACCTCTCTAAACACCATATCTCGGTTGTAAAACCTTCCTTGTTACTGGGTTCCAAAGCTTATAACCCTTTAAACCATCCTTATACCCAATAAAGATGCACTTTTCAGATTTACTATCCAACTTGGTTGTTTTCTCCTTTGGAACATGTACATATGCATCACATCCAAATATCCTTAGATGTGAAAGAGAGGGTTTCTTACTAATCCATGTCTCTTGTGGAGTCTTATCCTCCAACGCTGGTGAAGGTGATCTATTGACCAGGTAACATGCTATCTCCACTGCCTCTACCCAGAATTCCTGTCCTAACCCGAAACTACTGAGCATGCTTCTTGCCCTTTCCATCAAAATCTTGTTCATCCTTTCTCCAACTCCATTTTGCTCAGGTGTGTATGGAGTAGTCTTCTGCCATGCTATACCACACTTCTTATATAATTCTTCAAATTCCTTGCTGCCAAACTCTCCACCGTTATCTGACCTCAACACCTTTATCTTCTTCTCTGTTTGATTTTCCACCAGAGCCTTAAATTCTTTAAACCTGTCAAAGACTTCAGATTTCTTCTTAAGAAAATATATCCATGTATTCCTTGAGAATTCATCTATAAATGATACATAGTACATAGACTTACCTAGTGATGGAACCTTCACTAGTCCAAACACATCACTATGCACAAGTTCTAATATCTATTTTTCCCTCTTACCACCAGAGGGGAAACTCACTCAATTCTACTTCCCATATACATAATTTTCACAGAAATCAAAATCCAGAGAGATATTACTCATACCTTATACCATACCTTTACCGTGAAGTATTATAAGGCCCTTCTCTCCAATATGTCCAAGCCTTTGATGCCACAACATGATCTTCTCTCCAGAGACCACTAGATTTTCTGCTCCACTTTCAGAACCACAGAACTGTTGCACCCATCAACAATAGTGCTACCTTGTAGCTTGTACAGAGTTACAATTTGAACTCCTTGCATCAATACCAATGCTCCCCAAATCATCTTGCAAGTTTCCTTCTCAAACACTATTTTTACACCTACATCATCCAACTTGCTTATAGAAATCAAATTTCTAGCTAATGCAAGAATATGCAGAACACCTGGAAGTGTTCTAACCCTTCCACCTTGCAACTTCAACTTTACTTTTCCACGACCAATGATTCTAGCCTTCTTTTCATCCCCCAAGAAGACATCACCACCATCATATTTCTCATATTCGAAGAACCATTCTCTATAGGGAGTGAAGTGAAAGGATGCACCTGAGTCAATCAACCATGCCTCATGATATACATGTGTACTTGAAAAAGCCAAGTACACATCCCCATCTTCATCTGAGGTGGTTTTCACCTTTGCAGAAGGAGCATCATCAGATCCCTTTCCTTTGTCAAGAGCTTTAGATTTACAGTCCATTTTGTAGTGACCTTCTTTCCTCATTTCCAACAAACTACCTTTATAGGTTTTCTTTGAGATTTAGATCTCCCACTCGATGACTTATTTTTATTTCTATTCTGGGATTGTCCTCGTATAGACAAGGCATCACCATTCTGGCTCTCCATATTCTTCCGTCTCATCTTCTCTTCATATGAAATTTTAATATCAATAGATAATCACTGGCTTACCACAGTATTAAATGCGTTTGGATGCTCTATCACCGAGTCTCCATCTTTCATCCTCAGGTTATACAGCTTTTTCCGTAGGAACTGTTTATTCACTAGAGACCTAAATTGGTACAAAGTCCCTAACTTTTCACACAAAGCCTTAGCCGTAGCTTCCCCTGATAAATTCAACAATACTAACTCTGAGACACACAATCATATTGTGCTCTTAGCCTTCCGATCCAACTTCTTCCATTCTTCATCGGACACTTCCGTTGGTTTAGTACCTAGATCTACCGCGATCCATTGATCTTTAACGACTAAGAAATCCTCGATCTCGAGTTTCCATAACTCAAGACTCTAACCATTGAATTTCTTGATCTCTATCTTTCCACTGCTTGCCATCTTATTTCACCACCAGAATCAATCCCACAGATCTCCCACTGAACAGGGTCTACCACAGGCTCGAGCGAAACCCCTCATAAACAAAGGCATCCCCTTGAATCCAAAATAACTCTGATACCAAATGTGGGTTTTAACCTCGTACAGAAATTACCTGCATACGAATTCTGAAACACAAAAAATAAACAATGCGAGAGCATAACACCTAAAACACATATACACAAATATTTCCCCTGGATCCAAAAACCAGGACTACGGGCTTGATTTTTCATTATTTTCTTTTCATTGTTACAATATATATTTATACATGATGAAGCATCGAATACCATGGACTGAAAACCATCGCATCCAAAACCATGCACAAAACCATAGGTAGGTCTGCCCAACCTAATATAGGGTCCAAAAAACATTTTCTTGGGGCATTTCCCCGGACCCCATAGAGGGAGGCTACCTACCCCACTCAAACCCCCAGATAAGGGGGGATGTCGCCACCCCTATGACACCCCTGCTGCACAATCGGCACAACAAAGGGGGCGCTACATGGGCTAGTCATGCAAAGAATATAACACAACCCAACATAGAAAAGTATGATGGATGGGATGATCCACACGCACACCTAGCCAAGTGGACGAAGGTCTGTGGAGAAAAGCCACAACCTGAGTGGGTGCACTTGTTTTGTCATACCCTAGATATTATACCTATGAATTGGTATATAGAGACAGAGCTCCGCCATGGGACAAGTGAATGGGATATCTTGTGCGAAGGGTTCATGATGAACTTTAGTTTTGAGGATGGATGGGGGGACAATATTGATGAAGCATTACAAGAGATAAAAGCAACCATCTTTAAGATACCGTAGGAGCCTTTAGACCTAAGTCAACCTGAATGGGATACTCAACTGAGTTGCATGCTAGAATGTTATAATGTAACTGCTTAAGAGGAGGATGAGGATTCGAGGAATATTAACATTCCAGAAATAGAAGGCCATCACAAGGTTCAAGGACCACATATTGAGAACCTTGACATAACCGCGGTGATAAAAACGAAGCAGGTGAACATTGGTATAGAGGCCAAACCTAATTTTTCAAAGCTCAGCGGCTACTGGGATGACGGGACGGTGGATAAGGTCGCGGAGTTACTCTGCGAGTACCAAGACTTATTTCCAACCAAGTTTATGAATTTAAAGGGAATCATCAGAAATTTAGGAATGATGAGGATCACGTTAAAACCCGACACGAAGCTAGTTAAGTAGAGGCCTTACCACTTAAATCTGAAATACAAGGAGAAGGTCCACGTAGAATTAGACAAATTGCTTGGAGCAGGAATCATTGATTCAATGGAAGAATCTGATTAGGTAAGTCCAATGGTGGTGTAGGAAAAGAAGCAGAAGGACAAGATAAGAATATGCATGGATCTTAGAAAATTGAGTGACGCTTGTGTGCATGATCCATTCCTAACTCCATTCACAGATGAGGTGTTGGACAATGTCGATGGGTAGGAAGCATATTCTTTCACTGACAGGTTCTCAGGGTACCACCAGATCAAAATTACACCGGAGGATAGGAGCAAGACAACCTTCGTGAATGAGTGGGGCTGATTTCAATACATTGTCATGCTGTTTGGGTTGAAGAATGCGTCATCCATCCTTTCGTGTGTGGTTCTTGTAGCATTCAAGGAATATATTAATAAGTTCTTGGAGGTATATTTTGATGATTGGACTGTATTTGGGCTGGTTAAGCACCATGTAGCGAGCTTACACTTGATGTTGGATACCTGCCGAAGATACCAAATTGCGCTTAACCTCAAGGAGTGTGTGTTCCTTATTCCTTTCGGGAACCTATTGGGACATGTGGTTTGTAGACAGGGACTGATGGTAGATCCTGTGAAGATTGCGGTGATTCTGAATTTGGAAGAATCGCGAAGTGTGAAATAGTTGCACGCTACTCTGGGACATATAGGGTACTACAGAAAGTTTATCAAAAGTTATGCCCAAATCACCGCACTGATGGAGAAACTGTTGAAGAAGGATGTTACATTCTGCTAGAACAATGACTGCAAGAAAAGCTTGGATATATTGAAGGAAAAGATCGTCACTACACTGATTCTTGTCTTCCAAAATTGGAACAAAGAGTTTCATGTCCATGTTGATGCATCATGTATAGCACTGGGAGTGATAATAAAAAAGGATGGTGGAGAGGGCTTGGATCACCCTATTGCGTTCGTGAGTCATAGATTGTCTAAAGCAGAAAAGAACTATTCCACCATTGAACATAAGGGATTAGCTATGGTGTATGCACTCCAGAAGTATCGACACTACTTGCTAGGAGGTCACTTTAAGATGTATACAAGTCATTCCACGCTGAAGTACTTGGTAAATAAGCCTGCATTGGGTTGGAGCATATGTAGATGGCTTTGAAGTTGTTGTGAAACTTGGATGATTGAATGCGGGACCAGATCACCTATCACGCATTGAGATAGGAGAGGAACCTACTAGTCTGGAGGAAGGAATACCCGACGCGCAACTCTTTTTTGTGCACGTAGTGCATGGAAATTTTGAAGTTACAATTCACTTTCTCACGACTGGAATTGCACCGAAAGGATACTCTATCCAGAAGAAGAAGGAACTAGTAGTGTGCACGGCAAATTTCTCTATCATTGAGGGGAACCTATATAAGATGGGGAATGATGAGATACTACGAAGGTATGTACCTGAATTTAAACGAAGAAATATCCTCGTGGACACTCATTGGGGTGCTGCGGGAGGACATTATGCAAGGAGAGCGACCGTGCAGAAGATTCTTTGCACAGGGTTGTTGTGGTTGACACTTCATTAGGATTCAAAAGCATATTGCAAGGCCTGTGATGTATGTCAAAGAATAGGTAAACCATCATGAAGGGACAAGATGCCTTTGAATCCTTAAATGAAGTTGCAACCCTTTGAAAACTGGGCAATCGACTTTGTAGGACCTATCAAACCTCAAGGAAAACTAGGAGTGAGATATATTATCACTACAACAGAATACCTGATTCGATGGGCAGAAGCGTAGCCAGTAAAAGATTGCACATCCGCGACGACTGTGAAGTTTCTATTTGAACACATATTGGCATGATTTGGATGTCTAAAGATCTTAATGAGTGATCACGGTACACATTTCCTGAACGAGACGATCAGCGCACTGATAGAAGAGTTTCAGGGGTATCATCAGAAAAGCACACTGTATCACCCACAAGCTAATGGGATAGTAGAAGCGTTTAACAAAGTACTGGAGACTACGCTGACCAAGGTATGCAATGAAAAGTGAAGTGATTGGGACCTACACATACCCGCAATATTATGGGCTTATAGGATGACATGCAAGAAACTGATGGGATAGGCACCTTTCCAACTGGTCTATGGAGTGGAAGTTGTAATGCTGATGGAATACATCATGCCTAGTCTACGCATAGTAGTGCTCATAGGTATGATGGACCACGGTGCCTTGGAGAAGAGGCTCACAAAGTTGGAGGACCTTAAGGAAGAATGATTTTTGGTTGGCTTTCACCAACAGGTACAAAATCAGTGCGAAAACGCCTGGCACGATCGACATATTAAGTTGTGCACCTTCAAGGTGAACGATTTGGTGTTACTATATGATAGTAAGTTTGATAAATTCTTGGGAAAACTCAGAATGATTTGGCTGGGACCGTATGTTATTAAGGAGGTCGCAGACGAAGGCGCGGTGCAATTGGTAAAGTTAAATGGAGAACCTTTCACAGGAAAAGTGAATGGCAGTCGGTTGAAGCCATACATGGGTGGCTCGACTATCTCATTAGCTAAAAAAAGCATAGTCTTAGTACTCCAAGCAGCTAAAAGGAGGCGTGGCACTATAAAAAGGTTCAGGGTAGCAATTCAACTACAAATGTCTCTGAACATCGTGTCCAGGAAGTGCAACAAGCAGCTGCTCGATGCGCTGCAGATCTTGCAGTAGTCCAGGTAGAGTTGGGAGGTCTTTGCGGGAAGATCTCCACACCGACAGAGTGACTCGAGGGCGAGTCACGATGTTTGTGTTGGGAACCTATTGGGCATGGGATCCCCCAAGGAAAGTTTTGGGGATTAAAGCCCATTTTTGGTTAAAAGTTGTAAATACGATGTAAAGAGTCTTCATTTTGTGGCCACAGAGCGCGAAGTTGTAAATGAGTCATAGGGTTGTCCACCCTCAATTTTGTAATGTAATGTTGGCTTTAGAGATATACCCATGGTCCACGGACCATGGGATTGTATGAATAGAGCGAGGCTCTAATTAGTTGAGACATAATAAGAGAATTAGAAGGAATGATGATAGAATAGAAGAATAGCAGAAGATCTAAGCATAGAGTCAAGTCTTTGGGTCATAGAGTAGGAGAAGGCTCTGCAACTGAGTGCGTAGAGGCCTAGTAGTCTGCAACTGAGTGTGTGGACCCCTCCAGTAGAGTGCGCAGGGCAAGTCAAGTCTGTAATTGTTGAAGCATTAGTAAAGAGAAGTTTTACATCAATTCTGTGTATTTATTTCCTGTTTTTTGTATCGAATATATTGGGTATAAATTGCATTTATGTTGTCTATATGGTGCGTGAACATATCTGATTTTGTTGATTAAGTAAATTTGAGATAAGGTATCTATTTACGCGAAGTTAACTAACAGTTGTAAGAAGATAAGTAAGATACGGGGTGTAACTTGGGGAAATAGCATAGATTGCTGCCCTTGTGGCGTGAAAGCATCTCAGCCCCTGGTTAGGGCTGCATGAAAGGTAATCCTAACAGATCTCGAAGGTCTTGTAGGTTAGGACAGTGCGCGAAGTGACCACATGAAGGTAGGCACAGTTGGATTAAATTGACCCCTCAAACATCTCCAGGGTGTGGAAACTTGGTTCCAGCATCACCCCATACTGCTTCAGGTGAGACTTTTGTCTGTGCACCGTAGGTTGATACAGAAAGGGCTAGTAGTGTAGGGATTTGTTTGGATAATTAACTTCGAACCTGGTTTAGGCCCCCTCAAGCCAACACGATGCTAGAAGGTGTTGTAGTTTTTTCTATCTGTCATCACAAAGCTGCTCCAAAAGATGTATAAGCCACCTAGAGACAACCCATGGGTTGAAGGAAAGGGTCAATGACTAGGGCATCAAAGAGGAGTGCTTTTAAATATTATTCGAGGGATTTTTGTTGCACTCCATATGTCACATAAACTAAAATAAGATAATTCAGAGATTGGTTCAATGGCCCTTCATCAAGGTAGAGTCAATAAGACACATAGATCTAAATAAACACTTGTATATATGGATTATCTCAAAGAGGAATGTCATGATTCTGGTGGCCGACACACAACAATATGCAACTTAATATTCTTGTTGTAGTATAAATGAAGAGGAGGAAAAGAAGGAAATAATTTGATGTAGAGGGTTGGATAAAACACAAAATCCTAGGCAACAAGCTAAAGCAGAAATATGGAAGAGTGAGGAGATGAAAATGCATAAAAGTGTAGTGTGAATTAAGGTCTCATGCTCCATGCCTCATGGACCAATTTTTCACCAAACATAAATTAGTAAATCTATGCACACACAATTATTGTAGCCTATAAACTAATATAAGTAAATATGTCGTTTGCACAGGTATTGTTCACTACTTAGCAGCATACACACAACCATGAGTAAGAGTGAAACCAACAACTTAATTGCACAATTTCGGAGGGGGAAAATGCATATGAAATGATATACAGAAGGGAAAACATACTTCACATTAATCCACTTGGAATCAACATAATTGCTTCATTGGTCTTTGAAGATGGAGTCCAAATCACCAGTCCATCACATTTTACAATTGTATAAGCCCAAGGTCTTCATGAATAAGCAAATTGAACCAAAGTGGAACCACATTCTCTACAATCTGAACTTAGAATTTGTAAAGAGTAATTTGGCCCCTTGAATGCATAAATTGGGAAACTTTATAAAGTATTTCTTCCCTCTTTTTATAAGTATAGGGGAAGCTTGAAAACAATTACAAAATATCTCGTCATGCTCCAGTTGTCTGACCGACTAGCTGTTTCAGCACACTGAGGTTCTGTTGCCCAAATCATTGCAAGAAATTTGATTCCTTTCTTTAAAATATCAAAATTACAGAAATATAACAAAATGAAAATTTTGAATGATGGCAAAAAAAATATCTCGATGCCACACCTATGATTTTCTCAGATCAAGCCATGTATTTTACCACGATGTTTCTCTTCAGTTACTCATCAAGTTCATCTATCATTTTCTCCTTAACCACTTGACTTCTCCACTTTATGGAGCTGGAAATGATCACTAGTGGTAACCTTAGTGGGGCTCTATAATCACATCTACTGACTAAGTCGAACTTATAGTCACTGTCACTGTCATAAGTTCAAAATTAACTGTCTAACATCACCATGAGTTTAGTCATCAAGTGGTCCAGTCAAAGCATGAAGGATTGTCAAGTTAATGGGAATCATGGTCGTTGTGCAACCACTGCGCAGGAGGGTATCAACCATTTAGGAATTTTACAAGAGTTGGAAATCATAATTAAAGAGTTCTACACCATCACACATCCATTTCAAGCCTACCCATTTTATCCATTTTGGCATAGGAGTTGTGAAACCATACAGAGCATGGAGTGCTACTGAGACTTTTCGTTGCCCAATGTTGTACAAATACTATATTTTAGTCATCCTTTTTTCAGAACATTTTCTGATCACATGGAGGTGAATTTTAGGAAACAGAAAGTGGGTTTTATCAAGGATGGGCCAAAAACTAATAACCTCTTCCAATTTTTTCACAGGTGTCATGGATCGGGAGATTTAAATGAATCTTTAAAACATATTTTACGAACTATGCAAATTTCCTGTTTTAGCCATTGTTTTGCAGAGGATGTTATGAGGAGATGGGGAAGAATTAGCAGAAAATAAGATATTTTTTTCTTTAAAAAGGCTCATCTACAATAACCTCCTTCAGTTTTTACACAAGTTCTACCATTTGGGAGCTACAGGTGTTTCTTCGAGGCCCATTTTTACAGTATTTTGCTGACATAATTATGATTTCTTTTTTAAATTCTATTTGTGAATTCGAATTTGTGGAAGGTTTGAGACATTAGATGGGTCCTACTCCAACTCATCAGGTTTCGACCTTGCTATTGTGATGCTAGCGTTAAAGATAAAATGAATGGATAGGCCATTAGCTAGGAGATAGGATAAAGTGTTTATGTTTTTTTTAAAAAAGGATAAAAAGCCATAGCTTTTATTATTAGTTTTATTTAGTTTTTTTTTGGTTAAAAAAAACAGTATGTGGATAAATCATGCAATGTATCTGGTCATATGGGCCTGTTGTGTTAAAAATGTATTTAAGGTCACACATAACAGGAATAAAATGTTTGGATTTGAGGATAATAACTATGTATGTATCTCCTTTTTTTGGAATAAAATTATCAGTGTAGTGAGTTTGCCATTTAGTAGAGATTCTTGTGGTATGAAATTCAAGTTTATGTGACTTCTCTTACATGTTTGTTATTTATTGTGTCATTGTTTAATTTCTTCAATTCTATATTGTTTCTAAAACATTTTTTCAAAATTCATTTATGTTAATTCTCTGGATAACTGCTCTTATTTCTGAACTTAAATGGAATTCACTTTAGTAACGTGCTCCTTTATAGTGTTCCTCTAGATATTTTGATCATGAAATACATGTTTCAGAATTCAATTTATGCTCTGTCACATGTGGTTGTATATCTCTATGTAATTTCTAGTTATTTTTAAAACTCATCCTATGCTATAACCTAATGTGGTGACTTAGAATAGTACCTACCCTTCTTTTGTTTTCCTAAGTGTCTAATATGAAGTTCTGATAATTTTATGTAAAACTTTGAAAAAGGTGAGTGTTCTAGCCAAAAGAGGTTTGTGGTTACCTCTGCGATTTCTCTCTTCAGCTTGGAAAATTTTACAGAGTGCTAACATAGTGCCACTGTTGCCAGGGAATAAATGAAAGTGTTAATCTTGTCTGGGAAATATTGTCAAAGTTTGAGATTTGGTTTTTGACGGTGAACAAAAAACATATCCAAATAGGTTGAATTATTCCCCCGAGGACTCCGAGTTCAAAGGATCCAACATATTGAAATTTCATGGTGACTCCACTAGTCAAAGATCAGTAATTTCAAGAATTATTGTTGACTGATTTCAAGATGGGTGAAAGAACGAATCCCAGGTATGCTCCTATGGAAAGATATCATATTATTGGTTTTCTAAATCCCATGACTCATGTTAATTGGTCAACCTATCTCCCAATATTCATAGATGGAAAGGGAGAATGTGTTTCTCTACATTTAATTAAATTCCACAGGCATGTATGTAGACTATAAGTTGTATTTCATGATGATTCATTGATGAAAATGTTTATGACAACTTTAGAGGGAAACACAAGATCATGGTATGAAGGGTTGCCAGCTACTAGTGTACGTTATCTGATGGATTTATATTCAACATTTTTTGTACAAATTTTAAACAAACCCATCCTTCTATCATTCTATAGTGTTGATAGAAATATTTGTGGAAGATTTAATGATCTGTTTCAGCTCATGGGTATTAACATTTATGATCATGATGTAATGACTGATGAAACTAAAGAAGACTTGTCTGGGTTACATTTTCCTTAGGATGGAACATGAGAAGTACAACAAACAATAACTCAAAATGAAACTGACTAATAGACAACAATTCCAGCAATTGAAGACAAAACTGGTCAGCTAGAGGTTGATGAAGAAACACATCATATTTATCCTCTTAAGCCCAATCAAGAAGAGGAGAGAAATAAATTAGAGGAGGTGATTCAAGGGACTCTTGCAAAAGAAGATTTCATTCAGGGATATCTACCTCCAGATTCAGAAAATGAAGGGTCTACTGAAGAAGAGAAAGTTGTTTTAGATCATATGGATGTGCATGTTATTATTGTGGTTGCCTCAATTGAAGAGAGAAAAATGAAAGAACAAAGTCCTCTTGCTGATCATAAAATGAAGGTAACAAATCATCTATGTGAAGATCCTTTTACTGGCCTCTTGCAATCATTGAAGGAAGAGGTTTGTCTTCCCATGGCCAGTTTATTGCAGGAATTATGGGAAGCTATGCTTTTTCGGATTTTGGTTCTCAGCATCAGTTAAATTGTGAGTTGCCACTATCTTTTTTCTTTTGCCTACTCAAGGGAACTATGAGCAACATTCATTCAATTAGCCATTTTCTTGACTAGTTACATTGGAGAGAAGATATCACCTAATGTATATACTTTCAACAAGTGTGGAAAACTATCATTCACATTTGAAGCCCAAGAAGAAGGTCCTAAGACTTTGGCGATGTGGTGTGAAAATTTACTTATATCGTTCGAATTTTTTCAATTTGTACAATGTTTTTGAGAATAAGTGAAATAAGTCAGTTAGTTAGTTAAATAAGCAGTCAGCCAATTATGTTTTTAGTTTGTCAGTCATATTTTTAGTTTTTAGTGTTTGACTCCATTGCTCAATGGTCTAAATAGGCTACTAGTATGCGAGTTTTGTTCTTGGCACCTCACTAGGAGGTTGCCATCCCCATTGGAGCCAATGTTAGGGTCAATAGTTTTCATCGTCAATGTATTTGCCATATTCCTTCATTTTTTATTTTTGAATAAGTTGAACTTATAGTCACTGTCACTATCATAAGTTTGAAAGTCACCATCTGACATCACCATTAGTTTAGTCATCAAGTGGTCCATTCAAAGCGTGAAGGAGTGTCAAGTTAAAGGGAATCATGGTCATTGCACAACTACTGCGTAGGTGGGTATCAACCATTTAGGAAGTTTGCAAGAGTTGGAAAGAATAATTAAAGAGTTCTACACCATCAAACATCCATTTCAAGCCTACCCATTTGATTCATTTTGGCAGAGGAGGTGTACAACCATACAGAGCATGGAGTGCTACTCAGAGTTTTCGTTGCTCAGTGCTGCACAAATACTCTGTTTTAGTCATCCTTTTTTCAAAACTGTTTCTGATCAAATGGAGGCAAATTTTAGGAAAATGAAAGAGGTTTTTCTCAAGGATGAGTCAAATAACAATAACCTCTTCTAGTTTTGGATAGGTGTCATGGATCAAGAGATTTGAATTCCTCTTCAAAGCATATTTTATGAATTGTGAAAATTGCCTATTTTAGCCATTGTTTTACAAAGGATTATCTAAAGAGATGGGGTAGAATTGGAAGAAACCGAGAGAGGTTTTTCTTCCAAACAAACTCATATACTATAGCCTCCTTTCAATTTTACATAGGTTCTAACAATTGAGATCTATAGGTGTTTCTTTGAGGCCCATTTTCGCAATATTTTGCTGACAGAATTATGATTTTTATTTTCATTTTTTTTAAATTCGATTTTTGAATTTGAATTTGTGGAAGGTTCGAGAGATCAGATGGGTCCTACTCCAACTCATCCAATTTCGACCTTACTATTGTGATGCTAGAAAAAATATAAATGAATGGATAGGCCATTAGCTAGGAGATAGGATAAAGTGTTTATGTTTGTTTTGGAAAAAGGATAAAAGGTGAAAAATTTTATTGTTAGTTTTATTTAGTATTTTGGTTAAAAACATAGTATGTGGATAAATCATGAAATGTATCTGGTCATATGGGCATGTTGTGTTAAAAATGTATTTAAGGCCACACATACTAGGAATAAAAGGTTCAGATTTGAGAAGAATTACTGTGTATGTATTTCCTTTTGCTGGAATAAAGTTATCAGTGCAGTGAGTTTTCCATTTAGCATAGATTCTTATGGTATGAAATTCAAGTTTATGTGACTTCTCTTATGTGTATGTTATTTACTATGTCATTGTTTAATTTATTCACTTCTATATTGTTTCTAAGATAGTTTTTCCAGAATTCATTTATGTTAATGCTCTGGATAACCTCTCTTATTTCTGAACTTAATGGAATTAACTTTGGTAACATGCTTCTTTATAGTGTTACTCTAGATATTTCAATCATGAAATACATGTTTCAAAATTCAATTTATGCTCTGTCACATGTGGTTGGATATCTCTATGTAATTTCTAGTTGTTTTGAAAACTCATCCTATGCTATAACCAAATGTTATGACTTGGAATAGTGCCTACCCTCCCTTTGTTTTCGTAAGTGTCCAATCTAAAGTTTCTATAATTTTATGTAAAACTTTGAAAAATGAATCCATGTCGAGTGACCCTCACTCTAAAGTCCATCAACCATTTTCATTAAATCCTTTTTTATATTTACAGATCTGGCCTCTGTGAAATGTCCTTGAGCATTGTTGATTATGTAATTTGATCTTCTTTCAAGTGAGGAAGCCCCCTCTAGTTGGAAAAGGCTAGTGTTATAACCAAAAGAGGTTTTTGGTTACCTCTGGGATTTCTCTCTTCAACCTGGAGAAATTTACAGAGTGCTAACACCTTGTAACATTACCATAGTGCCACTTCAGAGATGCAACTAATCATAACTTCATTTTAAAAGAAATTACATAAAAAAGCATAGTTAAAATGTCCTTGGGCCTTCTGTGCTTAGTTGTTTATTTCTTCTCAAACATGGGACCACTACCTGTTACCAAAGACTATAACATTTTAGGGCTGCAATGTTGGGGCCTTAATCTATCATAACTTTATTTAAATCAATCGTTACGAAATTGTAATGTTCTGATGCATTCAACCCTACTTTTGTTTAGCCCTTTTATAGTTTTCCTCCATGGGACCAAGGGTGGTGAAAAAAGGCTTGGTGCTTGGGTGCTAAAGGCTTCAGGCTCCTATTGAGGGTTATATCCCTTTATAGTTTGTGATTTTCTGATGGTCCTTTTGAATTCTCATGAAAAAGAGCTTCCACATATTGAAGCCCCTTCACCATTGGAACTTTTCCAAATTAGAATTTACTAGGAGTTACTATATTTATCACTTCCAATGAGCTCATATCTCTTGGTGCTCATTCCCCAACTCCACACCTTTGGTTCTTTGAGTTTACCATGACCATGTGCTAGTAGATTTCATATCCCCTCTCGTCAGAAGTTTTCAATTAGAGAATTAACTTTGGAGTTATGATGACTCCCAATTTTGATGGGCTCAAAGCTATTGATACTCGGCCCCTAGCCCTGTGCCCTTGGTTATTTGAAACCTTTGTGACCAACTTCCACTATATTTTGGAGCTCCCTCTATCATAATATTTTCAAAGAAGAATTAAAACATAGTTACAATGGCCGAAACACAGACCTCTGAAGTGACATCATGATGACATCATCACCACCACGTGGCACATCCAGAGTGGTGACACGTGTCACCTAGATTTGTCCCCTTAGGCCCTTAGAAATTCCAAAAATTCTCACCATGTGTCCTTGTCCCACCATGTCATGCTGACATAATTTGCCCCGTCAGCTCATCAGAACCAACTATTTGCTGCTAGGTGTCTTCTTTGGAGGAGAGAGAAAATGTCCCTAGGGTTTTTGTATTTTTGAAGGTCTTCTGTGTATTTTCCTTTCCTATGAGATATCGACACTTTCCAAAATATGCATTAGTGCAAAGGTTACGAAACAATGAAATTTCGATGGCCAATGTTACGAGGTCCTCATCTTGTTTCATGCCCCTTGATCCTTTGAAACACTTGTGACCAACAACTAGCCTATATCGGAAGCCCCCTCACCATCAAAACTTTTACAAAAGGGAATTAAAAAAAAGTTATGATAAACTCTACCTCCGATTAGCTCCTAGCTCTCAGATGTTAAAACTTCCATTGGCTCCAAGTACTATGGATTTCTCATGACCAAGTGTCGACCTATATCAGAAGCCCCCTTGATAGAACATTTTCAAAGGGGAATTAGAAGGGAGTTATGATAACCTCCACCTCCGATAGCCTCCAATCTCTCAATGCTCAACCACTTTCCCTGCACCCTTGGTCTTTTGAAGTCCTTGTGACTAAGGGTCAACCTGATTTCGGAGCTCGCCCTCATCGAGACTTTTTGGGAAGGGATTTAAGTTGAAGTTACGAGGTTTTCAACCCTCCGAAGAACTTCCCTCCAATATGCCTTCCTGATCTGATATGTTTCCTTTATATCAAGGCTCTCCTCTTAGATTTGAAACTTAAGTGTTGGTTTTGGCTTCCTCCTAAAATTTTCTGCCTTTGGGATTTGTTCTTCCTTTGACACTTTTTCACTCTTTTAACATCATTTAGTACTATTTGAACAAATTTCAGAGTAAGTGTGTTGGGAACGGGTCCCTGTTATGAGGAATTTTGCATCTACGGATAAGTACTAATTACCTAGATAGGTAGCTATACCTAGAACAACAGATTTAAGTGATTATCCTTTTTCTATAGATGATAAATAAGACAAATAAATCAAAGGACCTACTTATTCTTTCTCTTTCCTTTTTCCACCTTTGTATGAATCTCGTCACTCCTTCTCGAGCTTAACTCGCTCAAAAAGTACTTGCAAGCATAAAGATAAGATAGAGAATCAATCAAAGCAAGATATCTATCGACTATAAGTAAAAGGAAGTAGATAAATTCACGCATATAAACATCATATATCAAGATAAGCATATGGAAAAAGGTGTAAACAAATTTATTAAGTAGAAGGAAGAATTACAACCATGAAGTATGATCCATTGTCACTCTTCCAACTTGGGTTCCAACCAACATCACATCAAATAGCACAGCACTCTGGCAACATAATGATACTTGCTTATAATCTCAATCCTCACACCAACAGTCTCTCCTTACAAATTCTCAAAGTCTAGCCCCTGATCACTTAGATGAGTGCTCAATTTATAGGCAAATGGAGGAGGTTTGGTCATAAATGAGGGTATTGAATGGCCTTCCAAACTTAGAGTTAGTTTCCATGGAGGAAGGGATGAGAGGATAGGAGGTTACTTAACTCATTCCATATCCAATTTCGAGCTCATAGGAGGTGATAAGTGTGGGAATATTCTAGATGGATCTAGAAGATAATAATATTCCCAGAACCCTATGTAAATTTTGCTCAATCTCGCCCAACACAGGTCAAAGTTGGCCTAAGTGCTCTAGAAATCACCCTGACATGGGCCTACCTGCATTGAAGCGCACTACCCATGACCAAGGTTGTACTGATCCCTCAGGGAGGAAATTTTGGAGGGATTTAGGACAAGAAACTCTCAGGGAAGGAGGCCTTCAAAGTGGTTACTTGTTTAGGGAATGTAGCAATTGAATTAGGGTTTGATGAGCCTTAATGGTACTGATCTGAATGATGGGAGTGATGTGCCCAAATGGATCTGTAACAACTACCCCCTAAAGCATGAAGTCAAAAATAATGATGGTGAGTGATATGCTTTACGATGTGATGAGGAGGTTTCGAAGTGGATGGTGACCTACATTGATTACAATACATAATATCATGATATTTTGATTTTTTCTCATGAATCATTGAGGGAAGGCATACCCATGCTCAACATATAAACTTTCATTACAAGTACATAGACAGTTGTCTATAGATATAGACCCATGATAGGATGATTATCAATGTAAAGCCATTGTACGAATGACTTGGTACATTTCCTGAAATCGGAGCCAGGATGGATGAAACTAGATCCAGGGTCTTCTATCTCGCTTAATCGTTCACTCAAGTATGAGTCTAACCATGCCAATATGTGATCTGAAGTTGAACATGGGAAGACACCACTTGATTACCGGCCAATGATGTAAGTTGTTAATGGACGCGAGAGAAATCAACGATAATGATAATGATCCTCAAGGTACTGTAGTACATTCTGCATGGTGTGAATGGATGTTTTGATGTCGAACACCATACAAAGTCTTTCGGTCAAAGGCTAGTGATGTCAACCTATTGCAGGAAGAGAGAAACCTACCATTGATGTATGCAAGATTCAAGGTACTGGAAGGGTGTTTCTAAATCAACTTCTTGGATAATGCACTGATGTTGACAAGAAGTGACTCATCATAAGAGGTCCTTGATGTATCCCACATCAACAACATGAAATGAGTGTAATGATTTTGGAGATATAATTTGACTAATGACATAAGGTTCAGGAATGACGGTCATGAAAATGAAAGTTTATGACTATTGCAAAGGATGAATTTCAAACTGAGTGACTTCTCTTGAACATGTCAGTGGCACTGAATGGATTGGCAGCATTGACCTAAAAAAAAGTAATGGATAGTATGATAGACCAAGGTATGATGACCATCAAGCAGATAACCCAACCCAAATAGTCACAATGATGAAGTGAAAGTGTCATGCTAAAGAGTGACCTATTGCCATAAAGTAGTTTACCCCTTTTTCCATTTTCCCTAACCATTGCTGATGAGTACCTCTTTATTTTTATCAAGCTTGAGGAGGATAACATATGATTTTTGTATAATTCCACCCTTCGGGTGAATCCATCGCTATGTGATGTTTTAACGAGTCTAGAGAAGGTGAAACTCAGTCTTGTCATGATGGACAAGTTTGTCTCTATTTGATGTTTTAACGAGTCTAACGACAATGATAACTCAATCCTTTTCATGTTTAGAGAGTTTGAAAAGGGATGAAAAGAATACTCCGTAAGTTCTTTTTTGTATATTTGTCTCTCAAGTCTAAAAAAGTGTAAAACAATACAAGATAGAACCTCTTGACCATGTTTGGTCAACATATTCCTTTTTCGTAAACAATCTATCTCAGCCAAAAAAAGGGCTAAACTTATACTGAGTATATTTCATTTCCAATCCATTAACGAGATGAAAAAGACAAGCACTCGACAATATTTTCACATTTTGAGAGTCTAAAAAGAGATTAAAGAGGACTCCAAGGGGGTTCCTTTTTTGATGTTTATCGGAGCTCAAGAAAGAGATAAAAGTATGCTCTATGGTCAAAGTACAATTCACAATCGTGCACGTCAAATTCTATAAGTCAGCTGTAAATCTATTCAAAGAAACACCAAATGGATTAAACATACTTGTTTCATTGGTAAAAATAGGTAAATACTAAAGTGTACTCGTTTAATGTTCATGAAATAAACATAAAACCAAGAATTTACCATGCTATTTTCAACATTTTATATTTACCATTTAGTTTGTGCTCTAACCCTATTTTTCCCCTGATCTTCATCAGCTGATTGTGAGAGATTCTGTGGATCATTTCTCGTGCCGTCCAGAACAAGTAGGAGATCTACCCCTCCTCTTTATTTTCATGTCATTCTTGTACTGTTTCATGCATGTTTTGAGGGCTTTTAGGGCCCCTGGGTTTGAATTTTTCACCCTGGGATCAACGCAAGCTTGCATGTCAAAAACTACACTGGGGAGCACTAAATAGAAGGCATTTTGTACTAAAACGCAGTGTCTCCTTGCCTGGGCTACGCTGGGTGAGTTTCAAAAACTTATTTCACCAAATTGGCCCAAAATTTCTCTAGTTTTTTTCATGAAAAGGATCCCAACTAAGTTTATGGTTTGATTGCAGGCTTTCATCGGATCAGAATGTCTATTACTTAGTGAGAAAGAGAGCATGAAGAATAAGACATGGTTTCCCTAAATGATTTGGGTATAGTTGAGGCCCTCAAAAACTGTGGGTTGCTCAAATACTTCAGGTTGTCCAGAATGAGGCAACAATTAGAACTATTGCAGTTCCTAGTTCATGCATGGGATCTGACAGATCAGGCTTTTCACATAAGGGACAAATTTGTCCCTATTGTGATTGATGATGTTTACTTTCTTATAGGGTTGTCAAGTTGTGGTGGCCCCATATCTCTTTCATGTTCTTCCTGTGGAGGGGAGTTAGTGAGGGACTATGTTCGACAATTTTGTCGGCTAGGTACACAGCTTAGCAAGGGCGGAAATATAATCATCTAAGATATCCGTGATTTTCCTTTGAGAATAATCCTTTTCACCATCACAAAGTTGGGAGGTAGTGTGACACTTCATCTGGTGAACAAATCATATGTGCAACATGCTCTTGAGTGTCTTGAGCCAACTTTATTCAACTGGTGTGAGGCAATACTTTCTTCACTAAAAGAGCAACTGACAAAGGTAAAGAGCGGTAAGACAAAGAACTTTAGATATGGATCACTCTCAATTACTTTTACCTTAGAAAGAATTCCATTGATGCAACCATAGCATGTAACACTGGGTGTGGTTGGTCCTTGAGATACATGGATGCAGCGGTGGGTTGAATTAATGACTAGACATGCTGGTCAGTCATCAATTACATTTTCCACTGCATTCTTCAGTTGGCTTGATTGTCAACACATTGTCATTGATGAGCATCCATACTTAGGGACGGATTTTTGTGGAGATCTAGAGTTGAGTCTACCAGTAGGCGCTCAATGGGGTGCTATAGGTAAATTGTGTTTTACTAAAATGTTTTTTTGATTTTTAAGTATATACATGTTTTTGTGTTTTTATGTTCCAAGACTCAACTAAAATCATTCTCATTCATGCATATGTGGGTATTGTTCTACCTGTGAGGCACCAACAAGAGGTAGGTGGGCTAGTGCGGAGAAATGTTGGGAGAGCAGTTCTCTAGAATTTGGATTTGGCCGAGACACTGGTTGAGTTGCAAGATCATGTAGAGGGATTAACCCTTGGTATTCCAGATGTCTAAATTGAGGAGTTAAATATGAGGTTGCAACGCCATACTATTGGTGTTCCAGGTCGTTGGATGCGACTCTTGCACATGATAGCTCAGGTTGTGACCTGTTATCATGAGCATCACTAGGTCTACTTAGGATTTTTTTTGCATGCATTTTGAGTTTTTAGGTTAGATGACCAAACATGTCTTGGACACAAATTTTGTAAAAACTTTTAAAACATCTATCTATTTTAGTTTCATATTTTTATATATATGGTTATGTGCAATCCTATTCAACTAATGATGTGAATTGAAAATTTACTTTTACATGTGTTGCAAATGTCTATTTAACACATAGTTTGCTAATGAGTCAGTTAATGTGTTAAAGTTTATGGAGATATGTTGATATCTAATGTACTCAAAATGCCTTCCCAGAATACAAACTCTAAGGAACATACAAAAAATTGTTGGGTTTTGGATGGTATAAACGTTTGTTAGTTGCAGTATGACGAGTTGTGAGTCCAGCCTAGCGATGATTTGATGAATTCCAAGTGAAATGGCATTATAGAGAAGTTCTACCAACACGCTATGCTCAACAATATTGTTCGTCGATCGACCGATACAAATCCCTTGAAAACTCACCAACTTGCCACTTGGAGAAAAAATGGCTTGTGCTGCAGAAGATAGGTTCTGCGTAATACAACTAGCACCATCGGCATAACCAACAAATGGTTCCAAAGGTTATGACATCTACAACAAATGCAAAGTGGATTACTTAACCACATAAAAACTCTAAAAGACACACTGACACACGCACATGCAATTAAATCATATATATAGTGATTTTTACTACACTCAATTAAGCATAGTAACATTTGAGGTACAACCCATTTTGGGGCTGCAGAAATGGAATTCCATCATAATCCATCAACTCGTAGGAAACTTTTGCCAAAACACACTTGACAATATAAGGACCCATCCATAGTGGTTCAAATTTTCCTGCGCCTAGTTTATCAACTTCCTGATCGTAAAGCAAGACTAGGTCTCCTTCTGAGAAAATGTGAGGCTTGAAATTTTTGTCATATTACGCCTTGATTCATTTCTTATGTGCTTCAATAGCCAATGTGGCTTCACGAAGGGTTTCATACAGATGGATAAGTTCCAAGAAACACGCTTCTTCTTCAGAAGTGTTAGATAACAGGTCAATTGCGAGTTTGAGAGATGAAATTTCGCATTGTATCGGCAAGATTGCCTCCAGACCATACACCAATTTAAAGGGTGTGAATCTAGTTGCATTTCTCATCGAGGTTCGATATGCCCAGAAGGTAGAGTACAGGATTAAATTCTAGTTTCATTTATGAACCCCTATCATTCTTTGAAGCATTCACTTAAGGACTTTGTTGATGGCCTCAACTTGTCCATTCACTTGCAGATAATAAGGAGTAGAACTATCATGTGAAAGTCCTAACTTGGTAGTTAACTTAGCCATCATGTGATTGCGAAAATGCAACCCGTGATCTGTAACTATAGCCTGTGGTACACCAAACTGGGCAACCACATGGTTGAAAAAGAAAAGAGCAATCATCTCTCCTTTGTTGTTTAATGTTGGCATCACCTTGACCCATTTTGTGAAATAGTCAATGACAACTATAATGTAGCCATGCCCCCAGCCAAAGTGGGGTTACATGTCATGAAGTCAATGCCCCATTTGGTGAATGGTCCAACAGTGATGACATGATGCAATGGTGCAGGTGGTAATCTAGCTTTAGGGTCATAAATCTAGCATGCGTGACAACTTCTGACATCAATTATGCAATCTTTGAATATGGAAGGCCAGAAGTAACTAGCACAGAGAATTCTTTGCGTGGTAGCATAACCAGATAAGTGTCGACCACAAGCACGTGAATGGAAATCATTCAAAACTTTCTTGGCTTCCTCATGAGTGAGGCACCTTCATAAAATCGTATCGATACCACAACAATAAAGAGTATCGCCAACGATCAGATAACCTTTGGCTTCATATCGGATACGTCGCTATTGCAAGCAAGAGGTATCAAGCCGGAAAGTTTGGGCCTGGAGATAAATCGGTATATCATACCACACGTCAGATGATGAAATAAGGAACAAATACTTATCCGGAATTAATGGTTCTGATGTTGAATCAATGGTATTCGAGGGAAGGACTCAAAGAAGTTTGGCGAAGACTAGAGATTTCTTTGATTTGGATTTGATGAATTCAAAATAAAACTCTTGTAAAATGATGATCCATTTTGAGTATTTTTCCCCAACAATTGATGTGACAAAATATATGTCATAGGGTTGCAATCCGAAATGACAATGGTCTTTCGGACCAACATGTAGTGGCGAAATCTTTGTAAAGCTTGAACAATAGTCAAAGCCAACTTTTCGACGTAAGAGTACTTAACTTCTTTATCTTTGAGATTGGCTCAAATAATATATTGGATTTTCAATCCCATATTATTCTTGGACTAAAACCATTCCAATGGTTGTATCTGCAGCAGTGAGATATAGGAAGTAGTCGTTTTGATAATTCGAGGAATACATTAATGAGGCTCTAATCAAGGTATCTTTAACATCATCAAAGGAATCTTGCGAACCCTAGTTCCAATGGAAGGGTATACCCTTTTTCAATAAACGAGTAAATCCTTTAGCCATTTCAGCATAATTGGGAATGAACCTCCTTAGAAAGTTAGCCTCCCCTTGGAGTCTCTATAATTGTAGTAGATTGGAAGGTGGAGGCAAGTCAAGGATTGCCTAAACCTTAAGTGGATCGAGTCGAATTCCTTCCTTAGACACTACGAATCCAAGAAAATGACCAGAACCAACACAAGACACACATTTGTGTGGATTGAGTCGTATTTTATAGTGTCGGCACCGTAAAAATATAGCTCTCAAATGCTACGGATGATCAGTCCGCTTTCGTGAATGAGCAGGTAAATCATCAAGGTATGGTTGAAAAATATGTTTGATGTCATGGAAGGCATAATTCATCGCCCTCTGGAATGTTGCCCCTGTGTTCTCCAAACGAAAAGGGAGTTTTGTATAAGTGAATGTGCCCCATGGACAAATAAATGTAGTTTTAGATTGGTACTCTAGGCGGATATTGATCTAATTATAGTTGGAAAAACCATCCATAAATGAGAATATTTCGCATTTCGCACATTCATCAATAATCGGTCGATAAAGGGAGTAGGATAATTGTCTTTTGGACAAGCTTGATTAACATCCCTATAATCAATGCACACTCGTACTATCCCTTGTTTCTTCATGACAGGAACAATATTGGAAACCTAATCAGTAAGAGGAACAGGGTAAATGAAACCAGCATGCAAAAGTTTTTCAACTTCTATTTTAATAGCAGTAGCCTTCTTGGATGAATAGGACAGAGGCATTATCACACTGGTTTGATGTTAGGATACATTTTGATTTCATGTTCAACTATACTAGAGTCAATTCCTAGTATCTCTTTGTATGACCATTCAAATATATCTCGAAATTCACGAAAGAGAGCACGGTAAATATCAAGCTCTCATGGAGAACAATATTTGCCAACATGAATGTTTTCTACAATGTTAGGTTTGGTCAAAATATTGATAGAAATAGTTTCTTAGATATTTGACAGGTTTCGCTTGGAATCTACTGTATCTCTGAAAATAGAATTTGAAAGATAATCGACAAATGAAGGGTGATTAAGTTCAATTTTTTTCTAGTGAAAAACTTGAGGAAATGTTTTCACCTCGAGATATTGGATCCCTCTTGGAACTTGATAGTTATAGGGTTAATATAGATCTAGGTTAGTTATATAATACTATATAATATCAATATTTGTATTTGTGTCTCTTTGTTATTCCCTCTCTCTATCTCAACCCCCAAACATACACACTCTCTCTCTCCCTCTCTTCCCTTTCTGTGTATATCTCTCTCTTCTCCTTCTCTCCCTCTCTATCTATATCATTCTCTTTATTCCCTCTCACTCTCCTCTCTCCCTCGCTCTCTCCCCATGACTCCCTTGTCACCCCCTTTGTCTCTCCACCTTTCTCCCTCTATGTTTTTCTTATTCCCTCCCTCTCTTACCCCCTCCAATTCCATATCTCTCTCCTCATCTCTATCTTTCTTCCTCTCTATCCCTTATCTCCTACCTCCATCTATCTCTCCCCCCAAATCACTCTCCCCCTCTCTCTCTCTTCCATCCGACTCTATCACTATCTCCCCCCCTCCCTATCCTTCTCCATCTCTATGTCTCCATCTCTCTCCCTTCCCCTTCTCTCCCTTTCTCTATCATCTCCTCTTCTTTCTATTCCCTCCTCTCCTCTCTCCCTCACTCTCTCTCCATCTCTCCCTTCTTACTCCTCTCTCTCTCCACATCTATCTCTCTATGTATTTTTTCTTTCCTCCCTCTCTCTCCCACTCCAACTCCATCTCTCTCTCTCCCCTCTCTCTTCCTTCCTCTTTTTCCCTCTCTCCCACGTCACTCTCTCTCCCCCCCATCACTCTCTCTTTCTCTCTCTCTATCCTCCAACTTTTTCACCGTCTCGCTCCCTCTCTCCACCCCTCCCACAACTCTCTGTTAAACTTTATCACATTGTATTGTGTTTAAAAAATTATCTAAATTATAAAATCTTAATTGGTTGTAAAATATTAAACCTATATTTTGGATCAATCATGTCAAAGAAAATAAAATAATGAAAAACTTTAAAAATTCATGCACTATATTTAATATATTATAATTATTCAATTTTCTTGCTATCATCCCTTGGATACTTAGCTATGATGGATCATGTCGGTTCTTTCTCTCTCTATATATATAAAGAACCAACATAGATCCATCTTAGCTTTATTTTATTAGAACCATATTTTAATTTCTACGGGAATATTTTTAGATGTCGGTTCTTTATATACCGGCATAGATCCATCTTAGCTTAATTTTATTAAAACCTTATTTTAATTTCCATGGGAATATTTTTAGTAGTCGCGAGGACGAACGGTTTAGATATATCTCAAATTATAACATTTTCCCTTTTAGATTCAATTAAAAAAATGTTGTAAAAATAAATGAAAATAAAATATTTTTACTATGAAATATGTTATGGTTTTTTGGCATGTGGTATTGATAAGCCATGGTATTGGTCCATGGTACTGTAACAAAATGGATTTACAACTTAATATCCATGGTTTAAAATCTTGTCATATTGTTATAAAATATTTGATTGTGAAATAATTTATGTTTTTTGGTCATGTGGTATTGTTATAAAATATTTTGATTGTGAAATAATTTATGCTTTTTGGGCATGTGGTATTGATAATCCATGGTATTGACCCTTGGTATTGTAACAAAGGCTATTTTTTACAAGTTAATACTATCTACCGTAATGTGGGGTGAATATCCACAGTTGAGAATCTTGTCATATTGTTGTAAGAAATTTTAGTTGTGAAATAAGTTATGGTTTTTGGACATATAGTATCGATAAGCAATGATATTGGCCCATGGTATTGGTTGTAAAATATGAAACTTATATTTTGGATCAATCATGTCAAAGAAAATAAAATAATGAAAAACTTTAAAAAATCATGCATTATATTTAATCTATTATAATTAGTCAATTTGCATTCTCTATGTCGATTCTTATATATATATATATATATATATATATATATAAAGAACCGACATATCCATCTTAGCTTAATTTTATTAAAACCTTAATTTAATTTCTATGAGAATATTTTTAATAGTTATCTCAAATTGTAACATTTTCCATTTTAGATTCAATTTTTTTTTGTAAAAGTAAATTAAAAAAAAATATTTTTACTATCAAATAAGTTATGGTTTTTGGACATGTGGTATTGATAAACCATGGTATTGGCCCATGGTATTGTAACAAAGAATATTTATAGGTTAATATCCATGGTAAAGTGTGGGTGAATATCCATGGTTAACAATCTTGTCATATTTTTATAAAATATTGATTGTGAAATAATTATGTTTTTTGGGCATGTGGTATTGATAATTCATGGTATTGGCCCACATATCGTAACAAAGACTATTTTTTATAAGTTAATAATATCTACCGTAATGTGGGGAAAAAATAACAAATTCTTATTAAAAATAAATCATTTAACCCAACTGCAATTTATATATTTTATTTTCTATATAAATATTTCTTTTATTTTTTCTATTATAAATATTTCTTTTCTTTTTTATTTCCAATTTAGTGTTGGGTTCAAATAAAATATTCACAGAATACAACATCACATTGTAGCAATGTATTTTTCTTTGCCTTGTTGCATGGAAATTCCAGAAGAAGGAAGACGATCAATGTGATCTATGGATTTCATGGGATTCGAAGTTTGCATGGGAAACACCTTAGGAGAGAATCAACTATTAGATGAAGGAAGGGCAAGGTCATTGAGCATGGATATTTTGGTAATTTGTACATGGGTATGAATTTGGACTATGTTCTTCCTTTTTACTAAAGAGGATTTTTGTTTGTATGGGTAAATAATATCGAGGGTTTATATGATGAAAGCATAAATTTTATCTAGAGTTGAGGGTTTAATGATTATGATAAGGGCAAGGTCATTGGGCTTGGATATTTTGGTAATTTGTACAAGGGTATGAATTTTGACTTTGTTCTTCCTTTTTACTAAAGAATATTTTTGTTCTTATGGGTAAATAATTTTGAGGATTTATATGATCAAAGCACAAATTTTATCTATAGTTGAGGGTTTAATGATTATGATATTTTGGTAATTTGTACATAGGTATGAATTTGGACTCTATTCTTCCTTTTTACTAAAGAGGGTTTTTGTTCTTATGGGTAAATAATTTTGAGGGTTTATATGATCAAATCATAAATTTTATCTAGAGTTGAGAGTTTAATGATTATGATAATGCAGATCTTGATTGCGGCCAACAATTCATCAAAAGGCAATGCACAAGTAAGAATTTTGCATGTCCTTATTGTACAAAGGGTTTAATGATTATGATAAACAATGCACAAGTAAGCATTTTGCATGTCCTTATTGTACAAAGAGTTTAATGATTATGATAATGCATCTTGATTGCGGCCAACAATTCATCAAAAGACAATGGACAAGTAAGCATTTTGCATGTCCTTATTGTACAGATCACTCTACTCCCTAACTTTTCTAGGGTCATAATGCATGAGATTTTATTTTTTCTTTTCACCTTTT
Organism: Pinus tabuliformis; assembly: GCA_031772625.1. Taxonomy (NCBI): domain Eukaryota; kingdom Viridiplantae; phylum Streptophyta; class Pinopsida; order Pinales; family Pinaceae; genus Pinus; species Pinus tabuliformis. The sequence continues at coordinate 556,348,044 of CM062814.1, read as the reverse complement.
TTTTAGTAGTTGATTGTTTGTGTAATGAACTCTACCATGCCCAAATTAAAAGGGCTCAAGTGATACAAGAAAATTTTCTGGTAGGATGCAAATGCTAGACATTCCTCAAACTTTGTTACATGAAATTAAAATTTATTGTAATCATGAAGATAAAATATTTTATGTTTCATCCTTAGATTCTGATCTAAATGCCTACATTTTTAAACCATGTTACTATATTTTAAGTAGAATATACTTAGATCCATTAAACCTTACAACTCTCCAAAGCTTAGGTTAATTTTAGCTAAAAAGAAGGAACCTGAATGACTTTTGCAATTTAGATTCAATTCTTACAGACAATGATTAAAAATGGAAGAACTCAATGGTCTGACAACTTTTACCCACCCATCAATTTCGAAGACCTTTGGTATTATTCTGAACCTAAACAGAGGGAGTAGAAGAAGAGGAGGAGCCTGGTATGAGGTGGATCCTAAACTACTTGATACTTTTCAAAAGTTGGGCATGCCCTTGACTAGAAGAAGAGATTGACCAACGTTGTTGTAGATGTTGTTTTCAATAGTGTTTTCATCACTACCATGCATAGGTAGACTTTATAGGTAGTTGAGGTTATCTTTTGTTCATTATAAGAGGTAATTTAGGAGTATCTTTATCTAGTTAGGAAGTAGCTTGGCAGGGTTGCTGCTCCTGTTGATAACTATTATGCTGCATCGTATTTTTATTTTTGTAGTGATATATCCTTCTATTAAATCTCCAAGAACACTTTGTCACACGTGGAATATCCACTTATTTTAGGATGAATGAGATTGAGACCATGCATTTTGAGAGGACTATTATTTTTGTAGATGAGAGGAGATCTATGAGGTGAGAGGAGTTCTGTGACATATATTGAAGGATGAACTATACCATTTTATGACACCAATCATCTTCATGCCATAGTAGTGGATCTCTATTTGCATCGAGGGAGCAATGATAAGGTATTCCACTGTAAAGAATTGGTATGTGGGGGATGAGGAATGCAGATGTGGGATTTATAATTTTATTATGAAAATAAGTTTTTGTGATGGAAACAAATCAAGGATTTCATGGACTTGAGTAGAGATTGGTTCAACAATCACCTGGAAATACTCAGGCATTGTTTTGAAAGGCAATGATGCAACTGGAGAGTTCTATTCTGTTGCCTTGAAAAATAACTGTCAATGGGGGGGACAAAGATGATCCATATATGGAAGAATTGCAAGAGTAGGATTGTTTCTAAAATTATATCTATAGGAAAGTCAAGGGACTACTATAGAGGATTAGTGCAAGTGCGACAAAATTATCATAATGCAAGGAATTTTTCATAGTGTGATTTGATGCTCATCAGTGACCAGGAAGTTGCAAATACTTATCGTTACATTCAAGTACAATTGAATTGCATTCTAAAGTCTCTAATTTAATTTATTTATAGTCCTTCTTGTGTGCTTGTCTCTCTTAATTTCATTGTGGTAGGATTGGAATGGGTTAAAAAATCAAGCATATCATTGAGTCAAATAGACACCCACATGTCACTCCATGTCATTGTGCATACTCTTTGTTTTTGAAACAATTAGAAGTGAGAAATATGATGTATGCACACACAAAAAATCCTAGCATGCATGATGAATCCCCTCCAATTCCATTTTCTATGGTGACATTTTATTTATTTTTATAGTCTATTTTATTTTATTTTATGTTATATTCAAGTATTCATCATCTTTCATGTCTTATACTTTGCATTGTATCTTCTTTCATTTTTAGGAGAAGAACTCAATATTTATGGTAAGAAGCAACAATTGAAGAAAGAGGAGAACAATAACACTAGAGCGACAAATGAAAAATCAAAGACATAAGAGAACTTGTCTAGTGATACCCTTAGAGACAATATCTGCATAAGACACACTCATAGAGACTGATGGTCAAGCCTTCAGAGTTGGTGAATTCACTTGCAATGCTTTGGCAACATAGTGATAATGTTTTGAAATGATGAAGCAATATTTCATGTGTAAATTGTAGTCCAACCCATAATAAGTTGGAAACTCATATTGTAATACTTGATATTTTATATAATAAAATTTATATGGTTGAAATTATTTTTATTTGCACTTGATATTATTTAGGTTTGTAATTAACATATGTAACTTTGTGTTTTCATATTAGATAAACATGCACATTGTATGACATTTTCTTAAAATTTAGTCACAAAATCATACTAATTAATTTATGGTGATTAATAATAAACACATAAAAGCTACTAAATTAGTAGTTTATATTAATTAATGTTGAACACGAATAAAATGAATATATGGCTAAATTAGTCGTTTATAATGATTATGAATGAAATTAAATGAAATGAATTGAAACTACTAAATCAGTCATTTATATAATGAATATGAAAATACCAAAAAAAACAATTGACAACAGCAAATGATAAAAATTTTTATTATTAAATGATGACTAAATTTTGCATATATATGACTATTAGTAGCTAATTTACAACATCTTATAACACGACTAAAATTTAGTCATATTTCTTTGGTCATTAATTGGTTTTAAATGATAACTAAAATTTGCATATATATGACTATTAGTCACTAATTTACAGTATCTTATAACACGACCAATGCTTTGGTCATTAGTTTGTTTTCTTGAGGATTCATATAGTAATATATTTTGTTATATATTTGGTCATTAATTGTGACAATTAATGACTAAACCAATAAAAAATTAATGACCAAATTTATGACTAAATATACTACTAAATGGAAAAATTGAGTAAACCAATTAATGACTAAGCTAAAAATGACTAAAAGTTGGTCACGTTATAAGACACTGTAAATTAGCTACTATTGGTCACCTACTAAAAAATGGTCGTTTATATGCAAATTTTAGCTATTTTTGTAATAACTAATTAGTCATTTGTACTAGTGGAATAATATTCTATGTGATTTGGAAGATTGGAATGATGATGATAATCTTCACATGTTCTCCTTCCGTCATCATTGATTGGATGATTCCTTCATCAGTAGAAAATATACTTGAAAAAGGATCGGAGGAAGTACCATATTCTAATGAACGATCTACCCATACAATTGACGAAGATGGATTTGAATTTGCCTCGCAAGCTAGAAAGATTGATTGCTATGCTAGCTCAATAGGGCTTAGCGACATGATTTAATTACTACTATCAACTTAAAAGCTATTGGTAATCTTCCTTAAGTTAGATGAAGTGGAAGATATCATGTTGCAAGTCTCAAATTTTGCCACTTCCACCAAATTTGATGGTGGTGGTAGTGAAAAAGTACCCATTAGGGAAGGATATTTAAAGAGACCTACATCAATGTTTTGAGGAGATAGCGGGGGTTCGTGTACCAACAAAATTCTTCCAATAGCCTATGAACTAGAGGCGAAGAAAGTGAGTTGGTCGATAACTGTGATTCCACCCTTATGAGGGAATGCAATCATACGAAATTATGTTGAAACCACAACAGCCATAGCATAAACCCATGGTCTTCCTAGCAAAATGTTGTAGTTAAGGGGTCCGTCAACAACCTCAACTTCAACAATTATTGTTTTGCCTCCTAGTTCAATTTGCATATTACTCAATAATCCACAAGGTGTATATGTACGTCCATCAAAAGCTTTTAACGTTGTTGGTGAACGTGACAAAGGCGGTGAGCTAAGTTTTTTCCAACAATTCATAGACATAATATAAGTAGATGCCCCCACGTCAATAATGGTTCAATGAACAAGTTTATTCAAGGCATTTAGTTGAATCTAGAATGCTAATTGCACTGGTAACTGTGGTGTATAACCCGCATGGTTGAAAACCACAAGATTTGAATCAGTTGGATCGATTCCACCAATTACTGACAACAAAGCCTGCTTTTGGGAGGGACAGTTTTGAAGCACCTCAAGCATTGACATAGCAGAAGGTGATTGAGCCAAGTATTCTACTATGTTATAATCCTGTGTAGCTCGAGCTCGAGGGTTAAATGTTGATTTATGTACAATTCCCTTAGGTGGTTTTATTGTTAACTCTGGTGAAATAGGTGGTGGAATAAGATCAGTTGAAGTTGAAGTCAAAGAGTTAGGTTGATTAGTTTGGTTATTCGATGACAGCGGTTGATTTCCATAATATTTACTTCGTGTTGACACCAAAACTTCAATTTTAGGCTTAGAGGCAGATACCATAAGCACTTGGGAAGTGGAAGCATGGTTTGTAGAAACCATATTTGTATCCAGTTTTGGAAAAGGATCAATTAATACCGCAGCTGTATTAGACGTCTTCAGAAGATTCGAGGCTTCGGAGCAGTGAGGATAATCTTGCGTAAAATGCTCATAATTATAGATCAAACACAGGTAACGAGGTTTCCTACTCAAAGGAGAGGAATCAGATGATTTCTCTTGAGGGGAGTTATTTTGTTTCTTCTTTTTTTTCCCCTTCTTCTTACTCCCTGGTTGCCTTTCATTCTTGCCCTTGTCATATGACACCACATTGATTTCAGAAGTAAGAGTGCTATCAGGTTTATTTGTAGTTTGATTGGAAATGGAAAGTGTTTGACGAGATGGTCTACCTGCCACTTGTGTGCTCGAAGAACCAATGACACCGTCACCAGAATGAGAGTCCTTACTCGATGGTGGAGGAGGAACAGTGAAAGTTGGTCGGGGTGCATTCGGGATCTTGTCATAGAGCGTGCTAGACTGTGTATAAATCAAGTCCAAATATTGGGCATGAGCAAATACTTTCTCTTCAGTGACAACTCCACCTTTTACCACATCCTCAGTGATAGATGGCAGCAAGGATTTTATAAGCCACTTAGCTAGAAGCTAATCAGGAACATAAGTTTTAACCATTCGATGACGATGACGCCACTCGTGAATATCATTAGAGATATGAGTAGCAGTAGTCTATTCAAAGTTGGTTAATAGTTTCTTTCTAGTCTCATATCGTATGGGTAACTAGAAGTGAGTTAAAAATGTGGTAGCTAAAGCAGTGAAGTTATCAAAAGAAGCTCATGGTAACTCAATGTACCACTTCATAGCTAGACTAGTAAGCATTCTCTAGAAAAGATGTAGTCTAATAGAATCATCATTCAAAGAGTTTGATGAACACCATAAACGAAAAGTCATGACATTATTGGATGGGTATTCTCTAGGGTTTCCATTAAATTTCAAATATCGAAAGGTAACTTATGAGGAATCACCGACCACCAAGGTGCATAATGAATTGGGTCATTGGTGAGCTGTTTAGATCTGGTAATTCAAGTGTCGCAATGAAAGACAGCTGTCTATTAAGGTCAGGTTGAGCATATCCAGGGTAATACGGGATTTCCTGGGCAATAGGCCTTTGCATACCATCATAAGGCATCTGCTGCTAGTAACATTGATAAGGGTAATTTTGTTGAGAAAATCTGGCATAAGCTTGTTGTTGAGCACTGGGATACATTTGTTGTTGTCCAATCCCAACATAGGCTTGCTGACCAGGACCTGGATAAAATTGTTGTTGACCAAACCCAACATAAGCTTGTTGTCCAAGTCCATGTTAAGGTTGGTATTGCTGGAATTGTTGTTGTTGATATTGGGGTTGCCAAGGCTGTTGAATCAACTATTGTTGTTGTTGGTACAACGACTGTTGATTTAACAGTTGTTGTTGCCCACCAATATAAGGTTGACTAGGTTGTGAATACACTAAACCAGTGTAAGTCTGAGTCACCCCACTAAAAGGTAAACTAGCCTAAAGTTGTTGCACTCAAGACACAAGTGGTTGTTGTAAAACTACCTAAGAAGGTTGGATATTTATACCTAAAACTTGGGGGTCTGAGGTTAAAGGACCAACTTGCATAAGTTGAGATACAACAATCTGATCTTGTGACTATGGTAAAGCTGTAACAATAGGTGTTGTAGGTATGAATGAGACAAATTGCATAGATTGTGATGGATACACAATCCTAGGTTGAACAGGCATGGTTGGCTTCCACTGACAGACAATCATTCTAGGATGAAATAAAGACAACATAATATTGAAATATGGTTGTCCCCCGGAAAATGGAGGATAAGGAGAATGTTCATATTGTTCTCCATATGGGGGTAGTCCAGTGTAAAGTGGAGACATAAGACGGCAACCAGATGAGCTAGCTTGATATGAAATTGATGGGTCCAGCTATTCGGTATCCATTAATGAAGAACCAGATAAAATTCCAATAGTGGAAATTGGTGAAGACCAAGGGCTAGATTCAACACCTGAGTGGGTTCCCGATAAAGGTTGGTAACCCGATGGGACAAATGGAACACCATACAAGTGTGACTTAGGTGTCATAGTAAACATCAAAGAGGTTGTGACAGAAGATTCTGTCATAGTCGTAACAGATGGTACGATTTGAGATGTTGACTCTGCCATAGTCAAATGTCCAAATAAGTTTCCTAATGAATCAACGGGTGTTTGAAAGTAATCAGGATCGAAAGGAGTACTAAAATGAGGAGCATGAGGATACAGATAAAGTCTAGTTCCAAAATGGAATGGATTTCTGGGTGATTCTACCTGAGGTTCTCTTCTATCGAAATCAAACAAGGTGGAAAAAATTTCACCATCTGGTCCGTAATAGATTTTTGGTATTTGTTGCTGATATAAAGAGGAAGTCTCGACAGTTATGGATGTCTGAGGATGTACTGGTTGATCTTTTTATGGTAAGGTAACAACTTCTGATTGTTCAACCTCTAAATCCAGATGTTCTGGTAAAATAACAAGTTTAGGTTGGGCTTCATGAACAACTTCTAGTTCAGATGTAACTTCTGATTGAACAATGATGAGTTCAGGATCCACTTCTGGTTGAACAAATTTAGGTTTAGAAGTAATTTCTTGTTGAACAACTTTGGATTGAGAATCAACTTTCTGTTGAACAACTTGGGTTACCGTTTCACTAGATTCAATTCTAGTTTCCTCAAGTAATTGTGGAGATTCCACTTTAGTAATAGATGTACCAATAACCGTAGGAGTAATTGGGGTCATGGTACTTATCGGTATAGATGTTTCTGGTGATTCAGATGAAGAGCCAGAAGCTTGTGAAGTACTGGATCAAGTCAAACGAGACCACTTCGACCAGATAGGTGTAGCTTCGGGTAGTAAAGGCGTTTTACTCGCTGCTCTCCACAAATGATGGGGTAGGGGTTGACTTTCCTCCACGTTTTATGATTGATTTTATTACAAAAAAGAAATACAAAAAAGGGGTACACTAGGCAAAAAGGTTTACCAAGCAACTGTGAACTGCATAATACCTCCTAGTGAACCAAGAAGTGTGGGCAGGAAATCCCCTTGAATGTTGTGTTCGGTGTATCACAGTGTACAAGGCAGCTGACTTGGTTACCTAAGGATGGACATCAACCTAGTGTTGTCCTCCCATATATACCTGAAAGTATGTTGAGGCACAATCCATATTAGCATTGTCTAATGTGAAACCACACAGTGAGATCATTCCCATATACTTTACATATTGTAACACCGCCCTATATACTCGAAGGTACGTAGATGAGCTACGATATACTCATGTATGTGGAATGTGGTATCACTCTCGGAATGTATTGCAAACAAGTTAGTGACAACTACTATGTTTTACAATGCCGGAACATGTCTCTAGCCTAGAACTCTAAATGTTTTGTGTTAGATGACAATGCTCCATTAGGTTAATTGATGTTAATTTTAAGTTGGTCTTGATTAAGAATTTTCCTTTCAAGGTTCACCACGTGATGTATTTTCAATTCCTAGAGTGCAACTAATATGATAAGCATCCTTTTCATTCAATTATGACAATGAAAACCTTAGCTAGTAGGGATAGAGAAATCATATTCTTGTGATCAAAGAACAAAGAACACATCTAATGCAATTTCCCTAAACTATTCCTATGAGCACACACAAACTCTTTTAATGCACGATGGATGTTTTTCTTTTCAATTCCCTTAATGTTGTGATGAAAAAAAGGAAACTAATGCACATACAATCAATCAATATTTTTACAAGATTGAAGACTTTACGATAGTTCTGTTTTGAAAGAAATGAAGACTTTTACGAAACTTTATTTTGAACAAAGATTAATCGACTATAAACTAACTTTGGCAATGAATTGATAGTGATAAAGAAATGATTTAAGAAACACTAAACAATCAAGGACAAATTAGGTATGGCAAAGGAAACACAAATTGATTTCAGAGACACAAGCATCATTGAGCTTTTAGCAAGCAGAAATAGAAGGAAATTTGGCAAAAAAATCAACTCAAAGGAGGGATTTTTTTCCTAAGGAGGATCAGCGCAGCCTTCAATGGGAGACAATGCACTTCAGAGCACTATCCTCAGGCGAAGGGTGCTTCGTAATGCTCTATCTCTAGGCCAAACCTACTTTGGTGCCAGAGGGGCCATCTTAAGGGATTACAAGCATAATTTTCACCAAAAACACTTCAAAAAAGGCTGAAACAAGATCAATCGAAGCAAGTAAGGTCTACTAGAGTGTACAAGGATGAAGGTAAACTACCCGAAACGATGATTGTTCCTGAGAAGAGTCACCAATTTGTTATGAGGAATTTTGCATCTACGGATAAATACTAATTCCCTAGGTAGGTATCTATACCTAGAACAACAGATTTAAAGCACTTATCCTTTTTCTATAGATGATAAATAAGACAAAAGAATCAAAGGACCTACTTGGTCTCTCACTTTCCTTTTGCCTCCTTTGTATGACTCTCGTCGCTCCTTCTTGAACTTAACTTGCTCAAAATGTACCTTCGAGCATAAACGAAAGACAGAGAATCAATCAAAGCAAGAGATCTATCGACTATAAGTAAATGGAATCAGATACATTCACACATATAAACATCATATATCAAGATAAGCATATGGAAAAAGGTGTAACAACTTTATTAAGTAGAAGGAAGAATTACAACCATGAAGTCCGATCCATTGTCACTCTTCCAGATTCAGTTCCTACCAACATCGCATCAATTAGCACAAGACTCTGGCCGCATAACAATACTCTTATAATCTTAATCCTCACACCAATTGTATATTATCCTTACAAATTCTCAAAGTCTAGCCCCTGATCACTTAGATGAGTGTTGAATTTATAGGAAAATGGAGGAGGTTTGGTCATAAATGAGGGTATTGAATGGCCTTCCAAACTTAGAGTTAGTTTCCATGGAGGAAGGGATGAGAGGATAGGAGGTTACTTAACTCATTTCCTATCCAATTTTAAGCTCATAGGAGATGATAAGTGTGGGAATCTTCTAGATGGTTCCAGAAGATAAGAATATTCTGAGAACCCTATGTGAATTTCACTCAATCTCACCCGGCACGGGTCAAAGTGGGGCTAAGTGCTCTAGAAAGCACCCTGACAGGGGCCTAACTGCACTGAAATGCACTTACCCCTAACCAAGGCTATGCTAGTCCCTCAAGGAGGTAATTCTAGAGGGCTTCAGGCCAAGAAACTATCAGGGAAGGAGGCATTCAAAGTGGTGACTTGTCCAGGGCATGTAGCAACTAAATTAGGTTTTGATGAGCCCTAGTGGTACTGATCTGAATGATGGGAGTGATGTGCCCAAATGGATTTGTAATAATTCCCTGGGGTCAATTTTGGGGTTAAAATCCCATGTTTTGGGGTTAAAGGCCCAATTTTTATATAAATAATGTAAAGTATCTGCAATTTGTGGTTATAGAGCACAAATATGTAAACAATCTAAAAGGGTTTCCGCCCTTAGTTTATATAGTTGTGTCGGCTTGATGAAATTCGCCCTTGGTCCGCGGGCCATGGGAAGGTATAAAAAGTGAGTCTTAGAAGAGTCTAAGGCAGTTTTTGAGAAGAGTTCTAAGTAAGTTTTTAGATCTGTGGAAGCTAAGAGTGAAGAGTCGTAGGATAGGAAGAGGCTCTGCAGCTGAGTGCACAGAAGCCTAGGGTAGAAGTTTGCAACTGAGTGCGCAGACCCTTGCAGCTGTGTGCACAGGGTAGTTAGAGTCTGTACTGGAAATATGGATTATCAATAAAGAGATGTATTCTGGAATTACATGTGTATTTTACTTCTGTTAAATTGCATGTGATTATGTTACATTGAACACTGGTTTTATGTTTTCATGGTATTTTGATGCGCGAATCTCTCTTTGTTATATGAACGCAAGGAAAGATATATGTTTACACAAAGATAATAATAATGCATGTTGAAGTTAACCAATACTTAAGCTAATTGGGGTAGACACAGAAGTAAGGATAATTATAGACACACGTAAGCGTCTGAATTGGATATTTAGGGTCTGCGAAGGACGATCAGAGATTTCCGTGGCAACTTCAAGGATGAATAAGAGAATTACATTGATAAGCCCTAAAGGGCTTATAGGTCTGCGTGAAGGAAGGGCTAGGGTATAAAACTCACATCACAACCATCTCAGGGTGTAGAAACTTGGTTCTTACATCCCCCCATACTGCTTTGGGTGACACTTCAGTCCGTGCTCTACGGATTGATGCCGAAAGGGCCAGTAGTGTAGGGATTTACTTAGCTACTTAACGTTGAACCTGGGTTAGGGCCCATCCAACAAAAAATGATTCTATTTCCAGGACCGAATCTACATAACAAGATGTGTGATGTCACAGCATTGGAATCCAACTAAGAAAGATATCGAAGACTGGTTAGATAGAAATATCCATGAATTCATGACATAAGAAAACAAGAATCTACACATGACGAAAGAATAGTGGTTGGATAGATACATGTACAGAGAGATACATGAAATATTCTTCTGTTTTCCCAGTTTAATTATACGAGTGGATCGCGAAGTTGGCAGATAGCCAAGGGAGGTGGAGGCTTGATGTTCCAATTATCTAGACCCCAGAGTTAGTGCAGAGATTGGAAGCCTCTAAAGATAATATTGCACGCACTGTCGATCATTGGCTTTATTGTATCATAGGAGGATTTGTGATAGAGTTCACAGTTGATACTTCGGTCAGTTACAAAGAAGCAGAGCGATGCTTCTTCAAAGGACCACGAGGTAAGTAGTTAAGGTCTTTAAATACTTGGATTAAGATGCTATTGTGTGAAAAGTAGGTTATGCAGTTACCTTGATGTTTGGGGCTACGCAAAGTGGAAGGAATTTCAGGAACAGAGAAAAAAAAGCCCTTAATATAGCCCAATAATTAAAACCCCTCTGAGTGACGATAAGGAAGTAGCACATGCATCTCCATAGAGTGTTCTTCAATTGATAAAGCAAGGGTTCCCGTGAATACTTCATTTACCCACACCACCTCCATCTTCACCTCTGCCACATATGCCTTTGCCTACACCACCACCACCTCCACCACCGTTCAATATGGCAAACTCCATAAAGCTACCTGTGTTCAAGGGCGTCGGAAATAAAGATTCGGACTAGTTTTGGTTTGTCGTGAAAGATATATGGGAAGCTCAGGGTATCACAGATGATCAAATGAAGAAAGAAACATTGGTTAGTGCTTTACAGGACTGTGCACTAATGTGGTACATTAAGTACTGCACTAATAACCCGATATCAGCATTAGAAGATATCTAAATGGCACTGAATAAGGAATTCAGTAGACCTAAGTCTGAAGTGAAATCAATTGTAGGATTCAAAGAGATCATGATGAAGCCTAGTGAGACACCCTGGGATTTGGATTATAGATTGAAGTGTACGATCCATGAGGCTAACATGAACTTGACTGATGGACAACACCACAAATGGTTTGTGGCCTCGCTTCTACCTCATCTAAGGGTTGTTCTATCACAACAGAGGATTGGGACCCAGGTGGAAGCTATGGAAATCGTGATGAGATTGCATGAGACACCAATGCAAGATGCTAATCTAGGGGTTCAGTAGAATCATGCGCAGTTGCAGAACCTTTTCCTTGAAATTCAGAGTATGAAGAAAGATAGAACAACTTGTCCCAAGGCGCGTGAAGAAGTTTGGTGCCTAAAGTGCAAGAGCGAGGGGCATGATAAAGATCATTGTCCATTATTCACAAATTATGTTGTAGCAAGATGACCAATGCCTCTGAGGCTGGAAGCTGCAGTAGGGCCAAGTATACGACCCATGCTATGGTGTTTTATTTGTAAGGTGGTTGGAAAACATGCGACAAACAATTTCCATTTGCTGTAGAAATTTGTACAAACGCCACAACAACTAGACTTCTGCAACTTCTGTCAATTAGTGGGTCATGATGAGCTCAATTGTTGGAGTTATGAATTAATGATGTACAGGACACCTGCATACAGGGTGCAGGCTAAAACACGACCTCTTGATTAAGGCACTGGAGGGGTGTGAGGTGAGTATCAGAAGCGCAGATGAGGCCAAGGTGGAGGAGGACCTAGTAGAGGTCAAGGACAGGTTATTTGTTACAATTGTAGAGGACCAAGACATTATGCATGAGACTTCCTGAATTCGACACGTCTTTCATGCCACTATTGTATTCAATTTAACCATGTGATGGAGGATTTCCCTATATTGTTAGCTAAGATAAGCGAGAAGGGGCTGTAGCCTCAACAGCCAACTTAGAACTTGCAGATGATGAGGGCTGAGCCTCGCGAGGAATATCATAAGGTAATTATTGTGCTGCGGAGTGGGGCAATGATTGGTGAAGATAAGGGGAAGCATCCTAAAGAAGGTGAGTGGGTCAGTAAAGCACCAAAAAAGGATACCGGGTTTGATCTAGAACATGCAAAAGAAACATTTATGGAAGTGAAGAAAAGTTTCGTTGAGGCCTCTACCTTATGGAGTTAGAAGAATCTCGTTGAAGAAATGGACCCATCCATGATTACCACGTTCTTTGAGACCTGCATGAAATTTCTACGCGATAGCAAGGCTGTGGAGGGACTGCAAGAGTTGATCAATAGGTGCACTGGGAAGTAAAATGCTACTGAGGGACCATGCATATTCAGAAAGATTGGCAGGCATAAGATGAGAACGGGCATGAGATGAGGCTTACTATGCAGATAGGCGAATATGAGATGGATTAGGTTATTTTAGATTTGGGGTCGGACACAAATGTTTTTCCGAAACAGACATGGGAGAGAATGGGGAAACTTGTACTATAGTGGTCTCTGATTCAGTTAGGGATGGCGAATCAGTAGAAAATCATCCCAATGGGGAGGTTGCAGGGGGTAACAGTTGATATTGAAGGCATGAGTGCACTAGCTGATTTTGAAGTGATAGAAATTGTTGATGAAATCAATCCCTACCCCGTGCTCCTTGGGATCAATTGGGCCACTAACGTGAATGGGGTAATCAATTTGAAGAAGTGGAAGATGATATTTGAGAAGAAATTTCTCCGTGTAGTGGTGCCACTGGACCTTACAAAAGGACCGCGCTATGCTAAACCAGTCCACGATTATGAAAGGGATGATGATTTGGACTATATTTACAAGATAACAATGCAAGATTAGGATTGGGTGAATTTGATAGCAGATAGATGTATTGCATGGGACTGCAAAAGTTCCTGCACATCAGATTCATATGAAGAACTAGAGCACTGGCAGAATCGACTACATGAAGTATCTATGTTGTGCTATAATATGATGACCAAGTCATTGCGCTCTATATTGTCATAGGTAAGAAATATGCCTTACTATGATGGTTTAACTGATGTTGATCACTTTTTGGATGCATTTGAGAGAGAAGTGCTAGAGAAACATCGCTTCTAGGCCTTGGACTAGGCACTGCGTGCTACACCTATGAGATGGTGGGGCACCCACAAGGACAGTTTTGATGATTGGCATGTATACAAAAAAATGATGAGAGTATGGTTTAGCCAACCACAAGTACAGCTAACAAACAAATATAATGGGGGAAATGATCCACACAACCATTTGGCCAAATGGACTAAAGCGTATGGAGCGAAGCCTCAACTAGAGTGGGTACATCTTTTTTGTCATACATTGGATGTTATACCAATGAATTGGTACTTGGAGACGGAACTCTTCCATGGAACTGAATAATGAGGTGTTTTGTGCCAAAGATTTTTTATGACTTTCAACTTGGAGGATGGGTTTGAATGTTTCGATGAAGCGTTGCAGGAGGTTAAGGCAACAATCTTCAGGATACTATAGGATCCTCTAGATCTTATTCAACTTGATTGGACTACATGGCTGAGCCACGTGCTGGAGTGCTACAATGTAATAGAGGAAGAAGAAGACAAAGACTTGAGGAAGATTAATATTCCAGAGATTGAAGGTCACTGTAAAGTTGAGGGACCACAATTAGACAACCCAAACATAACTGAGTCTCTCAAAACTAGATAGGTGAACATTGGCACGGAGGCAGAGCTAAAGTTTGCAAGGATTAGGGACTATTGGGATGATGCGACAGTCGATAAGGTCACCAAACTACTCTGCGAATATCATAATTTGCTCCCCATGAAGTTTTTAGATCTAAAAGGGATAATAGGGGCCTTGGGTGTCATGAATATCATCCTAAAACTAGATGCGAAGCCTATGCAGCAAAGACCTTACTGCCTCAATTTGAAGTATAAAGAAAAGGTCTTCTTAGATTTGGATAAAATGCTTGCAGCATGTATTATTGAACCAGTGGAAGAATCTGATTGGGTGAGCCCAATAATAGTTCAGGGAAAGAAGCAGAAGGATGAAATAAGGATATATGTAGATCTCAGGAAGTTGAATGATGCCTACGTGCATGATCCCTTCCCAACTTCATTCACCGATGAGGTGCTAGATAATGTTGGCAGCCAAGAAGCATATTTGCTTACTGAGGGGTTCTTAGGGTACCATCAGATCAAGATCATGCCAGAGGATAGAAGGAAGATGACCTTCGTGACTGAGTGTGGATGCTTTTAGTACACTATAATGCCTTTTGGGATGAAGAATGCATCGGCAATATTTTCACGCGTAGTCATCGCGATGTTCAAGGACTTCATTCATAAATTTTTGGAGGTATACTTTGATGATTGGATAGTGTTTGGATTGGTAAAGTGCCATGTGGCAAGTCTGTGCTTGATGCTAGATACATGCCGAAGGTACCAGATCACACTCAATCTGAAGAAATGTTTGTTTTGTGTCCCTTTTGGGATCTTGCTAGGTCATGTGGTATGTAGACAAGGCTTGATGGTAGACCCTATGAAGATCGCAATCATAATCAATTTGGAAGCAACAAGGAGTGTGAAACAACTACGCACAATGTTGGGGCATATGGGATACTGTAGGAAATTCATCAAGAGCTATGCCTAGATCACCACGCCGATGGAAAAATTGTTAAAGAAGGATGTTACATTCTATTGGAATGAAGAATGTCATAAGAGCTTGGATGTGCTAAAGGAGAAAATGGTCACCGTGCCGATCCTAGTCTTCCCAGATTGGAATAAGGAATTTCATGTGCATGTTGATGCATCATGTATTGCACTGGGAGAAGTACTAACACAAGCCGGTGAAGGGGAATTGGATCATCCTATAGCGTTCGCAAGTAGGAAGTTGTCCAAAGTTGAAAAAAAATTTCCACGACAAAGTGTGAAGGATTAGCTATGGTGTACGTGCTCCAGAAGTTTAGGCATTATCTGTTGGGTGGACATTTTAAGATGTATACAGACCATTCTGCATTGAAATACCTGGTCAAAAAGCCTGTGTTGGGGGGAAAGATATGCAGGTGGCTATTGTTGTTCCAGGAATATGATTTTGAAGTCATTCTGAAACTAGGACGATTGAATGCAGGAATGGATCATCTTTCATGGATTGAAACTGGAGAAGAGCTTACTAATTTGGAGTAACGACTCCCTAACGTGCATCTCTTTGTAGTGCGCATCATGGACAGTCATTTTGAAGATATTATACACTTCCTGATGACAAGAACGAATCCTAAAGGATATACAAGTCAACAGAAGAAGGAACTAATGGTGTCTGCAATAGACTTTTCTATCATTGCAGGGCACTTATACAAAATGGGATCAGATGAAATATTGCAATGTTATGTGCCAGAATTTGAGCGAAACAAAATCCTCGCTAAGGCTCATGGCAGAGCCATGGGAGGTCATTATGCAGGAAAAGAAACAACGCAAAAGATTCTACGCGCTGGGTTGTGATGGCCGACCTTACATAAGGATTCTAAGGTGTATTGTAGGGCATGCGATGCATACCAAAGGACTGGCAGACCCTCATGGAGGGACGTGCTACAGTTGAATCCATAGATATTGTTATAGCCCTTCGAGAAGTAGGCGATTGACTTTGTGGGACAAATTTAGCCTCGAGGAAAGAAGACGGGTGCGCGATACATCATCACTGTGATTGAGTACTTAACCAGATGGGTGGAGGCACAGCCTGTGAAGGGCTATACACATGCAACACCAACAAAATTTATCTTTGAGTACATGTTGACAAGGTTTGGTTGTCCACAAATTTTAATGAGTGATTGCGGCACACATTTTCTTAATGAGACGATCAGCGCGATGACAGAGGAATTTCAAGTTTACCATCATAAGAGCATGCCATATCATTCGCAAGCTAATGGAATGGTAGAAGAGTTTAATAAAATAATGGAGAGAATTCTAACAAAGGTTTGCAATGCTGAAAGAAATGATTGGGATGTGTACGTACCCACAGTGTTATGGGCTTATAGAATGAATTGCAAGAAGCTGACTGGACAAACACCATTCAGTCTAGCTTATGGTGTAGAAGTTGTGATGCCAATGGAGTACATTGTACCTAGTCTGTGCATAGTAGCATTCACAGGAATGGCGGATCACGGAGCCCTGAAGGAGAGGCTTGTACAACTAACAGAGCTTGAAGAGGACATATTTCTAACTGGATTCCATCAACAAGTTCAAAACGAGTGCAGAAAGGCATGGCACGATTGACACATCAAACTACGCACCTTCAAGGTAAATGATTTAGTTTTATTTTATGATAGCAAGTTTGATAAATTTCCAGGAAAATTTAGCATGCATTGGCTGGGGCCATATGTTATCAAGGAGATTACCAACAGTGGAGCAGTTCAGTTGGTAAAATTAAATGGAGAACCCTTCCCAAGAAAGGTGAACGGCAGCTGCTTGAAGCCATACACCATAAAATTGTCTAGATGACTAAATGATGGAAGCATAGTCTTAGCAGTACAGGAAACTGAAAGGAGGCATGAGACTATAAACTACATTGCCCAGGTTGTGGAGCTGCACGATTGGGCAACTACATGGAATGAAGGAATGTCACAATGTCAGCAGAAATGCGTGGGGAGTTGCACTATCGAAGAATTGACCACGCAGGGCAGAAAGTGACCATTATGATCACTGTTCATGATTTGACGACGAAACAATGGCTAAATGGAGCGGGAGCGGCATTTATGTCGGAATTTAAGGGCAAGATTTTTGAAAATCTGCTACCAATCTAGCATTTTTGAATGAATTTTGGGGTGAACAGTTGGAATTGAATTCGAAAATGCCTATAAATTACAGATGGCCATCATGGAAAAGAATGAGCACACGACCAAGGTGGCGGCTGAGGCATGCAAGACTGTTCCAGAACTGGATATTCTTGAAGATGCGCCAGTGGATGTGAGAATTCAAAAGCTTGCTACCGAAGTGCACGATGTGAGAATAGAGCTAGCTAAGGTTTACTTTGAACTGAACATTAAAATTACAAAGCTCAAGTTGAGGGCCCAACCTTTGACTCCACCAGAGGTTAAAGAGTAGTGCACAACTGTTGTCAAAGATGCAGTAGCAGTTGTAGATGTCGTAGTGAAGGATTGCACTGTGCTCTTCGAGTAGTTGCTCGAAGTAGTCACCAACATATAGGACAATACCAATGTGCAGAGGCTGGAAACAAAGGCTGGGGAGCTGCAACAGAGATACGATGAGGTTAAAGTGACGGTGCACACCATCGCCATTACATAAAGGTTAGCAAAGATGCAAGAAGCAAAGGCGCTTAAGGAATAGGTGGACGCAGCACAAAACAAGGAGGCAGTATTGAAGGCTTGCTTGAAGCCTTATCTAGCTGAAGCATATTTTCTCATGACCACCATTGAAGGAAAACTAACTAGTCTACAGGAAACATAGCAGAAAATGCAGGCAGATAGTGTGGGGCCAGCAATAGAGCAGCTAGGTGAGCAGGTGAAGTAGGTGGCAACAAAGTGCACCACCGAAGTCACAGTGGTACAGGTGGAGCTGGGAGGTCTTCACAACAAGATCTCCATGCCAATAGTGTGACTTGAGGGTGAGTCACCCCATTTGTGTTGGGGGTCTATTGGGAATGGATCCCTTAGGGTCAATTTTGCAGTTAAAAGCCCAAGTTTTGGGGCTAAAGGCCCAAGTTTTGTATAAAGAATGTAAAGTATCTACATTTTGTGGTCACGGAGTGCAAAGATGTAAATAGTCAAAAAGAGTTTCTGCTCTTAGTTTAGATAGTTGTGTTGGCTTGATGAAATCCGCCCTTGGTCCGCAGGCCATGGGAAGGTATAGAAAGGGAGTCTTAGAAGAGTCTAAGGCAGTTTTTGAGAAGAGTTCTAAGTAATTTTTTGGATCTGTGAAAGCTAAGAGTGAAGAACCTTAGTGTAGGAAGAGGCTTTACAGCAGAGTGTGCAGAGGCATAGGGTAGAAGTCCACAACTGAGTGCGTGGACCCCTGCAAATGTGTGCGCAGGGTAGTCAGAGTCTATACTAGAAATATGGATTATCAATAAAGAGAAGTATTATGGAATTACCTATGTATTTTACTTCTATTAAATTTCATGCGATTATGTTACGTTGAACACTCAGTTTATGTTTTAATGCTATTTTGATGCGCGAATCTATATGTTTCTCTTTGTTATATGAATGTAAGGAAAGATGTATGTTTACGCGAAGATAATCATAATACATGTTGAGGTTAACCAATACTTAAGCTAATCGGGGTAGACACAAAAGGAAGGATAATTAGAGAGGCACGTAAGTGTCTAAATTGGCTATTTAGGGTCCGCAAAGGACGAGTGGAGACTTCTGCAGAGGCTTCAAGGATGAATAAGAGAAGTACATTGATAAGCCCTAAAGAGCTTATAGGTCTACATGAAGGAAGGGTTAGGGTGTAAAACTGACATCAAAACGATCTCAGGGTGTGGAAACTTGGTTCTTGCATCCCCCCATACCGCTTCGGGTGAGACTTTAGTCCGCGCTCCGTGGATTGATGCCGAAATGGAAAGTAGTGTAGGGATTTTCTTGTCTACTTAACATTGAACCTGGGTCAAGGCCCATCAAGCCAACAAAGTGACAATACGAGGTTTGGTAGAACTTATTTAAAAATTATATTGAAATCTATAATCATATGTTGGCTAGATGAAAATAAAATTATTACACATAAGTCAACTCTAATGTAGTTAGATTGGTTCTCCATCCCAAAAGATGTGCCTATTCAAAGAAATGATGATTTCGTATAAATACCCTATGTGACTTCCTCATTTTTTTCATCCATATGGGCAAGTAGAACAAGAAGAATTTCAGACTTGAGGCAAGGACACACGTTCATAACTCATGAACTTAGTGAAAAAGAAAAAGAAGAATTGATAATTGGTATCTCTTTTTGGTTCAAAATTTCTTGTTGCATCTCTAGATGGTTTTTGGAAGCTTCTTGTGCTATATTCATTGGTTTATTATGAAGAATATTTAATCCTTCTTAGGAATAGGATTGGGTTGGAATAGCCCTAAATGAATACGAAAACTCGACATACCTCTGATCTATTTTTGGCCCTGTGGAGGAGTTAAATTCAGATATGAAGTTACACAAAGTTTGATCCTGAAGTAACTTCAATTTAATCCCTATGAAAGACCACACTTCGGCCTTAGTTGGAGCAGAATATTTAGCACTTCAAGTAGTATTTTCTGAGTGGGATTTTTAGCTATATCTTGGAGAAAACCTTAACAAATATTGATCTATTGGAACACAAATTTGAGCTTGTAACAAAATTGAGGCTTGTATTTGCAAAAATATAAGTCTTCATTGACCGCTATCTTTCAACTTTTATTAAAATAAAATTCAATGACAACATTTTATGCTTAGTTTGATAATTTTGGAGCATATTTTGGAGAAATACCTTGAACCAATTTGAAATAGATCCTGAATTAGTTTTTAAGTGATTTTTGGAACAAATCTTGGGTCAGTTATGAAGTGAGTTGGGGAGTAGACTGTGGTGACCTCTTAAAGCAAACTTTGGAGAATTGGAAGTAGATTTTTGGAAAAGGAGTAGGAGTAAACCTTGAAGAAAGGTTTGAATTAGATTGAATAGAATTAGAGATCATGGAGCAATCCTTTTTATAGTAGGCCCGTTTTTATTAGATTCATTTAAGTTGACTTGAAGAACCTTTAGACAAAATAGGAGAAAATTAATTGGAGAAAACATTGTGATCCTTGAAGCAGACCATTTGGAGAATTTTTAAAGAATTCTAGGGGTCATTTAAAGCAGACATTATGATCCTTGAAGGAAACCATTTGGATATTTTTTGAAGAAATATAGGAGTGATTTGGAGCAGACATTATAATCCTTGAAGCAGGCATTGAAGACCAAGTTGGAGCCTATATTGAGGATTGGATTCCTCATTAGAAGTTGGAGCCTCATTAAGACTAGGTTGGAGCCTGGGTTGTTCTTGAGGGTTAGGTTCCTCATAGGATCTTGGAGCCCCATTAAGGCCAAGGTTGTATCCTTGAAATATTTAGAATGTATTGTACAGGTTGGAGCCTGATTGTTTGTAAGAGGATTGAAGTCCTTATCATTTTCATTAATAAAATTATTTTCTTGTTGTACATCTTGTGTTTTAGTTTAACTAATTATCTTGAATGGCATAATGTAACAATTGTAAAGAATTTTTTATTCATCCCCCCTCTCAATATTTCCAACACAAGGTTAGGAACCTACTGTCCTATATCGTCTATGAGTTTTGAGTCAAATAAGGCATGCCTATCTCCCACTATCATAGTCTCTTGGTTCTACTGTTCACCCCTAATTTCCAAGGGTATCACTACCTAAAAGGTCTTAGCAACATTATATGCTTGATTTTGGGTGCAATTTTGACCATGAGGGTTGTGACCACCTCCCCCACCTCGTGTACTTCTCATGTGTTTCCTTTGCATTTGACCTAATTGACAACTTATTCATGGGGTAACATCGAGATGGCTAAGGAAGGAGAATTGAGTAAAGAAATATGACTCACAAACAAGTAAAAGATAGATAGGAGGGAGAAATACAACAGGTGGCTTGACAATTATCAAACTAAATAACAATCTACCACCCCTGGAATAATTACCCTAATATAAGAAATGCCTAACAAGATAGATCAAGACACAAACTTGACTGAGATACAAGGACGTAATAATCCACCAAGAAAGAATTGATGACAACCAAATCCAAATAAAAATACACCTCACAATTCCAATGCCAAAAGCTATCAATATACCGAAATTCTTATAACCATAAAAAGAGATGATATCAAAATTTAAGATTTTAGAGGGCTACAAAATAACCCAAATAGAGATGACCAAGAATCAAGTGGTGAAAGCAAACATAATGCTATGTGTGTCATAGATCATGAGAATGGTCGAGTCGTGGGAGTCTCCTGTCTTCTCCTGACTTGGGCCTCCAATGCCCTTCCCTAATATTATACCTCGAAAGGTTAGAGCCTAAATTTCCTCAGCATCGTGGACAATGAGTTTCCTTCTGTTATTATGCTTTGTGAGAACCATTTGCCTAGTTTTTGGGCTACTAGACTTCAAAATTAGACCTTTATCATTATCTCTCTAAGACCCAAAATAATCCTAAAAAGTAGGCCAAATCTCTGTCTAGCAATCTAAGAGAAAAATATTTATAGAGATGTTGTACATGAAAACCTTCCATGCCCCTCTCCTACATTTGGTGGTCTTCATAGTTAGTAGGGATGAGTAAAATCACATGTGCTCGCATGCAAGGGGGTGGTCATACCCACCCCTCCATTTAATGTTCTCTCAGGGCCAGGGTGGAAGGAACATGGCCTCAAGACACATTCCTTGTACCTCACCCCATTAGGGGATTTTTTATTGAATTTATATAAAAGTTCACAAAATTAAAAATGATTGGAATACTTTTTATTTCATAATATTATTATATTTCTAAATAAATTAGAAAAATAAAGCCTCACTATTGTATTGTTAGTAATAATCATTTTACTACTAACAAATAAATATTTTGAAAAATCCTATTATAGATTGAAAACATCAACCCACATTAATAAAAATTGTGGATTATTCTCTCAACACTAACCTACATTAATAGATATTGTGATTTATTTTCTAAATTTACACTTTAAAAATTAGTATCTAATGCTCTATAGGTATTGTATCTTATGATATAAGTTGTGTACATTTATTGTATCTAATGACATAGTTGTGTACTTTTCTTTCTTTCTTTCTCGGAAAAACACATTAACTTAGTAAAGTATAATTAACTAAAATTTATTTGATATTAAAAAAAGGTTGTGAAAAAATACACATATTGTAAAAATTAAAATATTCTTAGATTTGTAATTTTAATTATTTTATTTTTTTAATTTAGACTAGATCATTATATTATTTTTCATTCATCTCCATGCTTTTGGAGTGGAAAAATTGGACTCGTCTCACATGATCTTTTTTATCAAAGGGGCCTAGTTTGGAAAATTGAGATTTGAAACTTTTTGGAAGTAGTTTGAGGCATCAAATGACATTTTCTTATGGTAAAAAATTTGTAATCAACTGTAATTCCATTTTCACTATTCTACAAGTAGAGACCTTTCTGAAAACACAAGAATCACCTCAATTGTAGTACATATGTAAAATATATTTTGCTCAAAAGTTGCTTCTTTCTTTTACTATCATAATTCAAGAGGGTGATACATAGTCCCTCATTATTCGTGGAAAAAGGGTAGGCCATGTGATCATGATGAAGAATACTCTAGAAGAGTCCATATTGTAACTCTAGTTAAGAGTTGAAGAAATCAAACTTAACCATTAATAGGCTATTGTATTGTGTTATAATCGGGCCACTAGGAGGAAAAGGGGTTCCATTAATTTTGAGTGCATTTTGTTCCATAAATGAGTAAAGTAGTTGAAAGTGGATAAGGATAGAACTAACAGTGAATATTTGTGCACTATAGCAACTCATGTGTCATAGGCCTCCCTTATTTGTACTTGCACTCATTTCCATTTAGAGAAATAGAGTAGAGTGACCTCACCTTTCAGTTGGGTTTTCTCTGGAAAGAGTTTCTTAGGTTATATCTTGTGTTAATTTATGGCTTGTGAGTTTCATTTTTTTTCTCTATTTTCTGCATAATTGTAACACAATAATTAACGAATCTAGAAATCCAAGGAGAATTTAACCCTCATAGTGTAGATTTTTGTAATAGCCCCGAGTTAAAGTTTCATGTAATAAAGAATAATAAAGGAAAAATAAGACTAAGGTCATGGGACACATATTCCAAACTGAATGTTGGGAAAACATCATAGTGGGCATCACTTGTGGTTTATTAATGGCTAAGGAAATTGGCAAAGGCATTGGCAAAGGAAAAGAGGAAATAAATGGAATTTAATTATTAAAAAAAAGGAAAATAGGAGAAAAGGAAGGTGAAGAGACACAAATTTGCATGCAAGGGAAATTAGAGGGAAAATGAAGGAAAATGAAGAAAAAGGATACATCAATGATAAAAATTAATCTGAGAATTAGTGGAAAATTTTTGCTCATATTTTGACCAAGATTAGAAAAGGAGAGAGAACAAGCACTTCGACAAACAATCAAAGGAAAAAAGGCAAAGGACAAGTAAAGGAAAGCGAGGAGAAGGTTGCATCAACAACTTCAATAGGAAGATCTTGCTGGTAATAGGTTGCATGTGTGATTTACTTGATGGGATGTGAATGCATGGTATATGCATTTGCTTATTTCATTAATTTTTTGTCATTGACATGGGTTTTTCCTTGTTTGACAGTGGTTTCAGCCTTGCTTTTCCATTTCCTGGACAACCATGGTGTGATGGGGTTCATTCTTGGTTGTGCTTTGGATTGCCAGAAGGTTTTGGAATCGGGTGAGGTGATATTAGGAATATCGAAAGGGTTGGTGGTGGAGATGATTTTCTCTAGGAAACCCTCTACAGGTGGGTGAAGACAAGACAATTCTCAAGGTATGGTAAAGACATTTTGAGGCATCCAATCTTGGTTTGGTTTTGTGATCTTGGGACCAGTTTAGGTCAGATTATGGTAGCTTAAGGGTGGCGGTGGTTTAGCCTCTAGAGTCCTTGGTTGATTATATCTTGGTTTATCCCATTAGATCCCACATTCATGCTTGGAATATGGAACTGGGTTGATTGGCTAAAATAAATATTTGGTTCAACCTAATCTACGGTCGGGTGGTACATGGAAGTCCCCGACTTGGTTGGATTTTGCATATGATAATACAAATTATTTTTCTCATTATCATTATGAGAACATGTATTGGTTATTAAGTGATCTTATGGCTGATTTTTCATGGTTTTTATTTTGGTTATATGTTGGTTATAAACATGGTTCTATGATGTGCTCTAGATATGGACCTTGTTCATGATTTGATAGTTTATTGAATGGTTGATGTATGCATGGGATAAAAAGTGTTGTTGCAGCTACTTGAGAGGGCATTTTACCTTCTTGGTGATTCTTAGACGAAGTTCAAAAATTTATGATCAGATATGTATTCGTGATTTGTAACTTATATGTTTACCATATGTTTGACGAAATGTCTATCATGTACTAATCCTGTTCTGGTAAAGTTCTTGTTCAAGTTTTGAACGGTTAGCCTTTTCGTCATGTTATTTAAGTTTCTAGAAAGTCACAAACAGTTATGGGAATTAGTGGTATGGAGGAATTTTTGAAAAAGTGGCATAGATCCCATGACCTCAAGCACATAACAAGGATTTTTGGGTTATAAACCCACACATGAAGGCTTGTGCGTGCGGTTGGAGCCTCATAACCACATGCACTATGTGTCAAGGGTGCAGTTGGGAGGTAAAGTCAGTGAAAAAGAGTTCTAACTCAGGGATTGATCATCTGGGTGGTTGTCAAGCTCCTAAGTGGTCTGTAGTCCCAGAGGGATGTTAGTAAGGTTTAAGTTTGTGGGCCCCACTTCCATAACTAGAACTTGGATGTCGGGTCATATCATAGTGACAATCAACTTATGTTTACCTAGAAAATCTTGTAAAAGAATGGAGGCATGGTTACATATTGGTATCAAAGCAAGGTTGCAACAATGGACCTCAGGGTAAAAAGAATATTGTCATATAGGTTTATATGTTTGGCATGTAGGAATTATGGTTAATGGTTGTTATATTTATCGTAGTTATATGCATGCATGATAGTTAACTTGTTGTTATATGCATTGAAATCATATGCATGATGGTTATTGTCATTGTTGTTAAGTTCTGGATATTATTATGTATCATCTTAATCTAGATTGAGTTGTGTAGATGTGATAACCTCCTCTGACATACATTGAGGTATTATTTTGATTATGTTTTCTATTCGGTTTATCTGACATGTTATGTTGCACTACAATAGAAGACTAAGGATGAATACAAGAATGGTTGAGTACAATTCATATGACTCCTTGTACAAGCCTGAAGGGACATTGGTAGGTTGAGAGAGATCAATTGAGCTGCAAGGAGAAGATCATTCTCCTGGTTTGAAAAACACATTGAGAAGCTTGAAGAAAGAAAGTCTGAGTTAAAAGGTGGACAATGAGAGGTTGGTTGAGGCACGAGAAAGGCTTGCCAAAGCTCAAGAAAACCAAGAAAAATTTAATGCAATGATAGTTCAGAGTCTTTCAGATTTACAGAAGCAGGGACATATGGGGATCAGTCATGGATAAGAGGAGAAGACTAATGGAGCATATGGAAGCAAGTCTCATAGAGGATACAGGTTGGACATGGATGAAACATTCAAAGGTGTTAGATCATTAGATACACCTGATAGGTGGGCTAGCACTCATAGATTTTATTCTAGTTCTAGTTCTGAGAGACGTCATCATTCTTACCACCAACATCCTTATAGGAGGAGTGAGAAACAATATTTTCCAGAGGAGTTCAATAAAGCCAAGCGTTCTATATTTGATGGAGGAATGAATAAATCAGAAGATGCAGAAACATGGATGCTTGGGATGAAGAAGTTCTTCAGATTGCATGGTTATTTATAGAATATGAAAGCCAAGATTGCTACCTTCAGTTTTAAAGGGAAAGAAGATATTTGGTGGGAAGATGTGAAGTATGTTAGAGGTTGTAACATCCTTGGTTAAAAATCCATGTAAAAATATATAGTACCATGATCATGGGACACGTATTCCAAATTGTTGAATGTTGGGAAAAACATTCTAGTGTGGGTGTTCATTTCGGATATTATGGCTAAAGGAAATTGCCAAAGGAAATGGAAAAGGCTTTGCAAAGGCAAAGTGGCATTAATTGGCATTTTATTTATGAAAATAAAGGAAATTAGGAGAAAATGAAGGTGACAAGTCACAGGTTTCATGTGAGGAGGAAAATGAAGAAAATAGAGGCCTCATTAATAAAAAGGTTGTTGAGGATCAGTTGTTACCTTTTGTCAGTGTAACCTTTTGTTAGTTCAGTTTCGAAGCTTTCTAATTACTCTCTCTCTCTCTCTCTCTCTCTCACTCTTGGAGACTTAGAGTTTTCTTGGAGGACGTTGGCATTGGATCAAGAAAGGAAAAGGAGGCAAAGAGGAAGCAAATATCAAGAAATAAAGAGTAGGATCAAGCAACTACAACATGATTCTTTGCGAGTATCGATTTGCATGTGTGGTTTCCTTGCTATATTTCCTAGCTATATTTGGCATGCATGGTGTTTCATGTGTGTTCTTAGTTCTCTTTCTATCATTGGAATGGGTTTCTTTAGGTGTGACAATGTTTTTTAGCATAGCCTTTCCATTTTTGGATTGCCATGGTGTGATGGAGTTCTCATGTTATGGTTGATCTGGATTGCCTGATGAATTCGACGCTGAGTGAGGTAAAGCCCTGAACCGAACTGAGGGTTGCGGTAACCCATGAACCGAACTGAGTGTTGCGGTAAAGCCATATTCTGTGTTGCCTCGGTCGGCCTAGGAATATTCAACCGGTGAATGGAGGGATATACAGTAAATCCTAGAGGTGGGTTCTCTTCCTCAGGCCTAGTAATCACGGGATGGGATATACATTAAATCTTGGAGAGTGGAGTCTTAGTTTAGGGCCTAGTGCTCCGGTGTGGATTGTGGTAAATCCTGAGTGACTAAGAGACAATAAAATTCCTCACAGTGTAGGTGGAGAAATTTGGTGGCATCCATGCTTGTTTTGGCCTAGTGATCTTGTAGAGATCATGGTAAAGCTTGTTATTACATGTTTATTATTTTGGCCTAATGGTCTGTTGTGGAATGCAGTAAAGCCTAGTTTCTATTGATGAGGGTGAGGTGGTTTAGCTTCAAGATGCCCTGATTGGCTCTTTTGGTTTGAGTCCAACATTTATGCTTGGAATATGGCACGAAGGTGATTGGATGAAGAGAGATTTGGCTAAGCCAATCTATGGTCGGGTGGAATGTGGAAGTCCCATACCAAGTTCACTTTTGCATTCATTAATAAGAGGTTATTTACTTGGTATCTTATCTGTAAATGTATTGGTTCATATGTGGATTCTATGGCTGACGTATCCTTGATATTTATGTTGTTATTATGCTGGTTATAAGCATGTATTATGACAATGATGATGTATGGTGTATGTTGAGAGTCTTGTGATTTTGATTCTTTGTGATTCGTTTGCGCTTGATTTGCATTTTTGTTTATGTCGAGTGTATGGTCATACCACTTTGTTTTTGATGTCATATTGCTATTGGTTTTCAATATTTATTCTTGTTTGTGTTTTCTCTTGCCTTTTATGTCTTGAGTCTTGGGAATTGGTTAGGAAAGAAGACAGTTGATGGAACTATGGGAGAAATGTGTGGAGCCCTACAAGCAATTAAAGACTAAAATGAAGCTAGTGGATGTGTAAGGGAAGCGAAAGGTAAGAGAATGAAAGTCAACTAAGTTGGTTGGGTCCACTAGTGCAAATGGATGGTGGCAGGACAATCATGAGAACACTGTTATGAAAGTTAAAGTTAATGGATGTGAGGCATCTGACTCCTTGGCTACATTGGGAATGGTTGTTCTAAATGTTGTGTATGTTGTTCATGGATAAATGGAGTTATCTTAACCTTGACCTTATGATATTTGGTAATTTTGTTGTGATCATGTTTATGCTAATTTTTATACATATGCATGTATGTATGTAAGTCATTGTCTAACATGATCATGATTGTTTTATGTTGATGTATATATATATATATATATATATATATATATATATATGTATGTATGTATGTATGTATGTATGTATGTATGTATGTATGTATGTATGTATGTATGTATGTATGTATGTATGTATGTATGTATTTTTGCATATAGTTGTCCGAAAGAGCCATCATGAATCGTTATTATGGAGGAATGCTTGCTTATGCAGGTGAATTGCATGAAGAGATTCCTAGTTCATGAAGAATCAAGTGGGAAGAGTAGTCTAAATGATGTCTGAGGTCAGTATCATGTGGATATGAATTGATATTATGTGATTATACTATGCCTATGTTTATGTTATGGACATGCTAATGCTGGGAGATACATGAGTGGAATGAAAACAGCGTGATATGCAACATGCTAGGATAAGCATGGATGATAGAGAGACATTGGAAGCAAGGTTGCTTGGTAGAGGTAGTGTGGTCTTGGATGTGTAGTACTATTGTTGTGTTTATGTCGTGCATATTTTATATTTAGTGATTGTAGCTATGGTGTTATGTGAATATTGTATATGCAATGTTTTGTATAGATGGTGCTATGTACATGTTGGATATGCAGTGTTGTGTACATATCGTATTGTGTGCATGATGGATATGCGGTGTTGTGTACATATGGTGTTGTATGCATGCTGGATATGCAGTGTTGTGTACATATGATTCTATGTACATGTTGTATATACAATGCTATGTACATATGGTGTTGTGTGCATGATTGTACATGTGGTCTTGTGTGCATATCGTGTTGTGTACATGTTGTACATGTGGTTCTATGTACATGTTGTATATGTGGTGTTGTGTATAGGGGGTGATCTAAATTTGGAATATTATATTTCTATTCTATGATCCTCATCAAAATATAAAAATGTGCTTGAGGTTTGTACTCCAAAATAACTGTTAGACACCTAATCCTCTAAGGGTTGGTGTGGAAGCTGAACAACAAAAGGATTCCAAGGGACCACTTGGAATATGAATCCAAGGGTCACACCATGTACTATAAATGTATATCATTTGCTAATAATAAATGTACTCTCCTGTTTATCTTTCATATTATGTTGCTGCCGTGTGTGTGTTTAACATGGTATCAGAGCAAGCGATCTCTTGCCCTGCTTAAGTGTGAGCCACCTCTTTTTGTGGCCTTTGTAAACCGTTGCTCTCATCCTAATTATGCCTTTCTGAGACTTTGTTAGAATAGATGTTGTTACCTCTATCAGCTCTGCCATTCCTCTATTGTGAGCAGACCTACCCCTGTGACTGCAAAGAGGAATATTGCCAGACCTGTCCCTCTATACCAATGTAACCACTCTCTACCATTGCAGAAGTGTAGCTCTGCCATTCTAGACGCTCTTTAACACACTGCTTTGTTGTTGGCATTAGTCATGGTATTCATTCCATTCTTAGGCTTAGTGTTGTGCTCGGTTCCATATTCCACTTGCTCAACTCCATTACAGTTGAATGCAGGACCTAAATTTGGCTCTCTCCCCCACTAAATCCTGGTCACACATCGCTGCTCCTATGCTTCTCATACGTTGTAACACTATTCAGGTTGTAATGCTGGTATCCCATGAAAAAATTTCAGTTTCAATTGTAACAATCACAATTATAACATGCCATTATAGAAAGACACCACAGGTTGTAATGCTATCCTTTGGACTACGCTCAGCCTCCTCCCTCTGTCACACTAAACACTACTCCCTACCATATATCGCTCTGCTCCCACTATGACAAATACACCATAGCCAGAGACTGACTGAATTGTAAAACAATATGTGTCAAGATTCCCTAATGTTGGAGGTAACCAGTTAGTCACAAAGCTGGGCTTCGCCTTGACATGATTTGAAGTTGAGTTTCTTGAATTTTGTGGATCCACATACATTTGCGAAACATCCTCTAGCCATCGCAGTCCCCCTTTGCTGGTTCATCTCACACCAAGGGCATTATTCTTGAAAAAATAGGGATCAAGGCCAAGCAGCCAAACTCCACCATTAGGAAGTGTGCAAGAGTTCAACTTATTAAGAATGGAAAGAAGATTGTTGCTTTTTTTCCCAATGATGGTTGTTTGAACTACATTGAAGAAAATGATGAGGTGTTGATCACTGGAAACTTCTCATCAACTTGATCCATATTAATGTGAGTTGTGGCGATTGTACCTGCATCAAAATCAATGGGATGTAAATGTTCATCGCACAAGTTTTCATGCTAATACACTGTTGCTGCATGAGGGGGAGGATTGATACGAATGGTTGTGTCGCTTCTTATCCTGAAGAAAGATTAAATATGCGAGTGAATTTTGTTCTTTCTGTAGAGATTGATCATTGGAAGAAAGATTACAAGTTTGGTTTTGGGATGACTGTTGGAGAGTTGTAGCAAAGAGTCGAAATAGTTGTTTAACCTATTTTACCAAGCCAGATGTGTATCACTTTATTTTTACTGGAGTGATATACATATGATTACGTAGCTTGTGAATGATTGCTTATGGAAGAGGCTTAGTGAATTGGAACAGAAACACATTATCAAATAATCTCTATTTTGTGTTGGAGCTGCTCATTCAACATGAGAGTGTTTATTGGCAGTATATGCCTTGAGTTTCTGTAATATGTATGTTGAAGCATTTGCACAGATTTTCCAGAAATATTTTCTTCATGGTCATTATTTGTGAAAACGGAATTGAATTCACAAACTTTGGGTTGAGTCCATTATTTTTTTTAATATTCCATTACATTTAAAAAAATGAGTGCTTCCCCTAACATAATAGGTGTACCTTTGGTGAAATTAGTATAAAGCTTTATTAGCTATTTGATAGATGAATAGTTGTCAAGTTTGAAGATTTTGGGTGCCCAAAAAAAAATTATTTTTTGGGCTAAAGAGAATACCTTGCAGTGACATTGGTTCATAGTTGTGAACAAATTTTTAAGTTTTACATTGGAGAAAATGACTTAAATTGGTGAAGTATTAGAGTTCTTGAAAAATCTAATACAATCTACTTCTAACAACACATTACAAATCAGCAAAGGTTCTATCTCAGAATTCCAGACTTGTCTACAATATGCACAAGAGAAGATTGATTTTTTGTAGCTTGAATATCAACTACAACAGGAAGAATTAAAGCAGTGGAGTCATCATTCTGAACTTGTTTCTGTTCAAAAGATTGAAATAGACTCCCATAAAGAACAAAACAATAATATTACAGTTGATTCAGATCTAGTGCCCAATGAAGTAACAGAATTGCATGCAGACACAGAAATTCAGCCAACTGATCCAGGATGTTTTCGCTTATAGATGTATAGAAAGAATCACATGAAAAATTGTAGCTTAACATAGAAAATGTGCACATAAGAAAAGAAGAAGTAAACACATAAAAGGCACAAAATAAGACACGAAGGCTTGATAATGGAGTTCGTCCAATTTGGACTATGTCTCTGGGCCCAAATCAACAATGGGGAGGCCTTTCTTATGAAATGGCATGAAAGAAAATAACTATAATCATCAACTGTCCACAAGAGGCTTATTCCTTCAATCTGAAAGATGGTTGTGAAATGGATAACTGATGATGGAGAGGTAAGTAGCACCAATGCGTCTGCAACAATGAAGGGGCTAGAGTCATGTAAAACTGTCCAAACAAACAAATATGTGCTCTCAGCCTCCTGCCAAATGAAACAACGTGGATCGAAAAATGACTCCTCCCAACTCTTTCCATCGATTGTGATTATATAATGGATTTTGGACAGAATTCCCTTTAAATTAGGGATGTCTAGTTCAAAATGGAGGTCGGTGTCATGGAAGCATCGGCGGGTGTAATCGCCCCTTAAAATGGCCTTTTTATCATTGAGGTGATAAGACCTTAAAAATCCCAAAAAACACAGAAAATCTTATCCAAAACCATTTACCTACACTTCAAAACTAGTGAAATTGGGCATATATTCCATATTGGGTTCG
Source organism: Pinus tabuliformis (assembly GCA_031772625.1). Lineage (NCBI taxonomy): Eukaryota > Viridiplantae > Streptophyta > Pinopsida > Pinales > Pinaceae > Pinus > Pinus tabuliformis. The sequence continues at coordinate 556,315,771 of CM062814.1, read as the reverse complement.
AGCTTGAGGTTGCAATTGGTGTATCGTTGTCTCTAAGGTCCTGTAACCGGGGAAATTCCAACCGTTAATCGTCAATTAACAATATCAGTGTCGGACGATCGCATCAGTGTCCTGCTCATATATCGCTCTGGTGTCTCGATAACAATCCCGCCAATTGCTCTGCCTACTTGCCAATATACATATAAGTAAGACCTCTGATCCAGTTGCCTCCGGTCTGCTGATCCGATTTGATTGGAGATCGACGATCGGGGGTTCCACTGCACCTCTCTTAAGTCCGCCTCCATAAGTCCTTCGATTGTGATTTTTCCTTTAAGGCATAAAACCCTTTTACAAAGGAAAAATCTTCATTTTCTTAAGGATCAAAGCAACATTCCCTATGCGATAACTTCATCATCTGGACTTGGATTGAAGTGATGTTTACGCCGTTGGAATTAGGATGACAAGATCTACGCTCTGATCTTGAGTTGACTTCATTCAGATCATTTTGAGTTTTGAGTTTTTCCATGCCATTGTATCTGAAGATCCACCTGAATCACCAACACTTCCCAAGCCGGTCAACAAACCTTGGGAAGAGCTTGTCCACAACAAGCATAGAACTGGTCTTGGATATAACAAGGATGTGTCCTTTAATATTCCAGACTACTCCAAACCAATCCAATTTCAAAGTGCTGGATTTCTTCACGATGGTTCATCTTCACCTGCTCTTCATGACAGTTCACCTTCAGCTGTTCCAGATTCTACCCCTCTTCCACAACAACAGATTGTGAAATGCCAACATTGTGACTGAGTTGGCCATATGAAAGATCACTGTTTTGATGTTCATCCATGTAAGCACTGTCATAAAACTAGTCATTCTTCAAATAGATGCTTCAAAAACAAACCTCCTGCAAGAACAAAGATTCATCTTTGATGGATCGCTTCTTGGCAATGGGCAGTCATATGTTAGAACTTGTTCTAGAGTATTGAATAGTCTTGCAGTTGAGTTTTCTCCATCATCTCACCTTGTATCTGACAGGGGGGGAAATGATGGTCATCTACAAGCTTCAAGGCCACATCAAGCGAGCCTGAGCCACAACCTGCCATACCAGATTCAAAGATGTAGCCAGAGACAAATATGCCCCTGAGCATGCCTTTAGTTTGTGACACCTTTTCAAAGAATTGGGGACACTTCCTCTAGTAAGAGACTTTAGCTTCTAGCCAATTTTGGAAGAGTTCCAGGAATTGCATTAATCATTCCAGAGTTGGTGGTAATCCTTAAACCATCACAGGTTGAGATCTCCCTTTTTTGTAGGGTGAGACCTCCCTTCCATGGTTAAAGGTTTCCCTCTTCAAAAAATCAAAAGCACTTTCTCTAGCAGAAGACTTGAGCTTCATGCCAAACTTGGAAGAGTTCTGGGAACTGCACTAAGCGTTCCAGTGTTGGTCGTCATCCTTAAACCACCGCCCTTTATACCAAAATTTCAGAGAGCACATTCAGGGTAGTGTTTCCATGCATTTTTACACATTTTGTATTACAACTCTCTTCTTGGACTCATACATAACCCTTCAAATTAAGGGGGGGAATGTTGGACACCTAATCCTATGAGGGTTGGTGTGGAAGCTAAAAAACCAAAAGAAGTCCAAGAGACCACTTGGAATATGAATCCAAGGGTCACACCATGTCCTATAAGTGTATATCATTTGTTAATAATAAATATACTCTCCTGTTTCTCTTTCATATTATGTTGCTGCCATGTGTGTGTTTAACGATAACAAGTAAAAACATGAGTTTTTATGTGTGTTAAGTTAGTTTCATGAAACAATTTAAACATGAAATCAAAAAATTGAATGGAAGAATGTATAAATCAGTAATACACTAGCCATTGTTAAAGGAGTTAACCCCTCCTAGGCTACATCTCCATGGATCAACTCTAAAGGCATGGCCCCTTCTCATTATGCTCAATGTCTAGAAAGGGAGAGTACATAAAATGCTGAAATGGAATGGCTAGTTTCTCTTTCAAAGAAACAACGTCTGTAAGAGTTCTCACTCCATACACATGTTAACCTACAGTCAAACATGTAAATCTTCAGAAAACATGGGCATCTTACATCAGGACCCCATGCTCTAACTTCAAATAAAATAAACAATGCCACAAACCACTTGAAATACATAAACAAGTCTCTTTTCCAAAACACATATAGAGAAAAAAAGAATAAAAACTACAACATTGATGTAAAGGTTGTTGCAAAAATAACATGGAGGCTGGAAGACCCCAACAAGGTCATATCCATCTTCAAACTCCTCCATAAACTAAATCAACACTCTCATTGACCATGGCACCCATATGATTCAATTTGAGAAAATCCTAGTCAGAAGTGCTCCTTTGATCTTGAGACCTATTCCAATGAGTCCATAATATCCAAAAATGGATACATAGCCTCTTTTTGCATCAAATTTGGTTGAAAACTAGAGAATTTTCTACCTCTCCTAGTTAGGTCACTATTCACTCCACAAATTGCTAAAAAACTGGCACCGATCCTACAATTTAACCTCAAAAAGTGCTAATGAGGCGAAAATTTTGCGCACTGCTCGGTGAAATTGTAGGACAGTTAATTTTTGCCATTACCCTGCCAACAATTATAAAAAATGTCAGCCCTATCAGTAACATGATGTGGTTAGGGTATGGTGGTTAGGCAAACTGTCTTCCCTCCGACGGTCACGATTTAATGTTAGCCGTTAGCGACATGGTGTTCACATGTGACTTGGACCGACGATTGTGGTGGCGGTTACCGTGGCGGTGGCATCACATAACCATTTGTCATAGGTGGTAAAGTGGTCACATGGGGGGGGTGGTTAAGTCCACCTGCCCCAAAACCTGGTGGTTAACAAATAGCAATACCAATCTGTGACCCTTTGTAGTTATGAACCATCATGCAGGAGGAGTGGTAAGGTGTGGCATTGTTCCGAGTGAGGTCATAGGTTCGAGCCCGACCTCTGCCCAAAAAAATTTTGATTGATCCCACAAAGGAAACGTGGTGGCCCTAGGCTTAGCCACATGTCACCTCCCTATTGGTCCGCCTATAAACCATTAAACCAATGAAATTATGCCACTTGTCACAGTATGATGATGCCACCTGCAAGGAATATTGTGAAGATATTCCACGAAATATTCCAAGGAATATTCTTTTTGTTCACTATGTTGTACGAATGCCCAATTAGAATCCCTGTCAGCTCCTGAACCAAATTTTCCTGTTTGAGAAAGTGAACAGATTGCATTTCTAGTAGCATAAGCGAGTTGCACCAGATTTAGAATGATAAGCACTGTGTGGTCATTCAGGTTCCACACCATTCTAACAACTTCAATTTTTGGGAAAATTTTGAGCTCCTGACCACTCATGCCCATTGCAAAACTCTTGGTCTCCAAAAGTTTAATTTTAATTGTTCAAAATTTGAAGGTACATTTCCTTAATTTTTTCAAACTCGATCCAATCGATGTTTGTAGTTCCCGGAATTGTACTTGTCTTGGCTCTTTCTCAAGCTGAACTTGAAATATAACTTAACCAAAGAATTCAAGTTTGATGTTCTTCTCGGCTTGTCCATGTCGCTATGGCCATCCACAACAAAATCCTTCCCAAGAATAATTCCAAGGATCTCATATGCAAAATCCTTATCAACAATAAGATCCTAAAAGAATTTGACAAATGAACCAAAACAAGCTTCACATAGTGAATACTTGTATAACTTGAGTGCTTAACACATTTGTAACATAATGAATGTGTTACAACTACTCATACAACAATTTTAGAATGGTTTCTTAAACTACAAATAGAAATACATTTTACAAAATGGAATAACTTGACTCCCAAATTTTCCATTCAAATTGACTATCAACAAGCCAAACTAGCATAACAATGCCCAAAGAAAACACTTTTTCACATAAGTGATTTATTTATAAACCTCACTTTTACAAGTTACCCAGCTATGGGGATATGCAACTAGTGCCAAACAAATATTTACAAACTTTAGTTGGGCAAACAGTCCGCCCATTTCCTACCAAAATAGGTAAATGAACCCTCTATTTGAACTTTTTCTTCTTCTGAAGCTGCTTCAAGGATGGTTGCATCTTGTGCCACTTTCTATTTTGTCGCTTCCTATTCTAGTGCTTGCATATTTTGCTTTCCCTTACCAAGATGAAGTCGTGGAAACAATTTCCAACACTTCTCGACCTAATGCCCATTGATATTGCACTGAGTGAAAAATTTCTTTTGAGCTTCCCTTGGTTCACATGCCTTTAACCATGGATGAGATTTTCTCTTTTCAGTCTCAATTCCATTAGACATAAACATATTCTTGATGATTTCTTTTATTTTATAGCACTTATCTACACAATGGTTAGATGAAAGGAAAAAGGTGCATGGAAACACATTCCTCAACATGTTATTCAAATCAGCATGTTGTTTTCCATTATGAAAAGCATTTGAATTAACAAGACAATTATACCTCATTTTGATGTCCTTTGGCTTACGCCTTTTGCATGAGTAACTTGCCTAGAAAGAAGAACTTAGCTTCTTTTCTTCTTCAAATTGTTCATCTCTCTTTGGAGATGTTTTTCACTTCAAGTCCTCCTTATTCTTGAGGAACCAAGTGGTACCAATTCTGGATGCAAATCCTAACATCTTGCCTCCTCATGCCCTCTTTTATGGCAAAAGAAACGTGATACACATGAGATGTCACTAGAAGACCATTCTCCTTTTGCAACATAGCCTAAGGCTTTATATTTAGCCATCTCCTTTGCCTCAATTGAATTTTTAATGCCTTGATTGTTTACTCCAAGGCCTCCTTCCTTGTAACCCATCTTGGGCAAGAGCTTGGATCCAATGCCTTTACTATGTTTTTCAAAGGTTGCAAATGAATTTACATCAACACTTTCATGTAAAGAATAAGCATGTAAATGCTTACCATTTACCTCATCTTTTGATTGACATACAAAGATGTTTTGAAACTCTCTTTTGATTCTGGATGTGTCCTCTTGGACTCTTTGGCTCTCTTCTTTCAACTCCTTGAATTTGGGTATTGTTAGAACCTCATCCTCCACATCATGTGGACAAAAGGTACAAACTTGTCCATCTACCTTCTCCAAGGAATTTTCTACACTAGCATCTTGCATAAGAGTTTTAGAAAAACATGAATATTGTGCAGAACAGGTAGTTTATCACTATTCTTGTTACCTTCTTCCCTTGGGGAACATTCTTCTTTTGGAGGGCTAGAGCTTTCACCTTGCAATTTGGTATTCCTCTCTTCATAGAGGAATTTCACCATTTTTGCCATGTCTAAGAAAGCCTTTCTAAAAGCCTTCACATCCTCTAACATTCTTGCAGGCTCTCCTCCTTGGGACATGATTTTCTTGAAGCTTCTACTACAACTTGAGGTAGAACTGGTGGTAGATATTGTAACAGTTTTTCTCTCCTTTCCAAAACCTTCTCCTCACTTGAGCTTCAAAACACATTCACTTGCAACAACAGTCAATTCCTCCTTGCACAAAGAAAACCACTACTCTAATACCAACTTGATCTAAATTTGGAATATTATATTTCTATGCCAAGATCCTCATGAGAATATAAAAATGTGCTTGAGGTTTGTACTCAAAAATAGCAAGTAAAAATATGAGTTTTTATGTGTGTTTTCTTAAGTTAGTTTCATGAAAAACTTTAAGCATGAAATCAAAACACTGAATGGAAGCATGCATCAATCAGTAATACACTAGAAATTTTTAAAGGAGTTCACCCCTCCTAGGCTACATCTCCTTGGATCAACTCTAAAGGCATGACCCTTTTTCATTATGCTTAATGTCTAGAAAGGAAGAGTACATAAACTGCTGAAATGGAATGGCTAGTTTCTCCTTCAAAGAAATGACTTCTGCATGACTTCTCACTCCATACACATGTTAACCTACAGTCATACATGTAAACCTTCAACAAATATGGGCATCTTACACCAAGACCCCATACTCCAACTTCAAATAGCATAAATAATACCAAAATCCACTTGAAATACATAAACAAGTCTCTCCTCCAAAACACATATAGAGAAAAGAGGAATAAAAGTTACAACATTGATGTAAAGGATGTTGCAGAAAGCACATGGAGGTCAAAAGACCCCTGCAAGATCATCTCCATATTCCAATCTAGTTGACCATGGCACCTGTTAGCACTCAAAATGAACCTCAAGGATGAGAAGAGGCAATTCTGAGGCAACCACAGACCAAGCTTTTGATCTGGCATCTAGCCCTACCAATCTAGAGAGTGTTAATTTTAGGTATGTTCTATGCTAGAGAAATTTATTTAAATTTTCACAGTTAGCAATCACATCAGCATTAAAGTAAACTGCGGATAGAACATAAATATAAATCGTAGAAGACAAGCCAAGACAAGAGGACACAAGATGTGGCGCTAGCTGGGGACAAACCCCAATGTCGGGAAACCCTTGATCAATGCTTCTTTTATGTTCTTCAAAGTTCAGCAAAGAGAGAGAGATAGTACATTTACAATAGAAGTCAATATTTTGACTTTCGATATTGCATGAGATCAGTTGAAGACATATTGCTTCAACTAATTCTCTAAGGTGACTCCTTCACCTATCATAGTGCCGCCTATCGTCCATTTGCTGCACATAACCATGTGACACCATGTTGTACTGTCACATGTGTTGAACCTTGATGACTAAGCTAGTCCTGCTCTCATCATCATGCTACTCCTTATTATGCAGCATCTTCATCATTATGGTCTCATTCATCATCATGCTGCCCATGTCCATGATCATCATGCTGACTTATAATGCTGCTTTTCTTCAACGCAGCTATTAGAAAGGGCCTCCAACTGCTGGCTATGGCCTACGGCCTAGCCCAATAGTGGATTGAGATTTAAGTCTCCTTAATCTTCTAGGACAGAACCACTGAGAGTATTGTTTGCACTCTCACCAAAGATATCATAGCTATGCCTAGATTGTATTGTTATGACCCTTCTCCTCACACCATATCTAGACTGTAGTCGTGACAAAGGTATTGATTAGTGACTGCGTATAGAATGATCACAGTCATGAATTCTTCTACCCATTATGCTGAGACCACCGAGAGGGCTTCATCAAGACAATGACTCATCGTGGTTATGTCGAAGACTATAAATAGCCTATAACTCATATAAATACAACGTCCTTATCTGATACTTGATTTGCTAGATTGCTACTGTGGTTTACCATGACTGTGGCACCCTTAAACTTGATTGTGGCTCCTACTGTGGCTTCCCTCTCCATCACTGCAGATTTTTGTGGCTTGACTCTTCATCACTGCAGCTTGACTCTTCATCACTGAAGCTTGACTGCGGCTTCATGTCCTTATGACTGTGGCTCCCTTTACTATGGCCTCCACCCTCGACTGCAGCCTTCACCTTTGACTATGGACTTATCTCCAAGCGATTTCATTACCATGATTGCAATTACCCTTACTGCGGTTATGGACAGACTTCTTTGCAGCCATGGATAGACCATTCCTCTTACTGCATATAGACTTATCCATGACTGTTTCTAGGGCTTTTGCATTTTAGATCTAGGGCCTCATTTTTAGCTAGGGCATCATCTAGGCCAGTGTACTCTTTTAGTGTCTTTCCTTCTCCAGAAATCCAAGACATGGAGAGGAGATCACATAAAGAGTGTGTGTAAAATGACTTTAAATCCTCTTCTATTTATACTAAAACGTAGATGTTGAATAGACATGTCTATTGGGCTACTGAACCAACTCATGTTGTTGGCCGACTTGACAATTTATTTTATAACATAAATAAATTCATAACTTCATAAATAGTTATTGGAATTGGATGATCTTTAGATCAATCCTACACCTCTCGATGAGAGGGATCCAATAAAATTATCAGCTGCCATAAATAAGATGACCCATGCAGAGTTTGGCCCTAATTGTCAATTTAATACTCCCTCTCAACTAGGGAGAACTTCATCTGCTGATCCATATGTCCGACTGTACTATCTCTGCCATCAGTGCCCTACACTGCTCTGCTCAGCTCTGCTCAACTCTGCTCAACTCTGCTAGCTCTGCTCTACTCTACTCAACTCTGCTAGCTCTACTCAGCTCTGTTGGCTCTGCTCAGTTCTGCTAGCTCTGCTGGCTCTGCTCAGCTCTATTGGCTCTGCTCAGCTCTTCTTGGTTCTGCTAGCTCTTCTCTGCTCAACTCTACTCTGTTGAACCATGAAGAAGAAGAATTGATCGAGAATGTCTCATACCATTCTCCACTGACCCGAAGTCAGTCTTAGAGTGCGTACCACTTGTCCCAAACCAATCTCAACCGACTCAACGTCAGCGTCATAGTGGGTACCACTCCTACTGCTGGTCCCAGACTAGTATCATCAGTCTGAGAGTGTGTAGCACTTGTCCTAGACCAGTCTCAACTGACTCGAAGTTAGCGTAAAAGTAGGTACCACTCCTACTACTGGTCCCAGACCATTCCTCCACTGACCCTAAGTCAGTCTCAAAGTATGTACCACTGTTCCTAGACCAGTACTCTACTGACTCAAAGTCAGTCTCAGAGTATATACCACTGGTCCCAGGCTAGTTCTCTACTGACCTAAAGTCAGTGTCATAGTGGATACAACTCCTACCACTGGTCCCAGATGATTATCATTGATCCCAAATCAATGAAGGTCATCCTAGCATAGGGAGTATAGTAGATACAATGATGTGTCCATCAGTACTACTATGGTCCCTATCCTCATTTCCCTACTCATTGATCAGATGAAAGGTACTTCCCATGAGTACCAGACTGCATGGGTAGGATGCCTCGACAGGAGAACTAATCATCCTACTACAAAAACGTCATGGAGAACACATCATCTAGACCTCAAAGGAGAACTAATAATCTTGCTACACAATCGTCATGGAGAACACATCATCCAGACCTCACAGGGGAACTAATCATCCTACGACATAAGAGAGTGAATCATCCTATCCTGCAAGAGAGCGAATCATCTTGTCCCACAAGAGAGCAAACCATCTTGTCCACAGGAGAGCAAATCATCCTATCCCGGTGTGCACCACCAGGGGAGGGTGAGTCACCCTGTGGTCGTATGTTGCTCCAGTAACAATCGCAAGCACCTAGAGCTCCCAGAGCTCAAAGTATGCAACATGCAGGACCCTTTTACAAGGGTCTCTCGACAACTCCAAGTCATTCAGGAAAATCACAAATTTGATCTTTCCCTAGGGCTCTGACAAAGTGTAGTGATCTGTACATCATCTCAATGCGATGGAGCCTCCTTGCTCATCGACTTACCATATCCCAGATAAGGCAGTATCTGATGTCTATCGACTGGAGAAATCATTGAATACGGGATTTCTCAATAATCAAATCCCACCTCTGGTTGTCATAGAGAATCATAATGGTATTTATCATGTGTACTCATTGAAGAGTTTCCATAACTAGGCAACTACATACAAGGCCATAATCGTAGTTATGTATCCGATATCGATGGTACTTATAACAACTGACTTCTGCTTCCTACTCACCCATTGATATCGAAGCAAAATCCAAATAAAACTAGCACTGAGAAGTGCTCTAGTGATCCTCCACACTACCTAGTCAGTCAACATTCAAATAATCATGCAGTTTTCATATTTCCAGCAGTGTATCTTGATCTATGAGATATTTTTCCCCGAAGATATTTGATAAGATTCTTGGCACCAATCCAGTGAGGCTGAATGAAATATGAGCTCACCATGCTAATTTTAAAACATATGTTCGGAATCCAACTCCCTCTTACTTCAGCAAATGAGAGGGCTGGCACTTGTCATAAATAGTTCGTCCACATGAGGTGTCGGTATGAGAGGTCTATCATCCACAACCTTCGGGTAATGGTTTGGATCGGTTTCACTCCTAGTGAATCTCAGCTTCATCAAATAGCTATCAATTATCTCATACTATGCCCGGGGTGTTTTGCTTCAAGCCATAGGGGGATTTCTTCCACTTGTATACATGAGATTCCCGTTCATGAATCTCAAACTCCACGGGTTGTTCCAAACTTGTGGCCCTGCTACATGAGGGGAATGGTCCCCTTGTAAGATTTTCCTTCGACACATCTTAGACATGTACTTTCATGCTCCTTTTGAATTCAAGCTTCCCTGTCACCATCTAACTCACAGACCTCCGGTGCTATGTGTCAATGGACATGGTCCCCAATAGACTTCCTACAACCATGAACTCAAAAACATCTTCAAAAATTATATTTTCAAACACATACCTTTCCATCGATGATTGCCACCATAAAACCTTTGACTTCCATTCCCTTTTCAGGATAGGTGGCATCGGCTCCAAGTGTAATCCCACAATTATTTCCATCTCTACCAGATTAGAGAGTGCACCCTTCTATCCGATGAAGTGCCTTGAAGCACTACAATCAATACAACAGATTCCAAAGAATCTGAAGGAGAGGGCCAATACAAGATAACACTTCTTTATCTTATAAGAAACAATATTTGATTCTTCATTCCTGGGGTTCCTTGCTTTCTTTGAAGAGTTAACCATTTTTCCTTGATGAACTGCATTACCTGTCATTCTTTTGAAGATGTCCCTAGAATGATCATCAAGTGATGTGTCCCTACCATTTGGGCACTCCTTCCCATAATGGCGAAACTTATTGCAACCAATGCATCTCCCATTCCTTCCACCCTTAGATCCCAACTTACCAATGAAGTGATCTTTAGATGGGCCATCAGAAACTTCCGCTACGCCATTATGATAATATACTTTGCTTTGATTTCACCCTGTGTGAACTTAGAAGAGAGATGTGGAACCAATTGATCCTTTTGTCTTGTCCCTATTGTCTTTGGTGATTGCTCTTTCACTCTTGATTGGGCATTGTCTTCACCTTAGCTCTGATACCATGTTAATTTTAGGTATGTTCTATGCTAGAGTAATTTATTCAAATTTTCACAGTTAGCAATCACATCAGCATTAAAGTAAATTGCAGATAGAACATAAATATAAATTGCAGAAGAAAAGCCAAGACAAGAGGACATAAGATGTGGTGTTAGCTAGGGACAAACCCTAATGTGGGGAAAGCCTTGATCAATTCTTCTTTTATGTTGTTCAAAGTTCAGGAGAGAGAGAGAGAGAGAGATAGTACATTTACAATAGAAGTCAATATTTTGACTTTTAATATTGCATGAGATCAGTTGAAGACATATTGCTTCAACTGATTCTCTAAGGTGACTCCTTCACCTATCATAGTGTTGCCTATCATCCATTTGCTGCACATAACCGTGTGACACCATGCTGTACTATCACATGTGTTGAACCTTGATGACTAAGCTGCTCCTACTCTCATCATCATGCTGCTCCTTATTTTGCTACATCTTCATCATTATGGTCTCATTCATCATCATGCTGTCCATGTCCACGATCATCATGCTACCTTATAATGTTTCTTTTCTTCAACAAAGCTATTAGAAAGGGCCTCCAACTGTTGGCTATGGCCTGCGGCCTAGCCTAGTAGTGGACAGAGATTTAGGTCTCCTCAATCTTCTAGGACAGAACCATTGAGAGTATTGTTTGCACTCTCACCAAAGATATCTGTAGCTATGCCTAGATTGTATTGTTATGACCCTTCTCCTCACACCATGTCTAGACTGTAGTCGTGACAAAGGTAGTGATCATCAAGTAGGTGACTGCGTATAGAATGATCACAGTCATGAATGCTTCTACCGATTATGCTGAGACCACCGAGAAGGCTTCATCAAGACAGCGGCTCACCGTGGTTATGTCCGAGACTATAAATAGCCTAGAACTCATATAAATACAACGTCCTTACCTGAGACTTTATTTCCCAAATTGCTATTGCGGTTTACCATGACTGTGGCACCCTTACACTTGACTGCGGCTCCTACTACGGCTTCCCTCTCCATCACTGCAGATTTCTATGGCTTGAATCTTCATCACTGCGGCTTGACTATAGCCTCATGTCCTTATGACTGTGGCTCCCTTTACTACGGCCTTCACCTTTGACTATGACCTTCACCCTTGACTGCGGCCTTATCTCCAAGCGAGTTCATTACCATGACTGCGGTTGCCCTTACTGTGGTTATGGATAGAGTTCTCTGTGGCTGTGGATAGACCCTTCCTCTTGCTATGTATAGACTTCTCCATGATTGTTTCTAGGGCTTTTGTGTTTTAGATCTAGGGCGTCATTTTCAGCTAGGGTATCATCTAGGCCAACATACTCTTTTAGTGTCTTTCCTTCTCCAGAAATCCAAGATGTGGAGAGGAGATCACATAAAGAGTGTGTGTAAAATGAATTTAAATCCTCTTCTATTTATACTAAAACGTAGATGATGAATAGACATGTCTATTGGGCTACTAAGCCTACTCAAGTTGCTGGCCAACTTAACAATTTATTTAATAACATATATAAATTCATAACTTCATAAATACTTATAAGAATTGGATGATCTTTAGATCAATCCTACACCTCTCGATGAGAGGGATCCAATAAAATTATCAACTTCCATAAATAAGCTAAACCACATGGAATTTGGCCCTAGTTTCCAATTTTAACACAAGGCTCAACATTTTCAATTGTTGTTTCCCTAAAGATAGAAATAGTTACATTAAATTTGGCATTCCCTGCTAAGAATAGGGACCGAATTTATGAAAATAGGGGTCAAACATGAACTCGTTCCTCTTGAACCATAACACCTATTAAAAACTGAAAGAGGTTTTTGTAGATAAGGTTATTTTGGAGAAAAAGTTCTCTCAAATTTTGGAAATTTGGTTCCATTTGCTCGGAATCTGTGCCACAAAATAATCTCTAAAGCAAGAAAGCATTAAATATTTAAATCTGTAAAAATAGGTTGTAAAGATCTAGTGAAATATTCCAATTCATGATATATGTGAATAAACTGAAAGAGGTTTTGTTATATTGCTCATGGTTGACAAAATCTTCCTTGCATTTCTCAAAATTACTTTCCATCTGTTATAAAATGGTGCCAAAAAAGAATGACTAAAATAGTAAAATAAATGCAAACTTTGTTTTGTTTTAATGTAGGCTTCAAATCTCACTACATATCTCCCACATAGTAACACTTGTGCATAAAATGAAAGAGGTTTTTGTTATTTGGTATGTGATTGACAAAAACCTAGTTCATGTTTGTAAAATTGATGTCCATTACTTCAGAAACTGATTTTGCAGTAAACTTGTCCTTGTGTGCAACAAATGACCTCAAAACCCAAAAAAATCATGCCAATCACCTCCTTCATTAATCAATAATTGAAACTAATTCTTCCACACATTATAGCTCACATAATTGACCATAGTTCACTAGATTTGCATCTATAAACCATGAAAAAGGTGAAGGAAGTTTTCACAATGTAAAATTATAAGAAAACATGCATCATGCATAACCAAGAATCAATCATTCATTTTGATCATATATTCTGATCCAAGAAACAGTTTTGGGCGTGCAATATACCATTGGAAATCTCTTTCCAAGCTGCTTCTGATAAACAGACTTAGGGTATGATTTTCACTAAAACTCATGTGTAAAAATCTCTGAAAACCAGACATAGTAAGAGCCCATTTTGATCCCTGGTGATAGGCTATGATGATCGGAACTAACAACACCCATAGGCTTAAATTGACAAAAATCCTATCTAGAAATGCTCCTTTGATCTTCGAACCTACTCCAATGTGTCCAGAATGTCCAAAAATAGCTACCTAGCCTCTTTTTGCATCCAATTTGGTTGAAAATTGGAGAAGTTATGACCTCTCCTAGTTAGGTCATTATTCGCTCCACAAATTGCTCAAAAACTAGCACTGATCCTATAATTTCTCCCAAAAATGTGCTAACTGAGCGAAAATTTTGTGCACCATTGATTGAAATTGTAGGATGGTTAATTCCACCCATAACCCCACTGGTGGTTATAAAAAATGTCAGCCCTACTGGTCACATGAAACGATTAGCGTCAGGCGTTAGGCAGGTGATCTTCCCTCTAGTGGTCACAATTTAATGTTAACGTTTAGTGGCATGGTGTTCACATGTGACTTGGACCGATGTTCATGGTGGTGGTTACCGTGGTGCTAGTGTCACATAAACATTTGTCGTAGGTGGTAAAGTGGTCACATGGGGTGGCGATTAAGTCAGCCCGCCTCCCAACTTGGCAGTTAACAAATAATAATACCAACCCACAACCCTTTGTAGTTAAGAACCATTGTTTAGGAGGAGTGGTAAGGCTTGGCATTGTTTTGGGTGAGGTTGTAGGTTTGAGCTCGACCTCTGACCAAAAAAAATTTAAATGACCTCAGGGAGGACACATGGTGGCCCCAGGCTTAGCCACGTGTCACTTCCCTATTGGTCCACCTTTAAACCATTAAACCAATGAAATTCTGCCACTTGTCATAGTATGATGATGCCACTTGCAAGGAATATTCTAAGGATATTCCATAGAATGTTCCAAGGAATATTATTTTTGCTGACTGGGTTGTAGAAATGCCCAGTCAACATCCTTGTCAGCTCTTGCACCAAATTTAGTTGTTTGACAAAGTGAACAGATCCCATTTCTCGGAGCATATGGTGTCTATTTCACGTGAAACGAGTTGTGCCAAATTTAGGATGACGAGCACTAGGATTTCATTCAAGTTTCATACAATTCTGACAACTTTGTTTTTTGGGCAAATTTTGAGCTCCTAATAAGTGGGTGTTGTGTACATGTCATGCATGTGATGTTTTGTACATGTGGTGTCATGTACATGTCATGCATGTGGTCCTGTGTACATGTTGTACATGTGGTGGGGTGTACATGTAGGGTTGTTGTTATCGGGAAATTTAGTGTCTATGCAGAGCTGCTAGTCCCACTAAGGCTGGTAGCTACCTTAGAAACAAACAAACTAAAACTACTTTCGTTTTCCTTTATGAGAAATAGATAAGAGGGGAATAATGGAGACCAACCTCTATCTTGCGCTTGGTTCCTTACTTGATTCCTCTCCCTTCTGATAGATCTTTGCCACTCGCTTCCTCGTCTACCCAGCTTCAAAGAGCACCTGTAGAATCAAAGCAGCATAACACTATCCAAGAACATAGATCTATAATCATAAACAATATAGGACCAGATATATATTGACCACACAAATGCATATATCATCAATAATACAAGAATGTGGAGGAAAACTTGAATAGCTTTATTGATAATCAAGAAGTAGAAAAGAGGATTACAACCAATTGTTCTGACCCAGCATCATCCTCTTAGCAAGAAAGCCCTTCTTCACCTCATGAAAAGCTTAGATCACCCAACACTATTATATTGCACCAAGAAACCAGCAGCACTTCCTTACAAGATACAAAATTCCAGCCTCTGGATATCTGGGATGAGGGATCCATATATAGATGTTTGTAAGGGGGGTGAGTCAGCTTTTGAGAGTTGATTAGTGTCCTCTCTCTGATATTTCTTGATTCCACTTGGAGATTGATGATCTCTTACTCATCCCTGGGTGAATGCAGAGAGGCAAGTGTCACAGGAGAAGTTTCTAGAAGATTCCTTGCTCCTCCACCTTGCAGATTGACCCTGCCATTTGTCCACTCTGGCCCATCACACCCCATAGAAGGGATTTTCAAGATGCATCGCACCTACTGTGTGTATTTAGGTGGGATGCAATGCACTTTGACCATGGAGCAGGTGAGATGGTCCAGTTTTGACCAGTTCTGAGGAGTTTTTCATGGAGAACTTCTGGGAGAAGATGTAATCGGTTGAATTTGTTCTTTTAGAGGTTGGAACAACACTTTTAGGGAGTTAAGAGCCCTTGGTTTATGGACATTTATGATTGGGGTTGCAGTGCCCAAAAATGTCTATAACAGTTGCCCCTAAAGCATGAGGTCGTTAATCTGTTGATGTCGGGTGAAATGCTTTATCATGAGGATCTGAAGTTCTTTCAAGCTGGAAGGCGACCTGTAATAAGATACAATACAATACATTATCTTCATAATATTTTCATGATCTATCTGAGGTGGGCATTCCCATGCTCAGCTTTATAAATTCATTTTCATGTACATAAGATAGACAATCGTCTGAGTGTAGACTGATGATCCTGGTAGAGCCATCATCCTTTAGATTGGATGATTATCTGTGCAGGAATGATGTACACTTGATGTCTTTATTTTTCTTGAATATATATAGCAGCCCGGATGGATGAAACTAGATTCGGGGTCTTCAATCTCGTTCTATCTTCACTCAAAGTACAAGTCGATCCATGTGAGAGATGTTCTAGAGTCGAACATGGAAAGACATCGCCTGATTACCAGCCAATGATGTAAGTTGTTAACAAGCGTGAGAGGAATCACCGATAATGATGATGACCCTCAAGGTACTGCAATACAATTTACGTGGTGTGAATAAGGGACTTGGTGTCGAACACCATGCAAAATCTTTCGGTCGAAGGCCATTGATGTAAACCTGTCACCGAAAGTGAGAAACTTGCCATTGAGGCATGCAAGCTTCAAAGTACTGAAAGGGTTGTTCCTAGATTGAGTTCTTGGATAATGAGCTGATGTCGACAAGAAGCGATCCGTCTTAGGAGGGCCTTAATGAATCCCACATCAATGACACAGAATGGAGCAAATGATTTTAATGGAGGAGAAAACGATCTGGTGATATAAGGTTCAGGGTGGCGGTCATGAAAGAATGGAGCATGAATGTATTATAGTGGGTGAGACACAGGTGAATTCTCTGAGCAACTTCTCTTGAACATATCGGCGACACTGACATAATGGATCGGTAGCATTAACCCCAAATATGGATGGTGTGATGGAACCATGGTGATGTGACCAGTGAATGGAACAACCCAACCCGACTCGGATGCAGAGTGAAAGTGTCATGTTCAAGAGCGACTTGCTACCGATAAAGTTTCTTCAAGTTTTCTTCCCAATTTTCCCCAGTCATTGCTGACCAATACCTCTTTATTTTTTTCAAGTTTGAGGAGGATAAAATATGCTTGTTCTATAATTTTCCCTTTGGGCAAACCCATCGCTATGTTTTAACGAGCCTAGCGATAGTGAAATTTGTTCTTGTCTGTATGGACAAGTTTGTCACTATTCAGTTATAACGAGTTTAATGACAAGGATAACTCGGTCCTTTTCAATTTTAGAGAGTCTGAAAAAGGGACGTAAAGAAAACTCCAATAATCCTTTTTCGTCATATAATCCCTTGAGTCCGAAAAAGTATAAAACAATACAAAAGGGATGAATTTTCGGTACTTTTAACGAGCCGAACAAAACAAGCGCTCGATCTTTTTGTGTAATGATCCCTCAAGTCCAAAAAGATTAAAATCTAAAGGAGGGATAGCACTTCCAGTCCCTTTAATGAGCTGGAGAGGCCAATGGCTCGACAATCTTTTCATATTTTACGAGTCAATTGAAAAGATCTTAAAGGAGACTCGTGTTTTGAGGAACGAATGATAAATATGGGTAGCAACTGATTCCAGGTAAGGTTTGGAATTTTCCAATCACGACAGTGTCACAAGGAAGGCTAACAGGATCACTCTTCACAGCTGTTCCTCAAAAAGGGTAAACAATCAAATGGAGGTGAATGATTGGCCAAAACAAAGTGGAGGTGATGATGAGAACATGACCAAGGCTTCAAAGGCTGATGGTAATACATTCACAATGGTTATTTACCGGAGAATGGTTCATTTTTTAATGAGCTTAAACTCTGGGGGAACATTTGCTCATTGCTTATTTTTATTTTTTAACGAGCTTGAATTCCGCGTTAAAACTACTCGATTAATCCAATCGTATAATAAGGATATCTCATATACAAAAACGACATTATTTCAAAGCTTTGCCCCGCATCCTTTCTTTATGCAACTTAGGAAACGACCAATCCTATGAGTTTAAAGGGTTAGAGGACCTATAAATTTAAAAAAATAAATGGTCGCTCTTCGCTTGCACGCCAAAAGGTTTGCATGCCCCCAGGTATAGTGAAGTAGACTTTCCAGGTTACCCCTAAATTTGCAGACAAAACATTTTTTTTATCGGGAAAGGCCTACCTTTTCAGGTTAGCCCTCAATTTGCAGACAAAACATTTGTTTTATTGGGAAAGGCCTACCTTAACAGAGGTATCTTATTCCGGTCTAATCCCATTTTCCAAAATGGACAGGTGTGTCAGGCCAGTCATATACTCTCCGCAGAAACCTACCCTATACCCAAGGTTTTCCTATCAAAACAGGCCAAGGTGCATGCCCCCTGCGTTTCAGTCATATCCTCTGAATCACTCGCATTCATCAGGAGGACGGACTGCGGATTGATGAGACATTCCTTGTGTGAAAACACCATTCAGGGTTGGTATATGACTATTTGCTATGTGTGAACTGGGGAATGAAAGCTAGTCTACGAGCATGACCACTCTTCCTTCGTGCGGAAAACACATTACTCTAAAGAGTGAGGAGATAGTGGCTCACATGCAATAAATATAGTCTCGTCCAAGGAGTAGATTATAATCCAGGGGTCCTTGGACTACCATTACGTTCATGTGAACGGTTTTCCTTCTCAATGTTATCAGCACATTGGGAAGGATCCCTAACGGTCGACTGGTTCCTTTGTCAAAGCCTGTTAGATTTCTCATCTCAGGCAAAAGCGATGGTGAACCAAGTTCTTTCAAAGCAGTTGAGGAAGGGATACTCATAGAAGCCCCTTCATCTATGATGGTACCGGCCATGACCATTTTATATATTTGAGCAATGATTCGAAATGGTACACTAGCCGGTAAGTGGGGTCTGCCTAGTAGATTCCAATCGAAGGAAACAACTAGGTTGCTTGGAGGTGGGACTAAATAGACAGCCGGATACGACTCTGACGAACTTCCTTCCTACGGTAAAGGAACTGGTAGACTGCCCCCATGTTCATCGGAGTCTGTGCTTACGAAAAGAATTTGGACGGTGTCATCCTTATTCTCTTCGATGATTGTATCATCTGAAGATGGATCCTCTGAAGGCAAGACTGGGTCAACTGCCGCCTCGACCTTTTGACTTTCATCTGGTGTGGATTCAGATGGTTTATCTTCAGTGATAGATTCTTCGGCCAACCACAAGGGCGTGTCAGCTGGATTTTCAACTACTGACGGACTCGGCAAGAGCTTCTTATATCCAGGAGGAAGTCGTAACGGTGAAACCGGACGGTTGTCCAAAACTCTTTTAGCCTCATCTAAGAAGGGACAACGGTGGATGGCGTGATCACCTTCACACAATTTACAAGGAAATTTACATCTTCCTTTTTTTCTAGGGGCTTCACTTTCACTAGTTGACGGTGTACCTTCAACATGATCATCAGAGGTTGACGACACCGGGTTGTGCAAATGGGGAGACCAGTCCCTTAAGATCTGAGGGATGCAAGGACAATCTCGATGATAGTGGTCTCCTTTGCAAATGACACATGGCGATTTAGGCCTGGTCAGTGCAGTGTGTGGATTTTTGCTAGACGATGCTTGGTTGCCCCTTTTCGCCTTTGCTCCTTCTTTTTCTTCTCTTTCTTCTTCTTCTCCTTATTCTTCTCAGTTACTTGATTTTTGGCCTTACCAGCTTCATCAAGCGAAGAGGAAGGAGGAGAGGAAGAATTGGACGAAGTAGAGGGTTGGGGGGTAACTTTGGTATCGTTTAGTTGCTGACTTGATTGTTCAGGAATCACGGGGTTCTGAACGACAGAAGTTGAGAAGAGCCATACGGGCAAACCAATTGTCAATCCTGGAAGCGACAATGAGGCCATATGGGGTGCACCAACATCTCCCCAAGAGGAGAAAGGACTAGGATTTCCCCAAAGGGGAACTCCTTGGTTGGTGGGCTCCATTCTTCTCAACCTAAGACCAACGTAGGAAAGGTGATATTTATTCCGTTTAAAATAAATTTTAGACGCTTTGACACAACTTGTTTTTTCAATTTTTAAGAGTCGAGAAAAAACAAAATATGACTCTAGTCACCTTCGATTTTTAATGAGCCTAAAGTGACAAGTGCTCAGATGGACCTTTTCCTTTAAGGAGTCTGAAAAAGAATGAAAGGGACTGCTTTGGAAATCTAGACAAAGGGATTACCAAACCAATCGTAAAACTGTAGAATACTTTTTACAGTACAGCAGTCAATCTTCCCGAATGCTGTGTTCAGTGCATTGCAATCGATAGGGCGGCAAACACGGCTTCCTATGGATAAAGGATAAAGCCTATTGTGGTCTCCTAATATATACCCCATGGTACGTGGGAGCACAAGTCCGTACTGGCACTTATCATCTCAAGGTGGAGAAATCACCCAACCAACAATGAGAACAACAGTTACCAGGCTTAACGACGCCGGAATACGTCACTAGCCTAGACTTCTAGATGTTGTGCGTTAAGTTCCAAAGCGTTTTTAGATTCATTAAATTTATTTTACAGTTGATCTTTCTTAAGAAATTTTCCTTTCAGGTTCACCACGTGATGTAGATGTACAATTCCTAAAATGCAATCTAAGATGATAAATAGTCGTTTAATCTTCTTTTTGCAATGAAAATCCTAGCTACTAAGGAAAGAGAGATGGCGTTCTTTCAACATAGAGCAGAGAGCACACACTATATGCACTGTCCTAAATCAAACCAACAAACAATCTAAATGCAAATGCACGTGCATGTATTTGTTTTCAGCCTTCTTAATGTGTGAATGATAAAAAGAAAGCTAAGCGCAAATCTGAATTATTTTCCAAAGCGACGTTACTAACAA
The DNA here is from genome assembly GCA_031772625.1 of Pinus tabuliformis. NCBI lineage: Eukaryota > Viridiplantae > Streptophyta > Pinopsida > Pinales > Pinaceae > Pinus > Pinus tabuliformis. The sequence continues at coordinate 556,295,014 of CM062814.1, read as the reverse complement.
GTTTCTTTTAAAGACAAAATGAGGACAATGATGACACTTTGTGATTTGGAAATGAAAACTTGTTTTCGACACTTGAAAAACTACTAATTCAAATCAAATATAAGAGTAATAGTGTAATGGACTATTAAGAACAAACATATTCTCTTCTATGACTGAAAACGACACTTGCGACACTTTCAAATCAAGAGACGACAATACGATTACGCTACTTCTTGGTAAAAGAGAATTGAAAATGGCTCAAAATACATAAAAACATTTACAATCCTTTGCACAATAGAGGTGGAATAATGGAAAGGAAGGGGGTTTCAACAAAGGTGTACTGACTACAGGCAGCAAAACTCTTGAATAGAGCTGAAAAGAGTGAACACTGAAACCAAATCTAGGAGTAGGAAAGGCCTTGTCTAATCAGCGCACCTGTAACATAGTGAACCAAAGTGTTGGCATTATGAGACAAGTGTTGTCCTTGATGGCAAATCACACTGATGACAAATCATAGTGCAAAAGGATAGCAGCAAGGAATTGATGATTAGTCTACAAGTATGAAGAAAAATATATACACGCTGGTTCACTATATACCAAGTCGCGTATACAAGCAGGTTCACTATATACCAAGTCGCGTGTACACGCTGGTTGGCTTCAGTAAAAGTGCGTGTATGTGGAAAACTTATCTTTGGTCCACGGGGTTATTCCTTGGAAGTTGTGCCTATGGTTTTGGACCTTGGTGTCTCGACGGACGTGTTGATCCCTAGTTTTTGAAGTTGATGGTATTGGATTTCTATGGTTTTGGCTCTTGGTATTGAATAAGGCCTAAGGCTATATAAGGAGAGGGAAATCATTAGGCAAGTGTATCTAAAATGTCTTGAATATCTGATGAAGTATTAGAACCAGTATGCAGGTTGTGGGATGATGATGCATTGCTTGATCTGAGCTAAGGAGAGATCTCACCGGTTGATGGAGAACAAGATCTAAGGAGAGATCGAGATCAAATGGTTTGAAATGAACTATCTTTATATGGTTGATTATGTTTATTCTAGATCTGCATACTGACGCAATTAATGTTTTATAAGTGTTATAGTATGATTGATGTTTGGTACGGCTGCAAAGTTATAAGGAAATATTTTTAGATCTGTACGAGGGTTGACCTTTGAAAAAGAGCGTATACACGCAGGTTGGGTTTATCCAAGTAGCGTGTACATTGTAAAGCTTGATATTTGAAGTTGCAGATGGGTCTGATAGTTATTGCAGAGTTCTGTGTCTGCTCTGTGTTCTGGTGACTGTGTTATTGACAGGGTTTCAGTGATTCAGAAATTGATGATGATAATATTGATTGTTTTGTGCTTCAATGATGGTTATGGGTCCAGTATGAAAATTTGATGAAACGTGGCCTTCAGATTGTAGTGTTGTGCTTCAGTGTATCCAGTCTAAAAATTGGTGAAACGTGGTACCTGGAGGAGAGAAGATTGTAGGCTAGCGCCTACGTACTAGTATCTAAGCTAGTACAAAAGCTAAGGGAGATCCTTGGAGCATTGTAGCAGGTAGCAGCCTGCGTACTAGTAAATGGATCGGCTAGTACAAGAGCAAAGGGGGTTGTAGCTCCCGTACTGGTATAAGACTGCACCAGTACAAATATTGTAAAAGGATTTTCTTATTAAGAAGAAGATTGAGATGACTTGCAACAGGTGGTTTTCACCCACATTGGGTTTCCACCTTATATCATTGTGTTCATGTGTGTGGCTTTTATGTGATGATCTGTTCTGCTATACTGCACCTGTTTACTTTTAATATGGTTAATAATGTTCTGATGCATTTACTGAAGATAAGTTAACTGAATCATAAGATTTCTGGATATACGCTAGTTGCTTTAGACACAGTCACGTGTACACGCGGTTTCACTTAACTGAAGTAGCGTATATGTTTTTGAGCATTGAAAAAGTTTTAATGATCTGATAATACTGATTTACCCCCCCCTCTCAGTATTATTTCCAACACAGAGATGCAGTGCACCTACTACACTCGGGAAGTGTGATGCATCTAGAATTCACAAAAGAGACAGTGCGCTGGACCAGGCACGAGACTTTAACTGGGTTCCGGGTCACAGTCTGCAGCTCAGTTCAGGGATTTAGGCCGAGCAAGTGGTAATCAGTAAATCAAACACATGGGTAGATCTAAAGAGGTTACTAGAGCCACCACAAGGGCAATTAGAGAGCTTGTAAATCAATTGTTCAGTTCATAAACAAAACCCAGAGATAGATTGAAGCAACATTGATCTACTTTGCACTTGCATAGCAAATGCAGTTCGAAGGCTAGCTGGCTTAACTTTAGGCTCCATCTGTAAGTTTATAAAGTAAACAAATGCAAATAAACAAACAATCTATTCACTCTTTCACACGGAATGAGTCGATCTTGCGGACAAGATAGACCTTCCTAGAATCTAAAGAAGACCTAATGACAAGCAAACCAATCACACACTATCTTTCTCTAAATATGCTTTTATAAACAAAGGAAAACAAGTGTTTTAGGCCTACCTTAGGTCCAACACAAGTTTGTGGAAACCTTCGCTCCTTCGATCCAAATGAGCTCCCTTGTCGTGAATCTGCAAACACAAACAAGCAAACAAATTAAATAGCACCTGAAAAGCCAATATCATAAAACATATTTAACATGAAAGTCAAGGAATTAATGAAACAAATGACATGAGACAATTTGTTGAGAAAAATGAGTCTGATTGTATTAATTCAAATCAAAGAAGAACTTTACAACCTGTGCCTTGATGCTATACAAGCTCCTCCCAGGGTCCAGCAAGAAGTCTCCTCTACTTTGACAAGTTTCACTCTCTTCCTAATGAAGCCAAAAAGGTATGTGATCTCTCCTCTTAAGCTCAACTAGGAAGTCTTAATTTCACCAGCATTTACCCTAAAAAATGTTCAGCTTCTAACCTCCCTAGCAACCAGCCCAATGCCTAAATTTATAGTGCAATGGAGGGAAGTTACTAGGTCCTCCTTCAAAGGGATAAAGCCCTCCTTCAAAGGGATAGCTCCTCTCATCAAGGGATTAGCTCCTTCTCTTTTGGGATGCATGAACCACCTAAGAGCGGCCAATCCATGTCAAAATTCCTTCTAGAATCATCTAGAATTAACCCAAAGTGAGTTTTTTAGAATAAACTTGCGCCTTTTTTACTTTCACAAGGGTCCGCACCCACTCCTTTAGGGACAGAGCGGGCAGGTCCGCAGTTTTTGTAAACAGGAGGTGCGGGACCGTAGGCAACATTGAGAGAAAGTGTGGAACCAGAGCTCTGTTGATTTTCAATGTCTTTCTCTCATTTTCAAAGCTTGACTTGAAGAGCTGAGGTTTGAGACTTGCTTAGGAGGACAGTACAAGTGATGATAGACCCATACTGACTGCAAATAATCATGGTGACGATATTTTTGTGTAACATATTGCCCCCTAAAGTGCGAAGTCTCTAGTAGATGAGGATTTCATTTATCATTTAGGAAGAGTGAAGTACTTTATCATTTCGAGGATCATCTTGTGGAGAGCCCGGTTGGAACCTGTAAAAACATTCAATGCAAGATATATATATGAGATCATATCATCGCTGAGGTAGGCATTCCCATACTCAGATCAAAACTGAATTAGAAAACTAACTACTGCTCTGATACAGGAATGATCTTGTAAGACATCACAAGTATAGACTCATGTGGACACAGTATGGATGCAGCCATCTGTTTATGAATAGTCCATCATATAATGAATACAAAATTCCTCGCAACCTGGATTGTGGAAACTAGATCCAAGGTCTTCATTTCTACTTCCTGAAACAGTACGATTCTATCCATGCGAATGAATGTGTTGATGTCAAACATGGTAGAAACCACTTGATTACCAGTCAATGATGTAAACTGTTAACGAGTGTGAGAAAAACCACCAGTGATGTCAATGGTTCTCAAAGTACCCAGTACAATCCATGAGATGTGAATAAATGTGTTGACGTCGAACATGTCACGGAATCCTTTGATCGAAGGTCAATGATGCAACCTGCCGTCAAAGGTGAGAAACTTGCCATTGAGGCATGCAGATCCCAAGGTACTGATGATTTCTAGATCATCTTTCTAGATAATGAGCTGAAGTCGATAGAAAGTGATCCGTCGCAGGCAAGCCCGCAACACGAAATCATAGATCAAGTTGAAGAAATTTAGTTGCAAGGACTGACTCAGGGATGGTCAAGATGGATGACAGATATTTTGCAGATGAATGGCTTATAGGCAGTGACCTCTTGAACACATAACGACACAACAGATGGTTTGGTGACAATTGTCCCAAAGTTAATACCCAAAAACCGGCTGAAGACTTTCAATGTGGTTTGATCAACTGTTAGGCAAAGGATTTCCCAACCTAGGTGAATAAAAGTGTCGTGTTCAAGAGTGGTTACAAAGTATGACAAATAGGCTCATTTTTCTCTCTTTTCCCCCACCATTTCTGGCAAGTACCTCTTTATTTTTGACAAGCTTGAGGAGGATAACATTTGCTTGATTATAAGCTCATCCTTCAGATGAGCCCAACTTAGTTTAAATTCGAACCCTAAGAAGGAGTGGTTCGTTCCTGTTTGTAATTGAACAGGTCCTTTACTGTGAGATTTTAATGAGTCCAGTATAGGAGAAACTCGGCATTTTTCAATTTTAGAGAGTCTGAAAAAACTTAAGAAGACTCCAGGGTTGACATTTTTCGTAAGTTTGTGTCTCCCAAGCCCGAAAAAGTATAAAATAATACTTGAGAGAACCGCTTGATCTTTACGACCAAGGAGTACTTTTCGTAACTAGTGCCCCTAATCCGAAAAAGTAAAAAAGCGATCAACGACACGTCGTTTTATAACCAATATCGAATTTGAAATGACAAAAATCCGGCAATCTTTTCATGCTTTTACGGTCAGGAAAGAGTTGTAAGTGGACCGTCTTTTTAGTTCCGTTTTAACGAGTTTAAAAAGAAAAACTCGGCAATCTTTTCATGTTTTAGGAGTCAGAAAAGATCTTAAAGGTGACTCTAAGGTTTCACTTTTTCATAAGTTTTAACGAGTTTGAAAAAATGATAAAAAAGTACTCATATGGCCGACTTTCAAATTAATTTACGAGCAGAAAAGATGGAAAGAACTCGGCATTTTCATTTGTTTTACGAGAATGAAAGATAGCAAAATAATCTCGAGATTTTCATGAGTTTAACGAGTCTTGAAAATAACTAAAATTAACTCGAGATAGGTTTCATTTTTACAAAAGCTTGAAACAAAGAAAAACAATGCTTCAAAGTAGTTTCATTTTTACACAAGCTTGAAACAGAGAGAAAATTGTGCTTGATTCCCCCTAAGCATAACTGCTAGAGCGCATGCCCCCCAACTTCATTTCATTCAACTAAGTACAAGCTGGATGGAATGAAGGTTCATGTACGAGATCATTTGAAAGACTCGACCTAAAACTGTAAGAAAATTATGCAAAAAACTGAAATAACTAACCTAAATATACAACTTAACATTTCTGAGATCTAGTCAAACTCTCGACTCAATTAGAGGAGGATTTGTTTCATTTTTTAATGAGCTTGACACAGGAAAAGAACTATGCTCAGATTCGGTTTCATGTTTATGCAAGCTTGAAACGAAAAACTATGCTTGTTATAAGTTCGCATGCCCCTAGCCTAATGACGCAAATCAAGGTACATGCCCCCCAAGCTTCATTGCATTCAACCAGGTGGATGAAATGAAGGTTTACTTTCGAAATCTTGGAAAGACTCGTGGGAGTTGTTTCATTTTTTAGTGAGGTTGACATAGGAAAAGAACTATCCTCAAAACCCTTGTTTCATTTTTTAAACGAGCTTGACACAAGATAAGGAACTATGCTCATAACTACTCTCTACAATCTACCTAACAAGGAACTATACTCTAAAAACCTTGATTCATTTTTTAACGAGCTTGACACAAGACAAGGAACTATGCTCAAAAATCCTTGATTCATTTTTTAACGAGCTTGACACAAGACAAGGAACTATGCTCATAAAATCCTTGATTCATTTTTTAACGAGCTTGACACAAGACAAGGAACTATGCTCATAACTACTCTCTACAATCTACCTATATAACCTATGACTCCTTGTTTCATTTTTTAACGAGCTTGATACAAGACAAGGAACTATGCTCAAGAATCCTTGTTTCATTTTTTTTTAACGAGCTTGACACAAGACAAGGAACTATGCTCAAGAAGTTTGCATGCCCCCAGAATAAGGATGAAAAGCGAGGTACATGCCCCCCAAGCTTCATTGCATTCAACGAGGTGGATGGAATGAAGGTTTACTTTCAAGACTCAACTCGAAAAGCGGGTTGTTTCATTTTTTAATGAGGTTGACACAAGAAAAGAACTATCCTCATACCTGATTCATTTTTTAACGAGGTTGACTCAGTAACAAGAACTTTCCTCTAACAACTGATTCATTTTTTAGCGAGGTTGACACAGGAAAAGAACTATCCTCATACTCACTGATTCATTTTTTAACGAGGTTGACACAGTAAAAGGAACTTTCCTCGAACAACTGATTCATTTTTTAATGAGGTTGACACAGGAAAAGAACTGTCCTCATACTTGATTCATTTTTTAACGAGGTTGACTCAGTAACAGGAACTTTCCTCAAGATAGCCTGTTTCATTTTTTAACGAGGTTGATACAGGAAAAAACTATCCTCGCAACTCACTGATCATGGCTTCCAACTGGAAGAACGACATGTCAATGGACACACCTTGATCATGGCTTCCAAGAGGTCTTCATCAGAAGGAAGAATAGGTCTCTGGAAGGAACACTTGTCAAGGGACTCCAAAGGGATAATAACATCACGTTCAAATAATCCCATAGAGCTTTCCATGTCAATTACCGGATCTAAATCAAAGGAAGATGAGCAAATAGTGAGAGGCTCACTTACATCGATAACTGAAAACATGGGACCAGTTGCCACATAATTAACCCATGGCAGGGTAGATACCACTTTAGAATCAGGAACACTTAGGGGTGTCATATTATTGGTAGTTGAAACAAGACTAGGGAACGAAAGCTGGTCTACAATGACAATATTTGCATTGTGAGGGAAAGACATCACGCGAAAGAGTGTCGATACGACAGCTTTCATTGCATAAACATAGTCTCGCCCAAGGAGTAAATTGAAATCCAAGGGACCACAAACTACCATAATATCAATACAGACAGTTTAACCTTCCAAGGTAATAGAAAAATTAGGAAGGATCCCTAAAGGTTCACTAACGATTCTGTTAAAAGCTTTCATATTCTGCGTAATAGGCGCAAGTTGAGGGGAACCCATAGCTTTCCAAGCAATTGAGGATAAAATACTAACAGAAGCACCTTCATCTACCTGTGTGCGGTGCATGTCCCTACCACCAACCTTGACAATTATTTGGAAAGGGATGTAGGAAGGAAGACGAGGTTTTGTCAGTCTATTCCAATCAAAGGAAAAGACCTCAGTACTTGGAGGGGGTTCTGTAGAAACAGATGAAATGCCCCCCGGCGTAGAAGAATCTGATGTAACAAAAAGAACCTGAGTGGTATGAAGTTCACTCTCTAAAGGGAAAGTGGGATCGACCGAATGTGAAATTGAATCGACCACTTGATCAACTAATGGATCATCAACCTGAGTGACATGAGTTTCACTCTCCAATGGAAGAGTGTGATCGACTGTACTCGAAATTAGATCAATCACTCCGTCAGTTGATGGTAGGTTGGGAGAAAGTTTACGATAACCAGTTGGAAATTCTTGCTGTGGAACAGTAAGGTTTTCCAACAATTTTGAGGCTTCATCCATGTGAGGGCAAATGTGAGTTTGATGACTCCCTTTGCATAACTTACAAGGAAACCTAACTTTACCCTTCTTCCCAGGAACCTGACTATCACTGGTTGATGGATCAATGGAAAGTTGATGAGATTTTCCTGACCATACTTCCAAGACCTTTGGAATACCAGGACAATTGATAAGGAAGTGGTCACCCTTACAAAGCCTGCAAGGGTAATTGGGTTTACGATGCATGTCGGAGTTTTCCTCAACACAACTAACACTTACAGCCATGGTTGGTTGGTTGACTTATTTCTTATCTTGCTTCTTCTTCTTCTTCTTCTTCTTCTTCTTCCCTTTCTTCTTCTTCTTAGACACCTGGTTACTAGCGTCAAGGCGTTTGCCAAGCGAAGAGGAAGAAATGGAGGAAGAAAAATTAGGTGAAGAAGGTAAAGGGTCAACAGAAGGTTGGTGATGTTGAGATGGTGAACTCTGTTGAGGTGAAGCATTCAGTTGAGGTGGAACAATTGGAGTATTTGGGGCCAACGAAGTTGAAAATAACCATATCGGTAAACCTATTGTAAATCCAAGTAATGACAAAGTAGCGATATAAGGAGGACCAACATTTCCAAAATAAGGAAAGGTACTAGGATTCTCGTTAAGAGGGGTTCCCTGGTCGGTAAATTCTGGAACACTTGCCATTATATTCAACTTTAGTGAATTTAAAACTAAAATTAACAATTCACAATTCACACCTAACAATTAAAATTCACAATTCACACCTATGGCCTCTAAAAGTAAAAACAAACAAATTAACATGCACTATCAAATCTAGGAGTCAAACCACACACAAACAGTAACTTTCTGTACCAAAAACACTAGTTGGTGATGAAATCCAACATCACAGAATTCAATACAAAAATGGCAGTTGGAACAGTTACCTCGACAACCTGCTTAATGAATAGACTGGCACAAGTTTCTCCACTAAACCATCTCGAGTGAAGAGAACCCCCCAGAAAATCCAAGTGAGTCTAGCCGACGTCTGCTCCAGGTACAGTGGGATCTTCCCACCACTGTCACCTTAGGAAGAATCCTATAGAATATGGTCACTAAGGTTACCAATGGGAACAAATATACCAGGGGAACAGTCTACAATCCGACACGCACGCAAGGGCAGAGTAACAAGATCAATCCCCTTGAAGGCTCCTTGACATAATCCAAGGTTTGCCAACAAGTGACCCCAAGCTCCTTGACAATGGTCAATCTGAGGTTTACCGTTTTTAATACGTGAATATCTTCTATCATTCCCAATGAGGAAGGATTGATTCCCACACTGGTTCAGATATGATCTCGTGCTTCTCCTTTAAGAGGAGCTTTCCCAGAGCATAGATGTAACAATTGGATTTTTCTCCTACCGCAAGATACAACTACTTGTTTGTTTTACTGTCTTGGAGAGTTAACTAAAACCTATTCCAAGACACTAGCCTAAGCTAGATTGGTGTAAAGAGCCCTAAAAATGTAAAAATTACTAGATGAATTTTAATTAAGCGCTGTGTTATTTAGGCTGTTATTACTCAAAGGGGTAAATGGATACGAAACCAATGGTGTTATGACCCGACTCAAAACTGAATGCAATCGAATATGATAATGTAATCCTTTCAATTCAATGAATCCTAACTAAAGTAAGGAGAGAGTTTCCATTCACTTCCAACAATGCAAGAAATTGATCACTAAGAGAAAATATAACAAATTCTCTAATGCACTAATTTCATCAAGAAAAACTAATGCAAATCAATTCCAAAAAGTTTTTTTATTTTTATTTTTATTTTTGTGTGTTAAAAACAAGAATAAAAATATGTAAATTCAAATCAAAGAAAGCTGATCTAAATCTACGATTGATTTTTCAGAATGTAAACTATGCAATTATAATCTATGCACATTTCACTTGAAAAGTATGCAAATGTAATCTATGCACATTTTTCATTCATATTCTGAAAATGAGAATTCTAATTATGCAAATGTGATCTATGCAAGAGAATTCTCAAACACAAGATGATTCTAATGTAATCTAAGAACCAATCAAGTGCAAGTCAAGAAAGTTGGGTGAGAGTTCCAAAGATCAAAAAATAAAAACACTCAAAGGCGATTAACACTCATACACTCATGCAAAATTGTGAAAAGACTGAGACAAACCTCCAAGTAATGACCAAAGGAAATCAAATTAAGAATTTCTCAAAAAAGAGACTCAAAACACCCAATTGATAAAAGCTTAAAACAAGAATTCCAATGGAGTTAACCTAAGAAAAGCCTCTGACAAGTTACATGCAGGTCTGGGCAGGGGATAATAACATCTAAACAAAAACTAAACTGACTAAAAGAGAAAATTTTAAGTTTTTCAAAATTTTAGCAGGGTCCACAAGACCACAGTTCCCACAGGTGCGGTACCGCTCTGTGCTAAAAGCAAAAGTGCGGATAGGTCCGCACTGTGTCACAAGCCTAGGGTACGGTCCTCTCCCAAAGTTATGAAAAACAAAAAAATAACCCTGGATCTAGTTAATCTACCCAATTCCACACACAACAAGCCAAAAATAGAAAAAAAAACACAGTTTCTCAGGTCAAAGTAAAAACAAGGAAAAAATCAAGTCCCCAGTGGAGTCGCCATTTTGTCACATAGAATGAGTCGATCTTGCGAACAAGATAGACCTTCCTAGAATCTAAAGAAGACCTAATGACAAGCAAACCAATCACACACTATCTTTCTCTAAATATGCTTTTATAAACAAAGGCAAACAAGTGTTTTAGGCCTACCTTAGGTCCAACGCAAGTTTGTGGAAGCCTTCGCTCCTTCGAACCAAATGAGCTCCCTTGTCACGAATCTGCAAACACAAACAAGCAAACAAATTAAATAGCACCTAAAAAGCCAATATCATAAAACATATTTAACATGAAAGTCAAGGAATTCATGAAACAAATGACATGAGACCATTTGTTGAGAAAAATGAGTCTGATTGTATTAATTCAAATCAAAGAAGAACTTTACAATATGTGCCTTGACACTGTACAAGCTCCTCCCATGGTCCAGCAAGAAGTCTCCTCTACTTTGACAAGTTTCACTCTCTTCCAATGAAACCAAAAAGGTATGTGATCTCTCCTCTTAAGCTCAACTAGGAAGTCTTAATTTCACCAGCATTTACCCTCAAAAATGTTCAGCTTCTAACCTCCCTAGCAACCAGCCCAATGCCTGAATTTATAGTGCAATGGAGGGAAATTACTAGGTCCTCCTTCAAAGGGATAAAGCCCTCGTTCAAAGGGATAGCTCCTCTCATCAAGGGATTAGCTCCTTCTCTTTTGGGATGCATGAACCACCTAACAACGGCCAATCCACATCAAAATTCCTTCTAGAATCATCTAGAATTAACCCAAAGTGAGTTTTTTAGAATAAACTTGAGCCTTTTTGACTTTCACAGGGGTTCGCACCCACTCCTTTAGGGACAGAGTGGGTAGGTCCGCAGTTTTTGTAAACAGGAGGTGTGGGACCACAGTCAACATTGAGAGAAAGTGCGGAACCAGAGCTTTGTTGATTTTCAATGTCTTTCTCTCATTTTCAAAGCTTGACTTGAAGAGCTGAGGTCTGAGACTTGCTTAGGAGGATAGTACAAGTGATGATAGAGACATACTAACTGCAAATAATCATGGTGACGATATTTTTGTGTAACACGCTCCCCAGTGGAGTCGCCATTTTGTTATCGAGAAATCTACTGTCTATGCAGAGCTGCTAGTCCCACTAAGGCTAGTAGCTACCTTAGAAACAAACAAACAAAACTACTTTGTTTTCCTTTATGATAAATAGATAAGAGGGGAATAATGGAGACCAACCTTTGTCTTGCACTTGGTTCCTTACTTGATTCCTCTCCCTTCTGATAGATATTTGCCACTCACTTCCTCGTCTACCCAGCTTCAAAGAGCACGTATAGAATCAAAGCAGCATAACACTATCCAAGAACATAGATCTATTATCATAAACAATATAGGACCAGATATATATTGACCACACAAATGCATATATCATCAATCATACAAGCATGTGGAGGAAAACTTGAATAGCTTTATTGATAATCAAGAAGTAGCAAAGAGGATTACAACCAATTGTTCTGACCCAGCATCATCCTCTCAGCAAGAAAGCCCTTCTTCACCTCATGAAAAGCTTAGATCACCCAACACTATGATATTGCTCCAAGAAACCAGCAGCACTTCCTTACAAGATACAAAATTCCAGCCTCTGGATCTCTGGGATGATGGATCCATATATAGATGTTTGCAAGGGGGGTGAGTCAGCTTTTGAGAGTTGATTAGTGTCCTCTCTCTGATAGTTCTTGATTCCACTTGGAGATTGATGATCTCTTACTCATCCCTGGGCGAATGCAGAGAGGCAAGTGTCACAGGAGAAGTTTCTAGAAGATTCCTTGCTCCTCCACCTTGCAGATTGACCTTTCCATTTATCCACTCCCGCCCATCGCACCCCATAGAAGGGCTTTTCAAGATGAATCGCACCTACTATGTGTATTTAGGTGGGATGCAATGCACTTTGACCATGGAGCAGGTGAGATGGTCTAGTTTTGACTAGTTCTGAGTAGTTTTTCATGGAGAACTTCTGGGAGAAGATGTAATCGGTTGACCTTGTTCTTTTAGAGGTTGGAACAACACTTTTAGGGAGTTAAAAGCCCTTGGTTTATGGACATTTATGATTGGTGTTGCAGTGCCCAAAAATGTCTATAACAGTTGTGTACACGTTGTGCAGGTGGTGGGGTGTACATGTGAGGTTGTGCACATGTTGTGGAGGTGGTACTATGTACAAATGGTATTGTGTACATGTTGTACATGTGGAATTGTGTGCATGTTATACATGCTATGTTGCAGGCATGCAGTGCTATGTATGTGCATTATGTAGTTGTGGTATTGTGACTTGTGTATTCATTGTGTTGTACTCTGTGTACGTATATGCATTGTGTTTTACATTGAGTGTATGTGTATGTATTGTGTTGTTGTGTACACCAGATGTAGGAGTATGTATTGTGTTTTATTGTACAATAGGTGCATGTGTATGTGTGGTCTGTCAGGTGTAGGTGCATGTATCACATGGAGTTGTATGTCATGTGTGTGATGCACACTATGTGTATGTGCATATGGTTTAGGAGTAGGCATTGGGTGTTTGTTGGGTGTGGCAACCGATCTGATGTGCATATGGAATAAGGAAAAATGTAGAAGCTAAGGATTGATTAAAGGATAAATATCAATATTTTATTTCAGATTTATTATTCATGTGATTTATAATTCTGGTTTATGATGGTTACATGTGATTTATAATATTGATCTATGAACGATTGTTTTTTGAGCTAACCTAATGTGATATGTTTATACATGATGATTTGGTCAAATATGCTAGTTTGACATGTTGTGACATAAAGTGAACATAATTGCAAGTGTACCTTGTTGACGAGCCACCAATGAGGTATGATTTGAATTTATTTTAAATCTAATGGAAATTATGTGATTGGTATAGGAAAGCATGAAATTCCTGGTTGGGTGGTTAAACTGATGACAAGCATTAACAACAACAACAAAAGGAATTGAAATAGGTAGCAGTAGGCTAGTAAAGAACTTTAGGAGGAGGGCCAATGTTGGACATTGGTACCCAATAGTGTCCATTGATTTCCATGAGCATACTATGATCGATATCATGGTTTTGAGGCAGGTATATGCCTTTGTTATAGACATTTTTGGGCACCGCAACCCCAATCAAACATGTCCATAAACCAAGGGCTCCTATGTCCCTAAAAGTGTTGTTCCATCCCCTAAAATAACAAGGTTATCTTATTACAACATCTCCCAGAAGTTCTCCATGAAAAATTACTCAGAACTAGTCAAAACTGGACCATCTCACCTACTCCATGGTCAAAGTGCGATGCATCCCACCTAAATGCACATGGGAGGTGCGATGCATACTGAAAATCCCTTCTATGGGGTGTGATGGGCGAGAATCGACAAATGGCAGAGACATTTTGCGAGGTGGATGATCATGGAATATTCCAGAAACTTCTCCTGTGACACTTGCCTCTCTGAATTCACCCAGGGATGAGTAAGAGATCATCAATCTCCAAGTGGAATCAAGAACTATCAGAGAGAGGACACTAATCAAATCCCAGAAGCTGACTCACCCCCCTGCAATCATTTATATATTGATTCCTCATCCCAGAGATCCAGAGGCTGGAATTTTGTATCTTGTAAGGAAGTGTTGTTGGTTTCTTGTTGGAATATCATAGTGTTGGGTGATCTAAGCTTTTCATGATGTATGCATTTGTGTGGTCAATATACATCTGGTCCTATATTGTTTATGATTGTAGATCTTTGTTCTTCGATAGTATTGTGCTGCTTTGATTCCACAGGTGATCTTTTAAGCTGGGTAGACGAAGGAGAAGCGGCAAGGATCTGTCAGAAGGGAGAGGAACCGAGTAAGGAACCAAGAGCAAGACTGAGGTTGGTGTCCTTCATTCCACTCTTATCTACTTCTCATAAAGGAAAACGAAAGTGGTTTTAGTTTGTTTGTTTCTAAGATAGCTACCAGTCTTATTGGGACTAGAAGATCCGAGTGGACACTAGATTTCCCAATAACAAAATGGTGACTCAGCTGGGGAGCGAATAGATATTTGATTGTTTGTTTTATAAACTTATAGACGGAGCCTGAAGTCAAGCCAACTAGCCTTCTAACTGCATTTTCTATGTAAGTGCAAAGTAGATCAATGTTGCTTCAGTCTATCTCCAGGTTTTGTTTATAAACAGAACAATTGATTTGCAAACCTTCTAATCTCCCTAGTGGTGGCTTTAGTAACCTCGTTAGATCAGCCCCTGTGATTTCTATTTAGTGTACATCATTTGCTTGGCCTAAATCCCTAAAATGAATTGCAAACTGTGACCAAGAGCCAAGTAAAGTCTCGTCCTGGTACCATCGCACCCTCTCTTTAAGGAAATCTGGATGCATCACACTTCCTGTGTGCAGTAGGTGGGATGCATCCCTGTTTCTCTGTGTTACAGGTGCAATGATTAGAAAAGGCTAATTTTGCCTCCAGGTCTTGGTTTTTCTTCACTCTTTTCAGCGCTATTATGGAATTTTGCTATCTGTGATCAGTATACCATTGTGGAAACCCCCTTCCTTTCCATCATTCCGCCTCCATTGTGCAAAGAGCTGTGAATGTTTTATGTATTTTCCACAATTTTCAGTTCTCTTTTGCAAAGTAGTAGCATATTCGAACTGTCGTCTTTTGATTTGAAAGTGTCGCAAGTGTCGTTTTCAGTCAAAGAAAGGAATTCTATTGTTCTTGATGGTCGATTATACAGTTACTCTTGTATTTGATGTGAATTAGTAGATTTTCAAGTGTCAAAAGTAGATTTCAATTAGAAATAGTAAAGTGTCGTCATTATCTTTCTTTCGTTTTTGAAGATAAATCTGTTAGTACTGTTGCTTAGAAAAGATCATTCAGATTTGTACTTAGCATTCTTCTTGTCATTCACACATTAAGAAAGCTAAAAAAAATACATGCATGTGCATTTGCATTTAGACTGCTTATTAGTTTGATTTAGGACAATGAATCTAGTGTGTGCTCTCTGCTCTATGTTGAAAGAATACCATATCTCTTTCCTTAGTATCTTAGATTTCATTTTAGGAATTGTACATCTACATCACATGGTGAACCTGAAAGGAAAATTTCTTAAGAAATATCAACTGTAAATAAATTTAATGAACCTAAAAACGCTTTGGAACCTAACGCACAACATCTAGAAGTCTAGGCTAGAGACGTATTTTGGTGTCGTAAAGCCTGGTAACTGTCGCTTTCACTATTGGTTGGGTGATTCCTCCTCTTTGAGATGACAAGTGCCAGTACGGACTTGTGCTCCCACGTATTGTCGAGTATATATCGGGAGACCATAATAGGCTATATCCTTTATCCATAGGAAGCCGTGTCTACTGCCCTATCGATCGTAATGAACTTAACACAGCATTCGGGAAGATTGACTGCCGTACCATAAAAATTATTATGCAGTTTTGTGATTGGTTCGGTAATCCCTCTATCTAGATTTCCAGAGCAGTCTCTTTCATTCCTTTTCAGACTCCTTAAAGGAAAAGGTCCATATGAGCACTTGTCACTTCAGCTCATTAAAAATCGAAGGTGACTAGAGTCATCTTTTGTTTTTTCTCGACTCTTAAAAATTGAAAAAACAAGTTGTGTCAAAGCATCTAAAATTCATTTAATTCAGAAACATTTTCCCCTTTATTTTTAGTTGATCGAGTAATCTGCAATCGTGGAAGAAATTCAATTGAAACCCTGTCGTTTGGGGAGGCTTACGAGTCAACCGTCTTTGTCTGGAGAATCAAAACTATTCTGGTAAAAGCGAACTCGTCTAACTGGCTCAAAGTCCCCTAGTCAAGTTGTAACAAGTGTTCCAACACCCTCGGAGACTCCGGTTACTCCAAACATTTCTGGTACCCCTGCCTTTACAGAAGAAGTTCTGCAGACACAAGAGGACAGTAGAACTAATCCTAGTGTGAAGGTAAACCCTTCTATACCGTAACCGGCTTAATCCATAGCTGATTCGGAAGGTGTTGTTCCCCAAACATCAGTCGCTGCAGAATCTATACCTTCTTCAGCGCCGGAAATATTTTACAGACCTGACGGTCTACCTCTTCCACCCAGTTTGATTGCTATAGAAGACATTGTAGAGGATCCACCATCTAGTACTCCATCGCAATTTGGAGTAGGGGTCACTCTATATCCTTCTTCATTAGAAATTAGTCTACTGTTATCGGAAGTTCCTGTAGAATCGCTAGGAAACCTTTTGGATAGACTAGATATGTTTGAACAATCGTCGACATCTAGGACTGTGTCATCTAACACAACAGCAGCAGAACTTCCTGCTACTACTCCAACAATGTTCGCCAGCGTACCATCTGTCGCAACTAGCTCACAATCACTGGATGGGATCCATCCAGGGGCTGTTTCGACAGTATGGTCTATTCCCGTTTCTTCATCCGAAATAATATCTGGAATCTCTTATGTTGAGTCTCAACAAATTGATCCTTCGCAATATAAATTTGGGCAGTCCGGTCCTCAAAGGCAAATAATTCCCTTAAGCACCGGATTACCGCCGTATCGGGGACAATATGCCCTTTCATTGTCTCCTCAAGGAGGTCAAATATACGTGAGTACCCAATAGAATTCAGGTTATGTTGGAATTACATCCAATGGTTGGATGCCAATACTGCCTCAACAACCAGGAGTTGTATACTTAATGCAACAAAGTTTGCCTATGTCAAATATCCCCACTACACCGGCTATTGTGACGGTGTCGTAAGTACAAGTGTTACCTATTGTATGCCAACCTCAAGTCTCTCAAGTCACAATCCAACAGCCCCTTGTCCCTGCGACGCCACCACAATCATCAGTTAGTGGCTCCTTAACTGGAATGACCCAGGCTCAAACAGGTACCATTACCCCTCATCTTGGTCAAACGACCAATATTGGACAACAGCACATGGTCACACAACCATGGCCGGTGCAATATCAACAACCACAATTCCAACAAGTTTACCAAGGATCTGAGCACCAAGTCTTTGCAAGTAATGGGCAATCGTATATTCAAAACAGTCAACATCAACCATTTCATAATGGTTATGCCAATCAACCTTATCAAAGTTATCAGCATCAAATGCGTTATGCTATTATGCAAAGACCCACTGCTCAAGCAATCCCATCTTATCTTGGGTATGCTTCACCAAACCTGAATCAACAGTTGCCCTTTGTGGCGACTTTAGAGTTACCAGATCTAAATCAGCTAACAAACGATCCAATCACTTACGCCCCTTGGTGGCCAGCGATTCCTCACAAAATTTTGTCAGATATTCCTAAATTTAATGGAAATCCAGGTGAAGACCCGTCGAATCATGTGATGACATTTCACTTGTGGTGTTCATCTAACACTCTAAATGATGATTCGATCAGGCTTTGCCTCTTTCAACGAACGTTAACTAGTCTGGCAGCAAAATGGTATATCAAATTGCCTAGAGCTTCGTTTGATAACTTCAGCACCGTAGCCACAACCTTTTTAACCCATTTTCAGTTACCCATAAGTGTTACAGGGAAAAGTGTCTACTCAGAACTGCTTATCCCACTAAGGTGTGATAGCTGCCTTAGAAACAAACAAAGTAAAGCTACTTTCATTTTTCCTTTATGAAGTATAGATGAGAGAAGAACAAAGAAGACCAACCTCTATCTTGCGCTAATCTCCTAGTTCGATTCCTCTCTCTCTTGATAGTCTTTCGCTACTTGTTCCCTTGCACGCCCAGCTTCACAGAGTACCTGTAAGATCACAGTAGCATAGCACTATACAAGAACATGGATCTATAATCATAAACAATCTAGGATCAGATGTAAATTGACCATACAAATGCATAAAACATGAATGACACAAGAGTATGGAGGAAAATTTGAATAGCTTTTATTGATAAATAAGAAAAAGCCAAGGGGAGTTACAACCAGTTTTTCTGACCCAGCATCATCCTCTCAGCAAGGAAGCCCCTCTTCACCTCATACAAAGCTTAGATCACCCAACAATCTGATGTTGTCTCAAGAAACCAACAACAATTCCTTACAATATGCAAAATTCCAGCCTCCAGATCTTTGGGATGAGGGATCCATATATAGATATCTGTAAGGGAGATGAGTCAGCTTGTGATTTGATTAGTGTCTTCCCTCTGATAGTTCTTGCTTCCACTTGGAGATTGATAATCTCTTACTCATCCTTGGTCGAATTCAGAGAGGCAAGTGTCACAGGAGAAGTTTCTGGAAGTTTCCATGCCTCTCCACCTCGCGGAATGACACTGCCATTTGTCACTTCTCGCCCATCGCACCCCATAGAAGGGCTTTCTGAAATGCAACGCACCCACACAGTGTGTTTAGGTGAGATGCAACGCACTTTGCCTATGGAGCAGCTGAAATGATCCTGTTTTGACCAATTCTGAGTAGTTTTTCATGGAGAACTTCTGGGAGAAGCTGTAATCAGTTGACCTTG
Organism: Pinus tabuliformis; assembly: GCA_031772625.1. Lineage (NCBI taxonomy): Eukaryota > Viridiplantae > Streptophyta > Pinopsida > Pinales > Pinaceae > Pinus > Pinus tabuliformis. The sequence continues at coordinate 556,276,084 of CM062814.1, read as the reverse complement.
TTCCTTTAGGGGTTAGAACAACACTTTTAGGGACTTAGGAGCCCTTGGTTTATGGACATTTCATGCTTGGGGTTGTAGTTCCCAAAAATGTATATAACAGTTGCCCCCTAAAGCATGAGGTCGTTAATCTTTTGATGTCAGGTGAAATGCTTTATTATGAGGATCCGAAGTTCTTTCAAGCTGGGAGGAGACCTGTAATAAGATACAATGCAATACATTATCTCCATAATATTTTCATGATCTAGCTGAGGCAGGCATTCCCATGCTCAGCTTTATAAATTCATTTTCATGTACATAGGACAGACAATCGTCTGAGTGTAGACTGATGATTCTGATAGAGCCATCATCCCTTTGATTGGATGATTATCTGTGCAGCAATGATGTACATTTGATGTCTTTATTTCCCTGAATATATATCGCAGCCCGGATGGATGAAACTAGATTCGGGGTCTTCAATCTTGTTCGATCTTCACTCGAAGTACAAGTCTATCCATGTGAGAGATGTTCTGGAGTCGAACATGGAAAGACATCGCTTGATTACCAGCCAATGATGTAAGCTATTAACAAGCACAAGAGGAATAACCGATAATGATAATGACCCTCAAGGTACTGCAGTACAATTCATGTGGTGTGAATAAAAGACTTGGCATTGAACACCACGCAAAATCTTTTGGTCGAAGGTCATTGATGTAAACCTGTCGCCGGAAGTGAGAAACTTGCCATTGAGGCATGCAAGCTTCAAAGTACTAAATGGGGTGTTCCTAGATCGACTTCTTGGATAATGAGCTGATGTCGACAAGAAGCGATCCGTCATAGGAGGGCCTTAATGAATCCCACATCAATGACACGGAATGAAGCAAATGATTTTAATGGAGGTGAAAATGATCTCGTGATATAAGGTTCAGGGTGGCGGTCATGAAAGAATGGAGCGTAAATGTATTGTAGCGGGTGAGACACAGGTGAATTCTCTGAATGACTTCTCTTGAACATATCGGCGACACTGACGTGATGGATTGGTAGCATTAACCCCAAATGTGGATGGTGTGATGGGACCATGGTGATGTGATCGGTGAATGAAACAACCCAACCCGACTTCGATGCGGAGTGAAAGTGTCATGTTCAAGAGTGACTTGCTAGCAACAAAGTTTCTTCAAGTTTTCTTCCCAGTTTTTCCCCAGTCATTGCTGACCAGTACCTCTTTATTTTTATCAAGATTGAGGAGGATAACATATGCTTGTTCTATAATTTTCCCTTCGGGCAAACCCATCGCTATGTTTTAACAAGCCTAGCGATAGTGAAACTCTTTCTCATCTATAGACAAGCTTGTCGCTATTAAGTTTTAACGAGTTTAACGACAAAGATAACTCGGTCCTTTTCAATTTTAGAGAGTCTGAAAAGGAACGTAAAGGAAACTCCAAAATTCCTTTTTCGTCATCTAATCCCTTAAGTCCGAAAAAGTATAAAACAATACAGAAGGGACGAATTTTCGATACTTTTAACGAGCCGAACAAAACAAGCGCTCGATCTTTTTGTGTAATAATCCCTCAGGTCCAAAAAGATTAAAATTTAGAGGAGGGATAGCACTTCCGGTCCCTTTAACGAGCTAGAGGGGCCAATGGCTCGGCAATCTTTTCATATTTTACGAGTCAGTTGAAAAGAGCTTAAAGGAGACTCGTCTTTTGAGGAACGAGTGATAAAATTGAGTAGCAGCTGATTCCAGGTAAGGTTTGGAATTTTCCAATCACGGCAGTGTTACAAGGATGGCTAGTGAGATCACTCTTCGCAGCTGTTCCTCAAAAGGGTAAACAATCAAATGGAGGTGAATGATCGGCCAATACAGAGTGGAGGTGATGATGAGAACACGACCAAGGCTTTTAAAGGCTGAAATACTACATTCACGATGGTTATTTACCGGTAAATAGTTCATTTTTTAATGAGCTTAAACGCGGGGAAAACATTTGCTCATGGCTTATGTTTATTTTTTAACGAGCTTGAACTATGTGCTAAAACTGCTCGATTAATCCAGTCATATAATAAGAATGTCTCATATATAAAAATGGCAACTTTTAGAGTTTTTCCCCACATCCTTTCTTTATGCAAGTTAGGAAACGACCAATCCTATGAGTTTAAAGGGTTAGAGGACCTACAAATTTAAAAAATAAATAGTCGCTCTTCGCTTGCACGCCAAAGTTTTACATGCCCCCAGGTATAAAACAAAATTTCAAGGTTACCCCTTCTTCCTTCCGTTAAAAAATTTGGTTTACTAAGAGAGGTCTACCTCTTACAGGTTACCAAAGATTGTTCTATTCACGGCGTAAACAAAACACTTCTTCGGTGATGTTTATCGAAATAAACAAAGGTGAGTGGCAATGCCTGCCAACCCACATAACTTTGACAAGAGAATCTTATTCCAGTCCAACTCCCTCTTCCAATCACGGACGGGAGTACGGAGGTCATATACTTCTCGCGGAAACCTATCCTATACCCGAAGTTTTCCTGCCGAAGCAGACCAGGGTGCATGCCCCCTGGGTTTCAGTCATGTCCCCCGAATCACTCGCGCTCATCAGGCGGACAGACTGGAGATTGATGAGACATTCCTTGTGTGAAAAGACCATTCAGGGATGGCATATGACTATTTGCTCTGTGTGATCCGGGAAATGAAAGCTGGTCTACGAGCTTGACCACTCTTCCTTCGTGCAGAAAACACATTACTCTAAAGAGTGAGGAGACAATCGCTCCCATGCAATAAATATAGTCTCGTCCAAGGAGTAGATTATAATCCAGGGGTCCTTGAACTACCATTACGTTCATTTGAATGGTTTTCCCCCTCAATGTTATGGGCACATTGGGAAGGATCCCTAACGGTCGACTGGTTCCTTTGTCAAAGCCTGTTAGATTTCTCATTTCAGGCAAAAGCGATGGCAAACCAAGCGCTTTCCAAGCAGTCGAGGAAAGGATACTCACAGAAGCCCCTTCATCTATGATGGTACCAGCCATAACCATTCTATATACTTGAACAATGATTCGGAATGGTACACTAGCCGGTAAGCGGGGTCTGCCTAGTTGGTTCCAGTCGAAGGAGACAACCAGGTTGCTTGGAGGTGGGACCGAATAGACGGCCGGGTATGACTCTGACGAACTTCCTTCCTGCGGTAAAGGAACGGGTAAATTTCCCCCATGTTCATCAGAGTCTGTGCTTACGAAAAGAATTTGGACGGTGTCATCCTTGTTGTCTTCGGTGACTGTATCATCTGAAGATGGAACCTCTGAAGGCAAGACTGGGTAAACTGCCGCCTCGACCTTTTGACTTTCATCTGGTATGGGTTTAGATGGTTTGTCTTCAATGATAGATGCTTCGGTTGACCACCTGAGTGGGTCAGCCGGGTTTTCAACTAGTGATAGACTCGGCAAGAGTTTTTTATATCCAGGAGGAAGTTGTAGCGGTGAAATTGGACGATCGTCCAAAACTCTTTTAGCCTCGTCTAAGAAGGGACAACGGTGGACAGCATGGTCGCCTTCGCATAGTTTACAAGGAAATCTATATTTTCCTTTTTGTCCTGGGGCTTCACTTTCACTAGTTGATGGTGTGTTTTCAACATGATCATCAGAGGTTGACGACACCGGGTTGTGCAAACGAGGAGACCAGTCCCTTAAGATCCAAGGGATGCAAGGAAAATCTCTATGATAGTGGTCTCCTTTGCAAATGACACATGGAGATTTAGGCCTGGTCGGTGCTGTGTGTGGATTTTTGCTAGACGACGCTTGGTTGCCCCCTTTCACTTTTGGCTCCTTCTTCTTCTTCTCTTTCTTCTTCTTTTCCTTCTTCTTCTCAGGTACTTGATTTTTGGCTTTACCTGCTATATCAAGCGAAGACGAAGGAGGAGAGGAAGAATTTTTGACACAACTTGTTTTTTCAATTTTAAAGAGTCGAGAAAAAACAAAAGATGACTCTAGTCGCCTTCGATTTTTGATGAGCCTGAAGTGACAAGTGCTCAAATGGACCTTTTCCATTAAGGAGTCTAAAAAGGAACGAAAGGGACTGCTCTGGAAATCTAGGTAGAGGAATTACCAAACCAATCACAAAACTGCAGAATACTTTTTACGGTACGACAGTCAATCTTCTCGAATGCTGTGTTCAGTGCATTGCGATCGATAGGGCGGTAGACATGGCTTCCTATGGATAAAGGATTAAGCCTATTGTGGTCTCCCAAAATATACTCGACAGTACGTGGGAGCACAAGTCTGTACTAGCACTTATCGTCTCAAAGTGGAGGAATCACCCAAACATCAGTGAGAACAACAGTTACCAGGCTTTACAAAGCCGGAATACGTCTCTAGCCTAGACTTCTAGATGTTGTGCGTTAGGTTCCAAAGCGTTGTTAGATTCATTGAATTTATTTTATAGTTGATTTTGTTTATGAAGTTCGCCTTTCAGGTTCACCGCAAGATGTAGTATAATTCCTAAAATGCAATCTAAGATGATAAACAATCTTTTTATCTTCTTTGTGCAATGAAAATCCTAGCTACTAAGGAAAGAAAGACAGAATCCTTTCGCAAAGAGCAAAGAGCACACTCTAAATTCACTTTCCTAAATCAAACCAATCAGACTGTCTAAATGCAAATGCACATGCATGTATTTGTTTTCAACTTTCTTAGTATGTAAATGGTAAAAAGAAAGTTGATGCACAAATCTGAATTAATTTTCAAGTGACAGTTATCAAAAAGTTTCTTTTCGAAATCAAAAATGGAGACAATCACAACATTTTATGATTTGGAAATGAATACTTGTTTTTGACACTAGAAAAACTACAAATTTCAGACCAAATACAATAGTAACAGGATAACCGACTATCAACAGTAATCAAACTCTTTCCTATGATTGAAAACGACAGTTGCGACACTTTCAAATCAAAGGACGACAGTGCGATTATGTTACTTTTTGCCAAGGAGAACTGAAAATGACTCAACAAACACACAAAAACATTTACAGTTCTTTTGTACAAAGGAGGTAGAATTACAACAAGGAAAATGGGTTTCAAACAGAGATATACTGATCACAGGCAGCAAAATTCATGAATAGAACTGGAAAGAATGAATCATAGAAGCCAACACTGAACAATGCCTAGTCTGATCAACGCACCTGTAACACAGGGAATTTGAAATGTAGCGCACCTGCTACACTCGGGAAGTGTGCTGAATTTCAGATTCACAGAATAGTACCTGCATTGGGTCAGAGACGAGACTTTGCTTGGGTTCCGGGTCATAGTTTGCAGTTCAGTTCATGAGTTTTGGCCGAGAAAATGGTACTCAGTAATGCAACAATCAGGGGTAGATCTAAGGAGGATCTAAGAGTTATCACAAGGGGCAATCATAGAGTTTGTGAATCAGTTGTTTAAATCATAAAGAGATCCCAGAGATTGGCTGAAGTGGCATTTATCTACTTTGCATTTGCATCGCAAATGCAGTTCGAAAGCTACCTGGCTCGACTTCAGGCTCCGTCTGTAAGTTTATGAAATAGACAACAAGGAAGATAAACAAACAAACTAATTCGTCCCCAGTGGAGTCGTCATTTTTTTACAGGGAAAAGTGTCTACTTAGAACTGCTTATCCCACTAAGGTGTGATAGATGCCTTAGAAACAAACAAAGTAAAGCTACTTTCGTTTTTCCTTTATGAAGTATAGATGAGAGAAGAACAAAGAAGACCAACCTCTGTCTTGCGCTAATCTCCTAGTTCGATTCCTCTCTCTCTTGATAGTCTTTCGCTACTTGTTCCCTTGCATGCCCAGCTTCACAGAGTATCTGTAAGATCACAGTAGCATAGCACTATACAAGAACATGGATCTATAATCATAAACAATCTAGGATCAAATGTAAATTGACCATACAAATGCATAAAACATGAATGACACAAGAGTATGGACGAAAACTTGAATAGCTCTTATTGATAAACAATAAAAATCCAAGGGGAGTTACAACCAGTTGTTCTGACCTAGCATCATCCTCTCAGCAAGGAAGCCCCTCTTCACCTCATACAAAGCTTAGATCACCCACAATCTGATGTTGTCTCAAGAAACCAACAACAATTCCTTACAATATGCAAAATTCCAGCCTCCGGATCTCTTCGATGAGGGATCCATATATAGATATCTGTAAGGGAGATGAGTCAACTTGTGATTTGATTAGTGTCTTCCCTCTGATAGTTCTTGCTTCCACTTGGAGATTGATGATCTCTTACTCATCCTTGGTCGAATTCAGAGAGGCAAGTGTGACAGGAGAAGTTTCACGAAGTTTCCATGCCTCTCCACCTCGCGGAATGACACTACCATTTGTCACTTCTCGCCCATCGCACCCCATAGAAGGGATTTTCGAAATGCAATGCACCCACACAGTGTGTTTAGGTGAGATGCAACGCACTTTGCCTATGGAGTAGCTGAAATGATCCTGTTTTGACCAATTATGAGCAGTTTTTCATGGAGAACTTCTGGGAGAAGCTGTAATCAGTTGACCTTGTTCCTTTAGGGGTTAGAACAACACTTTTAAGGACTTAGGAGCCCTTGGTTTATGTATATTTCATGCTTGGGGTTGTAGTGCCCAAAAATGTCTATAACAATAAGGTATAAAATGGGAACATAACTTCTTACCAATTTCAAGCAAACGACAACCACTCACATATCCGATCATATTCATGAGTGGCGACATCGTCGTAGAATGGTAAAAACATATGTTCTTGATCAGTTATTGGCTGAATGGTTTATTAAGTCATTGTTACCTTCTATTGCGGAAGATGTGGCAAAGGGAGGAGTCGTCACTGAAGAGCAAGTAATTACTTGTGCGCAATATATAGACTTGATCTATACTCAGTCTGACACGCTCTACGATAAAATCCCTGATGCTCCTAGACCAGAATTTTCCATTCCTCCATCTCCTAAATCAAACAAAGACTCTCATGCTGAGGACGGCGTGATAGGAACGACCAGCACGAAAGCTGCAAAGTCTAAGTCGAAAAAAGCCCGCACGGTTTCAGGTCAAAATGCAAATGAAGAACTTCTCACCTCAAAAGTAAATGCTATGTTGACTGACAAAGGAAAAGAAACCAAGCAAATAGGAGGCAAGAAAAAGAAAGGGAAGAAGAAAAAACAGGAAGAGTAATCCCCTGAAAAATCTTCTGCAAACCCTTCTGGAGATAGGAAACCAAAAAGTCCATGCCTAACATGTGATGAGGATCATTGGACAAGAGAGTTTCCGTATAAAGTTGAGATTAGAAAATTCTTCAAGAATTCAGAAGCCTCAGCAGTATTGACTGATCCGTTTCCAAATCCAGGAACAAATCTGGTTGCTAGTGACAATGCTTCCCCGTCCCAAGTGCTAATGTTGGCAGTTTCAAAGTAGCAAAATGATGCTTTGATATTGACAAGGAATAACGATTACGGGAATCCACAGCTGTCGAACAACAAGGCCAATGATCAACCCAGTAGTTCGACAACAACTTCGACCGAAGTTGTGCCAACCATCATTCCTGGACTAACAATAAAGCCGCCAAAGGGAGTAGTACACAAATCAACATTTAATCCTCGTGCCAGAGCAGCACATCATTATAATATAGTGGAAGATTTGGCCCAATCACCATCCGCTATGTCGACACTTGAGGTACTGCAAAATTGCCCCTCCCAAAAGCAAGGTTTATTATCAGCAATAGGTGGGATTGACCCAACAGATTCCAATCTTGTGTCCTTTAATCACAAAGGATATGACCCTCAGTTACCAGCTCAACTAGCTTTCCTCATTTAAGTGAAAGCCCTCAACAAAACTATTCATCGAACAATTATTGATGAGGGGGCATATACATGTATTATGTCAATGAGTTGCTGGAAAAATTTAGGGTATCCACCCTTGTCATGATCTTCGACAACATTAAAATCATTTGATGGATGGACATACACCCCATACGGGATTTTAAGTAACTTGCAAGTCGAACTGGGGGGGCAAAATAGTAGAAATAGATGTTGAAGTAATTGACAGAAACCTCGATTACAACATCCTACTGGGAAGGCCCTCGATATATGCTATGGCAGCTGTTGTGTTGACCTATTTAAAGAAGATTGCATTTCCCTTTCAAGGAGGAATTACAATCGTCGACCAACAAACATTTCTCCCCAACAGTTCACAAGTTACAGGAAGCATTCTGATGATCCATGGAAGCCCTCATTCGCTTCAAAATATCGGAGTAGGCCTACTAAAAGACCCTATATTAATGGGGACTTTTACCCTGCTACCTCTAATCAATCTGGCGGAAGTGGCAATAGTGGGAACCTGCAATATGGTCTCTTCTAGATTTAGAAGATTCCTGAACATTTTGATAGCATGGATCATTGCCATTTTAGAAATATTGTAGCAATCAATTTTCTTGGCCTAGGGGGCAAACCCAAATCAACGCTCATCGAGTGTTTAGATTGATAGGTCTAAGGAATATGGCACCTCTTCAGATCCTTGGTCACATGTAGATTCTACAAACGAAGGAATCATTCAATCAAAGATGATAGGAGAGGCACCATGGGAAGATTACCACCATTGTTCCCATCTTCTGAATTACCACGAAGATTATTCCAACAACCTTAATCATCCTTCAATTTTTAATTTTCTATCAAATACTATAAATACGGTGGATTCTGAGGATAGTTTTATCTCATGTCGACCTCGTTAAAAAATGAAACAAGGAGTCATGAGGATATTTCTTTTACTGTGCCAACCTCATTAAAAAATGAAACAACTCCCTTTCCAAATCGAGTCTTTGATTATGATCTTGTAAAATCCAAGTCGAGACTTTCAAAGATCTCGGAGGTAAACCTTCATTCCAACCACCGTGTTGAATGCAATGAAGCTTGGGGGGCATGCACCTTGATTTGCGTCATTATGCTGGGGGCATGCAAACTTATCATGAGCAGTGTTATCGCAGGGTTAAAGCTTGTTAAAAAATAAACCCGCCACGAGTAGTTTTAATGCAGAATTCAAGCTTGTTAAAAAATAAACATAAGCAATGAGCAAACGTTCTCCCAGATTTCAAGCTCATTAAAAAATGAACCAATTCTCCGTAAATAACCATTGTGAATGCATTATCATCAGCTTTTGAGCCTTGGTCTTGTTCTCATCATCACCTCCACTCTGTTTAGCTAATCATTCACCTCCACTTGATTTTTTACCCCTTTTGAGGAACAGCTGTGAAGAGTGATCCTGTTAGCCATCCTTGTGACACTGCCATGATTGGAAAATTCCAAACCTTACCTGGAATTAGCTACTACCCAAAAATTATCACTGGTTCCTCAAAAACGAGTCTTCTTTAAGCTCTTTTCAACTAACTCGTAAAATATGAAAAGCTTGCCGAGCAATTGGCCTCTCCATCTCGTTAAAGTGACCATAAGTGCTATCCCTCCTCTATATTTTAATCTTTTTAGACCTGAGGGATTATTACACAAAAAGATCGAGCACTTGTCTTGTTCGGCTCGTTAAAATTACCAAAAATTCATCCATTTTGTATTATTTTATGCTGTTTTGGGCTTAAGGGATTATATGACGAAAAAGGATCATTGGAGTTTCCTTTACTTCCCTTTTCAGACTCTCTAAAATTGAAAAGGACCGAGCTATCTTTGTTGTTAAACTCGTTAAAACCGAATAGCGACAAACTTGTCCATACAGACAAAAACGAGTTTCACTGTCACTAGGCTCGTTAAAGTATAGTGACGGGTTTGCTCGAAGGGCAAATTATAGAACAAGCATATGTTATTCTCCTCAAGCTTGACAAAAATAAAGAGGTACTGGTCAGCAATGACTGGGGAAAAATTGGGAAGAAAACTTGAAGAAACTTTATTGGTAACAAGTCGCTCTTGAACATGGCACTTTCACTCTGCATCCAAGTTGGGTTGGGTTGTTCCGTTCACTAGTCATATCACCATTGGTCCATCACACCATCCACATTTGGGGTTAATGCTACCAATACATCATGTCAGTTTTGCCAGTATGTTCAAGAGAGGTCGCTCAAAGAATTCACCTGTGTCTCATCCGTTGCAATACATTCACACTCCATTCTTTCATGACCGCCACCCTAAACCCTGTATCATCATACCGTTTTGACCTCCAAAATCATTTACTCCATTCCATGTCGTAGATGTGGGATTCATTAAGGCCCTCCTACGGTGGGTCACTTCTTGTCGACATCAGCTCATTATCCAAGAAGTCGACTTAGGAACAACCCTTTCAGTACTTTGAAGCTTGCATGCCTCAATGGCAAGTTTCTCACTTCCAGCGACAGGTTTACATCAACAGCCTTCGACCAAAAGATTTTGCATGGTGTTCGACAACAAGTCCCTTGTTCACACCCCACGAATTGTATTGTAGTACCTTGATGGTCATCATCATTATCGATGATTCCTCTCGCGCCTGTTAATAGCTTACATCATTGGCTGGTAATCAGGCGATGTCTTTCCATGTTCGACTCCAGAACATCTTTCACATGGATCGACTTGTACTCTGAGTGAAGATTGAACGAGTTTGAAGACCCCAGATCTAGTTTCATCCATCTGGGCTGTGATATCTTCAGGAAAATAAAGACATCAAATGTACATTGTTGCTGCACAGATGATCATCCAAATCAAAGGATGATGACTCTATCAGAATCATCAGTCTCCCACACAGACGGTTGTCTGTCTTACGTACATGCAATTGAATTTATAAAGCTGAGCATGGGAATACCTGCCTCAGCTAGATCATGAAAACTATTATGAAGATAATGTATTTTATTGTATCTTATTACAGGTCACCTTCCAGCTCAAAAAAGCTTCGGATCCTCATGATAAAGCATTTCACTCGACATCAAAAGATTAATGACCTCATGCTTTAGGGGGCAACTGTTATAGAAATTTTTGGGCACTGCAACCCCAATCAAACATGTCCATAAGCCAAGGGCTCCTATGTCCCTAAAAGTATTGTTCCATCCCCTAAAAGAACAAGGTCAGCTGATTACATCATCTCCCAGAAGTTCTCCATGAAAAATTACTCAGAACTGGTCAAAACTGGACCATCTCACCTGCTCCATGGTCAAAGTGTGATGCATCCCACCTAAATGCACATGGGAGGTGTAATGCATACTGAAAAGCCCTTCTATGGGGTGCGATGGGCGAAAGTGGACAAATGGCAGAGACAGTTTGCGAGGTGGATGATCATGGAATCTTCCAGAAACTTCTCCTGTGACACTTGCCTCTCTGAATTTGCCCAGGGATGAGTAAGAGATCATCAATCTCCAAGTGGAATCAAGAACTATCAGAGAGAGGACACTAATCAAATCCCAGAAGCTAACTCACCCCCCTGCAATCATCTATATATGGATCCCTCATCCCAGAGATCCAGAGGCTGGAATTTTGTATCTTGTAAGGAAGTGTTGTTGGTTTCTTGTTGGAATATCATAGTGTTGGGTGATCTAAGCCTTTCATGAGGTGAAAGAAGGGCTTCCATGCTGGAGGATGACGTTGGGTCAGAACAATTGGTTGTACCTCTTTGCTATTCTTGATTATTAATAAAGCTATTCAAGTTTTCCTCCACATTCTTGTATGTTTGATGATGTATGCATTTGTGTGGTCAATATACATATGGTCCTATATTATTTATAATTTTAGATCTCTGTTCTTTGATAGTATTGTGCTGCTTTGATTCCACAAGTGCTCTTTGAAGCTGGGTAGATGAAGGAGAAGCAAAAAATATCTGTCAGAAGGGAGAGGAACCGACTAAGGAACCAAGCTCAAGACTGAGGTTGGTGTCCTTCATTCCACTCTTATCTACTTCTCATAAAGGAAAACGAAAGTGGTTTTAGTTTATTTGTTTCTAAGATAGTTACCAATCTTAGTGGGACTAGCAGATCTGAGTGGACACTAGATTTCCTGATAACAACCTTGGTTGTTTGACCTTCCGATCCAAGGATGCCTTGCCAAGGGATGGATCACTCGAGATAGGGGATGTCAGGGAACTTGGAAGGTGAGTGACTGCACAAAAGGGGGTGACCGAATTACCCGAGGGACTGTGTAGCAGAGAAGGTAAGGTTAGGGATATATATTTTTTTGTCATTAGCATTACCAGATGGAATCATATGCACATTGGGAGTGTGCCATGGAACAATGAGCCTATAACTATTCACTGAGAGGACAAGTGGCACATGATTGTAGCATTAGACAATGTATGTAGTTTGACATTTTCAGTGGATTTTGGAATTCCTGGGAAGGAGGTGAATCCTAGTATTACTTTAAGGGTGGAGGTGTGAGCCTCTAGATTCCTTTGTTGCAGATGCATGCATCATATCCTTTTATTTTTTGGTCGAGAAAACATACATATGTGTATATGTGTGTATTATTGTAACTATTGTTTCGAGATGGATTTATAAAGCTCCATAGAGAGTATGATTATATGATGGTTGAAGCAAATTTGCTTAGGTATGTGTGGTTATTTTAAATATCATAATGAGCCATGTTATAGAGCTCCAGTAAATGGTATGTTTGTCATGTTTCAATAGTAGTCATTATAAATACTGCAATGAGCTGTGTTATAAAGTTCCATGGGCAGTATGTTCTGTTTTCAGCAATTTACTAGTTATGGGTGTCATTGAACACCAAGGATGGTGTTCCCCCAAGGGGGAGGGTTATGTAACAATCCTGGTTAGAAATCCATGTGAAAGTATATAAGACCACGATCATGGGACATGTATTCCAAGTTGAATGTTGGGCAAAACATCCTAGTGTGGGTTTTCATTTCAGTTATAATGGATAAAGGAAATGTGAAAAGGTGATGGAAAAGGATTTGGAAAGGCACAGTGGCATTAATTGGCATTTTGTTTATGAAATTATTGGGAATTCAGAGAAAAGGAAGGTGAAAGGTGATAGGTTTCATGTGAGGAGGAAAATGAAAGAAAATAATGGAAAATGAACAAAATAAAAGCCTCATTAATACTATAGATTCTAAGGATGAGTTGGTACCTTTTGTTAGTTCAATTTTGGAGCTCTCTCATTATTCTCTCTCTCACACACTCTTGGAAACTTATAGTTTTCTTGGAGGACTTTGGCATTAGATCAAGAAAGGTAAAGGAGGCAAAGAGGAAGTAGCGATTAATTAAGGAAGAGAAAGATCAAGGAACTATAGTAGGATTATTTGCAGGTATCAATTTTCGTGTGTGGTTTCCTTTATATATTTTTCATTCATGGTGTTGCATGTGTGTCCTTGGCTCTCTTTCTATCATTGACATGGGTTTTTTTAGGTGTGACAATGATTTTCAGCCTAGCCTTTCCATTTCCGGATAGAAATGGTGTGATGGGGTTCTCATGTTTTGGTTGAATTGGATTGCTGGATGGATTTGAAGTTGAGTGAGGTGGATCTATGAATAAAATAACACATGGCCTAGTAACCCCTGAACTAGATTGTGGGTTGTGGTAAAGCTAGGTTTTGTGTTGCCACAGTGGGCCCAGGTATCCTTGACTAGTGAATGGTGGGATACATGATAAAGCCTAAATATGGGTGCTCTCCATTAGTCCTAGTAATCCCAGGATGGGATATATGGTAAAGGATGGAGAGTGGAGTCTCGGTTTAGGGCCTAGCGATCCGGTATGGATTGTGGTAAACCCTGAGAGACTAAGAAACATAAAAATTCCTCATGGTGTAGGTGTAGTAATCCAGTGGCATCCATAATTCTTTTGTCTTAGTGATCTAGTGGAGATCATGGTAAAGCCTATTATTACATGTTTATTGTTTTGTCCTAGTGGTTTGGTGTGGGTTGTGGTAAAGCCTAGTTTCTATTGATGAGGGTGAGGTGGTTTAGCCTTCGAATGCCCTGGTTAGTTCTTTTGGTTTGAGTCCCACATTCATTCTTGGAAAATGGCATGGGGGTGATTGGGTGAAGAGATATTTGGCTCAACCAATCTATGGTTAGGGGGAACGTGGCAGTCCCATACTAGGTTGTCTTTTTCATTAATTAATAAGAGATTGTTTCCTTGGTATCTTATGTGTAAATGTATTGGTTTATATGTGGATTCTATGGTTGATGTATCCTAGATATTTCTGTTGTTATTATGTTGCTTATGAGAAGATGTTATGATAGTGATGATGCATGTCTCTCCTCATGTTTTGATTTGTAAATGAATGAACAATGTATCTACGATCTAATAGATGATAATGTAGCTAATGATATAAGGGAACAATGCTTCTTAGCGATTCTCAGATCAGTATGAGACCCCTATGCTAAGTTCTGCTGTTAAAACCTATAGATTTCATATTTGTGATATGTTTGACAAAATGCATATCATGGCTAGTAAGATTCCAGTCTAGTCCTTGTTGATGTTTTTGCAAATGTATCTTTGATCCACTGTGAAATTTCATTCTTGAAGGTGTCATTGAGTTCTGGGTAGTGACCTGGGATGTCGGAGTGAAAAAGTGGCACAAATCCTAGAGACATAGGCACATCACTGGGGAAAAAAGTCCCTATAAGCTCCCTTTCCCTTACTATGGGAGAGACCTTCGCAGACGTACCCTTGTTCATATCAAGGGAGAATCCAAGGGTTTTATGGATTAAAACTTCAATTGCTCTCAGATAATACTTACCTGAGTGGTTGGGATGGATCCTGGGAGTTTTGTTACTGATGTTGAAGGTCTGAGTGATGTGTTTCTCCAGTTCAACTTCCTTAACTAACACTTAGGAGTCAAATCATATCATAGTAACTTTTCGTTACATGTTTACCCTAATTGGCTAGTTACTTGGGTAGATGAGGGAGGAGGGTGTTACAAAGGCATCAGAAAGTTGAAGCATTGTTATGAGTAGTCAAAGCGCAAGCCTAAGTTCATTGCCACTGAGAGAGAACATGGGTCTTGACTTGAGGAGAAACAAAATATAGTTAATGGAAGAAAACCATTGCAGTGTTGAGCCTTTTTTGGAGATCATCATAGGAAGGATTCCCCTTTGTATCAGAGTGGTGTAGTGGATGCATGGTAGGCCTCGTATCTATAGCGTGTAGGAGGTGTGGAAATTTGGGATGTAGGTTAGATAATTCCTGAGATTTATGCAACAATGGATAATAGGTACCAGATATCCATAATTAAGGTGGACGTGAAATTAGAGGGAGATTTACAGGAAGAGCCTCAACGTATTTTGTAGTGGAAGGAGCTCATGCTCTCAGACCGAGCAGTAGAGCAAGTTAAAGTGCATGGAAGAACTTTGGGCCGAGGAAGATACATGGTAAATGGTTGGTTATATGTAGGCATAATAGTGGGTTTTCAGTCACAAATGGATTCACAAGGGAATTTGAATCCCTTGGGAGATGATATGTGTAGGTGTTTAGTTGCAGGGTAGAGTGCAAGGTACAACAAGGTAACTATTATATTGTTATATTTATTTATGCACTGATAGTTGTGTGTTTATGGCAATATGATGCGGGGAATTACATGGAAAAAGAGATTTCCATGAGATCTTGAAGAAGGCTCACGTTGATATTTTCCTTAGAAGCATTGGGAACCCTTGGGGGTTGATTCATGGTGTCTGTTGAGAGTTTTGTGCTTTCAATGTTTTGTGATTTGTTTATGCTTGATTGTAGCTTTGATGGTGTTTAGTGCATGACCATGCCACTTTGTTTATGGTGTTTTATTGTTATTGATTTTCCATGGTTTTCTTCTTGTTTGCTTCATGTTCTTGCCTTTGATATTTCAAGGGTCTTGGGAATTGGTTGGGAAAGGATGAAAGTTAATGGAGCTTGGGGAGATCTGATTGAAACCCAACAGGTAATATAAGGCCTAGATGAAGCCCGATGCATGAATAAAGGGTAGTTAAAGGTAAGAATATGATAACCAATTGGGCTAGTTAGGTCTAGTGGGAAAAATGGATAGTGGAAGGACAATCATGACAAAGGTAACAGGAAACATAAAGTAAATGGATTTGAGGCATCAGATGCCTTGGTTAAGTTGGGAACTGTTTTTCTCAATGTTGTGAATGTGTTTCACAAATAAAGGAAGTTCTCTTAACCTTGACCTTATGAACACTGGTAATTATGTTGCGATCATGATTATGCTAATGGTTATATATCTATGTGTGTGTGTGTAACAAACCTAGTGAAAGTTCCATGTAATAAAAGTTAATAAAGGAAAAATAATAACCATGGTTAATGGGACACTTATTCCAAGATGAATTTTGGGAAAATCATAGTGATGGGGATCACTTGTGGTTGATTAATGGCTAAGGAAATTGGTAAAGGAAATGGCTAAGGCTTTGGAAAGGAAAAATGGCATTTTGGCACATTTATTTATGAAAATAATGGAAATTAGGAGAAAAGGGAGATGAAAGATCATAGGTTGCATGTAAGGAGGAAAATGAAGGAAAATAATGGAAAATGAAGAAAATAGAGGCCTCATTAATAAAAATGCTTCTGAGGACCAGTTCACAGACTTTTGTCGATTCCGCTTTAGAGCTCTCTATCTCTTCTCTCTCTCTCATATTCTTTGATACTTAGATTTTTCTTGGAGCACTCTTGGAGAGTGTGGCATACTTGGATATTTGGAGCAAGAAAGAAAAGGAAGAGTAGGAAAGGGAAGGATGACATCAGGATTAGTAGCTACACCGTTTTTTTTCTTGTAAGTACCGAGTTTCATGTATGTTTTTCTCACTAGTTTTGGCATGCATGGAATACGCATGTGGTTTATTGGCCATGATATGTCATTAACATGGATGATTTCCTAGATTGACAGAGGATTTACCTAGCCTTCCCATTTCCTGGATAGCCATGGTGTTGTGGGTTTATTTCCTTTTTTTTTTTGGTTGGTTCTCATGTCTCCTTAGCTTGGGTTGAGTTATTGGTTCCTAGAATCCCTGGTTGGAATAACGCTGTGGAATAGCTGTAACAACTTGGGTTGAATTACTAGTCCTGGAAGCCTTGGTTGGACAAATGCTATAGAAGCCCTTGGTGATTTGAGTTACTAGTCTTGAGAGCTTTGGCTGGACAAATGATCTAGAAGCCTGATAGTAGTTATGGGTTGAGTTATTAGTCCTAGAAGTGTTGGTTAGAAAAAAATTCTTTGGTCCTAGAAGGATTGGGTAGAGACCAATATGACGATGGTTTAGTGATGTCTGATCGTGAGGTGGAATCATTGTTTGATGGGTAGAGGTGGTTGGCCTCTGGAATCCCTAGATGGTTTTGGATTGATGTGTTTTGTGAGATCCCACTTGCATGCTTGGAATATGGCACGAGGGTGACTGGATGAAGAGAGTTTTGGCTCACTCATGTCTATGTTCTGGTGGTTTGTGGAAGTCCCACAACTAGTTTTCCTTTGCATTAGTAATATGAGGTTATTCCTCCTTATTATTTTATGAGTAATGTACTGGTCTATATGTGGATCGCAAGGTTGTCGTTTCCTTAGTATTTCTATTGTTATTATGATGGTTATGAATATGTATTATTACAGTAGCTATGTATGGCTCCCATCATGTTTTTACTTGTAAATGAATGAACAATGTATCTATGGACTTATGGATGAAATGGGAGATAATGTGTTGAGGCATCAATGCTTCTTAGCACTTCTAAGATGAGTACGAGACCCCTATGCTTAGGTCTGTTGTTTACACCTGTGGATTACATATTTGTGATATGTTTGATGAAATGCCTATAATGGATAGTGGGGTTCTAGTCAATGGTTTGTTTAAGTAATTTCATTTGTATCATCATTCCGTTGTTATATTTCTGTTCTGAATGTATCATTGAATTATGGGCAATGACCTAGGCTTTGAGCCTGAAAAAGTGGCTCAAATCCTGGGGATGCTGGCATAGTACTGAGAAAAATACCCCTAGACACTCGCATACCATGTTGTGGGAGTGTCTAGAGCCTTTGGGATGCTGGCATGCCCATATCATGGGAGCCTTTGGGGGTCAATTTGTCTAAAAACGTAGTGGGACTCAGGGGTTGTTACCTGAGAGGTTGGGATGGTTCATGAGGGTCTTGTTGTTGTGGTGGAAGGTTTGTATGGTGTGTTTCCGTCGGTTCCACTTCCTTAATGTGACTTAGGAGGCCGAATCATATCATAGTAGCTTCTACTCACATGTTTACCCTGGTTGGCTGGTTACATGGGTAGATGTGGGAGGACGGCATTACATATTGGTATCATAGCACTGTTCACCCCTTAGATTGGATGGGTTGTGTGTTGGTAATGCATTCATGTCAGTTGCAAACATGTTTCTTATGTTGTAAGACCATGTGCTTGTTGCATTTGTATGGTATGGGTTATGGTTGTAGTGATTTAGCCATGGGAAGTTGATGGTGTTGTTGTCGAGTGTGTCGTCATGAATGTATGTTTGATTATGCACTATTTATGCACGCTAGTATTCACATGTGGTCAAGTGTATAATGATTTGGTGGTTGTTGTCATGCATGAGGTCATGGTATGTGTTGTTGATAAGGTCATGCATTGATGATTGGAGTCTAAATGGAATGATGGGTACATGGTTATATGCTTATGTGTTAGATTCTACATGTTGTCATGATTATGTTATACATGCATTACACTGATTGGTTGATCTTGCAGATGATGTATCCTCCCCGAATTATGATAAGGTACATTGGCTTATTGTGATTTGGTTTAGCTGACATGATATATCTTGCAGGAAGAAATAACAAATATTACTAGTATGATGGTAGACTACAGTTTGCGAGACTCTCCCTATGGATCAAATGAGCAATGTGTTTTTGAGCACTCTTCTGATTTGGAAAACACATTGAGAAGCTTAAAGGCAGAAATATGGATTCATAAGGCAGATAATGAAAAAATAATACAGGCATAAGAGAAACAAGCAAAGGTAAATGCAGTGATACTTCAGAGTTTCTCAGAATTGCAGCAACAAGGGCCACCTCAGATTATCCATGAGCAAGAGGATATAACTAATGGGGCATATGGTAGTAGGTCTTGTGGTGGTCATGGGTTAGATAAAGATGACAAATTGAGAGATGGAAGGTTGTTGGATACTATGGATAGGAGAGGCGATGGACATAGGTACTACTCTAGTTCTCATTTAGATAGGCACTATGATCATCATCGTTATCATACTTATAGGAGGAATGATAGCGGTTATTTTCTCGATGAGTTTAAGAAATAAAAGCCACCTCCATTTGATGGAGAGATGAAGAAATCATAGGATGAAGAGGCATGGTTGCTTGGTATGAGGAAGTTCTTTAGGTTGCATTATTACTCAAAGAACATGAAAGCCATAATAGCTACATTCAGTATCAAAGGTAAAGAAAATATTTGGTGGGAATATGGGAAGAATTTCATAGGTATTCATGAGGACTTGACTTTGAATGATTTCGAGAGAATATTCAAGAAGAAGTACCTATCAAAGAGATACTTTGATGACATAGAAAAATAATTATATGAGTTAAATATGGGATCGATCACACATGACGAGTACAATAGTAGGTTCTTGGAGCTACTGTGATATGTGCCTTGCCTCAAGGAGGAGAAGGGCGAGATTCAAAGACTCATTAGTGGATTACCGATTGCATTCAAGGACATGATTGAGTTCTATGAACCTAGATCATTGGAGGAGGCCATCCAAAAGCTAAAGCATTGCTATGAACAATCAAAGCATAGATAAGAGGCTAAGTAATACTAGAAGGGAAATGACAAGAACAAAGGAAAATGGGATAAGAAGCGAGCAAGGCCTTAGGGTATAGGTAATAAAGAAAATGTAGAACCATCAAATAAGTTTAATGCATCTGACAGAGGGTAGGGATTTTGATATGAGGAGCATAAAAGGGATGTAGGCTGGAAGGCTATAGAGTTTTGGACTTGTGGCAAAGATCATCACAGGAGATATTGTCCACAGAATCAGGGTGGTAGACCTCATATATATAGTTTGTTATTGTGTTTCTTCTTAAATGTGTATGAAAAGAAATCACTTTAGGGTGCGGATGACAAACAACCCTAATAATGAAAATGGCATCTATACATTGTAGATCTGTAGCACATGATAGAAACAAAACCTGCCAAAGCCCTCATCTATGCCACAATCACAGTTAGATAACAAAATGGAATAGTAAAATAAGCACAAGTAACTCCAATAATCCAATGGAAACCAGATATATAAAGAATGTATTTTATTAAAAAACACCTATGAAGGGAACAAATAATGTTACCAATCCCCCTTTATGGGATGGGTTATTGGCTATCCTCCAATGTCTTCAGCTTTTGTAGAGTCTCTCTCTTCTATAATGTGTGAACCCAACAAAAAAAATGTTTGAGCTCAATGAGAACTCAAATGGAAAAGAAAAATGGTGTGCGATAGTGATAATAATCAGAGTTACAACAATGAGTGCAATAATGAAAATAATCAAATGTGAAGAATGAATGTAAAGCCCTTCTATTTATAACAAAATATTAGGTTATTCTCGAATAATGAGCAATAATAAAGTATTATTAACCCCATTCTAGAATTAACCAATTGGAATATTTTATTATATTTGTTTAGAGGGAAAAAGTATTTAAATTTTTATTTAGAAATAATAAATAAATAAATAATTTATTTATCATCTCAAGAAATATGGTTAAGTAATAATAAACAAATTATGATTTATTTAATTATTCCTAATGGATTTAGTCAAACTTGACAAGGAATAATAACTAATTAGTGATTAAGTAATTATTCCTAGAGAAAAATAATATAATTAATGATTTCTCTATTTATTTCTCATAATTGGGTCAAATGTGACAAAGGAATATTAATTAAACAATGGTTTGATTAATTATTCGTAGAAGATAATTAAACAAATAGTGATTTATTTAATTATTCTTCATGAATTTAATTATAAATTACTTAACAAATGTGGTTTATTAATATGGTTTGATTAATTATTCGTAGAAGATAATTAAACAAATAGTGATTTATTTAATTATTCTTCATGAGTTTAATTATAAATTACTTAACAAATGTGATTTATTAATTTCCCATAATGAAAGCAATTTTACTATGGTAAAATTGGCCCTACATGGAGTGCTCGATCCATCTAGTAAATTATGGATAGATGAGAGAAACTCCTTCTATAGTAATAGAAGGAGTTTGAATATAAAGGATATAATGAATTTTATAATTTAGAAAAATATAAAATTAAGATTATAAATTTTGGAAAATTTGTTGTGCATAAGAACAATATATTCTGACAACTCTATAATTTTTTGTAGCAAGGTCCATCATTTAGATAGTCAAAAAATGTGATGAGAGAAACATATGCATTATATTTTGTATCAAAAATAACATACCAATGTAAGAAAAAATAAAATTTCACATACTTAGACATAACTCTTTAAAATAAAAATTATATATATGGATTTTCCAAGTTAATATATTATTATGTTTGGAGACTTGCATTTCGAGAAAGAGTCATGAAAAACCATCTTTATCTTGCATCATTGTTCTGATTTTTTTAGTTATGATTATTAGTTAATTATGAGATGTATTTATCTATAATGAATATTAATTATTAAAAAAAATATTTTTTCCCCTTTCTTTAAAATACTATTTATTAAGAACATAGGGTGTAAAATAGATGGTGATGGAGTCTATTGTTAAGGAACTCTGTGATGTGAAGGTCACTTGTTCAAAAATTTGTGGGAAAAAATCCAACCATGTTAAGGGGTGGTATGGCTCACCCTGAGTACAATCCCTAAGGTTGTAATTTCTCAAGTCAAAGATTAAGAGTGCAATCATCTTAGGACTCACATGAATTAACAACAAAAAAAACACTATATATCAAAATATAATTTTATTAATATAAATTAAGAATAAAATTTTAAATACTAAAATATAACCATGATTAGCCACACTTACCCATAATTAACTTTGATCAACTCTCATGAACCATAGTTAATGTTGGGTCAACCATATTGTTAACCATATTAACCAAATTCAATCATAATTATTATAGTCCAACATACTAAAGTAATTGACCATAAGATACTACAACCACTTTTCACTAGCGGTACAGGTGATGCTACTGGTATTGCTGCTATCTGGCTAGGTGGATCTACTGGATCAAAAGAACTAGTTCTGGGTCAAATGTTGATGGCGGTTCAAATGAAATGACTGAAACTAGATAATATAGATGGAACGGGTCCAACTGAAACTAGCTCTGCAATTAGTTATTGGTGCACGTCGAATTGGTAACACACATAGGATCACCACCTCATTCTAGGGCTCAGGGTATTGCCAACAAAAACCCTCCTGGCACACCCAACTGTTCACATCGAACTAGGTGGTAATCATCGGGAAAGACCCTAACCTCACTAGCCTCATGTATTGTGTAACCTCCACCAGAGCTTTCCCTACTTGGGTGACTACCAGTTCATTCAAATTCTGTTTCTTTGATGGCCAACCTTCAAAGTTTGGGATACTAATGCCTTTGCTTCCCTTAGAAATCACGATTCTTCAATGTAGGGAGGGGTATAGCTATATATAACCACCTTAGGAAGAATGGGGGGTTGTTTCGTGCTGAGCCCAACAAAAAGGATTTATAGTCCCAACCTTTTGATAAGAATCCACAAGAACTTATTATTCCACCTTATCAGATGAGTCTAATGATTGATGAATAGACTAAGGAGGAAGATAAAGAGTTGACTAATGCACAAGTCCCCCTTTAAAAATAATTGGTGATGGATCAAGTATATATAATTATTATCAATGAGAATATTACTCTAACTCCATGAGAGATAATTTTAGATTGAATCAAACTCTGATTAGATCTTACTCTCTGAAGTTTCAATAGACTATACTCTTATATAGGCCTTAACTCTACTAGGGTGGAATTCCATCCACATAGGGGGACTTAGATCCAGTCCAAATTGAAGCAGTACCCGATCACCTAAGATTAAGAAGCAACAACATTAACTCAAAAGTAGAAAGGGAAATCACTGTAACTATGCATAATCGTTGCACATGATACTACAAATACATTAAAAATATTATATAAACTATTAAAATCATTAAATTTTTCAAAGTAAAAAATAATATCAATCTACATATATCAACTATACTAATTTATTAACATAAAACTAACTATTTATTTAATATACGTAAAAATATAAGTTAAAAATTTACATATTATTTTTCTCGATATATTATATTTTTTAAATATATTATATATTTTTTATTTTCCATCTGTTTGATTTATAATTATTTTGATACATATTTTTGTCATTTTGAGTTCAATAGTTTGGGTCTCATAACCAATCACAATCCTACATCATTTCAGGTCACATGACAATTGACCCTCATTTCTAAAGAGCAGAAACTTGCCAAGACCCGTGATAGACTAGAACAATTGAATGTCATTTAGGTTTGACACATACAAATTAATTGGTTTGAGTGGAAATTAATTATACCGATAGGTGTGGTCTATATTATAATTTTATTTCATAAATTTATATTCTTTATATTATAATTTTATTTCATAAATTCATATCCTTTAAAATATGAAAAATTGTGGATTGTCTTAATTTTGACACAAACAAATTAATTGGTTTGAGTGGAAATTAATTGTACCGATAGGTGTGGTCTATATTATAATTTTATTCCATAAATTCATATCCTTTAAAATATGAAAAATTGTGGATTGTCTTAATTTACTAATGTAAGAATATTCTTTATCTGATACAAATCCAATGCAAGAAAATAAGAATTTTGCAATTTTTTTTTTCAGTTCCATATCTCCACTCATATATTAAGTGTACCGATCTACAATGTTTTTTATTTGAATTCACATATTATTACAAATTACAAGTCCTTGTGTGTTTCATTCCACTTGGACTATTTCGATTTATTGTCCATCCCTCCGGAGCAATTCAACCATTTCATTAATCCATGGCTCACTCGGTTAATTAATTTCTAGATATGCTCATGTTACTCTTGCTCTCAGTAACAAGGTGCTCATCGAAGGTCGCGAGGTCTGTATTTTAGAAAATGGGATAATCATAGAAGTTTAGGAATATTTCAATATAATAATTACTATGATAGAATTTCACCATTCATCGCTTCGACTTACATTCCCCTGTCTAAGAGAGTAGCACTATGAAATCATCGTAGAAATGATGCTTGGCCTTTTGCTCGCCATCTAATTATGTATTTCTTAGACAAAATATTGTGTACTAGGCGCATGTTGGTGTTACTCCCTTTTTTTAAAAGAAGTTTTCAAAAGATTTCTTTGACTTGTTTGGGTTGATGCCTTTGTGTTGGTATGAGATAAGGCACATGGAGTTGATGTCTTTGTGTTGGTATGAGATAAAGCATATGGCTTTCTCATTCCATTAATTAATAGTTTGTGCCACTAATTTGGAATGATGGTGAAATCTGAACTTTCATTATGGTGAAATTTGAACTTTCATTATTGTTAGTTTGTTAAATGTTAGATCAAATTATTAAATTTTTTATTTATTCATAATTTGAATGTAATTAAATTAACATATCTCAGTATTTGTTGTTTCATTACTAGAGTCAATGACTATATGGTAGATATACCAAGGTACTTTTGCAAACCTCAAGATGTGATTACTATAAGAGATCAACAAAGATTGAGAGCTATCATTAAGAAGAATATAGATCTGTTCGAGAGGGATAAATTGCCAAATTAGTTGACCTTTCATTCTTTACAATATAAAGGATTCATCAGTTAAATAATAGATAGTAAATGGATCAATTTGAAGATTAATGAATTGTTGCTAGTAGAGTATTATTCCCTTCAAGCTTGAATCGAGAATGAAATGAAAGGGAGGGATGGGTTGGTTGCTGGCATCTGGAAATTATGTTCTTCTCCCTTCTTTTTCCCTTCCCTGAAGGAGACATTTTATAATCCTTCTGTATGTTACTTGTTATCTATGATACTTTTTTTATTGCTTCTTAAAATAGTCTTAACTCTTCCCATACCACGAACCAATGTTCGTTCTATTTTCTCTATTACAAATAGAGGTAGATTGATCCTGGAATTAGGAAATAGTCCTATTGGGATTCAATAGATTGGAAAAACGATGGATGAAAAGAAAATAGTATGTATGGATGAATTGTTGGTCATAGAGTATTTGTTGTTTCATCACTGATAGTCTCTTCCTATTTTCATTCTAATAGTATATATCCATGTGCCCTCTAAACAACAAAGTTCAAAAATATCAAAACTATTTTCGTTAGAGAGTACTAAACCAAATTTTTTGAGGTTATTTTTCTATAGATTATTTGCTAAATCACTTTAGAATCCAAATTATAGAGAATAAATAGAGACACAAAGAAAAGCCTTGAGAACCACAAACTTGTGCACTTAAATTGTAATGAGGGAGATATGAAGTCTCCTCAGATATTATGCATGAATCCATTATATCATTTCATTAGTAAATGACATAAAGGCCCATTATGGTTATTATTAATATTAATTTATTATTATTAATATTGGGTTTATTAAGATCTATTATTGATATTATAAATATTAGGCTTTAAAATTATAGATATTATTAACATTTACTGTTGATATTATTAGTATATTATGTTTTAATTTTGTCAAATCTTAATGTAACCAATGACTAAGAATGTTGATTAACAACATGTTTTGTGGTTGATTTACTAATGTGGTTTTGTATGTGGTTGATATACACCTATCTGTATATATATCAACCTCATTTATTAATGTGATTGTGCTAGTCTTATGAAGTTTAAAATTTGGAAGATAAAAATTGTGTGGAATCTAATTTTATTAAGTTTAAAA
Organism: Pinus tabuliformis; assembly: GCA_031772625.1. Lineage (NCBI taxonomy): Eukaryota > Viridiplantae > Streptophyta > Pinopsida > Pinales > Pinaceae > Pinus > Pinus tabuliformis. The sequence goes on along the minus strand of CM062814.1, from coordinate 556,250,292 downwards.
AATAAATTTAAAAAAGTAAAATTATTTACAAGAAAATGTATAAATTGAAAGTAAATTGAAATTTATATTATATTACAAGAAAATAAATTTAAACTTTTATAAAATTTTCTTTTTAATTGGAATGAGAATTTTTTTAGAATGGGTAACTTTGAAAAATTGATTCCCACTATTACACTAAGTACAACTATCATAGTTACAACATGTTTTAGGATGCTTGAACCCATCCATACTTTTTATTTTAACTAGGACTAGAACTATTGGAGAATGGATAACTATGAATGATTGGTTTCCATTAGTGTTGGTGCAATTATTATAGCTACAACATTTCTAAGGATATTTGAACCCGCAGTGTTTAAGTTTTTCTGGTTGGAATTGTTTGTTGATAAAGAAATATTCACGGATGCGATTTTTATTGTTGATGTTTTAGAGCCACTATCATGGTCCATTGTTAGGGTATGGGTATGGGAATATATATGAAGAATAGATGGTAATAAATATTGGCTAAGTATGTTCAAGGGACATTAAATCTAAATTAAAGGAGATATAAATATAATTTATAATTAATATATAAATATATATGAATAGCTTATTTTTTCATATAAATAGTTATATGTAAATATATAGAATATATATAAATATATAGATGGAGGGAGAATGAGTTATATATAATAATTAGTGAAAAAGTACTCATAGTTTTTTTATTAATGGTTATATATAACTCATTCTCCCTCCATTTATATTGTTATGTATATTTTATATATTTACATATAACTATTTATATTAAGAAAAACCCTATTCATATATATTTATATATTGATTATAAAATATATTTAAATCTCCTTTAAGTCGGATTTAGTGCTTATTGAACATACATACTCACTATTTATTACCATCTGTTGTTCATATATCTTTTTATATGTTGACAATGGGACTAGGATAGTGGCTCGGAAAGGTTGACACTAAAAATCACATCTATGAATCTTCGTGTATGAAAAATCATATTTGAACCCATTGTTAGGTGTGTGTTATATTCTTTCCATGACTAGCTCCAAGTGCGAAGCAAGGGGGTTATATTGGGGGTGGCAACCCCCCATTCATTGCACTGAGAGCAGCAGGGGAGTCACAAGGGGCAGTGAAAGCCCCTCTGTGTCGGGGGGTTTGCAGGGGGGTAGTAGCCCCCCTACATGGGCCCTAGGAAAAAAAATTTGGACCCTATATTAGGTGGCGGGACCTACCTATGGTTTTGTCAATGGATGTTACACATGGGTTTGGGCATGATAGTTTTCTACCCATGGCATCTTGTAGATCTAGTTAAGGGAACTATGGTTATGTTCTAAGCCAGGTTAATGTGTTGGGGTTTATGAATGATTCGGCATGTATGTATATGTGTTGTAACATTGAAAGGAACATAATGAAAAATCAATCTAGTAGTATTGGTTTTGGGATCGAGGGGAAAATCTTTGTGTATATTTATTTTATGTTTTATGTTCTTGCCATTGTTTATTTTCTATTTTTAGAATTTGTATGCAGGTAATTTTTGTACGGGGTTAAAACCTACACCCATCTAACTAGAGAAATAAATAGTTTACCAAAACTTTTGACCTAAGATACTTGAATTTCTTAAAAGGAGGACATGAAAATAGAAATGAATCCATTTATATATGCACAAGTCATATATTTAATATGCTCCCTAACATTCCTAAGTCAAAACATAAAAAGTTATCCATCATAAATTAAATTTATTAATAATGAAAAAATTGTTGGAGAAAATAATTCCAACCACCAGTTCCTGTCTGTTAGGTTATAGGTGTCATAGTCCATTTGAGTCCATTTCAGTTTAGTTGAGTTTAGTTTCACCCCATTCATATATTACTACTTGTATCCTATGTAATCTTATTTAACATTTACTAAGTAATGTGAATATAGAGTCCACTCCATTTCTTATTTTGAGTTTCTTCTCTCTGTTTCTGCCTCTGTAATCTTTGTGAAATTTATTCTTCAAATTTTGTTGCTTCTCTCTAACCGTCCTATTTAGTATGAAGATCACAGAGCTTGTGATAGTGTTGTGAAGACCACATGATAATGTGTGGAGGTTCCAAAAAGTAGTGACTCCAAAGAAAGCTACCTAATGCACCCTAGTAATAGTAACACACCTTAGTTGTAGTAAGCAGGTGTGTTATAACAATTGGAAACTTCAACTTGGAAAATTTTCCTAGACTAACACTGACTATCTATATCATAAGGTGTGTTATAGTCATAAATGAAAAAAAGGCCTATTCCGACAGTTCCACACAAATCCAAAGAGTTAAGTATGACAAAAGATTTCCTTCACATTAAAATGCATAAAAGAATGCATAGATGATAGCATTCTTCCCCTCACTCCATATGAAAATACAACTAAAAGAGGCTAGAAACTCCACTCCATTTCCTTTTTTGAGTTTATTCTCTCTGTTTCTATGTCTGTAGTCATTATCATGGTATTATAACGTAGCTTGTATATTATTCCTTGAGAGAAGTAGAGAGGAGTGTGAGGTTTCATAAGGCTCCAAGGGGAGCAACATTTGAAAATTTTCAACGCAAAGATCGAGAGCTTGAAGAGAGTATAATGAATAAGCCAACTACGTTTGAAATATGTGTAAAAATTCACAACGTGTTGAAGGCTGAGCAAGTGAGCGACTTCATGGAATGAAGTGATCATGTTGTTGGAAGAGAGTAGTTGAAATTTAAAAAAGAAATATGTCAAGGGAATTACTAAGGCACCCTAGCAGCTCAAGAAGTCTCGTTCTCAGTCGTTACTAGCATGATTTTTTCTTTAACATGTGCGACATTCATGGAAATGTGTGTTACGTAATAGAGTGAAAGGTCAACAATGGAGGTAATCTTTGGGCTCGTCATACAAAATGAGGTATCACCATCAAAGTATTGTTTGAAAAAAAATCTCGGGAGCATGACAATGATTGGGAGCATGAGAACCAAAATTCAAAAGAACAACAAGCCACTCGTCAAGAGGTTTTTGATTTTTTTTATTCTATACTCCTTAAAAAATTTCACAAAGAATGGTTTTATTTTGAAAATTCCTCCCTCAATGAAAAAAAAGAGTACATTCAAAGTAATTTTTTTAAGGTATATTAAAAAAGAATTAAATAATTTTAGTAAAAGGGATTTGAGGGTATTGTTTTAAAAATGCTCTCATATATATATATACATATGTGTGTGTGTATTTTAAAGGATTCATTCATAGTTCTTTTTTATAAAAAAATAAAAAACAAATTTTGTTTTTTAAAGAAGGCCTATTAACCTCGATGGGGTCACTAACATGGCAAGAAATGCGCATTGGATGGAATTAACTCTCCCACGTGTAACACTCATCAAGTGTAAGAGGGTAGATGGTAAGTGCACCTCAACAATGAAGGATCCAGAAGCCACAAGTGATATATTGGTGTGAGGTTAGTTGAGGAACGCTTAGAAGAATTAGGGTTATGGGAGTAGTGGGGTGGTTGAACTTTAGAGTGAATATAGAGCAGGGTAGATGCTAGAACCAGCGAAGGTATAACTTCAATCCTACAACACTAGGAGCATTCAGTTGGAAGGTTAATGAGAATGGATAATTAAGAGAAAGTTACTCCATCTGGGACCTTGGACTGGTTAATGAAAGAACAGTTGGGAGTTGGTGACCATATTGGATTTGAAACCTGGAGAGTGGTCTTGATTTAAAGGAGCATCCTCCATCTTCAATTATGGTAACTTTGCATCCTTTTAAATATTTAACTGCTAAGTCAATTTATAATTTAAAAGTCATAAAGTTTTCCCTAGATTGGGTGGGTTTCGTGGAGGAAACCCAAGTTGCTAAGGGCCATTTTTAAAGGCTCTCATACCTCATACCCCTAGATTCGTAGTCATTGTATATTAGAGAAGTGGGGGTTCGTGGGGTTTCTAATTTTACCCTCAGTGAATTGGTTGAAAAGAGCTCATAGGGGGCAGTGGAAATTGTTATTAGTGAGTGTTTTCTATGGTAAATAGTGCTACTCCCTCCATTTGAGAAGTTCAAGCTCAAGAGTCTCATGGGTGGCAGGCGGAATCAGAAGGGTTTTAACTGAGAGGTGTAGCTGTAAGTGCGATGGTGAAGAGAAAGAAACTGAGTGGCACAAAAGGAGGAGGTGGCATGTCTCTATCTATTTAGTCTCGTGAGTAGTGGAACGAGGGATATAAAGAGGGTCCCAAAGCCCTTGACTTGGACACTGGAAGTGGGGAAACGAAGGGTTTTTCTACCATAATCTTGGTGACCTTGGTCTCAAGCATGACATATTGTGATTGGGTAGTTTTGAGGAGCATGCCAACAAATAATTTGCGACAGTTCCCAGGCTAGTCTACTAACTTCATATCATTTCAACAATAGAAGGGATACCCAAGGAGAGGAGTGGGACCCCAAGTGTAGGGAGTGTGGTGTGGAAAATATATTGACCTTCATAATTTAGTGGAGTAGCAATGAGGACCATCTCCCAGAAGAGTATTCTTTGGAAGCCCAGATTCACCAAGTGATAGCGTTGGCAGAGAAGCTAGTTAGATATTAACATGAAGATAGGAATGAGATAATTTCCTTCATTAAAAATCTCCATTATAACCAATGCCAAATGCTAGATTAGCAGGACTTCCTCAGTGATCTAGAGATTAAATTTTTTCTCAAAAATGAAAGTGCCTAGAATCTTTCGAAACTGGCGTCAATTTGTAGTGTTCTTCGTTCTGATTCCAACGACACTTGAATCGCCTCAATCTGATGTTGTATCACAAAGTTACGTTGTTCTGATAATTCAGATCAACAACGAAAAAATTTGCAGGTCTGTTGACTACGCTATTGACTGACAAGTCCATACTATTGATGTCAACATGTTGACTGGGCGTATGACTAGGTGAAGGACCAATTTTGGCTCGACAAGTGTCTCTTTGTTATTTGTCCACTTTATCGCATGTGATTGGGTGATGCTAATTTTTGAGGTTCAATTAGAGGTTTTCACATGGCCCAACCAGAGGCCACTACGTGGCACCCCAGGGTTGTATAAAATTTTATGGTTTGGCCTACAGGCCTTGGCGAGGATTGAACTAGCAACTTGCAGCATACATCCTTCAACCTCCACCACTGCACCATCAACATGTTTCTTGTTAAACTATGGGCATGACATATAATTAAAGTCATATGAATTTAACGATGGGGGAGAGGGGTCGGGCGTTAGCCTTGGCCCCTAGTCATTTCCAATGCCCATAAGACCTGGGGCGAGTGGGGAAGATCTCAAAGCATTGACAAGGATTGGCCCTTGGTCATGTTCATAGGCACAAGACCATGGAGTAGAGGAGAGGTGCTTGGTATCCAAGTGATATCCCAGTGACCGTAAGCGAATATGTAAAGGGCTCCAGTGGTAGGGACGGGTGGTTATCCTCCACCCTTGACCACATTGATGACATGTAGTTGACGACAAAGAAATTGGGAGGCAGCGCAGTGAGGTCAAGTGGTTAGCCTCAGCCCTTGGCCCCATTAACCCCACATAACCACCAGCCCGATGAATTAGGTGCCTAGGCCAGCAAGGGAAGACTACTGGCCCAACCCTCAGTCATATGATGCACATGTGCCTTTGGTTTAGCACATAATGGTTATTGTGAATTTAAAATAAGTGACAATTTTCACCTATTGCATGAGAATTTGTCACTCCCCTGGAAGATAAAAGGGCGAAAATGTCGCTTGCTTTGTAGGTTGATCCAATTTGGAGGACAAATAGCAGGAAAAACTTGGGAGAGCCATAACTTGCGTATTTTTTGTCTTCTTGAGCCCAAGAAGAGCCTAGATAGGGGTTTCTGGACATTCTAAATCCAATGGAAGGCTTTGTTTACTCATTGGAGCACTTCCAGAAGGATGTATTATAGGTTTGAGTCATAGGGTGTCAGGTACAATCAATGGTTTGAAGTAGTTTTTGAAGGCTTTTCAGCATGGAGAGGACCTTGTAGGGGTTTTCTAGTCTTCATATGTTATCTGCAGTAGCTGTGACTTCTATGGTGCAACTCATGTTTGTCTTTTCTCATTATGTATTTTTGAGGAAATCTCTCTTTTAGTACTTCAATGTGGAATTGTTGTACATGTATGCTCATTTTTAGATGGAGTACAGGGTCTTGATGTGAAAGCCCTTTTCTTGTTGATTGTTTCATGATTGACTATAGGTTGTCATGTTTTTTAGTGTGAGAGTTATTTTCATGATAATGTTTCCTTGAAGGGGAAACTAGCCACTCATTTTTCAACACATTTCATGTACTCTTTTCTTATTGAAATCTATGGAGTGGTCTAGCTGTGTTAGTAGGCCCGGAGATGTAGCCCAAGAGGGGTGAACTTCATCACCAAATTATGTTTTGTCTCTATTATTCTTTTCTTTTATGAGTTTCAAGATGATATGTTTCTTTTTTAAAGTTCACATGAAAACTAACTCATTATCCTTGAAAAGACCATAAAACTTGTTTTTTTCATAAGACCCATTTTCACATACAAAGCATCAAAGTACAATAAGTTTTTAGGAAGGAGAAATTCTCCTTCAATTTTAGATCAATTGGTATCAAAGTTGGTTATGACCAAGTTGTAGGTATGGGAAAGAATCTAGAAAGTATCCAAGAGCTAGAGGATATGAACTTGTCTCCTCGAATGGAGAATGTTGAATTGAGGAGATTGCTTGAAGTTGTTGAAGAGGAGAAGAGGCATATGTGCCTTCAATTGAAGCATGTGCTTGAGAAATAGTTGGTGAAAGTTCCACTCGAGAAGAAAAAAATAATTCCTCCAAAGTGAAACCTATTTGTGGGCATGATCCAACACATATGATAGACCCTATGTGGAGAATTATTCTTGCAAGTTTTGTCAACATCTCAAAGTTTCTCATTATATTCCTATTGGTAAAAGTGGGTGGCTTGAGTCGTCTTAAAATTCATCATCAACATATGAAGCATAAAATATGGGTGGCAAATCCAAGAAGGTAATCAACATATCTAGTTCAAATCCTTCAGTTTATCTTAATAACAAATCTTTTGCAGCCTTTGAACATCATACTAAAGGCATTGGTATGAATCCGCTAGCTCAAATGGGTTATAAAGGAGGAGGCCTCACAATCAATGGCCAAGGTATCACGAATCCTATCGAGGTAAATGAGAGACCAAGATACGAAGGATTGGGTTATGGTCATAGAGAGTTCAAAGAGTGTTCTAAGCTTTTGGAGGTAAAGAAATCATCAGATAATGATATGTCACACTAAGATGGTAGTGATAATGGAATTTTTTCTCCCAAGAGAGATGATTTTTTTAAATGACTTTGCATGTCATCATCTAGTCCTCATCATCAAAGTTAGAGCCCATGGGACATGTATAAATGTCATGGGAATTTTCAAAATGTTGGTAATTTTGATTATTTGTGTGACATGTATCCTTGCACTTTTTGTAATGAATATGACCATTGTTTGGATGACTGTGAGCAATGAAACACGATGGTTAAAATAATGGACCAAATTTTTGGCATCAAGCATGAAGAACCTCCCTCAAATTTGAAGACTTCCTTGTCGATGGGCAAGTGTAAGTACTTTTGTACCCATTGTAACATGAATGGGCATGGGAATGAAAGGTGTTGGAAACTTCATCCATAACTTCGTCCCAAGAAGGATAAAGAGGTCATGCAATCCAATGCAAGGAAAGCAACAGGTGGAAATGAGGATACTCGCATAGTTCCTAAGGAAACATTCAAAGCAGAATAGATGCAGAAAGAGAACCCATAAGCCTAGGAGAGGCAAAGATTGGGTAGACCGTTTTGTATAGTTTGTTGCTTTGTAAATTTTAAGTACTTGTTGTTCATTATCTGTTCTGGGGTACTTTGTAAAGTGAAACAAGAATAATTACTATTTTCAACAAGTATGTTTTTCAATGACATGTCATGTTATATTGGCTTGTTTATGAGTCCAATTGTTTGAGGACTTTTTGGGATGAACATTGTTTGTATTCAAGTATGTCTATAGTTGTGTCATGTTCTCATCGATACAAGTGTTCAATATGAAGCTTATTGTGGATGAAATATTTGATAAATATTGTACATGAAATAACTATGCTTTAGTAGACAGAGCCAAATGTGTCATTGAATTATTGCAGCCAGAGTAATTTTGTGTACAAGCACAGTTTGAGGATAGTAAAGAAACGTTTGAATCAGTGCATGAAGCATTGAATTGCATTTGATTTCCAAGATGGAAAGTCAAGTTTGTTTTCAACAAGGGAACTTCAAGATGAATTTATTTGATCTTTTAAAGATGGTTTTCAAGAGAATGTTTAGATTCCATCCATCAATGTTTTTTTTCCTGCATGGTTTTAAGAATTATGGCTTGATTGTTGATAGTAAGGTAAGGACTTCACATAGAGGATAGGTGGAGTACCTTGATTGGAGCTTTAAGGAACCAATTGAAAACAAAACATTAAGGATTGAGATTTGGAAACTTTTGAGCTTTTTCCTCATTTTGTTTACTAGGAAAAGATAAACATTTGGATTCCAAAAGTTCCTAGTATGATCCAGAGATCAAAATTTTGCTCAAAAAGGAAAGTGCCTAGATTCTTTTGAAACTAGCGTCAAGTCATAGTGTTTGTTGTTATTTCAAAGACACTTGAATCACCTCAATTCAATGTCATATGAAAAAGTAATGATATTTTGATCATTTCGCTCAACAACTAAAAAATTTGCAAGTATGCTGACTGGGTTGCTGACTGGGCAGTCTGTACTGTTGATGTTAGCATGCTGACAGGGCATACAACTCGATGAAGGACCAATGTGGGCTCAACAAGTGTATCTCTATTATTTTTCCACTTGGTCACATTTGATCGGGTGATGTCAATTTTGGAGGTCCAATTAGAGGTTGCCATGTGGCCCAACCAAGGGCTGCCACATGGCACCTCGGGGTTGGATAATTTTATGGTTTGGCCCTGGGCCTCTACGAGGATTGAACTAGCGACCTACAAAATACAACCTCCAACCTCCACTACTGGACCATCAATATTTTCCTTATTAAACTATGGGAAGAACATATAATTAAAGTCATATGAATTTAGTGTTGGGGGAGAGGGGCCGAGCATTAGCCCTAGCCCTTGGTTGTTTACAATGGCCACAAGAACTGAAATAGGCTCAAAAGACCTTAGAGAACCAACGTAGACTAGCCCCTAGTCATATTCATAGGCATATGACCATGGTATAGAGGAGAGGCGCTTGGCAAAAGAGGTGGGATGTATTCCCTAGGCCCATGTCCCATTAACATCCAAGTGACCACATGCATATAGGTAAAGGGCTCCGATGGTGGGGAAGGGTGGTTAGCCTCAGCCCCCAGCCACATTCATGGTATGTAATCGACAATGGAGAAATTGGGAGCCAACGCAGTGGGGGCGGGTGGTTAGCCCCAACTCCCAGCCACATTAACCCCACATGACCAGCAACCTGATGAATTAGGTGCCTAGGCTAGCAAGGTCGGATCGTTGGCCCAACACTTGGTCATATGGAATCCATGTGGCCCTAGTTTAACACATAAGGGTTATTAGGTATTTAAAAGAAGCAACAATTTTCACCTATTGTGGGTGAATTTGTCACCTCCCGAGTGGATAAAAGGGTGAAAATGTCATTCTCTGTGCATGCTGGTCCAATTTGGAGGACGAATAACAAGAAAAACTTGGGAGAGCCATAACTTGAGGTGTTTTTGGTCTTTTTGAGCCCTAGAAAAGCCCATATAGTGGTTTTTTTACATTTGGAATCTAATGGAAGCCTCTATTTACTAATTGGATCACTTCTAGAAGGACGTTTTATAGGTTTGAGTCATAGGGTGTTAGGTATAATCAGTGGTCTGAAGTAGTTTTTGAATGCTTTTGAGCATGGAGAGGACCCTGTAGGGGTTTTCTAGTCTTCATATGTTATCAATAGCAGCTGCGACTTCTATCGTGCAACTCATGTTTGTCTTCTCTCATTATGTATTTTTCAGAAAAGATCCCTTTTATTACTTCAACGTGTAATTGTTGTACATGTAAGCTCATTTTTAGATGGAGTATAGGGTCTTGATGTGAAAGCCCTTTTCTTGTTCATTGTTTCATGACTGGCTGTAGGTTGTCATGTTTTTTGGAGTGAGATTCATTTGCATGAGAATGTTTCCTTGAAGGGGAAACTAGCCACTCATTTGTCAACACATTTCATGCACTCTTTTATCACTGAAATCTATGGAGTCATCTAGTTGTGTTAGTAGGCAGCCCAAGATGGGTGAACTCCATTACCAAATTATGTTTTGCCTCTCTTCTTGTTTTCATTTATGAGTTTCATGATGATATGTTTCTTGTTTAAAGTTCACATGAAAACTAACTCATTATCATTGAAGAGACCATAAAACTTGTTTTTTTCATAAGACCCATTTCTACTTGCAAACCATGAAAGGACAGTCAATTTTTAGGAAGGAGAAGTTCTCCTTCAATTTCAAATCACTTAGACATGACATAAGTGCCTTGAGGAGTAGTTGGATCACATCGAAGGGAGAGTAGAGTACACAAAGGCTCATGTGCACGAGACTTTCCACTAGCAACATGAAAATGATCCAGCAAACCAAGCTCCGAGAGATAATGCAAGTTGATCATGGTAGTAGGTTGTCTTTAGACATTGGTTCTTTTTTTGGGTGAATTGTTGTTACAAATAATTTTGTCACATTAGGAAAATGACCATCATTTTGGATCTTTCGCTATCCATCAAAGTGTTCCGAAGCATCCCCTTGCAAGGTTAGAACCCAAACAATCCCAAAGAGAATAACATTAATGGATATCAAGGCTCAAAAACCTATTTATTTTCTTCCTGCGTAGTTCCCTATTCCATTTCAGTGCATATGCAAAAGAGATCATCTGAAACTACACAAAATTATGCTCTGTCTGACACTATGTCCTGCACACATGACTTGACACAAGTAAAAATAAAAGGTAAATTCTAGAAGCTTTGTTAGTCGAATCTTTCCCAACTAACAACTTATAATGGATGCCTATTCAAGCCTGATACCTCACATCATGGAGCTACTTCCCTCTCTTTATGGATCTCCTATCCCACCATTTGTCGATCTCATCCCTTAGGAAATGGATCCAAAAACTCTTCCTCATGGCCTATAAATCAAACACGTGCTAGAGGATTGGGGAGGACTATAGAAGGTAGGATTATGCTATAAAAATAAGGCTAGTAGGCTTTTCATCCAAGGAGAGGGTTCGAGATTGTGAGAAGAGGCTTGTAACATCAAGGCTTTGAGGTTGTAGGTTTGTTGTCCATTTTATCTAATAAAAAGAAAATTTCCTAATTATGTCTTTTCTAATATTATTTGTGGGATTCCTTGATCACTCACATAGGTTATGATTGGTTATTGATTCAATTTATGATATATGTTCAGTTAAGTAGTTCATTTATCTTTCATTCTATACACTAGGTGCTTTGATCCTTTGTGTGTTTCTATCTATGCATATATCCTTCGAACATCATGGAGAATATGTGGGAAGTAATGGAATAGTCTCAAAAGCATCAAGAGGAAGCTAACTATCGAAGGCACTGAAAGGGATTTCAACAAGCATTTCAATTAAATGGTAAGAGATATCTCGCATATTGTTTGTTTCAATCAATCATAAGCTAAGGAAAGGTTGCAGTTCATTTCTTGTTTGTTACTAGATTTCTTTGAGTTCTAGGGAGATCCATCTTGTCCGTAAGAGGGATTAGTCTGCCTAACAAATTTGTGACTCCATTGGGGAATTCCTAACTCTCCATCATTCTCTTTGTTTTGACCTTTCACCCTTTTTTCATAACCATCTCTCAGTGTTTGGAAATATCGAAAATATGGATTTTATGATTTATTTGACTTGCTTTTATTTTTTTCTAAAAATTTCCCCTTGTGCACACTTTATATTTAGGTACATATCATATTTCTTCACAAGTTTTCCTTTCCAACAATTCGTATGTGCACTGGATTGATCTATTTCCCGTGCACATACCTGGAATTTTTTAAAATTTCATTTTTCTCTTCATCAAGTCCAATTTTTTGTTTTCCTGTTTAATTGCAATTGTTTACCTTCTGGAAATCTTTGACTTATTTTGATTTGACTTTTTGTGTTTCCTTCTTGAATAATTATTTACTTTTTCAAATTAGGGCCCAAAGTTTCATTTGGTGAAATGTTAATTAATCAATGAAGAGGACTAGTCATTGCTAAGATAGTTTGATTCTGTCATTTTCTATGTCAAATCATTAGATTAAGTACTTTGTTTTCTCAATTTCAAAGTGTCATTAGTATTAGTTAAATTTAGGGTTTCTCAAGAGAGAAATTGTGATTGATAGTTTTTTTGTTTTTCCAAAGCAATTATTGGTTATTTATCTCTTTAAGACAACACAATCTTCTACTTACAACAATTTGTAACTCATTACATCAAATTGTAAATATAGATTGTGTATGTTGAAGGAAGAATTCATTGTTTGTTTTTGGGTATGAAAGAAGTTGATAAGATAAAAAATTCTCTTCTTGTAACTTAGGTTTTGAGGAATTTAGGTTGCATTTCTCAAAGAAGAACCAAGAATCGTGTATTATGCATTCTCTTTGTTTTTGTATCTTGAAAATGATTCAATGATTCTTATATTTTTGAAAAATGAATGAAACCTCTTCCCTTATTTTAGTTACAATTCATCAAAATGAAAGGATTACAATATAATGTTCTATTGCATTAGGTTTTGCATCAAGTCACAACACCATGAGTTTCATGTCCATTTACCTTTGAGTAAATAACAAATCTTAAAAATTGCGCTAATAAAATCAATCTAGAAATGTTAATTATCTTAGAGCTCTTTTCCACCTACATTAGATCAGGTCGTAGTGCTTTTAAATAAGGAAGTGAGTTAACTTTCCAAAGATGCAAACAAACATTAGAGTCTTGTGATAGGGTGTAAATCCATTTACTAAGATTTGGCTATGGGAAAATCCCCTTATAAAGGAGTTAAACAAAAGATCATATTGGACCCAATGGAATGATCAACCCCTCTTCATTGGTTACGGTAGAGTGATGTACACATATTAAAAATGATGCCTAAAGGCACTTTCAAGTCACTTGGAAGTAAACCTCATATTAACCATGTTGATGAACATTCAAGGGGATTGAGCTTTGTTACTCTACCCTTGCGTGTACATTCAATCTGCGACTATCCTCCCAAGTTACTTTATTTTAAGTGGTAACATTAGAGACCATAATCCTAGCGCTATTACCCAAGGTGATGGTGAAGGGTAAGTCTCCATTGTAACTGGAACAAATTTTAGCCAGACTCACTTGGACCTTTTTGGAGGGTGTTCTTCATCGAGATGGCATAAGTGAAGTTACTTGCACTAGATCGTGTTCATTAAGCAAGTTGTTAGTGTAACTAGTTCCACCTTCTCCATCTTTAGCTACTTTCCACATTGAGGTTTGCGATGTTGGATTTCATCACCAACTAGTGATTTCTCTGTGAAAAGTTTGTTTGCTTGGTTTTACTCCCTAGATTTACTAGCGCATATTATTCTCTTGTTTTTATTTTTTATAGACCTTAGGTGTTGATTGTGATTTTAAATTATTAATATTGGTAGTAAATTTATCTAAGTTGAATCTAATGGAAAAAATGTCAGAAGTTACTGATAAATAAACTCCTTTTAATGGGAATGCTAGTCCTTTTTCCGACTTTGAAAATGTTGGTCCTCCTTATATGGCTACATTGTCACTTCCCAAATTCATTAGAGGTTTATCGGTGTGGTTGTTTTCAACTTATTTAATCCCAAATACCCAAACAATTCCAGGTCAACCGAGTTTGTCATCTCAACATCACTAACCTTATGTTGACCATTTACCTTATTCACCCAACATTTCCTCCTCCCTTTCTCCTTCTTCACTTGGTAAAATCCTTGATTCTAGTCACTGGGTGACTGAGAAGAAGAAGAAAGGAAAGAAGAAGAAGAAGCAAGATAAGAAAGAAGTCAACCAACTCAAAATGGTTATAGGTAGTGGTAATTTTGAGGAAACTTCCAACATGCATCAGAAGCCTAGATACCCTTGCAATATTTGTAAGGGTGACCACTTCCTTATAGTTTGTCCTAGGATTCCTAAGGTCTTGGAAGCATGGACTAAAAATTCTTATCAACTTACTGTTGATCCATCAACCAGTGACTGTGAAGTTCCTAAGAAAAATGGTAAAGCTAGGCTTCTTTGTAGGTTATTCAAAGGGATTCATTATAGTCACCTTTTCCCTAATATGGACAAAGCCTCAAAATTGTTAGAAAAACTTAATGTTCCATAGCAACAACTTCCAACTGTTACCATAAAATTTCTCCCAACCTACCATCAGTTGGTGAAGTGATTGATATAATTCCAATTACATTCAATCCCACTCTTCCATTGGAGAGTGAAACACATATCGCTCAAGTTGATGAGCCATTGATTGATCAAGTGGTCAACTGTATACCATTTTCTGTTGATCCCACTCTCCCTTTAGAGAGTGAAAATAATATTGTTCAAGTGATTCTTGTCACTTTATATTCTTCTACACATGGGGGAATTTCACATGTTTCCATTGACCCCCCTCCAAGTAATGAGGCTATTTCCTTTGATTGGAGTATATTTCCAGGAACTTTTCTTACTTCTTCCACCCCTTTCCAAATCATTGTGAAAGTGTACGGTAAGAATGTGCAACACACAAATATAGATGAAGGTGCTTCTATCAATATTTTATCCTCATCCGCTTCGCAAGATTTGGGTTCCCCTTAGCTTGTGCCTGTTACACATAATCTTTTAGCTTTTAACAGAACCATTAGTGAGCCTTTAGGGATCCTTCCTAAGTTACCTATACTCTAAAAGGTAAAACTATATGTATTGATCTTATGGTATTCAAAGGCCCCTTGGATTTCAATTTTCTCCTTGGCGAGACTATGTCTATGCCATGAAGGTTGCCATATCGACACTCTTTCACGTGATTTATTTTCCTCACAATGGAAACATTCTAACTATTAACTAACTTTCATTCGTTGATCTTGATTCGACTACCAACCAACTGGAATCCCTATATTTTCCTTACATGCAAGTGGTATCCAACCCACGATGGGTTAATTATGTGGAAACCAGTCCCATGTTTTCAATTATAAATGCAAGCGAGCCTCTCACTATTTGCTCAACTTCTTATGACTTAGATCTGGTAATTGACACAAGGAACCTTATGGGGAATTTGAAATGGATTTTCTTACCCCTTTTGATTCTCTTCACATGCGTTCTCTCCAGAGAGCTATTCTTCATTTTGATGAATATCTCTTTGAAGACATGATCAAGAAATATCCCTTTGCATGTGTTTCTTCCAAATGGAAACCATGATCCAAATTCCCATAAGGATGGTTCTTTTTCTTTGTCAACCTGAAATAAATTCCCCTAAGGATGTTTCTTTTACTATGTCAATCTCGTTAAAAAATGAAATAAATTTCAATGACAATGCTTCTTTTATAGTGTCAACCTCATTAATAAATGAAACAAATACTTTAGAGGATGGTTCTTTTATTATGTCAACCTCATTAAAAAATTAAACAAATGCGAGATGTGATAGTTCTCTTATTGTGTCAACCTCATTAAAAAATGAATCAATTTCTTAAGAGCATTGTTATTTTTGTTTCAATATCAGATAAACATTAAACAACCCTTGAGGATAATTCTTTTACTGTGCCAACCTCATTAAAAAATGAAACAAATAACTGTGAGGATGTTTCTTTTACTATGTCAACCTCATTAAAAAATGAAATAAAGTACTTGTGAGGATGCTTCTATTGTTATGTCAACCTAGCTAAAAATTGAAATAAACTCTTAGCATAGTTATTTTTGTTTCAAGCTTGCATAGAAATAAAACCAATTTATGAAAATCATGAGCATAGTTCTCTTTCAATCTCATTAAAAAATGAAGCAAGTCCCTATATAAACTGATTCTTTTATGTGATTTTATCAATAAACCTTTATTTCATATGCCTAATAATAATTTACCATCTACTTAATAAGATCAAACAAAGATCGGGTGGCATGTGCGTCTCGATGGGTACATTGTAATTATGTTTTGTAGGAAACAATTTTTTTGCATCCTTTTACAATTTTATACTATTTTTCCTATTTATCTTGCGTTACATTTTATTACTGATGCATTTCCATTTGCCAAAATCTATAATGAAGCAAAAACAATACTCATCCATATATTGTACAAGATAGAATGAGGTAGAAGTTGTGGTTTTCATTAAGTAAAATGTTTGTAAAAATTATGGTTTTACAAAAATGTCATCCAAAGACATGAGGCCCTGTGGCCTTTATTATTCGAACATGCCGATGCATCATCAAAAAACAAAATTCGGCCATAATACTATCAACTACGCATGATGATCATGGTAGAAGACAATAGAGCGAGCTACTCGTCGTAGAAAGTGACTAATCGGTCCAGGAACCCCAACAGTGTGCCTCTGGTAGTGGGGAGGTAGGTTATCAATCCCGACATCTGGGATGTATAGGGTCAACCTCTCTAGGTTGTGCTCCATCTTAGTCAATGCCTATCCTGTGTTAGGATTCTGTACTACGGGAGCTACTAGATGCTCACAACACCTGTCAAATATTCGTAGTCTTGTTGGTCTCACCAGGTCCACATCTGCACGATCATTTCAGAAAATTAGTTTTGGATGCCAAAAATTAAAAATAAAAAAACACTAAAACAACCAGAATGTGTAGTTTTGACCTATATCACCCCACTACATCCCAGCTGGTAGTAAAATATCTGGATCACTTGTGTAATTCATGTTGACATATGGAAATTCCTTGATCATAATGATTTGATGTTCCAACCATCCAAAGAAATCAGGAGTATATCGAATCATTGGGCCTTCACCACCTCCGCGGCATGCCATCAATGTGACCCACTCCAACATGCGAGGATCTCGTGGTCCTCCTCAATCTATGGCAACCATTGGGGAAAGAAGGGGGATCCTCACTAGAATGAACAAGATAACAAAGGCACCATACCCAAAATTATTGAGCTTTCCAGTTTTCACTCTAGTTAGTTTCCCTTTCACGTTGGCAATTACTCCTTCACACTAGTTGATTATTGTAGCTTGCAAGCACTCTATGGAGATCTTCATCTAAGCCTTGGTGAGCAAGTGAAGAGCTTCACTCCCACATAATCGTGCAATAGTAAAATTGATAATTCTCAAAGGAAGCCTCTCTATGGTTTTGATATCAATTCTCCATTGTTTAAGAGAAACCCCTTGAAAGAAATTTTGCTCTAGATAGGTGGTAGTTGTTTCTCCACCTCATCTATGTCCATACAGAGAAATGTCCACTCCATGGCGTGGGAGCCCAAACCAGAAGTAAATGTCATCGACATCAATATTAAGTCTATGGTCTCCGATCACTAAGATTTCTTCCTATACATTCCACTTTCTCACCATCCATTCTAGTAAATCTAATTGGGCCTTCATTCCTAGAATTGTAAATTTTTTATAAAGGCCACAGTTTCTTAGAGCCCGTAATGTCTCTGGGTGGTTCAAAGCATCTATATCTTGTTCTTCATGTTCACACTCTCTCCACTCCATTTTTTTATCTCAAAACCCTGCAAATAAACATGGAGGATCATTGGAAGATGTTGTGGTAATTTTTTACAAAACATTTGGGATTTTTTCATTAATTTTTCAAATCCCTCAACACTATACGTGGCCGCTTTTGGAAACTAGTGCAGGTTTGCACAGTTCTGGCCCTATAAACTACATAAATCACATTTTACTGTGTTAAAAAAAGGGTCGGTATGCGTAGGTTCAATGAAGATGAATTGTGCACACAGAGAGTGATTTTTGATTTGATAAATCCCCCCAAAAAACCAAAATACATGGTCAAATGCAAAATAAAAGCAATGAAAATGAAGATATTAGAGAGATGGTTTACCTGAAGAAGACAACTTGTGATTTGGTCCAATGGTTTTCCCAGAATATTCCTCTAAATTTCTTGGTGAAAAATGCACTCTATCACTCTCAAATGGTAAAAAACACAAATGGTAAGAAGTTTTTACTTTTTTGGATCTTTATAAGTTCTTAGGCCCATTAAAATATTATTTTTTTCATATTTACCTTTGAAATCCAAATTTTTAATCTTTTTACTATACTTTTGAGTGATGGCGATAATTTTTGAGTTTAAATGTGCATAACACTAGTTATTTATGAAAACAAATCAATTTGGTGATGAGTATATTTTTATCACTTTTTCGGACTAGTTAAAAACTTACGAAAAAGAAAAACTAGGAGTTCTGTTTACACCCTTTCCAAACTCCCTAAACATGAAAATATCACTGAGTACTTGAAAATTTGAACTCGTAAAAGTAAACGAATAATCGTCTATTCAGTATAATTTTACCCCTTTTACAGATTGAACTAGACTATTTACGAAAAAAGTATACATTAACTAATCATGGTAAATAGAGTTCTCTCGTGCATTATTTTACCCTTTTTCGAGCTTGAGAGACTAAATTTACAAAAAAGGACACTATGGAGTTTACTTATGTTTTTCTCCTGGCTCTCTAAAAAAGAAAAAAAAAACGAGGTCATTAAAATTTTTCGTTGAAAGGACTAAATGAGCTTTATTTTTGTGTCTTTTCAAACTCTTTAAACATGAAAAAACATCAAGTTTCCCCTTCACTAGACTTGTAAAATGTAAATAGTGTGGAACTCATCATTCATAACGAGATCGAACCACTGCTTCATAGGGTTTGCTAAAAATACTCCGAAGGATGAGCTTATAGGACAAGAATATGTTATCCTCCTCAAGCTTGCCAAAAATCAAGAGGTACTTGTTAGTAATTGTAGGGGGAAATTGGGAATGAACCATTTTTTTGTATTATAAAAGGCAGTATGGCACTCATGAACATGACAATCCATCACTTTTTTGTTTGAGTTGGGAAATCCATTTCTCTCAGTTGAACATACCTCATTGAAATTCTTCAGTTGGTATGGGTATTTTTTTTTAGTAAAATGTTTCCAAGTCAGGATGTCATGCTACCAATATGTTCAAGAGAAGTCCAACGTTAGTGAAAAATACTTTTCTATTGATAATATTCAATCGTGTTGACCATCCCTGAGTCAGTCCTAGATTAATCCAAGCTGTTGTTCTTCAAAAAATTGACATGAGTTTCATATCGTATGCCCTCCTGCAATGGGTAACTTCCTAACGACTTCAAATCATTATCTATGAAGTTGATGTAGAAGCCTTCAATACCTTGGACCCTGCATGCCTTAACAACAGGTTTATCACCTTCAACGATAGGTTCTCATCATTGAAATTTGATTGAATAATTCTATGAGTGTTTGACATCAACAAATCTATTCACACTTCATAGATTTTACTGGAAGTACCTTGAGAACCATTGTCATTATTGGTGGTTTCTCTCGTGCTTCTTAATGGTTCACATCATTGAATAGTAATCAAGTGAAATGGGAGCCAAAGCCAGGGGAATGGGAGATAAAGCCAAACAACCCCAGGGTTTCTACCACGATTGACTATGAGAAATTCATTCGCATGGCTAGATTTGTACTACCAATTGAGAGATGGAGATCAAGAACCTGGATCTAGTTTCATCCATCTAGGTTGCATGGAGTAATTAAATATTCATGATTGTAAATATAGATCCATTGATGGTTGCATCCATACTATGTCATTAATTGACATGGATCTTCAGATGTATTTTGGTACTAGTTCTTTTAGACATTTATGTTTTGAGTATGAGAATGCCTACCTTAGTGATGATTTTATATTGCATTGTAACATTTTATTAATTGTTTTAGGTCTCCAACTATAGTCTCTAGTGTGAACCTTGGCATGATAAAGTGCTTTAGTCATTAAACATTTTTTCTCACTTTGCACTTTATGGGGCAACCTGTTAAACACCATTTTGTTTGCATTAGGAAAGTCACCATTAGTTTGGATTTTTCGTTATCCATAAAAGTGTTCCAACGAATCCATTTGCAAGGTTAGAACCCAAACAATACCAAAGAGAATGAAATTTCTGGATATCAAGGCTCAAAAACCCGTTTTTATGCTTCCTGCGTAGTTCCGTAGTCCATTTGTGCGCATACGTAGAAGAAACCATTAGAAACTACACAAAACTACGCTTTGTCTCACCTATGGCCTACACACATAACTTAATGAAAGTAAAAATGAAAAGTAAAGTCTAAAAGCTTTATTAGTCTAATCTTTCCCAACTAACAACTTCGAATGGATGGCTATTTAATCTTGATCCCTCCCATCATGGAGCTAATTTCCTCTCTTTATGGATCCCCTATCCCACCATTTGTGGATCTCATCCCTTAGGAAATATATCCCAAACCTCCTCCTCTTGGCCCATAAATCAAACATAAGCTAGAGGATTGGGGAGGACTATTGATGGTAGGCTTATGCTATAGAAATAAGGCTAAGTGGCATTTCATCGAAGGAGAGGGTTGGAGATTGTGGAAGAGGCTTGTAACATCAAGGCTTTGAGGTTGTAAGTTTCTTATCTGTTTTATTTAATAAAAAGAATTTGTTCTTTCCTTATTATGTCTTTGTTGATATCATTTGTGGGATTCCTTCATCACTCACATAGGTTATGATTGGTTATTGATTCAATTTATGATATATGTTGAGTTAAGTAGTTCATTTATATTTCATTCTATACACTAGGGGCTTTGATCCTTTGTGTGTTTCTGTCTATGTAGATCACCTTCGAAACATCATTGAGAAGATGTGGGTGTTGAGAAATGGCAACAAGAGAGTCCAATTTAATTTCTCCTTGAATTAAAGTGGAAATTAAATTCGAATTCTATTCTCATAGCAACATAAAATAGTTAAATTAAGTTTATTAAACTTACTTAACATAGGAATTTCAAGTTGGAAGTCTTTTGTAAGTCATGTTTATGTTCTCCTTACTTTGTAGGAGTCCAGTATGAGTTAATTGTGAGTTGTAAAATAGAAGATTTGGTTTCATGAGTCAGATTAGTTAAATTAGTTGTCAAACTAATTAAGAGAACAAATAGTGAGTTAATTGTTAGTCGTGTCACTAATGAACTCTACGAGTGCTACTCTAGTTAACTGAATATTTACTCATTAGAAACTCATGCATGTCAAATCAGAGAAAGACCTAGTTGAGACTAGAGTGTAGGGACAGTGTGCTATTTTTTAAAGATTTTTCTCAGTTGCACTAATAGTGCATGCATTCAGGAATTGACCCTTGAGGGATTGTGCAATTTTTAGAGGCTTTATTTCCCTTTAAATACAAGTTATCCTCCATAGGAGTTACGCATTTGAATAGAGACTTGGAGAGATTGTGAAGAGTCTAAGATTTTGCCTTGAGCTTTCTTATGAGTTGGAGATTTAATTTGCTGAGTGTTGGGATTTTTCTTAAGAGAACAAGCATTGTAATTTCATCCTGATTTTCCGTATTAATACAAAAAAAATAGTGGGGTTTTGAGTTGTGGCTTTCTCCAAATATTTGTTGTGTTATATTCCTTTGATTCTATTCCTCTATTGATTATTGTTTTCTCGATGTTTGTGGGCTTCCTCAGTAAAGAGTAGAAGTATATTCTTATCTCTTGCTTTAGGAAATTGCATTAGCTTGTGAATCTACAAGAAAATTCTACATGGTATCAGAGCAAGATTGTTTTTTGGGCCGAGAGTTTGCAGATAATCTCTGAAAATTTATGTGAACATTTTTCAGAAACAAATAGAATATCTGGATTCCTTGGGAAAATATACCCAAATTCAAAAAAAAAAAATCGTCAGAATCGGAGTTCAGATGAGGGAGATATCGCTCATTTAAAATCAGAACTTAGAGGAGATTTTGAAGTTTTCAGTTTCTAGGTTCCAGTTGAAAGTCAAATTTGCAATACATACTTCAAGATTGATAGGTGGCATTCCATGGGTTGAGGCTTGAGTGTGCCTTGGAAGGAAGCTTGAATTTCATAGCCTAGAGGGACAGGATGGAGGTTGTGCTAGAAGACAATGTCTTGAAGGAATTTGTTGACCAAGCAATTCCTAAGCCAGTAGCTACTAATGCACAGAACTTGGCTGAGTGGAAGAAGTGTGTGGCAAAGGCAAGATGGATAATCTTTGAGGGAGTTAGATATCATATTGTCTTGAGTCTCCATGGAAAAGAAGCCCTGCATGCTATGTGGAAAACATTGACAGACCTGTATCAGAATAACAGTGATCAAAGGAAGTTGGCACTGGCATAAACTTCGTAAAATCAAGATGGAGAAAGGCGAGACGATTCCAAAGTACTTAACCAAGTTCACTCAATGTCACAATGAATTTGGAAGTGTTGGAATCATGGTTTCCAAGGAGGATATGGTGATACCTTCTCTTCTTGGGCTCCCAAAGAGTTGGCATAGTAATCAGGACTCTATCAATGGTCGAGAGAAACTGCTAGATTGGGAATGACTATGGTCGGATTTGATACAGGATGAGATTAGGAGGAACACCAGGGATGGCTCTTCATAAACACTGATGATAAAGAGAACTATGCCTTAGCAATTAAGGCAAGGAAGGAGAAAGGTAAAATTTCTCATTCCAAATTATATTCTTATCATGGAGGTAAGAAGAAGGACATGATGAAAGTTAAATGCTTTCATTGTCACAATATGGGACACTTTGCCACAAATTTTCCATTAAAGAAGTCCAAGGAGAATACCTCAGGAAGAGCGGTGGGTGAGGCTTTGGCCTCCCAATTTGAATTGGAATTTTCCCTCATTTTATGCATGGTGTCTTCAATGATGGGAAGTCTCTGGTACTTAGACAGTGGAGATTCATTCCACATGACTGGCGACAAAGAGTTATTTAGTGAACTGGAGGAGAAAGATCTCAAGATGCATATTAAGATGGGTGATGATGGTAAGTATAGTGTTACTGGTGTGGGAACTATTAGTTTTCAAAGGGAGCATGTGGCTCCACTCACCTTAAAGAATGTTATGCATGTACCCAAACTGATGAAGAACTTAGTATCCATTGCCATGCTTGAGGATAGAGGCTATGATGCCATCTTTTCGAAAGGAGAGGTGTTCCTTTGACACATAGCCATGGGTCAAGTAAAGAAGATAGGGATTCGAGTTCAGAATCTCTATAAGATAGAGGTAGAGGATTGTGTTGCTTTGAGTTCAAAAGCAGAAGATATGTTGAGTTGAGACGTCAATGAATTGTGGCATAGGTGATTGGGCCGCTTGCATCATGAGGCTTTGAAGATATTCCAACAAATCTCTACCGGTCTTCCCAAAGGTATGCTTGAGAAAGTTGATACATGCAAGGGTTGTACTTTGAGAAAATACACCACGTCTTCCGTTGGATACAGAGACATTCAAGAAGAGTATATTCTAGAGATAATCCATTCAGATGTGCATGGACCATTCTCGATAGCATCCACATCACATGTATTATGTTATATTTGTTGATGACTATTCTCATAAATGATGGGTTTTTTAATGCAGAAAAAGGATCAAACTTATATAAAAAAAATTGGGTTTAAAGCATTGGTATAGAAAGAGTTTGGTAAGAAGGTTAAAGCTCTATCGAGTGATAACGTTGGTGAGTAGGGGTAGAATGGGGTTGCCAAGAGGAAGGACATGAGCATAGTAGGGGCATAAAGGGAGATGTTTCATGATCAGGGCCTACGACTACACTTGTGGGCTGAGGCATGCAACACATCAGTTTATGTTTAGAACCATAGCCCACATCGACTACTTGATATCAAGACACTAGAGGAGGCTTATTCCGATAAGGGGCCAAATGTTCATCACTTAAAGATTTTTGGGTCATCGGTTTATTGCCATGTGACCAAAGATGCATGGAAGAAGCTTGAGCCAACATCACAGTTAGGGATATTTGTGGGGTACATTGATACACCCCAAAACTATTGGGTGTACATGACGACCAGTCAAATGACAATGGTTCGCAGGGATATCGGGTTCGATGAGGAGAAGGCCATGCAAGTATCCCTTGAGAGGGAGCTTGAGCTACATGCGGATGAGGAGCTTTTAGCTCCTAATGTTGAGGGGCCTCAGATTGATGTGGAGCAGCCACATGGAGAGGTTCAGAGAGTAGAGACATCCACTTAGTTAGAGTCTTCCAGAGAGGGAAGAAAGTGCACTAGAGAGGTTGAAAAATTGTTGGATGATGCATGGGAGAATGTGGGAGCATCCTCTTCTCAATGTAGAAAAAGGAGGTCACCAGTGAGGTACACTGGATACATGGCACTTATGGGTACATGTGTTGTGATAGAGCCATCTTCCTTTCAGGAAGTAGTGCAGCAACCAGTTTGGGTTGATGTGATAGTGGAGGAGTATGACTCCATAGTTCGAAACAGTGTTTGGGATGTGGTCCTGATACCGGAGGACAACTCAGTTGTGAGCTCCCATTGGCTTTACAAGGTAAAGAAAGCTCCAGATGGTAGTGTGGAGAAGCATAAGGCCAGATTTGTAGCCAATGGATTTTCACATGTAGAGGTGATTGACTATGATGAGATCTTTACTCCTGTTGCAAGGTACTCATTAATCAAATCTATTTTGGCACTATCAACATAGATGGGTTGGAAGATGCATCAGATGGATATGAAGATTGCCTTCCTCAATAGCATGATTGAGGAAGAGGTGTACATAGAGCAGCCAAAAGGTTTTGAAACCTTGGACCATGAGTCACATGTGTGCCTACTCAAGAGAGTGTTGTATGGGATGAAACAAACACCCTGTTCTTGGTACACCAGGATAGATAGCTACTTCATTGGGTTGGGCTTCACGAAGAGTGAAGTAGATGGAACCTGTATCACATAGTGGTAGAAGGTAAGTTGTTGATCATTGTACTTTATGTAGATGATCTTATACCGACAGGTGATGATAAGCTCATCAAATCTTGCAAGGAGGACCTTACAAGAGAGTTTGAGATGAAGGACATGGGGCTCATGCATTACTTTCTTGGCATGGAGGTATTGCAGAGAGATGGGGAGTTGTCTATATCTCAGGGAAGGTATCCCAACGAGATACTTATGAGATTCCTCATGGAGAGTAGTAAACCCATGGAGACTCCTCTAGCTGGTAACTGGAGGAAGGAAGATGCTAATTTAGGGGAAGTAGTGGAAGATATTGTTTACAGGCAGCTTGTGGGTTCACTCATGTACTTGGTGAACACATGACCGAATATGTGTTATGCAGTTAACCATCTTAGTCAAGTGATGGTTAGGCCTACCAAGCTGTATTGGAAGGATGCAAAGCATGTATTGAGATACCTCATAGGAACTACTCAATTTGGGTTATGATACATAAGGACAGAGGGAGTGAAGCTTGAAGGCTTCACCAATGCAGATTGGGTAGGGAGTCCATCTGACATGAAAAGCACATTAGGAAGGATATTTAGTATTGAGTCTGTGGCAGTTTCTTGGTACAGCAGGAAACAGAGATCAGTTTCACTCAGTTCGGAAGAGGAAGATTACATGGTTGCAAGTCAGGCAGCATGTGAGACTATCTGGATGAGGAAGATCCTGGTTGGTGCATTTGGCCAGTAGATGGATCCTACAATGATTTATTGTGATAATAAGAGTTGTATCAAACTCTCTAAAAATCCAATTTTTCATGATCGGTCCAAGCATATTGATATCCAATATTATCATCTCAGAGATTGTGTATTGAGGAAGATCATGTTTTTGGATTACATTCCCACAGAGGAGTAGGATGATAACATCTTGACAAAGGCATTTTCAAGATGCAAATTCGAGTTTCACAGAAACAGGATCGGACTAGTTGATAATCCCTTTCTTGTTGAGAGGGAGCGTTGAGAAATGGCAAGAGATTCCAATTTAATTTTTCCTTGAATTAAACTAGAAATTAAATTTGAATTCTATTCTCATAGCAACATAAAATAGTGAAATTAATTTTATTAAACTTACTTAACTTAGGAATTTCGAGTTGGAAGTCTTTTGTAAGTCATGTGTATGTTCTCCCTACTTTGTAGGACTCTAGTATGAGTTAATTATGAGTTATAAAATAGAAAACTTAGTTTCATGAGTTAGTTTAGTTAAATTAGTTCTCAAACCGATTGAGAGAACTAATAGTGAGTTAACTATCAGTGGTGTCACTAATGAACTCTATCAGTGCTACTCTAGTTAACTGAATATTTACTCATCAGAACCTCATGCATGTCAAATCAGAGAAAGATCCAGTTGAGACTAGAGTGTAGGGACAATGTGCTATTTGTTTTAGATTTTTTTGAGTTACACAGACAATGCATTCATTCAGGAATTGACCCTTAACGGATTGTGCAGTTTTTAGAGGCTTTATTTCACTTTAAATACAAGCTATCCTCCATAGGAATTACACATTGGAATAGAGACTTGGAGAGCTTGTGAAGAGGTTAAGCTTTGGCCTTGAGCTTGCTTATGAGTTGGAGATTGAATTTGTTGAGTGTTGGGATTGTTCTTGAGAGAACAAGCATTGTAATTTCATCTTGATTTTTGAGATTAATACAAAACAAATAGTGTGGTTTTGAGTTGTGGATTTCCCCAGATATGTATTGTGTTACGTGCCTTTGATTCTCTTCCTCTATTGATTATTGTTTGCTCAATGTTTATGGGATTCCGTTGTAAAGAGTAGAAGTAGATTCTTGTCTCTTGCTTTAGAAAATTGCATTAGCTTATGAATCTACATGACTTTCTACAGTGGGAAGCACTAGAACAATCTCTAAAGCATCAAGAGGAAGCTAATTGGAAAAGGCACTAAAAGGGACTTCAAGAGGCATTTCGATTAAATGGTAAGTGATATCTCTCATATTGTTTTTTTCAATCAATCGTAAGCTAAGGAAAGTTAGCAATTATTTTATTTTTTGTTACTAGATTTATTTGAGGTCTATGGAGATCCATCTTGTCCCAAAAAGGGATTAAGTTGCCTTACAATTGGGTAATCATGATGCATAATAGGAGTTTTTTTCTTTTTTGGTAAAATGTATTTTGTCTCTACAACTTGGCCAACAAATCTAACAGGAATGAGGTTGATGGCACATTTTTGAAAAAGTATAGCAATACAACATTTTCCAAAATTAATAGATATATTCTATTTACAAAAAAATGAGGGTATATTAAAAGAAAAAGAAAAAAAATCAATTGTGGGCACTGTAACATTTTCTTTTAAGGGTATCTAAAAGATTTTGTGAAAGTGTTACCCTTGTAGAGAATTTGTGGACATGTCTATCTTTTAGAATCTAAGAAGCAAATAAGCCACTATAGAGGCACAACCACATGTAGTCACTATGTCTACAACTCAATTTTCTTGTTGAGCGACAACTAACCAACACTCAACAAATGGAAAAATATAATTGGATGAAAAAGTTGAAGGAACAACAACAACTGCTTGAAGTCTATTTGAAAGAGTTGGAAGCCAAAAGGAAAAGGAATGTCTTTGCATTAAAATGCATAAAAGAATGTGCATATGACAACATTCTTCCCTTCTTTTTAGTTACAAATAAATCCAAAGAGGCTTGGGAAACCTTTAAGAGGAGTTTTGGTGTAAGGGGGAGTATTCTCGCGAAAGATGAAGAAAAAGGTGGATATATACCAACAGATCTACAAAAAGAGTTCAGCAAATACCACTTGAAAGTGGATGCAGAGAAAAAACACTAAGATTCCCATGAATCCCATTGTGCACAACCACAAGTGGATGAAAATTTAGTGAATCCAACAACAAAGCTTGTTGATGACAGTGAAGGTGCCAATGGAGTAGTCAGTGATATGTTGAATTCAATGATTAAAATTCTTCATGTTAACTTTGATAAATAATAGATATATAGTGATGAATGGTTGTAAATGATGCAACAAAAACATCTCATTGACATGATATTATTTGGCAAGAGAATCCCACTTTTGTTTGAAAACCAAGAGGAACTGGAAGTGCAAAAGGAGAAAGATCTCATTGCAGAGTAGAAATAACACAATTAATATGGTTCTGCAAATGTTTTTAAACACAAAATTGATTTAAAGCGTGGAAATGTTAGCAACAACAAAAAAGAAACAGAAAAAATTGAAGAAGAATTAAAGTTCCTTGAAGCATGGTGTAAGATACCCAATCAATTTTTTTTACTTAACCTATACCATTTACCATTCACCCATTCAAAGGAAATTAAATTTGCATTTAATACACTAGTCATAGTGATTACTCATAATTCACATATTTATTTCAATTATAATATACCAATGATCAACATTAATATTAGAATATAGTTATTTTTTTATTTTATTGTTTTATTATATGTGTAAAATTTATATATTATAACCTTGGCATAATAAAACCTCGACATACTATAGCCTTGACATATATTAACCTTGGAAACATGAGTTGGGTCAAGCCTTTCTGAGAGTGTTTGTTTCTTTTCCATATGGCGATGTGACCACCTCAAAAATGGAGAATATATATCTACAATCTATATTAGTTAGGGTTTCATTAGTGGTCTACTGGAAAGGAGGTGGTTACATGGTAACCAACCTCTCACTTTGATGCCCCCTACAGCTCATTCTCTCCAGGCTTTCCTAATGTAAAAAATGACTCTATAAACCTTTGGGGAAACACAACTTCTACCTAGTTCTGGATCGTTTCTCCTAATGTCGTTTAGTGGAATGGGTTGGTAATTTAATGTGGGTTATTCCTATGATAATTTTCTTTCAGAAATTTTATTTTATTTTTTCTTGGTTTTATTCTTGTATAATATTGCTAACTAGAATTGGTACTGGCGATAACGGGAGTCCTAAATAAGAGTTCACAGACTATAGAAACTGTGGTTGTTTTTCAAGATTATTATAGAAAATTATAGTGCTTGTTTAGCCATTGGACCAAACATAGGGTTTTACACAACAACATGTATACTGCCCCCCTTTTTTCCACATTTTTTCATTCCTTTTGTTTCTCTTTCCTTAAAACTCAATATCAGATATTTAGAGAAAAACATAACATGTTTGATGCCAAGAATGCCAATAAAAGATATTGATGGAAGAAACTATAGCTTCAGGTAACCCTGTTTCGAGAATTATGGTGACCTAATTGTTTTTACTTTGATTCATGTGCGACGACCCTAATGCCTCCTATTGAAGACCAAAATTATTCATTTTTTATGCCTTCCTTAAACTCCATTCTCTTCCGTTTTGACCATAATAACTCCAATTCAATGTTAGATGGCAAGGTTATTAGACAAACCAGGTATTTAATCATATTTTATTCACAGTTTCACTGTTTCCTTGTTATCCAATCTAATATTTTCACAAGCTACCTAATTGCATCAATACTACAACTAATATAAATTCTCCATCTTACTTGAAGGATTTACAGGTTCTAAAACATTAGTTGAGGAAAAAAGCATATGAATTGGTATCTAGAAACCAACACAACGATATCCACCTATTAATCTGATATGGCAAGGTGATAAGGATGCTCGAATGAGTAGGTCATCGTGGAAGTCAACCTAGCGGAAAATACTGAAGACAAATCAAGCGAGCGAGGAGATCATTGATTGAAGTTGATATTTTTCCTCATGATTTGATTCTTTGATAGAAAATCACTAATAGTATTTTTTTTTAAACAATGTTATTTTAACATGTTATGTTGAGAAGGATAGGCTTAGAAATCTCCAAACAGTTTAACAATGGAGGTTATAAAACATGCCTCTCGACATGATGGTACACATGACTAGTTATTATTTTAAAAAATCTTTGCAATCATTTAATTGATCTTTTGATTCCACTATTGTTATATAGTAATTTGTCACAATCCCTATCTCATACCCTGAGTTGTCGAACTTTTTCCAATGCTACTTTTAATAGGAAAACTCGTGCTGGTACCCTTTGGTCTAACTAGTGGCTAGCGCTCGCACTGTGACTTTAGATAGGAAAATATGTGTTGATCCTCCTCAAGTATTTTTTCAAAAAATGGAGCAAAAGCTTCTCTTACTAGAAGTCTTGAGAACGACCAACTAGTTATTGTTGAGTAAGGATATGGTCAAGTTCTCCCATTTTGATTCCTTGATCCTACCCTTAGGGATCTTCCCCTTAAGATGTGGACCTTCTTCCCCCTTTTGTGGATCCATAATTCCATCTCCTTCCCTATAAATACATTACCTTATACTAGATTGGTCAGACTAGATTGGTCATGATGCGACTAAATTGTGCCTAATTGCTGCCAATTTCTGAAGGAGAAAGGAAAATTTGAGAAGTCTTGGGTTGGACTTGGAAAACCATTCCGAAGGAGGCTTCTAACATCAAGGAAGTGGTCATATTCTTCCTTCTTGTGTTTATTATTAATACAATCTATGTTTACTTTCCATAAGTGTGTAAATGGTGACTTGCTTAGTATGATGCTCCTTGATATGTCATATGGTTTACATTAGAATGCATATGCTATGCTTTTCCTTTGTTGTTTTTATTTCATCCCTCTTGCAGGTATTCGTTCACAATAGAATAGTGAGGATCGAGCTTGGAAGTGAGGAGATTGAGGTTGACATTGAAAAGTGATTGCATAGGAGTGAGGTAGGCCATCTTTCCTCTCTCATGTCATTCTGATTTAAACTAGGAGAGTTTTGCATGTATTTGTTTCAGTTGTTACTAGATCCACTCATTGGACTAGAGGGATCACTTCTATCCATAGAAGGGATTGCCTAGATAACAAATTGGCGACTCCATTGGGGAGCCTATAGCCCTTTCAACCCTCCTTTTGCATTTGGCCTTTTTTATTAGTTTGGCCAACCTTTCAATGATCCTTGGTTTTGATTTCCTTTGAGTCTGTACTCTAAGTAGTTAGTCATTTAGGGTATCAGGTCTAGGGTTTTTCTCAAGATCTACTTGTTTTTCCTAAAATTTTCTTGCCCAATTCCCTTTTTCTTAGACACATTGGCACTAACAACACTGATTTTTCCAATTACAATTACGCTTGAAACAATCTACCCATGCTGGTTCAATTTATCATCCAGCACAAATTTCGCTATGTAAAGTAGCGTTGATAACCCTGTCAGCGTGGAGTTTTCTATGTAAATTGGTGTTGATCCATAAAATTGATAATTTTTAGGGCTTCTACTAAAAATATTTGTGTGCCCAGATCTTTGAGGTTATCCTCCTACTCTGTGTGCATTGAATTTTCTTTGATTTTTGTTAGTTTCTTTGCGGTCTGCAAAAGTCCCTCCCATTTTTTGAAGTGGTGAAAGTAAATTTTGGTTGAGTCTTTGATTCTTTGAGTCAATTAAAATTGTTGTTTGATGCTCATATGTTTGGAAGGAATACTGATTTTTTATTGTTTCAAAATTATTAGTTCTTTTGAGACCATAAAAGAAATTGATTTTACATTTATTTTGTTTTCATAAATTTTACTTTTTATAAAGAGCATTAGATCAAATTGCATTGAAAAAATCATTTTTGGGATCATCATTGAACATAGATGACATTGTTTAGTGATTGAAAGCTAAAAGTGCATTGAGTGCATTCTCATTCATTAAAAAAAAAAGTGAAAAATTAATGTAGGTGCATTTGAATTGGATTTCAATTTACTTTTTGTCAGTGCACTGAAAAAGAAAAGTGAACAATTCTTCTAGGTGCATGTTAGTGAATCTTTTATATAATTTTCGTGGATGCATTGGAATAGTGAAAGTGAAAGATCTAGTTAAGAATATTTGCTGGCTACCTATTAGCACTCGAATCTGCCTCAAGCTGAAGGAAGGCGAGGTTCAAGGCAACATCAAACCAAGCTCGGTCTGGTAGCTAGCCCTACCAGAATAGGAGAGGGCTCTCTCCGGGTCTATCTCATCAAAAGATGTCCAATAGGACCCGAGATGACCTAAGATGAATACTGATTTTAATGATTTTAGGCTAGTAAATAAATATGAAAGAAATATTTGATTTTTAGGCTGGGTTTTCTGGGCTGTATGGGACCAAGGAACAACATGAACAGAGAAGTTAAATCAAAGACACAGATTATCTCCTGAGGCAAGATAGGCAAGAGATTTAACATCAAATTTGAAATACTGTGGAGTGGGTGGACTGTTGAGAGGTTGACAAGGGCATAGAAGATGAATCCTTGTCAAACAGAAGAAAACATTAAATATGAACACTTTCCCAAGGCAGAGCAATGAATTGGATTCTGCCTTTCTCACTTTAAAAGCATTCAGCTGAAAACGATTATGAATGAACTATGAAACAGAAACAAGAGACATATGAAACAGGAGAAGAAACACATGCTAAATTCATACCGCAAGCATCTCATGAAACAGAGCTGTACCATTCAATTATTTCTCTATCAAATCTATACAATGAAGCGCTGGGTTTTTTCCTCCCACACTTTCCTCAGAAAAATACAAGCCCCTTTACAAATGATTTTTCATACAATAAATAAACTTTACTGTGGGAAATGGATCGACCCAAAGTGGGGGGTTATTTAATCATTGCTAACAGACATGAAAAGCCAACCATCTGTTCTGAAGAAAAGGAGCGTTACACTTGAAAACTGTTTGATAGCCCATGAAGAGGCAACACCTATAGCGTAGATACTTTGAATCATAACTGAAGTCCAAAAATAGACCGTCTATTCCTATTTCTCTTCTGTGACAGATGTCTTTGTTTTAAATTTAGGCATTCAGTTTTGACTGTACACCTTCCGTCTTCCATTTGAATGAAAACCAACCTTTCAATAAAAAATGCCTTTGAACGATGACTTTGCCAGAAAATCCATTGGCGACATGAATTTGATTGCCATAAGAATGCCGACATTCCACCGGTACATCTACAGTTCTGTGATAATCCATGGTCCAAGCTGCAATTTCTCCTTTAACACCAGCAAACATATATGCACTAACAGTTCCTCCAGAGTTGAACATTTTGATCAGTCCAATGGGAGCAAAGAGATGCTGTTGGCTAATTTGGTCATTTCTCTCAGAAGACTTAGGCACTCCATCCTGTTGGTGCAAACCTCTTCTATTCTCTCCAATATATTTGCCACAACCAGAAAGCCTGCAGCAATTATATTGTTTGCCGAACCCATACTTTGCAAGATACTGCTAACAATGATTTTTGCACTGAGTGAACTGGATTTGGCACTGACTGAACTAATATTATTAGCATAATTTGTTCCCTCATAAAGCAACTTCCTTAAGTTGATGAAGCTTTGAGAAGTCGGCCAATATTGTTGAGCTGCCTTTAGATTATAAGATGATATTTTCCCCTCCCTAAACTCGAATAGCTTATATATGTGCACGATTAGCCCGTCCAGATCGAGTTTGGCATTTTCTTTTTCCCCTACCTTAATCATATGGTCGGACGCCGTTGGAACTCTGTAAGAAGAGGGCGGAATCCTTTGAAGCTGACCTGTATCAGGGTTGGAAATAAATGGGGCATTTTCAACCTCTGGTTGAGGAAGGGCCTTTTTAACAGAGCGTGAGAAAAAAATGCTGCAGAATATTTTTTTTTTCTCTGCATTGTGAGGACGAAACGCTTTCCTGGATACCAGAAAGAATTGAAGATGTGAGCGCCCACAAAAATTAAATCCAGACTGAGCGCGTGGGTCATCTAGTGAATGCCAATGTAGGCAGCCACATTGAGCACTAGAATCACCCTCCCAACTTCTACAGGCTTCGACTTGACCATTGTGTCTCGCATTAATCGTCCTGCTTCAAGCCTTTGCCTTTTCACTCGGTTTTCTTGTGCAGCATTGTATCGACTTACTTGGAGAAGAATTAAGCTGAAACAAATTGAGTTTTTGATGAATTGATGATGAATTTCAGCCTTGGGGCTCTGTGCACCGCATGCACAACTCCATGTGTCGCGCGGGCTGTATGCGTTGCGCCAGAGGAAAAATACACGGTGAATCCACACCCAATGCGCCGTGCCAGTCATCCTATGCATCGCGCTAGACAATTTCATCCTTGATTTTTTTGTTTTCTTCGTTTAGACTTGATGTTGTTCAAAAGATATTTAAGAATGCTGATGAAAGGCATTGCCCCAATTCCCAAACCCACGAGTAACAGAATGTCATATTTTTTGTAATTTTGGGCCGGAGCTCCATAAGGTCCATCAATGTAAAGCTTGGGAAATCTGCATACTGGGACTCCATTGTCAGCTACTAGTGTAGTTTCAGCCCTCAGTAGACCACTTTTATTGGCAGTAGGGGGTTCACAAACCCTAGAAAATATCCTCTTAAGTTCTGTTGTCCAATCACCCAAGGTTCGGATGTGGACACTCAAGTAATCGTCTCCTGGAGCTGAGGTAATAGAAAAAGGATGCCATTCAAAAGAGGATACCGCAGGGAAATTGACAAACATGTACTGTCCACTCTTATACTTGAAACCTTGTGGTTTTGACACGTGAAGAGAGAAAGCATTGCCTGGATAGATGGTTACCTTGAGGATTTTAACGGATTTGTAACCTGATCTGAAAGCTCTCAGAGTTCTTTCTCCACCATATAACAACACTGGAACTGCAAGGTACATCCATGTTGTTTTCTTGTACCATTTGTGGCTAAGGTATAGATATATACCATGGACTATCAACAACACATAGACAATTACAAATAAGTGGTGTGAATACCAGAAAGCATTGAATCCTGTAAGCCTTTTCAATGGTTTTGGAAGATTAACTTTATTCCTTCTGAACCATGGAGTGGCCAGAACGAATTCAATTGCCATGAAGACCACCATCATAACACCTGCAACACCCTAAACTCCTTTGACAAACCACCAGTAGTTGGGAGGCCTATTATGTCCAAAGAACTGTTGCAAGGGCACATATTGCTCATTTGATGCATGGAAAAGACGAGGAAAATCACATGTTAAATGTGCTCCTCCATGAAGCCCCACTCAATATTGCTATTGCTACTGCAATTACCTTGTGGAAATTGAGATTGTCGTCAAATGGAACTGCTAACACCAAACTTGGTCTTATTGCGGAGCCATGTAATGGTATT
Source organism: Pinus tabuliformis (assembly GCA_031772625.1). Taxonomy (NCBI): domain Eukaryota; kingdom Viridiplantae; phylum Streptophyta; class Pinopsida; order Pinales; family Pinaceae; genus Pinus; species Pinus tabuliformis. Next base: position 556,215,258 of record CM062814.1, on the reverse strand, counting down.
TCTACAAACAGGAAGCAAAATCAATGCCATGCTAAATTTGAGTGTCTTTGCAGCTCCCTTAGCCGTGCACACGCAGTAACCCATCACATGGTATATTTCTTTGTGCCTGTATTGTATGAATTTCCATGTAAATAGCCCTACAAGTATACGAATCCATAGCAGAAGAACTTGGATGCATTTCCAATTGTCTTCAACAAAGAATTTTGTTTTCTGCAACCACCTTTCAACTGGATTATTTATCTTGGTGGGTGCCAGCTTCTGGCTTATCATTTGGCTCAAATTAATGCTGGTGTTCCCATGTTTTGCATTTTCATTTGGAACCTCCAGCAGCAACATCTCCAGATTTTGAATCTTAATGTATCCCAAATGATCAGGGTCTAGTTCTTCCATGATGAGTGCTGCATACTCTTCTGCTTGTTCTTTTAACTTGGAAACCTTGTTTGCAGATGCACTGAGCATGATAACCTCTTTGAATTCTTCTTCAGCGATACGGCCATCAGCATTATTGTTGACCCGCATGTCAAAGAAGATCTGTAGCCTAGAATCAAAGTTTTGGTTGGCCATCTCCTGCCAGAATTGGTAGAGCTCATCCTTGGACAAGCAATTGGTTTTCACCCCTTTTCGCCGAGCTAATGCATCAAAGAGTTCCACCGCAAATTCCTTCGAGTCTTTCATTTTCTTCTCTGACCTTCTTTAGTTGAAATGATGGTTCTTCTGTTGATTATTTTGCAGAGATAGGAGCAGCTAAAGCTGCTGCCATTGAAGAGCTGTACAACTTTGAAACACTTTGACAAATTACATATTTATTACAAAAACACATTTGATGATTTCTTCTTCAAAACAGGGTTTTGAAGAAGAATCAATCTCGCATTATTGATGATGACATTCCTGAAATAAAAACTTACTGAACCTCCCTCTGGCCTGCAAGCATTATTTCACACTTCTGGAGACAAAACCCTGGACTCAAGAATTAAAATGACTCTTTTTGACCAAAATGGAATTTGATGACTGCAAATGACGAGAAATGAACCTTGGTGAATTTGGCTCTGACAGAGGACTGACAAGACTGATTCTAACACTACCTACATGATTGTTGCATCAATGTTTGCATTTTTTTCCCTACACTAGATAGCTTTCATTGAAATGATTTGTTTTCTTCTCATATTAGTTACATCATTGGTCTCTTCAGGTGACATCAATCTTTGAGCCTTAAAATAGAAACTTAATCCAAGATCAATGTTAAAATTCACCTCAATTAACCTAAGGAGCATTTGGAACATTAACAAGAACATTTAGAGCTCTAGGCTAGATACGTGTTCTAGCATCGTTAAATGTAGGAGTTGCTGTTATTTTCTAGTGTTGTACCCCAGAGGTGAAATCCTGTTCCACATACAGAAGTGTATAGGACCAATCTTCAATACTTTCGGTTATATCGAAGGCGCTCCATGCATGGTAAGTATATGGGAACGCTCTCATTGAACGATTGCACATTAGACAACACTACTACAGACTGTACTTCCACGTATCGTTCCATATATTTTGGGAGTCCCCTATAGGTTGCTATCCATCAATAGGTAACTGAGTCTACTGCCTTGTATACCGTGACACACCGAACATAGTATTTGGGGAGATTAGTTGTCTTAAATTAAGTCCTTGGTTAGCTAAGGTGTATATTGCAGTTCACGGTTGCTTGGTAAACCTTTATGCCTAGTTACCCCTTTTGGATTTATTTTTGTGAAGTTTTGAAATCAATTAGTTAACCGCGAAGAAACATCCTTCCTATGGAAATAATTCTCTGTAGATCTTAGGTTGAGACTAATGGCAACAGTTCCTGAGTTCACCAACTAGGGAAACCCCTCTGATAGGAATCCTGGGCCTTTTCCTTCTTTTGGAAATGTTGGTGCTCCCTATATGGAAATGTTGTCCCTTCTTGGGTATACCATTGGTTTGCTAGTTTGGTTATTTTCGTCCCCAATGGTTCTGAATGTTCAAATAGTTCCTCAACTGGGCTCTCCTTCACCTAAACAGTATCAACCTCTGGTTAAGCCTAAAGTTAACTCTTTGTCTTCTTCGCCTATTCATTCTTCTTCCTCTTCTTCCTCTTTTTCTGGTGAAAGCCTGGAAACTGATAACCAGGTGGATAAGAACAAGAAGAAAATGAAGATTAAGAAGAAGAAAAATAAGCAAAGAGCCAACCAAGTGGCCATTGATACAGATGAAACTGATGTTGAAAAATATTCCAATCAACCCCGTAAAGTGAAATTCCATTGCAAGATTTGTAAGGGTGACCACCTTCTTTGATAATTTCTTGGTATTCCCAAGATATTAGAAGTGTGGTCCATAGGTTCACATTGACCTCTATCATCAACCTCTAGAGATCATGTTGGTGATAAACCTTCAACTAGTGACAATAAAACCCATGGGAAAAAGGGAAAAGTAAAATTTCCCTACAGGTTGTGTGAAGGGAATCATCTTATTCACCTTTTTCCTTATATGGATGAGGCCTCTAAAGTGTTGGATAACCATACCTCTTCTCAACCTAGTCTTCCGACTAGTTATCGAAAGCTTTCCCTTGACCCTCCACTAGTTGATCAAGTGATTGATCAGAGTTCATCTCTGGTCAATCCCACTCTCTCTGAAAGTGAATCCAATGAGTATGTTCCCAACCAACCATTGGTCGAGAAAGTGGTTGACTCGATTCTTCTTTCAATTGATCATATCTATCCTATAGAGAGTGAAGTTCATACCACTCAAGTTCTTCTGGTTTCTTCAGATTCCAAAAAATTAGGGGGAAATCGTCATATTCCATGGTATAGGGAGGCGATCCTCCTATTCTTATGGTATAGGTGAGTGATCGTCCTATTCTAGGTATACACGAGGGAAGTCCTCCCATTCTGGTGGCTCCCTCTCCAATTAGTTTAATCACTTTATTTGATTAGAGTCGACTGGTAGGACATCCTCTTCCTTCTTATGTGCCCTTTTAGATCACAATATAGGCTTATACTATACTTGTACCTGGCACAATCATAGATGAAGGCACATATATTAGTATTTTGTCTTCAACTACTTGGAAAGCTTTAGGTTCTCCACAGTTTGTGCCCATTATCCATAATGGGTTAGCTTTTAACAGATGAACCAATCAACCGTTAGGGATCCTTACTAAGTTGCCTATTACTTTGGGAGGAAAAGTCGTCTATCTCGACATGATGGTTGTCTAAGGCCCTTTGGATTTTAATTTACTCCTCGGCCGTCACTATGTTTATGTCATGCGAGTTCTTGTCTCTTCCCTCTTTCGAGTCGTATGTTTCCCACATGAAGGTGGAATTGTGGCCATTGATCAGCTTTTGTTTGCTGGTCCTAATTTGACTCATGATCAACCATCTTCCCTAAATGGTCTTTGTATGCAAGTGGTATCACCCCTGCCATATGATAATTATGTGGCCACCTGTTCCATACCCACATCTACTGATGATCTAGTCAGTGATATAGCACATCATGTACTGGGGACATTGGAACTTGATCTTTCCATTAGATCCCTTGACAGGTATCCCTTCCAGAATGTTGTTCTCCCATCTGATGAGAACCTCTCGGAAGCCATGGTCTCTCGTAGTCCATAATAAAGGTCATAAGGATAGTTCTTTTACTATGTCAACCTCATTAAAAAATGAAATAGGTCCCCATGAGGATAGTTATTACTATGTCAACCTTGTTAAAAATGAAATAGGTACCCATGAGGATAGTTATTTTACTATGTCAACCTTGTTAAAAAATGAAATAGGTCCCCACGAGGATAGTTCTTTTACTATGTCAACCTCGTTAAAAAATTAAATAGGTCCCCATGAGGATAGTTATTTTACTATGTCAACCTCGTAAAAAATGAAATAGGTCCCCATGAGGATAGTTCTTTTACTATGTCAACCTCGTTAAAAAATGAAATAGGTCCCCATGAGAAGATTTTTTTTACTTGTGTCAAGTTCCTTTACTTGTGTCAAGCTCGGTAGAAAATGAAACAAGGTGTCATGAGCATGGTTCTTTTCCTATGTTAAGCTCATTAAAAAATGAAACATATCCCCTTTCAATTCAAGTCTTTGTTTATATCTCGTAAATTCCTAGTCGAGTCTTCCACTTGATCTCGTAAATGAACCTTAATTCCATCCACTTGTTAGTAACCAGTAGTCTAATTAGGTGAATGAAAGGAAGCTTGGAGGGCATGTACCTTAAATTGAGTCATTATGCTGGGGGCATGCAAACTCATCTCAAGCATAGTTTATTTTTGTTTCAAGATCGTGTAAAAATGAAACCAATTCCAAAAATAGTTTGTCTTTGCTTCAATCTTGTGTAAAAATTAAACCAATCTCAAGCATAGTTTGTCTTCGTCTCAAGCTTGTGTAAAAGTAAAACCAAATCCAAGCATAGCTTTTTCTCATGTTTCAAGCTTGTGAAAAAATCAAACCATATTCGAGCATAGTTTGTCTCCATTTCATGCTTGTGTAAAAATGAAACCAAATTCAAGAAAAGTTCCCCATGTTTCAATCTTGTGTGAAAATGAAACTTTTCCCATTTTACCTCCCATGATTTCATTTTTTATCAACCTGCTTTTGCTATATGAACCTTGGTTTTTTCATTCCATCATCGCCATCTCTTTTTCCAATCATACGCTTTCACTTGGTTATTTTATCCTTGCCTAAGGAACATCTACAATGAGTGGTCTTATTAGCTAGCCTCTTGACCTTTACATGTTTTGAGCAGTTCCATCATGACCGAAACCAGTTGTTATCCTTTTATACCATTCGTTCCTTTAGGAGGAGTCCTATTTTAGCTCTTTTTAGACTCTCAAAATATGAAAAGATTGTCGAGCACTTGTCTTTTCAAACTCGTAAAAGTAAATGAAATGACATCTAATCAGTATAAGTTTAACCCTTTTTTGGAATGACATAGACTAATATAAGAAAAAGGAATACCTTAGTCACATATGGCTAAGACGTTCTCTTGAATATTGTTTTCTACCTTTTCGGATTCAAGGGACTATATACGAAAATGGACCTCTAGGTTTCCTTTTTTCCTCTTTTTCAAACTCTCTAAACATGAAAAAGATGTTGAGTTTCCCCTCCGCTAGACTCATAAAACTTAAACGATGCAGGACTTGTCACCATGACGAGACCAAGATACTCCTTCCTAGGGCTTGTTAGACTTACTAGGATGGATTCATCTAAAAGATGAACTTATACGACAAGAATAGGGTATCCTCTTCAAGCTTGTGATTAAAAATAGAGGGGTACTCATTAGAAATAGTAGGGAAAAAATGGAAGTAAATGTGTCTTGTATATGAACATGACATTCATATACATTTCACGTCAAGTTTGGGATATACTAACTTAGTCACTTGCTTTCCTTGGTTTGGGGAACCCATTTTCTTCTCATTTGATCGTTACCTATCATCATCATGACAATTGATCTCGTTTTGAGTCAAATACTGCCAATCTCTAGAGTCGTGTTGCCGATATGTTCAAGAGAAGTTTTTTATACAAATTCAAACCTCTTATACCACATTTTACCTTCAATATTATAATCCTGAATCACTCTCACCAAATTTGGAAAGTCTTTTGTTTCGTGTTGATGATGTGGGAAACATTATCGCCCTCCTTCAATGGATCACTTCCTATCGACTTCGGCTCATTGTCCAAGAAGATGATTTAGAAACTCCATTTCAATACCTTGGATCTTGCATGCCTCAATGGCAGATTATTCACATTCGATGATAGGTTCACATCATTGGCCTTCGATTGAATGATTCTATGAGTGTTAAACTTCAACTTCCTTATTCACACTCATGGATTGTGTTGTTGTACCTCGAGATCCATTGTTACTATTGGTGGTTTCTATCACGCTTGTTAACCGTTCACATCATTGACCAATAATTAGGTGGTTTCTACCATATTTGACTTCAACACGTTTATTCGCATGGTTTGATTCGTACTTTGGTTGGATCAAGAGAGAGATAAAGACTCTCGATTTTGTCTGATAAATCCATGTTGTGTGGAGTTATTTAGTATTAATGATTGTATACATAATCCTTTCTAGTTTGATGGTTGTTTCCATGCCGTGGATCCATACATATGATCCTTTCTAGTCAAATGGTTGCATCCATGCGATGGATCCATACACATGATCCTTTCTATTCAGATGGTTGCGCTAATGCCGTGGATTCATGTATTGCTAAATGTCTACTTAGAGATGTCATATATGTTGTATTATGCTTGATTTGTAGGTCTCTTAACGGTAGTTCTCTGAAGTCCTTGACTTGACTTGTAAAGAACTTCAACCATCACTTCTTGTTCTGACTTCATGCTTTAGGGTGCATTTGTTATATAGTAATTTATCACACTCCCTGTTTCATACCCTAAGATGTCGAACTTTGTCCAAAATGTCACAAAGTGACAAAAGTTGTCAATGAATTCACCATGAAAAACATTGATCAGAGCATCCCTGAAGAAAAAAAGAATAAATGACTTGAAGCAATTCTAGAAGAGCTTGTCAAAAAACCCTATTTGCAAGCCCAATGCTACTTTTAGCAGAAAAGCCCATGCTAGTACCCTTTTCTCTATCTAGTGACTAGCGCTAGCAGTGCGACTTTGGATGGTAAAATCCACGTTGATCCTCTTTAGGCGGTTTCTCCAAAAATAGAGTAGAAGCTTCTTTTACTAGAAGCCTCGAGAATGGTGAGCTAGTTATTGTTGAGTGAGGATATGGTCGAGTTCTCCCATTTTGAGACCTTGATCCTACCTTTAGGGATATTTCCCTTAAGATATGGACCTTCTTCCCCATTTTGTGGATCCCTAACTCCCTCTCCTTCCATATAAATACATCCCCTTATACCCTTAAATGGTTGATCGGACTATATTGGTCATGTTGCTGCTGAATTGTGCCTAATTGCTGCCAATTTGTGAAGAAGAAAGAATATCTTGAGAAGTCTTAGCTTGGACTTGAAAACCCATCCCTAAGGAGGATTCCAACATTAAGACAATGGTTGCATGCTTCCCTCTTGTGTCTATTATTAATACAATGCATGTTTACTTTCCATCAGCATGTAAATGACTACTTTCTTAGTATGATGCTCCTTGATTTGTTGTATGGTTTATATTAGAATGCATATTCTATGTTTTTCCTTTGTTGCCTTTGTTTGATCTCTCTTGAAAGTATTCGTTCACAATAGAATAGCGAGGATTGAGCTTAGAAGTGAGGAGAACGACATCGACATCGACATTGACATCAAAAAGCAACTGCATAGGAGTGAGGTAGGCCATCTTTCCTCTCTCATATCATTCTAATTTAAACTAGGATATTTTTGCATGCATTTGTTTTTGTTGTTACTAGATCCACTCATTTGACTAGAGGGATGGCTTATATACATAGAAGGGATTTCCCATATAGTAATTGTGTTGTGGGTATAAATTTGTGGTTAATATTTTTTGATCTCTGCATATCTACACTTACAGGAGGAACCCCTGGGAGTTGTAAGGTTTCGTTTTTATTTCTAGTTAAGCTTTTTGTTTCATAGGATTAAGTTATCACATTGATTATAACTTTGATTTTTAGAATAACTTTAGTAACAATTAATATAGAATTTTCTATATATTTTGTAACATAATTTGTTGTATAATTATTTCTATAGAATTTGTTTCATAAATTTAATCTCAATATGTGAATGATGAAGAAAATAATCAAAGGGATTTATTATGCATATGTAAATTTTGAATGATATATAGAAAGTAGAATCATTTGATTTGGAATTTGCAATTAGTTCGAGGTTTTATTTCTGTTAGTGTGAATAAGACTTTGATTTTGCTAGTGTGATATTTATTTCTACACTTTAACATTAGCTTTCTTTTCTGTCAGTGTCAAGAATATTTAGATTTGATTTTAGTATTTATTTTTGCACTTCATATTAGCTTTATTTATGTCACTGTGATACTTTCCTTTCCTGTAAGAGTGACCATTTTTTTACTTTGAGCAATTCTTAAATAAAGCATGTGCATGAAAACATCTTAATTAAATATGAAAAATACCCACATAATAAATAATCCTAACACAAATGGTGCACATACACCTCATCAGTTTACAAGCCCTAGTTGATAATTTATGAAGTAATTTAAGATCAATTAAATTACCAACGTTTTGGTGCTATTGCCGAGAACGATATTCTAGAGGTAGGTTTATAAGTAGAGGTAGGAGTTCAATTCCAACATCACCACTCACCCCACCAAGACCTCGTAGTCTCACACCATCCACTGGAACTCATATTCCATCATTTGTAGGTAGACATAAACTTCTTGAGGTACCTCTATCCAAAATCCAACTGAAAGATTCACCAACTTCCTCTACTGAAGCCATAGTAGACGAACCTACATCCCCAACAAAAGGAGTAATATTTCTGTCTTCAACTTGAGAACAACTTCTAGGAAAACAATTGGAAGTCCCTAGTGAGGAAGAAGAAGAAACTTATTTTATTCCATTGATAAAAGAAGCAGAAGAGGAGCTACAAAATCCAATTGAAGAACCCTATACTAGCTCTGAGGAATCTACAATGGCAGGGGAAAGGGAAGGAGAAATACATAATGTGAATGGTGAACTTAGGATTGGAGGTGGAAGAGGTAGAGGAGGAAATAGAGGAGGTGGTGGAGGAAGAGGTGGTAGAGGAGATCCAAAACCTTTTGGGTTTCCCATCTTAGATGAAGATACCACAGTCACAATGAAGAATATCTCATCCTCAATCCTTCCCAGTTTCCATGGAGTAAGAGATAAAGATCCTGAAACATTTATTTTTTAGTTTTAAGTCTTATGTAGATCTTATGACTATTTTCTTGATTCTCAAAAATTGAAATCGTTTCCAGCCACTCTTAAAGATGGAGCACTTAAATGGTTTAAGGGATTAGGAACATATACCATAAGAACATGGGAATAAATTTAAAATACGTTCTTCATAACCTTAAATATGAAGTATTTAAAATGATGCAAAAAGAGGATGAAAATCTTGAAGATTTGGTTGAAATATTTGCTTATAATCTTAAAAGGGATAAAATGCATAATCTAGATGGAGAAACTCTGAAATATCTTTTTCTAAAAGCCATTAGATATGAGTGGATAGATCTTCTCAATTTAATGGGCAAAGGATATGTTTCCACGTTATCATTTAGAGAAATTTTTGAATTGTGTACACACATTTCAAGAGGAAAGGCTAGAACAAGGAAAAGTCTAAGAGACAGTAACTGAGACAGTAAGTAAAGCAGAAATAGGGAATTTTATTGACAACTGCAAAACACATATTTTAGGGAGTGTTAGTTAACAAATAGATACCCTTAAGATTCAAACCAAGAAAAAATATGAAAATGGTGCATTATCAAGTTTTTGTCCTAAATGCAGAAAGAAGCATGCTCTAAGAGAATGTTATTGGAATTATGATATAGGTATTGTCCTTGATGGCAACTCACTCAGATGAAAGATCAAAGTATAGCAAGTGAACAACAAATAATTACAGATCAGTCTTCACAGAATGAAGAAAGAGAGGTATACACAGGTTCACCATTGACCAAGCTACGTATACACGCAGGTTCACTGTATACAGGTCGCGTATACATACACACACACTTTCAAAGAAGGACAAGCGTGTATACCTTGGAAAATTAAGTTTTTGGTCTGAAGTATTTGGTCCATGGTATTCTGATCCATGGTATTGGTCCAAGGTATCTGGTCCAAGGTATTGACCCTAGGTATTTGGTCCAAGGTATTGGTCCTAAGTGGTTTTGGTCCATGGTATTGAGAAAGGCCTAAAAACTATAAAAGGAGGAGAAGATCATTAGGCCAAGGTGTGCAAGTATCGAATATCTGATGAAGTGTGAGATCTAGTATGCAGGTTATTGGGTTATGGTGCATTGCTGGATCTGAACCAAGGATGAACCTTAGTGGATGATGAGGGATTAGATCTAATGATGGATCAGGATCTTAAGGCGTAAAATGAACTATCATTATGTGCTTTTCCTCATGTATATTCTAGCTCTGAATACTGATACATATATTATTCTGTAAATGATATGATCTAGGTATAACTAAAGTCTGGAATAACTGCACAACTATGAATTTATATTTAGAGATGTATACGCTAGTTGGGTTTGAGAAAAGCACGTATAGACGTAGGTTTGACACATGGAAGTAGTGTATACCTTATAAAATATGTTTTAGTTGCTTTTGTTTGCTGTTGCAGAGTTCTGGATTCTGGCTTGGGTTCTGGTTACTCTATTTTGGTGACAGTATTTTGAATGATAAGATTGATGGGTTGTCAAAGTGATTGATTGATTCAGTTGTGGTTGGTTCAAAAAGTGATTGGTTGATGCAGATATATTTGATGATTGAATTACATTTATGATGTTGTTGATGGATCCAGTCTGAAAATTTATGAAACGTGGTCCCTAGTGGGAGGGAGAAGGTCATAGCCTTCTGTAGGTCGGCGCCTACGTACCAAGAAACATATCAGCTAGTACAAGAGCTAGGGGGTTGTAGCTCCCTTCCAGTAGTAGCTGGAAAATGAGAGAAGGTTGTAACCTTATGCTGGTAGAAACCTGCATACTAGTATAAGTCTACACCAGTGCAAAATTGTAAACATAATTTTATTATTATTAAAAGAAGACAGATATGACAGCAGCAGGTGGTTTTTAACCACATTGGGTTTCCACCTTATATCTTGGTGTTCATGTGTGATGCTTATGATTTATTCTACTTTTACTACACCATCTAATTAATATCTGACATATTGGTTAAAGTTCAATACATGATAAATTGGGTAAATCAAAAGTTCTCTGCATATACGCTGGTTGTAATAAAAATCGCGTGTACTCACTGGTTCATTTAGCTAAAGTAGATTATACAAATCTACCTATGGAAATGAAAAATTATTGAGTTACTAATACTGATTCACCCCCCCTCTCAGTATTATTTCCAATGATTGGAATCAGAGCAGGTCCTTCAAAAGAAGCTTGATCACTTGAAGTAAGATCCATCATCATGAGTAATCAAGAAAGCGGGGGATCCATCAGACCGCCAATCTTTGATGGGAGCAACTTTGTTTATTGGAAGATAAGAACCACAACCTACCTTCAATCACTTGGAACATATGTCTGGGAAATCATGGAAGGAGGATATACATTTCCATCAGCAATTCCTACAGATACGGCAGGTAAAAAACAATATGAAACCAATGCTAGGGCTGTCAATACATTATTGGGAAGTCTGTCACAATCAGAGTTTATCAAAGTTATGCAGCTCAAATCAGCCAAAGAAATATGGGACAAAATCATTCTAAGCTACGAAGGAGACTCTCAAGTAAAACGTGCTAAATTGCAAACTCTCAGAATTCAATATGAAACTCTTAAGATGCATAATAATGAAAGTATTGCTAGTTACTTCTTAGGTATAGATGAGGTTGTTAATTGCATGAAAAATCTAGGTGAAGAGATAAAGGAAGTTACCTTAGTTGAGAAAGTTTTAAGATCCTTGTCTGCTAAATTTGAATCAAAAGTATCTGCCATAGAAGAAAAACAGGATCTATAGACTATTACTATGACACAGCTTCACAGAATCTTAACTACCTTTGAGATGAGAAAAGGAGGCCCATCAGATATGAGAGAAGCCACATTTAAATCTTCAGCAAAAGGAAAAGAAGAACTCAATGAATCAGGACATATTTCAGAAGAATAAGATGAAGTAAACTTTGTCACGAAGCTTCAACGAGGTTTCGGAAGATTTAGAGGTAAACTACCTTTCAAATGTTTTGCCTGTGGTAGGGTCGATCATTATGCTACCAAATGTCCTCATAAAGATAAATATGATAAAGGGAAGGAATCTGCAAAATGGAATAGAAAACAAAGTGTAAGTAAAAAGAGCTACTATACTCATGAAGATAGTGATGGATTATCAAATAGTGATGAAGATGAAAATAGTAATGACTATAGACTTCTAATGGCTTATGAAGATGATAAATTTTTGGATGCTTTAGAAGAAGATGAACTTCATGAAGAAATATCTAAACTCAAAATTTGTTTAGAAGAAAAGAATATTATTATAGATACCTTGACATATCAACTTGCTGAAAGAGAAAAACACAATGAAAAACTAGAATGTGAAATTGTGGGTCTAAGAAAGGATCTTTAGAAAACAAAATCTCTCAGTCTTAGATTTGCTAAAGGATTAGAAACCTTAAATGAAATTATCAAAGTGAACCTTTCTCCTCTGATAAAGACAAGTCTTAGATATACTGAAGAAGCACCTCAATCACAGAAGCCGTCAACCTCCACTAAAAGATATCTTGATGCAACAAAGAACAGTGAACAATATGACAATCATCAGCAAAGGCATAAAGTAGATCACCAAGTAAATCAGGCTCAGTTTGGTCCAAGGATGAATATAAGTCACAACCAACCTCAGGTAAATCATACTCAATTTGTTTCAAATATGAGTAGAAACTACAATCACCAGATCAATAGATTCGATAATCACAGGAACTTCTTCAATGGTCAATGTTTCTCATGTCATAATTTTGGACACAAAGCTGCTCAATGTGTTTCTTACAAAACCATCATGACTAGAGAAGCACAAAATCAAAGGAATGTGATAGGGATCAAGAAAAGTTCCTATAATAACTTTTCTCTTCTTGAAAATGAAATAGAATGCTCAATCTGTAACAATTTTGGCCATGAAGAATCTGAATGCAGGAGTAAATTTCAGAAAATATCTCAAAAGGAGAAAACTCAATTAAAACCCAAAATATGGAGAAAGAAAGAACCGCAAACAGAAAGATGTGGTATAGCCTTGTATGCAGAAGGACAAGAAAACCAGTGGTACATTGACAGTGGATGCTCAAAACACATGACATGTGACAAAGAAAAACTACACTCCTATAATGCGTTAGAAAAGGAAAAGAATGTCTCATTTGGAAATGACACTCCTGCTATCATAAAAGGTAAAGGCTCTATTTTATTGAAAGAAAAAGTTAAAGCTGCGAATGTTATATATGTTGATGGTCCAAATCATAACCTGTTAAGTGTGAGTCAAATGTGTGATCAGGGAAATGAAGTGGTGTTTCGATCAAATGGATGTGTTGTCCGTGAGCTTGATACAGGAGAAACCGTGATCAAAGGTACAAGAACTCCAAACAACTTATACATACTCAAGGGAGGATAACAACAATGCTATTTAAGCATAAATGATGAAAACTGGCTATGGCACAAAAGATTGGGACATCTAAGTTTTTCTCAAATAAGAAAAGCATGCATATTCCAGGCTGTTCATGATCTTCCAGATATTAGCATTCCTAAAAATACTATATGCAAACCATGTCAATTCGGTAAGCAAACTAGATGTCACTTCATCGAAAAGGAAGGGTCAGCTAGTAAGCCTCTTGAACTTGTTCATACTGATTTATGTGGACCATCAAGGAAAAAGTCACCTCGTGGAGAAGAATACTTTATATTGTTCATTGATGATTTTTCCAGAATGTGTTGGACAGGTCTTCTAAAGCATAAATATGAAGCATTTGAAAAGTTCAAAACCTTCAAAGCTTTGGTTGAAAATGAATCAGATCGCAAATTAAAACGCCTAAGATCTGTTCGAGGAGGGGAATTTACCTCGGATGAATTCTTTGACTTTTGTGAACAACATGGAATAAAAAGGAAATTCTCCACCGCAAGGACTCCTCAACAAAATGGAGTGGTAGAAAGGATGAACAGAACTATTCAACAAATGGGTCAAGCTATGCTAGATGAATTTGGAACTCCTGCAACCTTCTGGGGTGAAGCTACATTCACCTCCGTCACTATTCTCAACCAAGAAAATGTTTGGGTAAACAACACTCAAACTCCACATGAAATTTGGTACGGTAAGACTCCTACTATAAAATACTTCAATGTTTTTGGAAGCAAATGTTACATCAAAAGGACTAATGAAAAACTTGGTAAGTTTGAACCTAGAGCAAATAAAAGTATTCTTCTTGGCTACTCTTCCCGAAGTAAAGGATATAAATGTTATAATAAAAGACTTGGGAAAATTATTGAAAGTATTGATGTTGTGGTTGATGAAGCATGCAAAAATCCAAAATAGATAAAAACCGAAGATTATAACAATGGAGAAGATGAGGATCATCTTCCCACATCAAATCACACTGATTCTGAAGAAGAAACCAATGAAGCACCAGAAGAAGAGATAATGGTAGAAGAAAAGACTTCGTCCAAGTATGTTCAGAAAAATCGTCCAGAAACTCAAATTTTAGGGGAAAAAGGGGCAGGTGTTCAGACAAGAAGAACTATTACATAAGCCTCAAGCTATCTAGCATTAATATCTTCCACCGAACCTCAAAATGTAAATGAAGCATGCAAAGATGAATGTTGGGTCAAGGCCATGAATGAAGAACTTGAGCAAATTGAAAAGAATAATACTTGGGAATTAGTTCATAGACCTCATTATAAGAATATCATAGGAACTAAATGGATATTCGAAAACAGGCTAAATGAAAATGGAGAAGTTATTAGAAGCAAGGCCAGACTTGTTTGTAAAGGATATGCTCAACAAGAAGGTATAGATTTTGAAGAAAATTTTGCACCTGTTGCTAGACTTGAAGCAATAAGGATGTTTCTTGCTCTTTCTAGTTTTCAGAAATTCAAAGTATAGCAAATGGATGTAAAATCTTCTTTTCTTAATGGAGACTTAGAAGAAGACATCTATATTGAACAACCAGAAGGATTCATTCTTGGAAATGATGCAAAACTTGTATGCAGACTCAGAAAGGCTCTCTATGGTCTAAAACAGGCTCCAAGGGCCTGGTATTACCGTCTTAACAAATATCTCAACCAACAAGGCTTTTCAAAGGGGTCAACAGATAGCAATCTATATACAAAGATTGACACTGATAAATTGCTAATAATTGTTGTTTATGTTGATGATATCATTTTTGGTAGCAATGAAGAATCCATGAGTCAGAATTTTTCTTCAATAATGTAGCAAGAATTTGAAATGTCCTTGCTTGGTGAGCTTACTTATTTTCTTGGTCTACAATTTCAACAAAATAAAGATGGTATTTTTCTCTCACAAACCAACATCTCAAATAGATCTTGAAAAAGTACGTAATGGAAGATTCTAAACCAGTATGTACCCCAATGGTAACAGGTTGCAGTCTCAGCTCAAATGATGAATCAGCAGAAGTACATCAACCAACTTACAGATCCATGATTGACAGTCCAATTTATCTAATAGGTACCCGACCTGACATCATGCATGCAGTGGGAATAGTTGGAAGATTCCAAACAAATCCAAAAGAATCACACCTTCAGGTAGTCAAAAGGATTTTCAAATGTCTTCAAGGAAGACAGAACTTTGGTTTATGGTATCCTAGAGATACAGATCTTACACTTCATGCATATACAGATGTAGATTGTGCAGGAAATGTTGATGACAGAAAAAGCATTAGTGGTGGTGCATTCTATATGGGTTCTAGGTTAGTGTCTTGGTTCAGCAAGAAACAAAGTTCAATTGCATTATCTACAGCTGAAGCAGAATACATGGCTGTTGCATCTTGCTACACACAACTACTTTGGATGATGCAAGCCTTGCAAGACATTCAGATCACATGTACTCCACCCATCTCCATTCTATGTGATAATACAAGTGCCATCAATATTTCAAAGAAGAAAGTCATGCACTCCAAGACCAAACACATACCCATCAAATATAATTTTCTACGTGAACACGTGCTTGAACAAAAGGTCAAACTAGAGTATGTTCCCTCCAAAGAACAGGTTGCAGATATATTCACTAAACCTTTGCCCAAAGAGACATTTGAATATCTCAGACAAAAGCTGGGAGTAGTTGTTGCATCATCCTACTGTTAAATCTTATTTTCTTCAAAGAAAGATGGTTATACGTGAGTTTCATGAAGCGTAGTCGCTTACATACACGGGTTTCTGTGGGCACAGTTTCGTATATGTTGGTTTGAAGAAAAGCAATGGGCCAAACTCAGGAAAAAGGGGTCTGCTATGGTTCTGTCAATTATCTGCTATGTTTGATGATGGTTTCAATCTGCTGATAACATGTGAAAATATATTGGTCCTCATAAAGTTGTTGATAACTTGATGTATATCTGATTAATGCTTTCATATCTCTTACTGACATATGCAATGCTCAGATATGACGGTGAACAGGTGGAATAGGTTCAGGGGGAGAACATGGTATGCTTCTAATAAAGCATTGTTGGCATTATGTCTAGGAATCTTTGGTACCTAGTGAGTTCTTACTTTATGATGATATGTTGATACTCACATATGTTTATTACCATGATTGATGATATGGGATGTTCCCTAGTGATGATAGAATGAAGGTTCTTGTGGAAAGATCATGTAGTTCTTGATAAATATGTCTATGGTGTCTTCACATGCATATATGATTTTGTGCTATCGCTTGGAGATATGACATATGCTTAGTTGATTCATGGAAGGTTATGATAAGAGAACAAAGCAAGTTGATATTGATGAGATCAAGAGGATGAGATGATATATGCCGACACACTTTGACACAGGTTGATGATATTTTGGGAACTAATGATGGACATATACAAGTTGCTGGTCTGGATGTTGTTGTTGATGGTGCAGATCATATGATAGTTGTTGATGACTATCATGGTCTTGTTTAAGATATTTGGTCTCTATTATATATTTCATGTATATCATTTAATGTAAAGGTCATGAAAAGACCTAATTTGTAACCCCACTATGCATGGGATGGATGACGTAATGTTTCTTGTTTTTGTCATTTATAAACATTTTGTATATCCCCACTGGGTTGGAAGATGGATGTATGTATAAGTCATGGTGATAGGAAGGTCATTGGTGAGGTATGTGTTGGATACCTATACTAATAGGTTTCATATTTCATGATTGGCAAGAGAAAAGCCAAATATGCTCTGCTCTGGTATCCCAAAGATCCCATATTTCCTAGAAAGCAAGAGCTGGGTAAAGTGTTTCAAGTATTGAGGACCTTATTTCAATTTTGTGGATGATTCAACAGTCTAATCTGGATCATGCCATGTGTTCAATTTTGAGTTTTAGAATAGAGAAAGAAGTCTGTCCAAACAGCCTAATCTTGGCAGACAAATAGTTTAGGTAGAGAAGCAAAGGTTCCCAACAGTTTAATCTGGGACCTTGGAAGAGATAAGGGTAGAAATAGATAGAGAAAAGAATAAAGAAAAAAGCCAAAGAAAAGAAAAGGCAAAAAGGGTTTGCAAGTTCAAGTGCACCCTCCAAGGAGAAACAAAAAATGCTAGGTAAGCAGCTGGGTAGGTAGTTGGGGTCGCAGAAAGTGAGTCCTATCATTGCAGAAATGGTGATGATGGGCAGCAAAGTAAAAGACTACAGCAGGAGCATGACTAACTTCCCTCTTCCCCTTTATTCCATTACTAACACTCCCTTTCTTTCAGCTGAGATTTATGGAGAGAGATCATGGTTTTATGGTGGTTCTAGTTCATTCAGAATCCACATTTCTTGTCTAAGATCTTTTCATTTTGATCTACTCTCAAAACCAAGTCAATTTCAGATAAACTCAGTAAAATCCCTTTCATTTGCCCCCTTCATTCATATTAACCTCTAATTTTACTATATAGCTCCCCTATTTTTCCCATTCCCCTAATATTACTAACACCAAGGTGTATAAATCCCAAGCCCTTATAAATACCCACCCCCTTGGCATTATAGCCAATAAAGTTGCAAGTCAGGGATCAAATGACATCAGGTCATGTTGATAAACCTATGCCAAATACCCCTTCTCCTCATAAGCCACTTCTTCTACCTCTACCCCCTTTTTTGCACATCAAACCTTTGAAATGGGCCCTAAACCCCATCTTACCCGCTTAAAAGGGGCCAAAGCAGCATAAAACCCACTTTCCGCCCGTTAGCCAAGGTTGGCGCATATAACTCTTTTTATCAAAATACATTGGAAAAGCGCACAAAACAGGTTTATTTGCTTCCGCCCTCATCCGTATACTCCGCATATGTCATCTCCCCGACCACCATTAGATCAAGGGCCTACAGATCCGACGGCCCTGATCGCGTTGGACTCCTTCCGACGTCTGAACGATATCCGTACTAACCTCCCGTCACATCTGCCTCGCGTCCGCCGTCCGATCAAAGTCCGTAGATCTAACGATCATCGTGACGTCGGAGCCCATCCGATGACCGATAGATATCTCCCGACGTCCGTATTTGGAGGACGTCATGCCTCTGCCACGTGCCCTCACCACCTTACGTCGGAGGTACTACTGTCCGATACCGCCCCGTACAGAAGGCGGTGCGATATGAAACCACTGCTGGTTTCCGGATTCCCTCATCCCGCCATTGGTCCACCTGTCCTGCCATGTCACCGCCACCGTGTACCAACCATACAGCGCCACGTCACCCGATGACGTCAGCATGACGTCATCCGACCTTGACCCCACCCTATGACGTCATGCTGACGTCAGCACATATTCGCGCCAAAAGCTTAAAAAGGTCTATTTTACCCAAAATTTCATGTTTTTTGGTCATTTCGCGTATTCGTCGTCAATCTGCTCTGCATGCAAACAACGTCCAAATTGTCTACCAGCTTGCTAAATTGACCAGAAGGCCTCCAACGCACCAGTTCACCTGCGGTCTCGACCTTTGCGCATTGTTTTACCAGGTATTCCTCATCATTCATCCTCTGTGCGCCTACAATTATCTGTTTAACGCCTTAGAGAGCTTAATGAAAGCCGAAAATCAAAATTCACCACTCAATTCCTCAGCAAAGCCTCAGAGTTCCAATTATAACTTCTAAAGAACACCAGCTGAGCCTTCCCAGTTGCATTTTGCTAAGAAACCAGGCCCTGTCTGCTCAATCGTGGCAGGCGCATTTGAAACCAATTTTTTAACATTGAAAGGTGCCAAAGGGGCTAATGCTCCGCTCTTAATTACAAAAAACAGCATTTCAACTGCTGCGCACCCTGCTTTACCTCCAACTCGCATTTCCATCCCTCTACAAAGAAACTTTGCTGTTGTTACTCTGCATAGTAACACAGTCCCTGAGTAAGAGTAAAATTTGCAAAGGAAAAGCATGGACCCCCCTGTAGCTCCCATAGCCCTCAATGTGGCTCCCCTGAATGTCCCTAACAGAACATTTGACACCAGAGCATTGGCAGACCTGGACTACAAGATAACAGAGGAAACAAGGAGCAGAAGCAGGTTCCATCTGCTGATATTAAATGAAATAAAGATCAAACATGAGAGGGGGACAGACATCCTGGGAATTTGGGAATCATTCCTCCCAATATTCAAACTTCCTCAGGTTAATCAATTCCCTGAGCTTGTGCACATAGTTGCTGAACACTATGATGCATCCCAGAGAGCAGTGCTAGATGCTGAAGGTTCAATCTTGTTCCTCATTACCCCTGAAGCCATCAGGGAGATGTTGCAATTCCACACAGAGCATAAGTTGGTCCCTCTGACACTAGCTGATTTGATAATACAGGGAGCCAGAACCACAGAGGCCCAAATCACTAAGGTCAACCAGCTCTTCATCAAAGCTGACACTTTGCAGATTCCTCCCATCAACTGTGTTTACCTCAATCAATTGGGCCAAGACCTGGTTGACATGATCAGTCCCATCCTGGGATATGATTCAATAGAATATATTGATGAAACAGTTATACAAATGATGCTTATGTTCTCCCCAGGAAGGAAACCAATCCACTATGATTATGCAACATACATATCAGACAAAATGCATGAACAGTTGATGAATTTGCCAAGAGAAAGAGTGTTTAGGTACACCTCCTACCTATATCATCTGCTCATATACTTCCAGCATAATAAATTCTCTTTCCCAATAAAGAGACTAGATGCACAGGGCAATCTCAGATCAGTAGTATATTGGACTTCTGTTTTCCATGTATCATGCTACTCTCCATATACCTACTGTGAGTTTATTGATCTCTTCATCCATCCAGCCTTGACTCTACTGATTGGTACACCTCCTCCTAGACTGACAGAGGACATGAAAAGGTGCCTACATTTGTCAAAAGTATACAGTATTGGGGACTGGTATCTTTACCAACACCACACCGTTATCAGAATATATGGGTGTGAGTTACCCCCATTTAGACTACCCAAATTTGTGCCCATGAGGCTATTTGCCTTAGAATACTTCAGGCAGTTTGGCTATGTGGATATGTTCCACTTCTCAGGCAGAGGCAAGAAAGCACAGCTGAAAATCAAGAGCCAACTTGGCCATTTAGTCTACAATGAAAGGGATGAAGGGTGGAAGGAGGCAGATAGAATACTGGCGGGTTTTGGTTTGAAGCACAGTTTTACATGGAAACCCTATGACCCCAACAACTTCATCACGATGAGGAGACTCAAATATAAACTGTCTGCTTATGGTCATCATAGCCTCCCCAAAATTGAAAAATATGCCAATCAGAACAAGTGGAAAAGGGGAACTCTAGAAGAAGATATAACTCAAAAAGAGCTTGATCAAAGAGCTCTGAACAATCAAAAGAAGATGGCTGACCTTGAGTTTTATGCACAGGTCCCCTCACTGCCAAGCGCACAAATTGGAGCAGCAGCCTCCTCTTCAACTACTCCACAGCAAACTACAAAGGTTGCTGGAAAAGTCTCAGAAAAAGGAAAGGAAAAGGAAATGGAGGCAGAGCAAGAGCAACAGCAGGAAAAACAGCAGGAAAAGCAGCAGGAAGACACAGAAGAGCAAGAGGAACAGCAGCAAGAAAAACAAGGGCAGGAGCCACCTGCCCAGCAAAAGGAAACAGTGGATACTCCTCAGACCACTGAACAAGTCATGCCTACAAGGCAAGACTCTACATTCGATGCCTCGGTCCTACAAACCCCTCAAAAGGAGGACACATTTATCCTGAGGAAAAGGGAAAGAGAAACTCCCTTGACATCCTCTATCAATCAAGGAGAGAAAAGGCAAAGACTCAACGATTTTCCAGAAGAGGATATAGCCATCCGAGAAGCATCAGGCATGGGCCCACCAAGTCAAGATATTTCAGCAAGTTCCTCCCAACAGGAACCAGACAGGACAATGGGAGGGGAAGTCACCTCCTCCAGCCAGCAGAAAGAAGAAAGAGTGAGCATAAAGCAGCAGTTCATAGACATTAAGAGAAGGAGTGACCCAATCAAAGTTCAATTATACAATCACCTACTTAACATGGCTCCTTCCAATCAGCAGAGACTCATGTCTGCTTTCGATGTAGGTGAGGGCAAACTGACCTTGAGTCATTTTATGCCTACAGCACTCAAGCCACAGTCTTCTGCTGATTATCTCAGGACCAATTTAGAGGTCCTTGCCAAAGACATACACCCCATGGACAAAATTGAGTTGCATAAACAAACAGGGGAAATGGTGTATGCTTCATTGGCCGATAAGACCTTGGACAACTACAAGTTAACAAGCAGTCTGAATGCCACGGCTTCCCAGCTGGAGCTAGAGAGAGCCTCTTCTCAGGCCAAAGATAACAGGATCAAAACCCTGGAAGAAATCATCATAGAGATTGGGCACAATCCCAATGATATTAAAGGGATACAAGAGATCTTAAAAATCAGAGATGCTGATATGGCTGCACTAAGGAAGAAGATTAAACTTCCAGCCACTATCCATCCACAGACCGATGAAGTGGCAAAACAAAGGTATGAGCAGGATTCCACTGCTCTATTAATTTCTGTTTACAAAGAACTTTTGCAAGCACAAGAAAAATTGGGGCAATATGAGGCCTCACAAGCACCTCTGAAAGGATCATCAACACAAGCACAAGAGGGGCAAACATCTCAGCCCCCTCCACAGGTCATTAATCTTGAGGAGACTGCTCCTACTACTGCACCTCCACCTCAGCACGTTGAACAACCAGTCACATCTATTTCAGCAGCACCCACCAGCACAGATCAGAGCTTAGACATGCAAAAGCTAAAAAGCGAAATACAAGCTTTAGAAGCACAAATGATGCAGCTGAATGAAACTAAGGAGCAGCTGGCCAAGGTGAATGAAAGGCATGACAAAACAAAAAGAGAAGTAGGAGAGAAGGCCCAAGAAATCAAAGCTCTTAAAGACAAAATCAAGGAGCTTGAGAAAGAGCTACAGCTAGATAAAATCATAGCCGAAATCAGAGCAATGATATGGTCCAATATTGGTAAGTCCATCAATAACCAGTGGTCATACATTGAGACAATCCATGAGCAACTGGAGCTCATTCCTAAAGCACAGAGGGAAATCAGAACAGCAAGGGCCTTGTTGGGAAACATGCCTGAAATTGCAACAAAATTGATCAATGTGCTCAATCATAAGACCAGTTCTCAGTTGACAACCATGGGAATAGCAAACAGAACTGATACTATCCAAATGATCAAGAGGGTTACTACTCTTAGGAGTCTGATGCAGACCTTAGACAGAAGAACCCAGGATATGCAAACTGAGGTAAACAGATTCTTTGAGAAGTTTCGGGTATTGGAAAGCAAAGGACTCCCTAGCTTGCTGAACAATGGAGGCAGATTATTCACCCATGAAGAATATGCCAAGAGAGTGAATGTTTTTGCCTCATCACAGGTAAATGAGAAAGCCAGCACCTCAGAAGATACAGGGCCTATCACAGGACAGATTTTCTATGGTAAGATAGAACATCTACTTTTTATAATGAATGAAATGAATCACCTATTTGATGTAGCCCCCAATTTTTTCAAATATACAGAAGCTGAAGAAACAATGCAGGCCATCCTCAAGCATCAGCTCCCTACACAAGAATGGTGGATAGATGCCATCCAGAGAATTTTGTAAACATTAAGCCATCCATTAATTTCTGTTTTTTCTATAAATTCTGATGGAAAGAACAGTCAACAAAATCAGCAGGCATCATAAAGTCAAAGCTGAGCCAACTCAGCAGATGGAGCAGCCAACAAAGCAGGCAAAAGACTAACGCAGCTGGCAAAGCTGAGAAATTCATTGCGCAGGCAAAAGTAAATGCGTACCTACAGATCGGTACATAGTAAATGTAACCGACTCAGTGACTCCTTAAAGTCAAAAACAGTCATCTGACAGACATAATGGGCATTTACTCCACATTTAATGTTGCAATAACTCCCTGCGTACTTTCTGAACACTACCGAAGATATTTTCTCCTTCTCAGATGACTCAATGCCTGAGATATTTTGTATGCTTATTTCTATATAAACCCCGGCGCATGATAGAGGAGGGGGTTGTTGTAATTTTCCTTGGAAGAGCTCTCGCTCGTTGTAAAAATTCCCAGAGAGAAATAATAGAAAAGGAGAATGGAATTTCCAAAGCATGGTGTATTTGGTGCGTTGTGGTGAATGGTGAATGTTGCAGGATTCCAGTTGTTTCATAAAACAATAAGTCTTCTCAAATCTCTGTATTACATGTTTTCAAGTCTTTTGTTCTCTTTTATCGTTCAGATATTTTACACTTAATAGCAAAGTAGAAGAATAGTTCAGGACTTAATCCATGATTACCCTGAACTCAAACTGAGCTATTATCTATGTTTTCCTCAGATATAGTAACAGAAGAGTAATTCTTAGTTGCTGCACTTTGAATCTATATCTTTCACTGTGATAGACATTCCCAGGGATTCAAGTTTGCCCCTGTGACATCTGTCTTTTCTCGTAACCAGTTTGGTGGAAACAGTTAACAACGAGTGAAAATTCTTGAATGCTTTCATTGTTTGTCTTACCTGTTTCCTGTTATTAATCAAAATTTGTTCTATAAAACATCCAAATGGCCCTGTAAGTTTCACCAGTTCATCTCAAAGTTTCTAGACACCTACAGCCACAGACTCCATTGCCCAATGGTACTTGACTCTCTGAAAATCACATCACAAGAGATCTGAAGGATATTCTTCGACCAAAACATAAACAAAACCTGTGCATAATAGCTAGCCTAAAACCCTATCATAAACAGTTACAAATCATAGAGAGAGAGCCCTCTCTGATCACAGTTTGGCTAGAAACAGTGATCCAAAGATTGGTTAGTGGTTACCCCGGCCGTATTCCCTTGGGAGTCATAGGGAACAACCTGGGTGTTAACATAAATGGCGACTCCACTGGGGACTTAAGATTTTTTCAATTACTATCTATTTTCAAAAGCTACCATCAAGCCTGAAACTAGCCAAGAGGCCTTAGGACTGTTTCTGTAAACACAGGGACAGCTTTAGGGAAGAGCTAACTAGGGAATCTTCATCCTAGCTTTGAAACATATATAGTCATTCCAGAATCCTTACCTAGTCCTTGTACATACAAAACCTTCTGTATAAAGTTCTAAAAAGATACTTAGAAGCTGGCTCCCAAAAGAAACCCAAGGCACACTAGGGCCAACCCTGACCCTGATCAACCCATCATTGTTGATAACCCAAATATCATTCCAAAGAACATAAGGAAGCAGCAAAAGCGGGAGAAGCCTGCTGATTCAGATATAAGTTCAGACCAACCTATCCTTATTCCAACTCCTTGCAAAGTCCTTTTCCGTTCCACACCTAATTCCCCCAGTTCATCATCAACCCCTCAAAGCCCTCCTCTCCCATCTTCACCATCTGCATATACTCTTTCAACCAGTTTCCCGCTTCTTACCCCTGTTATACCTGTGATCCCAGCGGTCCCGCTTGTTCCTATTAACCCTATAAATCCCATAAACATGGCTAACAGATATGCTCCTCTGCAGATACCAGCCAATGCACCGGCTCTACCTCAAGACTACCAAACCAAAATCTCATTTTTTGACTCCAATGGCCCTTTGACAGCTGTCCAGCATGCTAAGAAGATGCAAGATCACTTTGAGACCTTTGAAATAGATGATGACAGTGTCAGGATGAGAATTTTTGTTCAAAGCTTAACCGGGGATGTCAGAACTTGGTTTAGATCCCTGAATGCAAATTCCATTGCAACCCCTGAGTTCCTGTACCAAGAGTTTACCAACAGATGGGAGAAGAAGAAAGATCCTCTACACATACTCGGTGAATATAACACTATCAAAAGAGGTCCCCAAGAAACAGTTTTGGAATACTGTGCTAGGTTTAACAATGTATATAATGCTATCCCCCAGAACTTAAGGCCCCCTCCTGATTTGGCCCTGTATAACTTCCCTGATGGTTTTGACTCTGATATGGCCTATCAGCTGAAAGAAAGAGATCCTCCAACCCTTGCAGAAGCTCAAAGAGTTGCAGTCACTGTAGAAGCCAACCTGATTGCCAAGAGAAACAGGGCAAAGCTGGAAAAGAAGGCTGGTTTGAGAGAAGAGCCCTCAGGCCTTGATCAAAAGTTGGATGCAATACTAAACAGCATGAAAAGACTGGGTGAAAGAGTGGAATCAGTTGAAAGAAAGTCATCATGGGAGGCACCACAAAACAATCCTCCTAGAAACCCAAATTTTAGGAGAACACAGAACCCAAATATAGGAAAAACAAGTGCAGACCAAGATATCAGACCCCCTTTTCAAGAAAATTATGCAGAAACTTCCTCAGCTAATCAGCTCAATGAAGATCCTGAAATCAACTTAATAGGTCTGGATGGTAAAAGCCAGGTTTTCTTAACACAAGAAGACCATGAGGAGGATGAAAGCAAAACATTCCAAACACAATCAGGAGAATCTTTTGACTTTAAACAAGGGTATGATACTGCTGTCTATGAAGTCCATAAACAATACAAACTAAGAAGTCGGACTGTAAATGCAAATCAGCCTGAGAAGGTAAAGGAGAAACAGCAATTTAAAGAAACCTTAGTCACTGAACCTAATGACAAAACAAACTTACCTACAAAAGAAGTAGTGGTTGAGGAAGTCACTGAATTACTGTCCACACCACAACCGCCCACGGCAACCTCATCCTCCCACCCAAATCCGAACATTACCCCTCAAGACATGGGCATGAGGGGCAGGTCCCAAAATCAAGATGAAATCCAACAAGAAGATTTAATGAACAGAGAAAGGACTGCTATCCGTAACTCTAAAATTCAGGTTGACAAACCCTTTGACCTAGGAGCAGAGATTGGCAAGTTAAAGATAGCAATTCCCCTTTCAGAGCTAGCCAAGCATGACATATATAAGCAACAGATCAAAAAATCCCTTCAGCTCACCAACAGCAAAGATGATGTAAATGTGCTAGATGACACTCCAGAATTACTGTTTGGCCCAGAGGTAGATGGAAAAACAGTAGTCACAGGGGTTTTACCTTTTTATGTCAGCTTGCATGTTCATGATAAAATACTGCATAATGCAATGTTTGACTCAGGTGCCTCTCACAACCTTATGCCAAAAGCTGTCATGGAAAGATTAAACTTGGATATAACAAGACCATACAAAGACCTGTTTTCTTTTGATTCCAGTCAAGTCAAATGTTTGGGCCTAATAAAAGATTTATGTGTGTCCCTGGTCCAATTCCCCAACAAAACCATACTAATGGATGTTGTAGTTGCTGATATCCCACCCAAATATGGGATGCTCTTATCAAGATCATGGGGAGCCAAACTCCAAGGCTCCCTGCAATTAGATATGTCATATGCAACCATTTCTGTATTTGGGCAACCAAAAAGACTTTATAGGGAAACACTCATGAAGTATATGGTCAGCAGTGAAGAAAAGCCTCAAAATTTTCCAATATATGCTGTCCATTCGGACATAGACTCCTTCATCCTCTTCAATGACAGCGCAAGCTTCTCAAACAATGACATTAAGACCGAAACACTCATACAAGAACAAAACATTGATCAAACAAGTAGCACCTGCCAAATTTCAATTAGCCCAACAATACACATCAACCCTCCTCTAGTTGTCAAAGATTGTCAAACAAATGATGAAATTATCCTAGGAAACAAATGGGAAAAGAAACCTCTACTCATGCTCACATTGCCATCCCATGAAAAGAATGTTAAATCTCCTATTCAGCAAGATAGTCTGTGGGTCCTAGAGTTTGATGGCTCACTTAACAAGTTAGGGGCAGGAGCTGGAGTATGGATACACAACAAAGAGAAAGGCTATGCAGAAGGCAGGGCTTACAGATTAAAGTATAGATGCACTAACAACGTAGCAGAATATGAAGCGCTGCTATTGGGTCTAAAGCTAGCAAAATCACTACAAGCTCCTAAACTCTCCATCATGGGAGACTCTGATCTAATAATTCAACAAGTGAAAGGAAATTTTGTTACCAATGACAAAAGATTGAGGTCCTATAGGTCTGCTGTAATTGAAATACTAGAGACTTTCTCCGAGTTTGTTATCACAAAGATTCCAAGGGGCCACAATCTCCATGCACACAGCTTGGCAACATTTGCCAGCACCTTCAAATTCCCACTACAACCCAACAATTGTTTCACGGCAGAGGTCAAATATAGGCCTTCTATTCCAAACAATGTCAAAGAGTGGCAAGTATTTGAGAATGACATGCAAATAAACAACTTTTTAACCTTGCAACAAGAGTTTACAGGATTAAATATTGACCTTGAGACAGCAAGTCAATCACAAATATTTGATGGAGCAAGTCAATCACAATTACAGTTTCAACAGTCAGCCCACCCAATGTCACCTAGAACAGCCAAACAATTACTCAGTCCAACCATTTTCAACAAAGAAAACATTCAGCAAATTCACCAAATTGACTGTGAAGAGCTGAGCAACGCTGAAGATGAAATCATACAACTCAAAGACAATCTTCTTCCAGCAGGCCTTACCCCACTAGAGGACATTTTTGACTCAAATGATGTCCCCAGGAAACCAAAGATGCAGCCATTAGATGCAACAATTGAAGAATGTAACATTGGTACCACTGACAAGCCTAAAATAATAAAGCTATCTGCTGCTTTGCCCCCTGATCAAAAACCCAAATATATTGATCTCTTTAAAGAGTTCCAAGATGTCTTTGCTTGGGGTTATGAGGACTTGAAGTCTTATGATACCTCTGTTATCCAGCACACCATTCCCCTCAAGCCTAATCAAAAACCATTCAAACAGAAGTTGAGAAGAATCAATCCTGTGCTCCTTCCTTCCATTGAAAAGGAATTACAAAAAATGTTCAAAGCTGGTATCATAGCACCAATCAGGTTTTCTGAGTGGATTTCAAATTTGGTCCCTACAAGAAAGAAAACTGGTGAGATTAGACTTTGTGTAGACTTAAGGAATTTGAACCTAGTGTCACTCAAAGACAACTACCCCTTACCCAAAATGGACCACATTCTTCAAAGAGTAGTAGGAGCCTCAAGAATATCATTGTTGGATGGTTTCTCAGGTTTCAATCAAATCCTGGTACACCCTGATGATCAAGACAAGACTGCATTTACTACCCCATGGGGCACTTTCAAGTATGTGAAAATGCCCTTTGGATTGAAAAACGCAGGGGCAACATTTCAGAGAGCAATGGACATTGCTTTTGCAAAAGAGATTCACGACTTCTTGGTCATTTACTTAGATGATCTAACACCCTTTTCAAAATCTGACCAAGAACACTTGAAACATTTGAGACAAATCTTCATAACATGCAGGAAATATGGTATTTCCTTAAACCCCAAGAAGTCATTATTTGGCTTGGAAGAAGGGAAACTTCTAGGGCATATCATTTCGAAAAATGGCATAAGAATTGATCCAGATAGGATACAAGCTATCCTACAAATGCCTCACCCAAGGAATGTCAAGGAGCTGCAAGGATTCTTAGGAAAAATCAACTTTTTGAGAAGGTTTATCCCAAATTTAGCAGAGTTAATCAGATTACTAAACAATATGCTAAAGAAAGATTCAAAGGTCAAATGGACTGTTGAAGCAAAACAAGCTTTTGAAAGTATAAAATTGGCCTTGACTCAAACCCCAGTGTTAACTAACCCTCAGTTTGACAGAGACTTCATCATTTTCTCCTTTGCTTCCCAACATACTATTGCTGCTGTTTTATTACAGAAAGATGACCAAGGGAATGAAAAGCCCATTGCTTTTTTCAGCAGAGCTCTTAGAGATGCCCCCCTAAAGTACCAAATAATGGAAAAACAAGCCTATGCCTTGATCAAAGCTATTAAAGACTTTAGGATTTACATCCTTTACTCCCATGTTGTGGCTTATGTACCAAGTCCCATTGTCAAAGACATTCTCACCCAAGAAAACTTAGAAGGTAGGAGAGGAAAATGGATTGCCAATATACTAGAATTTGACATTGAAATAAAGCCTACAAAGCTGATAAAAGGGCAAGGTTTGGCCAAATTAATGACAGAAGCAAATTTCCAAGCCTTAGACATCAACCAACTGGACAGTGAAACAGAGCTGGCGACTCCAAAGATCAATGTAGCCTTTGAACAATCTCCTTGGTACTCTGATATCTGTTATGTGTTACAAAACCTGTGTGCTCCCCCAGGACTGCCCAGAACTAAGTGTAGGTTCCTAAAAATGAAAACATCTAGATTTTGTGTGATGGATGAAAATCTACTGTGGAAAAACCATGAAGGTATTTTGCTGCACTGTCTGATAGAGAATGAAACTAACAAAATCATGCAAGACTTCCATGCTGGAGATTGTGGTGGACACTTGTACTGGAAGTCCACTGTGGACAAGATATTGAGGGCTGGTTATTACTGGCCTACTATGTTCTCTGATGTTAAGAAATTTACAGCCTCATGCCACAAATGCCAACTGTTCGAAGGCAAAAGACAGCTACTGCCACTTCCTTTGAAGCCCATTGCAACAGAGAGACCTTTCCAACAATGGGGTTTGGATTTCATTGGGGAAATTCACCCCTCATCTTCAGGACAACACAGATGGATTCTAACAGCAACAGACTACTTCACCAAGTGGATTGAAGCTGCCCCATGCAGACAAGCAAATGATTCAGTAATCATTCAATTTTTGGAGAACAATATACTGGCTAGATTTGGCTGCCCAGACAAGATAATAACAGACAATGCTGCTGCCTTCAGATCCAAGAAGATGGTGAACTTCTGCCATAAATTTCACATTACTTTGGGCCATTCTACAGCTTACTATCCTCAAGGAAATGGCCTTGCTGAATCCTCAAATAAAAGTTTGATAAATATCATAAAGAAAGTGCTGGAAGAGAACAAAAAGAACTGGCATAAGAAACTAGTAAATGCCTTATGGGCAGACAGACTAACGACTAAAAGATCAATTGGGACCAGCCCATATGAGTTAGTCTATGGACTAGAGGCCAGATTTCCTTCATCACTAGGAGTGCCGGTTATGAAACTTCTACAAGAAAGCCAAGCAGAGCCAAATGACATGCAAAGAAGGATTAACCAGATAATTTGTTTACAGCAGACCAGAGAACAAGTTTTCAGCAGAGTGCAGATACTACAAGAGAAACTGAAAAAGGCCTTTGATAGAAGAACCAAAGCAGAGGATTTCAATGTAGGGGACAAAGTTCTAAAGTGGGATGCAAGAAGAGAAGAGAAAGGGAAACATGGAAAGTTTGACTCTTTATGGAAAGGACCATTTGCTGTCCAAGCAGTACAAGGTAACAACACTTATTTCCTCAAAAGTCTTACTGAAACTGACTCGGATGAAGGTCCTGTTAATGGCAGGATGCTGAAGCACTACTTTGATTATTCCCCATGAGTGGAACCTAAAGATTCTTTGTATATATGCAGTTGTACATATTCTTTTCTGTTTTAAATTGTAAAGAGCAGTTTTCCCAAGTAATTCACCAAGTAGCAAGAGGCTGATAGAATCAGAGGTCTTCCAAGAAAGAAGCACACTATTTTGACACATTCATGCAGCAGATTTCAAAGACAAAGATGGGCAGTCAAGGAACAAGGCAATCTGACCTGCTGTTCTTGGTCTTTCAAAAGAAAAACCATCCCCATGTGGAGCCACTGTTGGATACCTATACTAATAGGTTTCATATTTCATGATTGGCAAGAGAAAAGCCAAATATGCTCTGCTCTGGTATCCCAAAGATCCCATATTTCCTAGAAAGCAAGAGCTGGGTAAAGTGTTTCAAGTATTGAGGACCTTATTTCAATTTTGTGGATGATTCAACAGTCTAATCTGGATCATGCCATGTGTTCAATTTTGAGTTTTAGAATAGAGAAAGAAGTCTGTCCAAACAGCCTAATCTTGGCAGACAAATAGTTTAGGTAGAGAAGCAAAGGTTCCCAACAGTTTAATCTGGGACCTTGGAAGAGATAAGGGTAGAAATAGATAGAGAAAAGAATAAAGAAAAAAGCCAAAGAAAAGAAAAGGCAAAAAGGGTTTGCAAGTTCAAGTGCACCCTCCAAGGAGAAACAAAAAATGCTAGGTAAGCAGCTGGGTAGGTAGTTGGGGTCGCAGAAAGTGAGTCCTATCATTGCAGAAATGGTGATGATGGGCAGCAAAGTAAAAGACTACAGCAGGAGCATGACTAACTTCCCTCTTCCCCTTTATTCCATTACTAACACTCCCTTTCTTTCAGCTGAGATTTATGGAGAGAGATCATGGTTTTATGGTGGTTCTAGTTCATTCAGAATCCACATTTCTTGTCTAAGATCTTTTCATTTTGATCTACTCTCAAAACCAAGTCAATTTCAGATAAACTCAGTAAAATCCCTTTCATTTGCCCCCTTCATTCATATTAACCTCTAATTTTACTATATAGCTCCCCTATTTTTCCCATTCCCCTAATATTACTAACACCAAGGTGTATAAATCCCAAGCCCTTATAAATACCCACCCCCTTGGCATTATAGCCAATAAAGTTGCAAGTCAGGGATCAAATGACATCAGGTCATGTTGATAAACCTATGCCAAATACCCCTTCTCCTCATAAGCCACTTCTTCTACCTCTACCCCCTTTTTTGCACATCAAACCTTTGAAATGGGCCCTAAACCCCATCTTACCCGCTTAAAAGGGGCCAAAGCAGCATAAAACCCACTTTCCGCCCGTTAGCCAAGGTTGGCGCATATAACTCTTTTTATCAAAATACATTGGAAAAGCGCACAAAACAGGTTTATTTGCTTCCGCCCTCATCCGTATACTCCGCATATGTCATCTCCCCGACCACCATTAGATCAAGGGCCTACAGATCCGACGACCCTGATCGCGTTGGACTCCTTCCGACGTCTGAACGATATCCGTACTAACCTCCCGTCACATCTGCCTCGCGTCCACCGTCCGATCAAAGTCCGTAGATCTAACGATCATCGTGACGTCGGAGCCCATCCGATGATCGATAGATATCTCCCGACGTCCGTATTTGGAGGACGTCATGCCTCTGCCACGTGCCCTCACCACCTTACGTCGGAGGTACTACTGTCCGATACCGCCCCGTACAGAAGGCGGTGCGATATGAAACCACTGCTGGTTTCCGGATTCCCTCATCCCGCCATTGGTCCACCTGTCCTGCCATGTCACCGCCACCGTGTACCAACCATACAGCGCCACGTCACCCGATGACGTCAGCATGACGTCATCCGACCTTGACCCCACCCTATGACGTCATGCTGACGTCAGCACATATTCGCGCCAAAAGCATAAAAAGGTCTATTTTACCCAAAATTTCATGTTTTTTGGTCATTTCGCGTATTCGTCGTTAATCTGCTCTGCATGCAAACAACGTCCAAATTGTCTACCAGCTTGCTAAATTGACCAGAAGGCCTCCAGCGCACCAGTTCACCTGCGGTCTCGACCTTTGCGCATTGTTTTACCAGGTATTCCTCATCATTCATCCTCTGTGCGCCTGCAATTATCTGTTTAACGCCTTAGAGAGCTTAATGAAAGCCGAAAATCAAAATTCACCACTCAATTCCTCAGCAAAGCCTCAGAGTTCCAATTATAACTTCTAAAGAACACCAGCTGAGCCTTCCCAGTTGCATTTTGCTAAGAAACCAGGCCCTGTCTGCGCAATCGTGGCAGGCGCA
The DNA here is from genome assembly GCA_031772625.1 of Pinus tabuliformis. Taxonomy (NCBI): domain Eukaryota; kingdom Viridiplantae; phylum Streptophyta; class Pinopsida; order Pinales; family Pinaceae; genus Pinus; species Pinus tabuliformis. The sequence continues at coordinate 556,182,327 of CM062814.1, read as the reverse complement.
TTTGAAACCAATTTTTTAACATTGAAAGGTGCCAAAGGGGCTAAAGCTCCGCTCTTAATTACAAAAAACAGCATTTCAACTGCTGCGCACCCTGCTTTACCTCCAACTCGCATTTCCATCCCTCTACAAAGAAACTTTGCTGTTGTTACTCTGCATAGTAACACAGTCCCTGAGTAAGAGTAAAATTTGCAAAGGAAAAGCATGGACCCCCCTGTAGCTCCCATAGCCCTCAATGTGGCTCCCCTGAATGTCCCTAACAGAACATTTGACACCAGAGCATTGGCAGACCTGGACTACAAGATAACAGAGGAAACAAGGAGCAGAAGCAGGTTCCATCTGCTGATATTAAATGAAATAAAGATCAAACATGAGAGGGGGACAGACATCCTGGGAATTTGGGAATCATTCCTCCCAATATTCAAACTTCCTCAGGTTAATCAATTCCCTGAGCTTGTGCACATAGTTGCTGAACACTATGATGCATCCCAGAGAGCAGTGCTAGATGCTGAAGGTTCAATCTTGTTCCTCATTACCCCTGAAGCCATCAGGGAGATGTTGCAATTCCACACAGAGCATAAGTTGGTCCCTCTGACACTAGCTGATTTGATAATACAGGGAGCCAGAACCACAGAGGCCCAAATCACTAAGGTCAACCAGCTCTTCATCAAAGCTGACACTTTGCAGATTCCTCCCATCAACTGTGTTTACCTCAATCAATTGGGCCAAGACCTGGTTGACATGATCAGTCCCATCCTGGGATATGATTCAATAGAATATATTGATGAAACAGTTATACAAATGATGCTTATGTTCTCCCCAGGAAGGAAACCAATCCACTATGATTATGCAACATACATATCAGACAAAATGCATGAACAGTTGATGAATTTGCCAAGAGAAAGAGTGTTTAGGTACACCTCCTACCTATATCATCTGCTCATATACTTCCAGCATAATAAATTCTCTTTCCCAATAAAGAGACTAGATGCACAGGGCAATCTCAGATCAGTAGTATATTGGACTTCTGTTTTCCATGTATCATGCTACTCTCCATATACCTACTGTGAGTTTATTGATCTCTTCATCCATCCAGCCTTGACTCTACTGATTGGTACACCTCCTCCTAGACTGACAGAGGACATGAAAAGGTGCCTACATTTGTCAAAAGTATACAGTATTGGGGACTGGTATCTTTACCAACACCACACCGTTATCAGAATATATGGGTGTGAGTTACCCCCATTTAGACTACCCAAATTTGTGCCCATGAGGCTATTTGCCTTAGAATACTTCAGGCAGTTTGGCTATGTGGATATGTTCCACTTCTCAGGCAGAGGCAAGAAAGCACAGCTGAAAATCAAGAGCCAACTTGGCCATTTAGTCTACAATGAAAGGGATGAAGGGTGGAAGGAGGCAGATAGAATACTGGCGGGTTTTGGTTTGAAGCACAGTTTTACATGGAAACCCTATGACCCCAACAACTTCATCACGATGAGGAGACTCAAATATAAACTGTCTGCTTATGGTCATCATAGCCTCCCCAAAATTGAAAAATATGCCAATCAGAACAAGTGGAAAAGGGGAACTCTAGAAGAAGATATAACTCAAAAAGAGCTTGATCAAAGAGCTCTGAACAATCAAAAGAAGATGGCTGACCTTGAGTTTTATGCACAGGTCCCCTCACTGCCAAGCGCACAAATTGGAGCAGCAGCCTCCTCTTCAACTACTCCACAGCAAACTACAAAGGTTGCTGGAAAAGTCTCAGAAAAAGGAAAGGAAAAGGAAATGGAGGCAGAGCAGGAGAAACAGCAGGAAAAGCAGCAGGAAGACACAGAAGAGCAAGAAGAACAGCAGCAAGAAAAACAAGGGCAGGAGCCACCTGCCCAGCAAAAGGAAACAGTGGATACTCCTCAGACCACTGAACAAGTCATGCCTACAAGGCAAGACTCTACATTCGATGCCTCGGTCCTACAAACCCCTCAAAAGGAGGACACATTTATCCTGAGGAAAAGGGAAAGAGAAACTCCCTTGACATCCTCTATCAATCAAGGAGAGAAAAGGCAAAGACTCAACGATTTTCCAGAAGAGGATATAGCCATCCGAGAAGCATCAGGCATGGGCCCACCAAGTCAAGATATTTCAGCAAGTTCCTCCCAACAGGAACCAGACAGGACAATGGGAGGGGAAGTCACCTCCTCCAGCCAGCAGAAAGAAGAAAGAGTGAGCATAAAGCAGCAGTTCATAGACATTAAGAGAAGGAGTGACCCAATCAAAGTTCAATTATACAATCACCTACTTAACATGGCTCCTTCCAATCAGCAGAGACTCATGTCTGCTTTCGATGTAGGTGAGGGCAAACTGACCTTGAGTCATTTTATGCCTACAGCACTCAAGCCACAGTCTTCTGCTGATTATCTCAGGACCAATTTAGAGGTCCTTGCCAAAGACATACACCCCATGGACAAAATTGAGTTGCATAAACAAACAGGGGAAATGGTGTATGCTTCATTGGCCGATAAGACCTTGGACAACTACAAGTTAACAAGCAGTCTGAATGCCACGGCTTCCCAGCTGGAGCTAGAGAGAGCCTCTTCTCAGGCCAAAGATAACAGGATCAAAACCCTGGAAGAAATCATCATAGAGATTGGGCACAATCCCAATGATATTAAAGGGATACAAGAGATCTTAAAAATCAGAGATGTTGATATGGCTGCACTAAGGAAGAAGATTAAACTTCCAGCCACTATCCATCCACAGACCGATGAAGTGGCAAAACAAAGGTATGAGCAGGATTCCACTGCTCTATTAATTTCTGTTTACAAAGAACTTTTGCAAGCACAAGAAAAATTGGGGCAATATGAGGCCTCACAAGCACCTCTGAAAGGATCATCAACACAAGCACAAGAGGGGCAAACATCTCAGCCCCCTCCACAGGTCATTAATCTTGAGGAGACTGCTCCTACTACTGCACCTCCACCTCAGCACGTTGAACAACCAGTCACATCTATTTCAGCAGCACCCACCAGCACAGATCAGAGCTTAGACATGCAAAAGCTAAAAAGCGAAATACAAGCTTTAGAAGCACAAATGATGCAGCTGAATGAAACTAAGGAGCAGCTGGCCAAGGTGAATGAAAGGCATGACAAAACAAAAAGAGAAGTAGGAGAGAAGGCCCAAGAAATCAAAGCTCTTAAAGACAAAATCAAGGAGCTTGAGAAAGAGCTACAGCTAGATAAAATCATAGCCGAAATCAGAGCAATGATATGGTCCAATATTGGTAAGTCCATCAATAACCAGTGGTCATACATTGAGACAATCCATGAGCAACTGGAGCTCATTCCTAAAGCACAGAGGGAAATCAGAACAGCAAGGGCCTTGTTGGGAAACATGCCTGAAATTGCAACAAAATTGATCAATGTGCTCAATCATAAGACCAGTTCTCAGTTGACAACCATGGGAATAGCAAACAGAACTGATACTATCCAAATGATCAAGAGGGTTACTACTCTTAGGAGTCTGATGCAGACCTTAGACAGAAGAACCCAGGATATGCAAACTGAGGTAAATAGATTCTTTGAGAAGTTTCGGGTATTGGAAAGCAAAGGACTCCCTAGCTTGCTGAACAATGGAGGCAGATTATTCACCCATGAAGAATATGCCAAGAGAGTGAATGTTTTTGCCTCATCACAGGTAAATGAGAAAGCCAGCACCTCAGAAGATACAGGGCCTATCACAGGACAGATTTTCTATGGTAAGATAGAACATCTACTTTTTATAATGAATGAAATGAATCACCTATTTGATGTAGCCCCCAATTTTTTCAAATATACAGAAGCTGAAGAAACAATGCAGGCCATCCTCAAGCATCAGCTCCCTGCACAAGAATGGTGGACAGATGCCATCCAGAGAATTTTGTAAACATTAAGCCATCCATTAATTTCTGTTTTTTCTATAAATTCTGATGGAAAGAACAGTCAACAAAATCAGCAGGCATCATAAAGTCAAAGCTGAGCCAACTCAGCAGATGGAGCAGCCAACAAAGCAGGCAAAAGACTAACGCAGCTGGCAAAGCCGAGAAATTCATTGCGCAGGCAAAAGTAAATGCGTACCTACAGATCGGTACATAGTAAATGTAACCGACTCAGTGACTCCTTAAAGTCAAAAACAGTCATCTGACAGACATAATGGGCATTTACTCCACATTTAATGTTGCAATAACTCCCTGCGTACTTTCTGAACACTACCGAAGATATTTTCTCCTTCTCAGATGACTCAATGCCTGAGATATTTTGTATGCTTATTTCTATATAAACCCCGGCGCATGATAGAGGAGGGGGTTGTTGTAATTTTCCTTGGAAGAGCTCTCGCTCGTTGTAAAAATTCCCAGAGAGAAATAATAGAAAAGGAGAATGGAATTTCCAAAGCATGGTGTATTTGGTGCGTTGTGGTGAATGGTGAATGTTGCAGGATTCCAGTTGTTTCATAAAACAATAAGTCTTCTCAAATCTCTGTATTACATGTTTTCAAGTCTTTTGTTCTCTTTTATCGTTCAGATATTTTACACTTAATAGCAAAGTAGAAGAATAGTTCAGGACTTAATCCATGATTACCCTGAACTCAAACTGAGCTATTATCTATGTTTTCCTCAGATATAGTAACAGAAGAGTAATTCTTAGTTGCTGCACTTTGAATCTATATCTTTCACTGTGATAGACATTCCCAGGGATTCAAGTTTGCCCCTGTGACATCTGTCTTTTCTCGTAACCAGTTTGGTGGAAACAGTTAACAACGAGTGAAAATTCTTGAATGCTTTCATTGTTTGTCTTACCTGTTTCCTGTTATTAATCAAAATTTGTTCTATAAAACATCCAAATGGCCCTGTAAGTTTCACCAGTTCATCTCAAAGTTTCTAGACACCTACAGCCACAGACTCCATTGCCCAATGGTACTTGACTCTCTGAAAATCACATCACAAGAGATCTGAAGGATATTCTTCGACCAAAACATAAACAAAACCTGTGCATAATAGCTAGCCTAAAACCCTATCATAAACAGTTACAAATCATAGAGAGAGAGCCCTCTCTGATCACAGTTTGGCTAGAAACAGTGATCCAAAGATTGGTTAGTGGTTACCCCGGCCGTATTCCCTTGGGAGTCATAGGGAACAACCTGGGTGTTAACAGTATGTATAGAGTCATGTTATTCTTTTAGAACATCCTTTTGCAGACTTTGCTTGTGCTCAAGGGGAGCATGGACTCGATCATGGGAGCTCAATCAGCACACTTCAACATATCAGAGAATTCAACATGTACTCAGGAGGAGCATGACCCTTTGCCCTTGATGTCAAAGGGGGAGAGTGACTTGGTGTGGTTGTTGCCATCAAGTCCAAAGGGGGAGATTGTTGGCATTATGATACACCATGGGAATAAATGATCTGAAGTCGACCATGTGAGAAATCGTTTGATTACCGGTCATTGATGTATACCGTTAACAAACGCGAGACTACCCACCGATAATGATAATGAGCGTCAAGGTACCCAGTACAATCTAACAAGTGTGAATAGATGAGCTGAAGTCGAACACCTGTAAGAATCTATCAATCAGGAGACAATGATGGTTTCCCACTGTCGATAGCGAGGAATCTGCCACTAATGACTGCAAACCCCAAGGTACTGCCAAATGGACTCTAGATCTTTGCCCCAGAGCAATGAGTCGGAGTCGATAGGGAAAGATCCGCTAGAAGGAAGGCATTAAGGCATCCTCCATCAATCTAGCGCGAGTGTAACCCGTAGGCCAATAATGTGGAAGGAATCGGACGAAAAAGATGTAGTAACCCAACCGAAAGTACGTTTCCGGCGTACACAAGATGTGGCTAGCGCACGGCAGAAACCCTCTGAACCAACCAATAATGAAAGCTGACACAGAGGCGAGGTATCCACCAATAGGGTCAAATGGAAACCAAGGTACTACACGAATCCCAATGTGTGATAATGTATGCTGATGTCGAACACAAGGGAAACCACTCAGTCAAAGACCCATGATACTGATCGATGCTGAGCACAAGGTGACCTATCAATAATGAAAATAGGGCCAGGGTGCGGTCTCTAGGTCTGCCCTCAGAGCAATATGTCGTCGTCGATAAGGACAAGACCCGCCAGCAAGAAGTCAATGGGGACCTTCTCAAACCGGCACGAGTGAAGGACCAATATAACTGATGTGATGATAGACATGACACTGACAACCAGGGATGGCCGACTGAAAAATGAGTCAAGAGACACCGCAGAAAGGCCGACTCAGGCTAACTTCCCTTGAACAAAAGCACGACTCAATGTGACTATGTGGCAGCATATAATGAATTTGTATAAGTTCGTCATGCAGGAGGCACGAACGAACCCTCCATATGATTGGAAGAGATAACCAATCGGGGGAGAACTGACTCGATAACAAGGTTATGGCTTACCTAAGTCAAACTAGATCCCACCCATGCGGAGGAGACTTTGTTTTGAGTGCTTTGTTCAAGGGCGACACGACTGACTCTAGCTGCCAACAATAAATGGAAATAATGTCCCTGTTCCCGCTCTTTTTGGAATATTTAATTTTTTTTGTCTTTTTCTGATAAGCCGGAAAAAGAATAAAAGAATGCTATGGTACAGTGGAAAGAACGAGTGTCGGTGAAACAGATGCTCTAGTTCCTGGGAAAGGAACGTTCCTATGCTCAATGCAGGGAGGTGAAAAACTGGTCAGTGACACTCAGAGGTATGTCCCTTCCACGGATCTGGGTATGTCAAGCTGCAGAGGTCAAGAGTATGCAAGGTTGATTTTTTGCAGACGTCATGGTCAAAAGTGGGCTTAAACACGAGTCCAAGTGAAGCCGGCTATAGGCCAAAAGGTGCAAATGGTCAACATGCAATGCAGAAGTACAACTCAACACATATAGGAGCCTCTAGGGTATAAGGCCAGAACGAAGCGAAGAAGCAAGGAAGAATGAGTCTTCAATGCATAAGTCATGGCGGGACTACAGAGGACTCCCGAGCCTACTCAAAACGAAGCAGCATGGGCAACAAATGTCAGTGAGGTGCTAACTAGGATGCCCATGTAAAAGGATGGCTCTACCATCATGTCATGATTTAAAGAATCGGCGAGTGAAAATGGCTTGCGAACCATAACATGATGGGGTCGACCCTACGGCAGATGTATCGGTCAAATGGAGGCTAGTATGCATAATGCAACGGAAAAATGGTGTCCCTAACCTATATGCCAGTGAGAACACGATACCTGCCATGACGGGTCAGCAGTCATGGAACCGCCTCGAATCGTCGAAAAATGTCCAAAATGTCCTGAAAAACAACTCAATCTCGACATTCCAAGCTCCCAAGTTAAAAGTGACATGAAACCAAACAAAATAAAATTTTGAAAAAATTTTGCATTTTCAAAACTTATAAAAAGAAATTTTGGACTTACCATTTTCACCGTTTGACTTGGAGAGCAAATTGTGGAGCAAAAGGAGCAAACTTTCCCCGTGACTTATTCAACCGTTCAAACTTGCCGAAAACTTCCAGGTAAGCACTAAACTTGTCTTGCAATCAATTGTGATAGTTTTTAGGAAGTTTAATTAATGTTTCACCGTTAGATTTTTGCAAAAAATTGCTCTGCGGCGTACACGCGGGTTGGATGTATATAAATCGCGTATACGACGGCCCTACACGCGACTGTGTGTAGGGTAAACCGCGTGTGCGCAGCGAAAAATTTTTATATAAAAAACTAATGGATGAATTTGATTTTTTCTTCCAGGATGACTCTCACATGGCGTGAAAGAGAGCACTCAGCTGTAGATAATGAAGTTATGGAGAATGATGAGGCATTAGATGCCTTACGGGGATGCGGATTGTTAAAATTCTTTAAGTTGCCGAATATGAAAGCAAATGTGCGTCTGCTCGAGAGACTTATTGATTACTGGGATGTCGAGGAAGAAGCTTTTATGATTGATCAAATGCCACTCAGGATAGAAGTGGAAGATATATATTTCATCACGGGCCTTTCCCGAAGGGGAGAGGTAGTCCACTCCCGGGGCAGGACCCGGAATAGTCTCAGCGTAGACGACTATGTACAACTTTACTGCCCAGGTCATCGGAAGGTCGGGAGTCAGATCTCGATCCCACACGTGGCGAGTTTGTCACTGCGGATAATCCTGTTCACCATAGCTCGAGTGAACGGGTCATCTTCGCTACATCAGGCATCACGAGTAAACATGAGCGTAGCAGTGGACTGTCTCACCACGGTGTTTGACTGGTGTACTCCCCTACTTGCCAACATGAAGGAGCAGCTTGCTTCTATCAGGAAGGGACAGACCAAGAACTTTGGGTATGGGACCATTTTATGCACATTTTTCTTCGAGAAGGTTCCTGCACTCCGTCCCAGGGTAGCAGTTCCCATCAGTAGTCCACGTGATCCACGTATGGGCCGGTGGGCTGACTTGATGAAACGTCTGGGGGGTGGGGAAGTGCCCAGGAATGCATTCGACGACGACTTTTTTGCTTGGTGGGAGCAACAGATCATCGCCATAGACGACTACCCCTATGCTGGACTGGATTTCCGAGGAGATCCTGACCTAGTGCTACCACCAGATGCAGCATGGGGCGAGATCGGTAAGATTTTTTGATTTTTATGATTTTATGATTTTTAGGATTTTTCAAGCATAATGATGAACTTTGAAAAATATATTTTTTTTGATGAGATTCAAATGACTGATATGATGATCATGTTTCAGACATTGGGCCTGTGCGACCAGATGGATTCCCACGGCACGGACGGCGTGGCCGAGGAGCCGAAGAGGCGGCTGCGGATGCGGAAAGGACCCTCGCCAACGTGCAGCGACACTTGGCGAGATTGAGCTATCAAGTACCGATGGCCGAGATAGAGGACCTTCCTCCAGATATGCAGCGTCATGTGGTTGGGATGCCACGTGACTGGGTTCGCGTTTTTCGGCGCGTGGCCAATGCTATAGTTAGTTATTTAGCTGCTCATCCAGAGCCGAGGCATTAGATATACCTGACATGATTATGGGCATTTGAGTCCCAATTTTGTATATTTTTGGACACACATATGTACACTCGAGACGCTTTGTGATATATATATATATACAGTTTGACTTTTTGATGCATGATTTTATGATGATGAATGATTGATATGCCAGTCTAATGCTTGATTAGCGATAGAATCAGCTAACCAATTTTGAGATCTTGGGATGTGCAAATAATTAATGTAAATAAATGATCTTTGCAACAACCTCACCCTTAAATATTGGCGATATAATGATGGATCTCTAACCCGATAAATGTTATTTAACTGAGACACTATCAATTGAGAATCAAGATACACTACCAACGAGTCGATCCCATAAGAGATTGCCTCGGATAATAAATTGATAACAGCTGTATACTCGGCCATATTGTTTGAAGCAGGACCGATACACACGCCTCTCGATGTCATCAACTGACCAGTTGGGTAATAAAGTACCCAAGCTGCGGAAGCAAGATTCCGAGTGTGCCGACTAGCACCATCGGCGAATCCAAAATAAACCAAATCATCCATCAACACCTGCCAAAGCAGACCAAAAAGTGCTGATATCAGAAAAACGCTTGATAAGATATGTACAAATATACATAAAATACAAAGAAGCCATTGCCTGGTAGAACTAAGCAAAATACTTCTTTAAATAGAGCCCATTTCGGGGCTCCGCCAGCTTGTTTCCTTCGAAATCAATTAACTCATACGATCCTTTTTCTAAGACTCGTTTGATAATGAAAGGACCGTACCACATAGGCTTGAATTTGCCTGCCCCCAAGGCGTCCTTATCTTGGTCATAGACCAAGACAAGGTCACCTTCAGAAAAAACACGAGGTCTGACAGACTTATCATACTGAGTTTTGACCCTTTTCTTATGGGCCTCATTCGTCGTGGCAGCATCTCGACGCTGCTCATCGAGATGTTCCAGATGAACTAGGCGCTCCTCGAGACTCGAAGTCTCAGGAAGAAGCTCGACAGCCAATTTCAGAGATGGAATTTCACATTCGACCGGAAAGATAGATTCCACCCCGTAAACTAACTGAAAAGGAGTAAAACCAGTAGCCGTTTTAACGGAGGTTCGGTATGCCCAAAGAGCCGGATACAACATAATGTGCCAATTGGACCGATTTTTATCGATTGTCCGTTGGAGTATCGTCTTAAGAGTTTTATTGACCGCCTCGACCTGTCCATTGGCCTGAGGATAGTAAGGAGACGAATGCTCTTGACGGAAACCTAATTTAAAAGCCAATTCGGACATTAGCTGATTTTGGAAATGACTGCCATGGTCAGTGACAATCTCTCTTGGGATACCGAATCTTGAGATAACTTGATTGAAAAGAAACAAAGCTGCCGTGTCACTGTCGTTCTTATAAGTAGGCATGGCTTCAGCCCACTTCGTGAAGTAGTCTACAGCCACGATAATGTACTTGTGATTTGCCGCTGAAGGCGGATTACAAGTCGTAAAATCAATACCCCACTTCGTAAAGGGACCGACGGTGACAACGGGAAAAAGGGGAGCTGGATGCGCGCGCATCTTGCGAGTAAAAATTTGACACGGGTGACAGCGTTTTACCGCTTCCACACAGTCCTTAAAGAGTGAAGGCCAAAAGTAGCCGGCACGTAAGATGCGCTGGGCTGTAGCAAGCCCGGATAGATGACCACCACAAGCTCCACTGTGGCAATCATTAAGAACAGACTCTGCTTCCTCTAAGGTTAAACAACGTCGAAGAATTGAATCAACCCCTCGACGGTATAAAGTGTCACCAATGATAACATAGTTTTTAGCCAGGTGACGTAACTTGCGACGTTCGTCCTTGGAGGAAGTAGAGGGAAACTTCGAAGTCTGGAGATAAACAATGATATCTCCATACCAAGGGTCTTGTGAAGAGATGAGGAATATATGTTCGTCGGGTAAACTTTCCTCATAAACAACATCCTCTCCACAAGGAAGCTCAGAAATTAGCTCCGCGAAGACCATAGATTTCTTAGACTTGGCGGACAAGAACTCGAGGTCGAATTCTTGTAAAATGACTATCCATCTATTATATTTGCCCCCAATCACTCGCCTACTGAGGACAAATTGGAATGGATTGACCGCCGCTAAGACAAAAGTTTTGCGTAGCAAAATGTAATGACGGAGCCTCTGGACAGCATGGACTGCTGCCAAGGCCAACTTCTCAACAGGAGAATAGCGGAGTTCAGGGCCTATGAAGCCTCGGCTCAAATAATAAACCACGTGCTCGACAAGAGCATCGTCTTCCTGAACTAGAACCATACCAATGGTAGATTCTGCGGCAGCGAGATATAAAAGGAAGTCTCTACCGTAATCCGGTGGACTCAAAAGCGGGGCAGAGACTAATGCCATTTTCAAAGCATCGAACGACCGCTGCGCAAAGTCGTCCCACAGGAATGGAACTCCTTTCCGTAGCAAACGCATGAACCCTTTAGTGATCTCGGCATAGTTTGCTATAAACCTTCTTAAGAAATTGGCCTTCCCTTGAAGACTTTGAAGTTGACGAATTGAAGACGGGGGAGGCAACTGAACTATTGCCTCAACCTTGAAGGGATCAACCCGTATCCCTTCATTGGAAACTATAAACCCTAACAACCGACCTGATGTAACCGCGAAAACGCACTTATTAGGATTCAACTGGATTTTGTAAAAACGACATCGCTCAAAGACTAATCGAAGATGACTAGGATGATCAGTTCTCTTTCGAGAACGAGCAGCGAGATCATCTAAGTATGCCTCGATGATATGTTTGATGTCGTGGAAAGCGTAAGACATGGCCCGCTGGAAGGTGGCTCCAGCATTTTTAAGACCGAAGGGCATCTTTCGATATGCAAAGGTACCCCAGGGACATATGAAGGCAGTCTTATGCTGATCCTCAGGACGGATAGAGATTTGATTATAACCTGAGAAACCATCCATAAAGGAGAAAATCGCATTACCCGCACACTCGTCAATAATTTGATCAATAAATGGCGTGGGGTAATTGTCTTTTGGACAAGCCTTGTTTAAGTCCCTAAAATCGATGCATACGCGGATTGTTCCTTGCTTTTTGTCCACAGGGACTGGATTCGAAACCCAATCCGTAAGAGGAACAGGGTATATAAAACTCGCCCTTAGCAGCTTCTCAACCTCAGCTTTGATAGCCGCTGCTTTCCTAGGGTTAACCGGCCGAAGCCTTTGACGAATCGGTTTTGCGTTTTCGTACGTCTTGATCTCATGTTGGACGATAGAAGGATCAATGCCGGGCATTTCCTCATAAGACCAAGCAAATACATCACGATATTCCTTGAATAGGTCGGTGTAAATTTGAATTTCTTCAGGGGAACACTCACTTCCGATGAAGATATTCTCGATGATGTTAGGATTTTTAGAGATGTTTATAGGTATCGTTTTTGAGATTACCGACATATTACCTTCAGCACGTGTGTGTGTTGGAGCCAAAGGGTTCGATACCGTACAAACATCACTACCAACGAGCTCGGAGAATCTAGATTCTACTTCCTGCAATGGAGGAAGAAAATATGAGCGATGGTGTAAGTCTTCCCAAGGTCGATCTATACCCATCATAATTTCGAGGATTGCTTCTTCAGAAGGTAGAACCGAATCCAAGCAGTCCAAGGCAGAGTTAGAATCAAAGCTCCAAGCGGGGGCCACATGACCATCTAGCTCCTCTTCGGAAAAGGGAGTAGAATGGTTATCTGCAGAGTCTACGATAGCCTGATATCTAAGCTCAGCTGCAGATATAGGAAACGCCATTCCATTAACTTGCCCTTCAACTAATGTGGTCGTAGGTGAAGGCAAGGTCCAAGGGTCGGAAAAATGATGAGTTCGAAAAAACCCCTCTCGAGAAGATTCCTTGGATGATGAAATAGCATTGATTCTTGCAAAAGGAGAGGGAAGATCAAACGTACCCATCAATGAGGAATACATCCCTACTCCTAAATTCTCAGTCGGCGGGCGAGGGTTATCCACCAAAGGAACAGTAGAGTCGGAGGTTGCTTGAGGATCGATTGGAGCGTAGTCCAATTGATCAACCTTAACGATTTTCCCCTCATGAGGAAAGCAAATGACACGAAACAAAGTCGAAACAACGGCTTCCATCTCGTACACCCAGTTCCTTCCTAATAGGAGATTATAGTCTAGGTTAGCATCTACGACTTCAACTTCGATATTAACGACCTTCCCTCCAACACATATAGGAAAGGCCGGGATAATCCCATGCGGCTTGTGAGAATGGCCATCAAATGCAGTTAAGACGGTTGGTGAAGGAACAGCCGAAGGTGAACCGATAGCCTTCCAACAAGACATGGACATGACGCATGTGGAAGCTCCTTCATCTATAACGGTGCGAAAAATATTGATTTTCCGGTATGTTGACTTTACTTGAAAAGCCATATGATGAGGGAGTCTCTTTTTGACATTTGACATGTCAAAAGAGAGCACTAGAGAGTTAGCTGAATCGACTGCTCCAATGGCGGAAAGTAAAGCACTTCTCTGAGACGGACACGACTGGAGAACTTCCAAAGCGGACATAGCACATGGGCTTTGAGCCAAATCCTCCACAATGGAGTAATTTTGAGCAGCTCTAGCATTGGGGTTAATTGTCGCGCGTTTGGCGGAACCTTTCGGTATCCTAGGTACAGTCTCAACAGGAGGTCGCTCAATATGAAGGTCATTACTTCCGGGAACCGTTTTATCCTTAGATGTTTCGGCTTCACCATAATCACGTGACCGAGTAGTCACGTTAACGTTTGAACCCATCATAAAAACATTTGATGCTTTTTCCCCTTCCTGGTTGCCCCCAGAGGAGGTCCCAGGATTCGAATTCGCGCCAGCAAGAAGTTGCTGCCCTTGGGGAAACGGGTTAGTCAACACAGCTTGCGAACTAGAAGTCCCTTGCTGTGCTAACAAGCGCTGAGCGTCTTCGATTTTAGGGCAAAGATGAGTTAGATGGTCTCCACTGCATAACTTGCAAGGAAACTTGACTTTCTTTCTCGACTCACCCTTACCACCACCAGCGTTGTTGCCGGATTTATTTGCATCGGGCTTCCCATCCGAGTTCTTCTTTTTACCACGTCCTTTCTTTTTCCCATCGGAATTTTGATTTCCTTTGGGGTTATTGGATTGGACGGCGTTAATGGAAGAATTTTGGGAAGCAGGAGGACTAGACATTGTGACTTGGTTGTTAGGAGCAGTTTGTAATGACAACTGCTGCAATTGATTTAGCAAGTTCACTGTAGTTGAGTCTACAGACCCCACGATACCATCCGCATGCGGACCTGGCTTTGGCTTAGCTAAATCAACCTTAGATCCAGGAGCATCTGGCAAGTACTTTTGGAGGATCCCAGACTGAGAGTAGATCAGTTCTAACTGCTGGGCCCTGAAAATGGCTTGCTCCTCAGAATAGACCCCAGACATGGAGACATCCTTGGAGATCTCAGGTTGCAAAGACTTCAAAAACCACTCTAGACGGTACTCCGGAGGGATTTCGGCTTTAATGAGCCTTTTTCTCCGTCTCCATTCCTGTATGTGATCAGAAATGTGGGTTGCCTTATCCTGACGAAAGGTAGCCAGAAGTTCAGTTCCGGCATCATAGCGGACAGGCAACTGAAAGTGATTCAAGAAGATATTAGCTAAGTCTGCGAACGATGTAAAGCTGCCCCCTGGCAACTCTATGTACCATTTAGCCGCATTACCAGTCAAGGTGCGCTGAAAAAGTCTCAACCTAACCGAATCTTCGATGAGGGAGTTAGATGAGCACCACAAATGGAATGTGGTTACATGATCGCCCGGATCTTCACCACTCTTCCCTTCGAATTTTGGGATGTCCGAAGGGAGTTTGGTTGGGACCGGAGGCCAGGCTGGATTGTATCTGATAGGGTCATTCGTTAGCTTAGTGAGATCTGGCAAGTTTAACGTTGCCAGAAATGGAAGCCTAGGAGGACCTAGGGGATTCCACCCAGACTGGGCAGAACTCCCCAAGTTCTGAAAAGATTGTCCTGGGATTTGAGAGGCACCAGGCTACCCCAAGTGACCAGTAGAACCAGCTGAACCAAAGGGCAAGCCTTGTGGTCCAGCAAAATTCGGAGTTTGACCAACTCCTGCCGTATAAGCTCCATAGCTTGCAAAGTTTCCTCCTATAGAATTGTAAGGAGTCGATAACCCCTGATATGGGTTCCAAGCCGAAGCGAGGGGAGGAATACTTTGAAACATGCTAACTGTGGAATACGGCCTACTTCCTTGTTGACCGATGAATGGATTCGCAGTTCCTGCGTTACTAGCCCCAGGGTTATTCCAACCTTGGAAAGGATTGCTGCTTTGTCCTATTGAAGAAAAAGGCATGGATCCTACCGTTGGGTTGGAATGTGGAATATGACCACTTCCAAAAGGAAAACCCTGAAATGAAGCCGATCCGCCCATCATGGACGTAGCGGCATTGAACGGAACTGACGGAATACCCTGTGATTGGGTGCCAAAAAGGAAGGAACCAGTACTAAAAGCATTGGTTTGGGCATTTCCACTCGTGGACGGAATGGAGGTAGACCCAACCAAAGATGTGCTAGCAAACGATCCGAACAAGGAAGCGGAGGGGATGGAAATGGTTCCTCCCCCTTGTACCGATGTTGGGGTTTGCATAGTCGCAGCACTTGTGGAAGCCATGCTTCCAGTAGTGATCATAAATGGTAAGCGCGTAGCGTAACCTGGACTCGCTGGTCTATATAATGGAGGCCCAACGTATTGCAATACGTCTGGGTAACTAGATGGTAGTGGAGAATTTGGAATCACTAATGATTCTGAAAGTTCTTCTACCTCTACGTTATCCTCCGCTTGAAAGCGAACTTGAGAAAAGACTGGAGCGTCCCTCTCTTGTTCAAAAGTACCAGGCCTTGCTTGGCCGCTAATATCCCCGAGAGGAGGATCAATCCCCGATGCGTCAGCCGGCGTGGGACGGGCCCCACCGGTAGTATTCCCTCTGCGCCTTCTAGGAGAAGGCTCTAAACTAGGTGGCGAGAGACCACGAAGTCTTCGAGACCGTCTAGGAGACCGGTCAGCCACTTTGAATTTTTTGTTATGATCTTATCTAAAGACTCAAAAAATTAAAAGCTAGGCCAACTAGGAGCACAGAGCACACACTAAAAAGTTCCTAAAGATACAGCCAGTCAAACAACTTTCAAGTATTTCCGCTCCGGGTGATTGAGACCGGACACCAAAATACAAGAAAGTGAATCAAAGGGCCTTCCGAGGATAGTCTGGGATGATGAGGGCCCAGTCCTATCAGCGAAGGTATCAGAGGAAGTTACGCTGACCTCCTAACAACAGTCTGCGCCGGTGCAAGCCCCCAAGCTTCGCAAGGGTGCCCTCCGGAAGTACTGTCGAGAGTGATGCAACGTCGACCTCAGGTGCCACGGGATTCCCCTCCGCAGCCACCTATGCAGATCCCTAGGAAAGGCAACTATGGGTACCAACTCGTCGCAGAAGCCAGGCGGAACAGTCGTGAGGTAAGTTCGGACAAGTAGGAGAGGGGGTATCTCTCTTCCCTGTCTTCACAGACCCTCGTGCTTAACTCCCAGATCCGGAGTCTTCCTGGTCTCCCTAACGCTATTGGATTTACTCTCTTTAATCAGACTCTTATGTTTGACGTTTTGTGTGGCCTTGGAGAGTTAACTCTCCACTCGCCTAATCCAAGGCCCTAAAATCCTAAACTTGTTGGTGTAATAACTAAAACAAAAAGTTCTAGTGGATTTTAATTAAGCGCTTGATTTTATTAGGCTGTTCTTTAAGTCAAAGGTAATGTAGGTGAAACTTGTGGTGTTTTATGGACGCAAAAGAAATTAATAAAACCTAGCTACATGCACATGCACTTTTGTTTTCGATGAATAGCAATTTCTATGAGGTTCAGAAGGCACTTGTAATATAAACAAAAATTTTCCTTTTTCTTTTCAGACTCCACACTCACAAAAACTAACAAAACTAAATATGCCTAAAAAGAGATGCAAATCTTTCCCTAATGCAAGAACTAAATGTGGATGCGCAATTCAAAGACTACTCTAAAAACAAAGAAGGAAAGTTGCTGCTTTACCAAATTTTGTCTTGCCACTGAAATGCTTAGATAGAAGATGATTTGTTACTAATCATTTCGTCCAAACAATAAAAACAAGTTTTAAGATAAAAAACAAAGCACTTTCACTTCGCAAAAAAGGAAATCAGATGAGAAGCAAGTTTAAGAAAGCGAAACTCAAAAACTTTCAAAAGATTTTCTTTCAATCAAACCAAAAAGTCTTTTTCAAAGGAAAAACTCTCAAAAATACTGACACCAATGATTGATAAACAAGCAACCAAACACTTTTGTGAATTGACACCAATGAAATGATGAGAACTCAACAAAAATAAAATGTGTTCGAAGTCGCTTTTGACAATCAACAGCAGCAATGAAAGTCCAAGAAATCAAAAGACAAGTTTCAAGGAAATGGTAACAAACAACTTTCCCGAAACGAAGGAGCAAATGGTCATAAAAATGATTTCGTTAAGCAAACACAAATGTCATGAAAACAAAATGGACCCAAAGATTTTAAGACAATCTTCCCACTCTGCCGAAACAGAGCAATCAAGATTCTTAAACAGAAACCTTGTGTGTCAAAAATCAATGACGCTTGCAATCAACGAAAAACAAGACTAGCACTCCTAGAGAGAGTTCGAAACAAGATGCCCCCTGTTAAACAGAGAACTGTCACTGGGAATTGACTGCTTTAAACTGACCCAAACCACCAGACAGACATTCAGCCAAAAGAAAAATTATAAATCTTGAAAATTATGTGATATACGCGCCTGCAATTATTTGCAGAATGCGTGTACACGCGACTGTAACTAAGGAAACCTGCGTATACGCGGGTTTACTTAGTGCAACTTGCGTATATACGCTTCTGTAATCCAGAAAAAGTGCGTATATGAAGTGTTTCAAGAAAAATAAAAAAACACAAACTGAAAAACTGGAACAGCTTGGAGTTCAAGAAAATATCAAACAGTCAGAACCAACAAACAGAGGCACTGAGCCTAGATTGGCTTGAGGACTACCCAAACTAGGAACAACAAGAATGTTGTCCCCAGCGGAGTCGCCAATTCTGGTTGAAGGGAAAGTACCCCTAGAGTCCTTTGGGCTGAGACTCTACCAGACTGAAAATTGCTTATACAAAGAAACACACACACACAGCCATCTTTTTAACTTTTAAGCAAATTCTAATGTTTTAGGGTACATACCTAAGGTCCTACGCCCGAGAAGACCGTTAGGGTGCAAACCCTTCTTGGAGTTCCCTTCTTCTTTCTCTGACCTGCAAGACAAACAAATCAAAGAAATCAACAGTACATGTATAGAAGTTTATGTATAAATCATCTTTATGCTATAAAGTTAGTTATAAATAATCTTTAAGTAACTACTTTCATAAGAATTCAACACAAGAATCTCATAAGCATAAAGAAAGATTATTCGGGAACAAAGACGTGTTTCTTTATATATAAAGGCAAATAAAGTACATATATCGGAAAGATATCACCTGAACACCTTCAGCAGGCTCCAAGCAAGCTTCCTCCCGGATTCGTTCCAGCCTCCAGCCTCCAGCAAGAGCTCCTTCCAAGTCTTACTCAATGATGATGTCAAGGATGAATGATCACCAATACACATGGAAACAAGGGTTTCCTATGCAAAATGGGGGAAGTGCAGGATGCACCAAGGACTTCAGACCTGGTCTAAGGGAAAAATCTCAGCATAATAATCTTGCTCTCCTTTCTCTCTCCCCTTGGCCTTCCCTTTGATGTCTTTTTATACCCTCTCCAAAGTAGTTTTTTAGTTAGGAGTTGGTTGGGAACAGTTGGGCCACGGGCACTAACAGGTGATCCAGCAGGTAAACCCGCGATCACCGCCCGAAAAAGAGGAAATTATATTTTTTTAAGTGTTTTAATAGATACACGCGGGTTGGGTATGACAGACCCGCGTGTACACGCGTTTAACACAGGGCAAAGTCGCGTACAGGGAATAAAACACTGTTTTTTAAATTTTTGGACCAGGTCTGGAAGGAGGGGTTGCCCTAGGCCATAAGTGCAGCATCACAAACCATAAGAGTGAGATTTGGAGCTATAACATATTGTCCTTTATGGCAACTCACTCGGATGAAAGATCAAAGAATAGCAAGTAAACAACAAAGAATTATATATCAGTCTTCACAGAATGAAGAAAGAGAGGTATACACAGGTTCACCATTGACCAAGTTACATATACATGCAGGTTCACTCTATACAAATCGCATATACGTACGCACGCACTTTCACATAAGGAAAAGCGTGTATACCTTGGAAAACTAAGTTTTTGGTCCGAAGTATTTGGTCCATGGTATTCTGATCCATGGTATTGGTCCAAGGTATCTGGTTCGAGGTATTGACACTAGGTATTTGGTCCAAGGTATTGGTCCTAAGTGGTTTTGGTCCATGGTATTGAGAAAGGCCTAAAAACTATAAAAGGAGAAGAAGATCATTAGGCCAAGGTGTGCAAGTATCGAATATTTGATGAAGTGTGAGATATAGTATGCAGGTTATTGGGTTATGGTGGATTGTTGGATCTGAACCAAGGATGAACCTTAGTAGATGATGAGGGATTAGATCTAATGATGGATTGGGATATTAAGGCGTAAAATGAACTATCATTATGTTTTTTTGCTCATGTTTATTCTAGATCTGAATACTGACGCATATATTATTCTGTAAATGATATGATCTGGATATAACTAAAGTCTGGAATAGCTATAGAACTCTGAATTTATATTTAGAGATGTATACGTTGGTTGGCTTTGAGAAAAGCACGTATACACGTAGGTTCGACACATGGAAGTAGTGTATACCTTATAAAATATGTTTTAGTTGCTTCTTTTTACTGTTGCAGAGTTCTAGGTTTTGGCTTGGGTTCTGGTTACTTTGTTCTGGTGACAGTATTCTGAATGATCAGATTGATGGGTTGTCAAAGTGATTGATTGATTCGGTTGTGGTTGGTTTAAAAGATGTTTGGTTGATGTAGATATATTTGATGATTGAATTATAGTTATGATGTTGTTGATGGATCCATTCTGAAAATTTATGAAACGTGGCCTGGAAGAGAGAAGGTCATAGCCTTCTGTAGGTCAGTGCCTATGTACCAGGAAACATATTAGCTAGTACAAGAGCTAGGGGGTTGTAACTCCCTTCCAGTAGTAGCCAGAAAACGAGAGAAGGTTGTAGCCTTCTGCATGTAGAAGCCTACGTACTGGTATAAGTCTACACTAGTACGAAATTGTAAACAAAATTTTCTTATTATTAAAAGAAGATAGAGATGACAACAACATGTGTTTTTTACCCA
This sequence comes from Pinus tabuliformis, assembly GCA_031772625.1. Classification (NCBI taxonomy): domain Eukaryota; kingdom Viridiplantae; phylum Streptophyta; class Pinopsida; order Pinales; family Pinaceae; genus Pinus; species Pinus tabuliformis. Next base: position 556,161,871 of record CM062814.1, on the reverse strand, counting down.
CATTAGATTTCCACCTTATATCTTGTTGTTCATTTGTGATGCTTATGCTTTATTATGCTTTTACTACACTGTCTAATTAATATCTGACATACTGGTTAAAGTTCAATACATGATAAATTGGGTAAATCCAAAGTTCTCTGCATATACGCTAGTTGCTTTAATAACAGTTGCGTGTACTCGCTGGTTCACTTAGCTAAAGTAGAGTATACAAATCCGCCTATGGAAATGAAAAATTATTGAGTTACTAATATTGATTCACACCCCCCCTCTTTGTATTATTTCCACCAAATGTCCTCTTGATAATATATAAATATGTGTTATCTATGTAGAAATTCATAACACAAAGGAATTCCCTTCAATCCATGGACTTAAAATAGTCTTGCAAAATGAAGCTGAAACTAGCCAAACTGAGTCACTTTATTTTATTGGTAAAATACCATGACCACCACAACATCCAAACATAGTACAAGGTCTTAATCCTCAATAACAATCATATCCACAACCTCAGAACAATTGGAATACTCCAATGCCTTGGGAAAATTGGCCACCTCAAAATTCTTTATGGACAAAAAGTTTGCAGTATCCTCCTAGAATCCTCAGTATAATCAATTTCAATATCCATTTATCCCATATAAACCTCCATATTATCCTTCTCAATCAAACTCCTTTCCACAATCTCAAATTCAAACTCAGCCTTCTAATCAACCACTTGTATTACCATCCACATCATACCCCCAAAAAACCAATGAAATACCTTCTCATCCACTTCCAAATCAAAATAATAAAAATTCACAATCTGTTTACAATATAGAAGGTCAGAATTTCCAAGCTTGCATGATAACTCCATTAGATCTAAATAATGTCCAACTTAGATGTGGTTGATTTGTTGAAAAGAAGTTACCATCTATTGTTATTCAAGAATCAAAAGAGGATGAACCCCTTGAGAAATAAACATATCTTATTCAAGAAGAAATTCCTTAGAAATAAAGCATCCCTATACATGATACTTCAATAAACTCAACTCCCATTGAAGAACAACCTTTTGTTTATGTTCAAAATACACCGTTGCTAGCAAGGCTAAAAATTGACAAAGAAGTAGAAAAACAAATTGTGTTTCCTGAATATGACATGTTAAATGAACTAAAGAATGTTTCCATCAAAATTCCTTTGTTACAAGCTATAAGGGAAATCCCAATATTTGCAAAGACAATTAGGGAGTTAAGCATTATAAAACCAGGAAGAAAAGGAAAAGAAGTTAAAAAAATCTAGTTAGTTAGGAAAATTGCAGATATTATGATGGGAAAACCAACAACTCAGAAATATCTAGATCCAGGTAGTCCCATTGTAAAAACACACATTAATGGTGTTGAGATTCCAAAACATTAATTGATTTAGGATAAACTATCAATATTATGAGTAAACGAACTATGGATCAATTAAAACTTTCCAATCTTCAATACATGCCAACATTACTATAGTTAGTAGATAGATTTATTAACAAACCAAATGGTGTGTTAGAAGATGTATCCATGTCCTTATATTCTTGGGAATGTCCCGTTGATTTTATTATTTTAACTCACAAGAATAATTTAGGAGGAGACCCATTGATTCTAGGCAGACCATGGTTAGCTACAGCTGATGCTTTTATAAGTTGTAGATCTGGTGATATATTTATCTATGATGGAAGCTCTACTAAGAAATTCACACTATATCCTCCTGCAAAAATAACAATAGAATTAGAAAGTGAAGTTTGGATAGATGATGATAATGAATACTTTGATATACAACCAATATTTGATACTTCACAAATAGATGAAGAAGATCAAATTTTAAATTTAATGAATAATAATAATTCTTCCTCATATTGTGAACAAGACCAAAATTTTCAACAACAATGAAATCTTGAATATTTATCATCTCATCAAATGGCTTTACATTCTATGGAGAAAATTGGTAATTATTTAATATAAATATTTCTAGGAAAAACTTTGAATATTAATGATAATCTAGAAGAATCCCAAAAGAAAGAATTGATAAAGATGTTACAAGAACATTCCTCTGCTTATGCATGGGAATACACTGATATGAAAGGAATTGATCCTAATACTTGTATGCATCATATCTATATTGAAGAAAATGCCAGACCAGTTCGACAACCCCAAAGGAGGATGAATCCAAATCTAAGAGAAATTGTTAAAGAGGAGTTACAAAAATTATTGAATGTGAATTTCATTTACCCAATATCAGATAGTTAGTGGATCTCACCATTAGTGATTTTTCCAAAGAAAAATGGAAAATGGAGAGTATGCATCGATTATAGGGAATTGGATATATCTACCTTGAAAGATCATTTTCCACTTCCATTTATAGATCAATTCCTTGATAAATTTGCAAGGAAAATGCATTTTTCATTCTTGGATGGTTTTAGTGGATATAACCAAATCCAGGTAGCTCCAGAAGATCAAGACAAAATAGCTTTTACCTATCCATGGGGAACTTATTCTTACTGGGTACATCCTTTTGGATTATGTAATGCACTTGCAACATTCCAAAGGGAAGTTCTAGGCATTTTTTCTAATCTAATTCATGATTGTGTCGAACTTTACATGGATGATTTTCATGTCTATGGGAATTAATTCGAGGAAGCTCTCGAAAATTGTTGGGAAGGGGTCCCTAGGTCTAGTTAAGTCAAGTTTTGAGTCAATTTTGAGCAAATTTTGCAATATATTTTTGTAGTGAGTGTAAAGTCTCTGCGAAATGTGGAATCAGAGCACAAAGCTAGTAGAAGTCAAAAGGGATTTAGTCCCTTAGTTGGGTAGGTGATAGAGTTGTTTTGAGACCTAGAAAATGATATATATAGTTGAGTCATAGCGATTCTATGAAGATATCATATGGTGAAGAATCATTGTAAAGGTAAGGTGTTAAGACAAGAAACTTATGTTTCCTATACTTAGGAGAAAGGAAAGGCTCCTGCTACTGAGTGCACAAAGACCTTGGTAAGTCCACAGGCTGAGTGTGCGGGCCCATGTGGTTGAGTGTGCAAGGAAAAGAAGTCTGTAATGGAACACTTATACTTAATAAATACTATTTTGGGCCAAAATTGATGCATCTGTATCTTATTATTTAATTCTATGAAGTTGATGTATATTCACTCTGTGATATATTTTATATGAATTAATGCTTGTTTACTGCATGAAAGTTGTAGACCTGTAATATTTGTGCATGATAAGTATAATTAAGCACCTTCGCAAAGATCTAGAAGTCATTTAGATAGATTTGCAGTAGCTATATATTTGGGAGGATTAAAGCTATGCGAAGGTAGATATAAGCCATAGGGACTTCAAGAAGCCATCACACAGGCCTCTAGCTGTAGAAACATGGTTCTAGCATCCCCCAATGTTGCTTCGAGTGAGACTATAGCTTGCACTATGCAGGTTGTTCCCGAAAGGGCCAACAATTAGGGTTTTGTTGGTTGGCACAGATAACGTGAACCTGGTTTAGGCCCCATCAAGCCAACAAATGGTTCCGTTGTTGAGACCTAGATCTATCTGAGGAATGTGTGATGTCGAATAAGTGGTTTCCTACTAAGAAATAAATCAAGAAGTGGCTCGATCGGAAGTTGCATGCGTTTGTAGATCAGGAGAACAGAAGCTCACGGTTATCCAAGGAACAATGGTTGAATAAATACCTATACATAGATGAAACCGAAGCCTTTTTCTATTTCTTCCCTTGCAAATTGCATGATTGGTTATCTAGATTAGTGGATGGTTAGGGTACGTGGAGGCTTGACTACCCTATTGTGTGGACTCCAAAGCTAGTGAAGTGCCTAGAAGCTTCACAAAATAACATCGTATGGGCTATTGATCACTGGATTCATCATTGATCTTGCAATTGATAAGACCATTAGCTATAGCAAAGCAGAGCGCAAGCTCTTCATGGGACCGCGAGGTAAGTATTTAACATCTCTGAAAACTTGGATTAAGATCCTCTAGATACAGTTTGTTGTTAGGATCCTCTTCTAGCGATGATGAAGGGATTATTCTAAGTACACCGTAAAGCACACTACATATAGTAAATCAAGGTACCCCGAGGATACATCTTCCATCCACTCCACCTCTGCCACATACACCTACACCTTCACCTCTACCTCCACCTCTGCACCAACCATTCAACATGGAAAACACAATGAAGATGCCAATCTTTAAAGGGGTAGGAAGCGAAGGACCTGAACAATCTTGGTTTGTTGCAAATGTTGTGTGGAAAAAGTAGCATATTACTGATGATAATATAAAGAAAGCACAGTTGGTCACAAAACTGCAGGATACGGCACTAACTTGGTATATTAATTTTTTTCAAGATAGACCTGACGCGATGTTCACAGAGAATCGGCAAGCGTTGAACAATGAGTTTAAGAAGCCTAAGTATTAGGCATGGTCTGTAACAAAGTTTAAGGAGATAAAAGGTAAATGAGTCTACATGGGACTTCGATCAGAGGTTACAGTTCCTGATCTGGCAAGCTAACATGTCAATCACAAATTCTTAGCATACGGACTGGTACATTGCGTCCCTCCTACCACATCTAGGATTACCATTATCGCAACAAAAGATAGGAACCCATGTGGAGGCTGTGTAGATCACGATGAGGTTGGAAGCCTCACCAGTAAAAGATACAAATTTAGGAGTGCAATAGATTTAGTCGCAGCTGGAAAGTCTACACATGGAGTTTCAGATTTTGAAGACAGAAAGGATGCTTAGACTGAGGTGCACACTGAAGTTTGGTGCGTAAAATGTAAAGAAAAGGGACATGATAAGGATCACTGCCCTATTTATCAGAACTACTTGATTGGAGGAGGGCTAGTTCCTTTGAAGCAAGAAAACATTGTGGGGCTGAGCACGGGAGTACCGTTATGGTGCTTTATATGTGAGATAGCTAGGAAGCATGCGACTGATAATGGTCACCTCTTGCAGAAGTTTGTTCAGACACCACAACAAGTGTTTTGTACTTTCTATAAATTGGTTGGACATGATGAACGAAACTACCGAAGCTATGAATTAATGATGGAGCAAACCCCTGTGTATTGGAGGTAGGTAGAAAATCGACATCAAGATTGGGGCACGGGTGTAGCGTGTGGAGAATTTCAAGTCCGTGGAAGAGGAAGAGGAGGATGGGCTAGCAGAGGTCATGGACAAATCATCTGCTATAACCGTGGCAAAGCAAGACATTTTGCGCATGACTTTCAGAAACCTATGCATCCATCTTGTCAATATTGTACACAATTTGATCATGTGATAGAAGATTGCCCAATGATGATTGCCAAGACACAGGAGAAAAAGACACAACAACCTATGCAAAACATATATATGATGAGGTAGGAGCCTCGCGAAGAGGACCATATCATTAATATCGTGACATAGAATGGTATGGATACAAGAGAAGATAAGGGAAAGCAGCCAGAAGCCGAAGGATGGATTCTTAAGGCTGCTGAAGAGGAAGTCAAATTTGATCTCAACCAAGCTAGAGAAACGTTTATGGAGGCCAAGAAGAATTTTGTTGAAGCTTCTACGTTAGGTAACCAAGAGAAATCAGCTAGAAACAATGAAGTGTAGGACGTGGATCCCTTGCTACTAGCTGGTTTTCTAAAAACTTGTATGAAGTTGTTGCGGGATAAGAAGGTAGTGGAAGGGCTCCAGGAGCTAATCGAATATTGTACGGTAAAAATTCAGATTTCTTCGAAACAACGCGCTATGAGGAAACTGGGTAAACATAAGAAGCCGATAGGGCATGAGATGAGGCTGACCATGCATATTGGAGAGTATGAAATGGATAAGTCATCTTGGATCTTGGATCTGATGCAAATGTACTACTTAAGCAGACATGGGAAAGGATAGCGAGGCCTACACTACAATGGTCTCCTATACAAATATGCATGGCCAATGATCAGAAGATCATTCCAATGGGGTGCCTGTATTGGGTAACAGTAGACATTGAAGGAGAAAGTGCTCTAGCTGATTTTGAATTAATTGAAATAGTGGATGACAATAATCCTTACCCTCTGTTACTAGGAATCGATTGGGCCTTTGATATGGATGCAGTAATTAATTTGAAGAAGTGAAGGATGACAATTGAGAAGAAGGTGCTTAAAGTTATTGTGCCACTGGACCCTGATGAGGGAGCACACTAGACTGAACTGGTCCATGACTATGTGGAGGACGATGGCTTGGACCAAATATATAAGATTACTACGCATGATGAAGATTGGATCAATCCTACTATATATGGGTGAATTGAATGGGATAGAGATAGCTCCTATACCTTAGATTCAGATGAAGAGCTCGAATATTGGAATAATAGATTGCATGAAGTTTCCATGCTACGTTGCAATATGATGACAAAATCATTGTGGTGCGTATCAAAGGAGGTAAGGAATCTTTCGCATTATGATGGCTTAGATGATGTTAGTTTATTTTTGGATAAGTTTGAAAGGGATGTGCCAGAAGAGAATCATTTCCGGGCACTCGATTTGGAATTGCACACTACGTCTCCCGTTGGTAGGGTACACATAAGGATAGCTTCATTGACTGGAAGGAATATAAGAAAATGATGAAGCTAAGGTTTGGTTACGCTAATACCCATATGACTAGAAAATATAGCGGAAAAGATGATCTGCATGAGCATTTGGTCTCATGAACTAAAGCTTGGGGAGAAGAGCCACAACAAGAATGGGTGCATATCTTCTGTCACACCTTAGATAACATTCGAATGAATTAGTAGTTGGAAATAGAGCTATGCCATGGGACGACCGAATGGCATATCTTGAGGGAAATTTTATTCTTAAATTTCAGCTTTGGGGATGGATTTGAATGCATTGATGAAGTGTTCTAGGAAATTAAGGCCACTATCTCTAAAACACCTGAAGAGCCAATAGAATGGGTTAAATCAGACTAGAATACACAACTGTGCCACGCACTAGAATGCTACAATGTGAATGCAAAAGAAGAAGAAGAGGATCCATGGAAGATCAACATTTCAAAGACTGAGGGACAATGACAACTTGAAGGACCCAAAGGAGCGAACCCTGATATAACCGAACCATTGAAGACTAGGCAAGTAAACATTGGGTCCGACGTGCAACCTAAGTTTACAGAGATAGGTGATTATTGGGATGAGTATACAATTGATAAAGTGGTGGAACTACTGCGCAAATACCAGGACTTGTATCCTACCATGTTCTTAGAGCTTAAAGGAATAGTAGAGGATCTGGGAGTGAGTGATGAGTATCACCTCAAAACCTGATGCGAAGCCTATGAAATAGATACCTTACCATCTAAATCCTAAGTATAAGGAAAATGTGCACAAAGAACTAGACAAAATGATGGAAGCTAGAATCATTGAGCTAGTAGAAGAGTCTGATTGGGTAATCCCTATGGGTGTCCACAAAAAGAAGAAGCAAGGTGAAATTAGGATATGTGTAGATCTTCAGAAGCTAAACAATGCATGCGTTCATGAACCATTTCCAACCCTGTTTACGGATGAAGTTTTGGAGAATGTTGGAGGGCAGGAAGCGTATTCGTTCACTGATGAGTTCTCAGGGTACCATCAGATTAAGATCATGCCAGAGGATTGCAACAAGACGAGCTTCACGACGAAGTGGGGATGCTCCAGTATGCAGTAATGCCATTCGCGTTGAAGAATGCTCTCGCGATCTTCTCAAGGGTTGTAATTGCAGCGTTTAAAGAGTTCATCCATAAATTCCTAGAAGTATATTTTTATGACTGGACTATTTTTGGATTGGTAAAGCGCCACGTTACAAGTCTGTGCCTTATATTGGATACTTGTCACAGATACTAGGCTGGACTGAATCTGAAGAAATGTATCTTTTGTGTGCCTTATGGGATATTGCTTGACCATGTAGTCTACAAGCAGGGATTAATGGGAGACCCTGTGAATATAGTTGTGATTGTCAATTTAGAAGCTCCGAAGAATGTAAAGCATTTGTGTGCAACAGTAGGGCACACTGACTACTATAGAGATTTTATCAATGCTTACACATAGATAACTGTGCTGATGGAGAAATTACTGAAGAAGGACATGACATTCTATTGGGATGAGGAATGTCATCACAGTCTGGATGTGTTAAAGGAAAATATGGTGACTATGCCCATTTTGGTGTTTCCAGACTGGAAGAAAGAATTTCATGTACATGTTGATATATCTTGTATTCTGCTGGCTGTGGTGTTGACCCAGTTGGGAGAAGGCGAAATTGATCATCCTATAGCCTATGAAAGAAGAAAATTGTCAAAGGACAAGAATAATTATTCAATTATAGAGTTCAGAGGACTAACGATGGTCTACGCACTGCAAAAATTCTGACATTACCTATTAGGAACGCATTTTAAAATTTACACAGATCACTCCACTCTCAGGTACCTAGTCAACAAGCCTCTGTTGCGGGGCAAGATCTATAGGTGGTTACTGGTGTTTCAGGAATATGATTTTGAAGTGATTGTAAAGCCTGGATGATTGAACGCGGGACTAGATCATTTATCTAGAATTGAGACAGGAGAAGAATCAACTATTTTGGAAGAAGGGTTGTCGAATTCACAACTATTTGTTGTATGTGTCAATGATGATCATTTTGTGGATATAATCTAGTTTTTAATTGCTAGTACAGCCCCTAAAGGATATTCTACTAAACAGAAGAAGGAATTAGTGGTCTGCACTGCTGACTTTTCTGTGATTGTGGGACACTTGTATAAGATGGGCACTGATGAAATATTGAGTTGATATGTTCCAGAGTTTGAACGCTCTAGCATTCTTGCCAAAGCACATGGAGGAGTGGTGAGAGGACACTATGCAGGTAGCACAACTGCATAGAATATTATGCGAGTAGGTTTATGGTGGCCAATGGTGCATAAGGATTATAAGGCAGACTGTAGAGCATGCAATGCTTGTTAGCGGATAGGGAAGACATCGTAAAGGGATGAACTTATCTTAAATCCTTAGGTTTCATTACAAGTCTTTGATAAATGGGTGATTGACTTTGTGGACCTAATACAGCCACCAGGGAAAAATATAGGCATGCGGTATATTATTATTATGACTGAGTATTTGACAATATGGGAAGAGGCATAATTGGTGAAGGATTGTAGTGTTGCTACAGCTGTGAAGTTTTTGTTTGAATATCCCTTGACTCGGTTTGGGTGTCCTAAGGTACTGGTGTGTGATAGGGGTACACATTTTATAAATGAAACTATTTCCATGATGCTCGAAGAATTTCAGGTTTATCATCAAACGAGTGCGCCTTATCATCCATAGGAAAATGGCACAGTTGAAGCATTCAATAAAATACTGGAGAACGCATTGACTAAGTATGCAATGCACAAAGGAACGATTGGGATGTGCGCATACCAATGGTCCTATGGGCATATAGGATGACATGTAAGAAATTAACAGGACAATCTCCATTCAAATTGATCTATGGTATAGAGGCTATGATGCCCATGGATTATTTTGTACCGAGTTTGTGAATTGCAGCATTGACTGATATAGTCGATCGCGAGACTATGGAGGAGTGCCTCATGCAGTTGATGGAATTAAAAGAAGACAAGTTTCTCACAGTATTTCACCAACAGGTGCAGAAGGAGTGTGAGAAGGCATGGCATGAGCGACATATTAAGCTGCGCACCTTGAAGGTTAATGATTTGGTCTTACTTTATGATAGCAAATTCACGAATTTTCCTGGAAAGTTTCAAATGCATTGGTTGGGACCCTATGTAGTCAAGGAAATTATAGATGGTGGTGCAGTTAAGCTCGCGAAGCTGAATGGAAAAATATTTTGGGAAGAGTTAATGGAAGCCGATTGAAATTGTATCAAGGGGATCCTTCCCCTGCGCAATGACTACATGATGGCAGGATAGTCTTAGCACTCCAGGTAGGAACAAGGAAGTCTGAGACTATAAACTACATTGCCTGAAGAATGGGAAAACAAAGTAAGCAGTCTATGCGATGAAAGCAAGAAGTTTTCCAGAAGGAGCTACGCCAGGAGGGCGGCACCATGGAGGATGGTGCTGCGTAGCAGGGTCCAAAAATAACATTGGATGCATTGTAGCTGATTGGATGGTGAAAATCCCATTAGGAGGAGCAAGTAGGATACATTTATGGCGTAAAATTTAGGAAATATGTCTCCAAAGATGCATTTATGATTAGAAGTTGGTGGGAACGGACAGATTTGAGTTTGAAATCGCTTATAAATATGGCATGCTGGCCTGCATTGCAACACTTTTCTTTTAGAGAATTTGCTACCAAAAATATTACTGTATGTCTATGAACCGAGAATATTGGGAAGAGATTTTTAAGAGTGCAAGGCTAGCCAACTTATCTGAAACCTTTCGAAAGGCCTTTGTAGACAAGATGGCAACCACTAACCTTGCAAAAGCCACAAGTTCTGAAGCCGCTATCTCTGAAGGCGCAACCCCTAAAATCACGTCAGTGATGGAAGCCACATTGTCTGTGCCTATGAAGTCAAGGTTTCCTAGGCCTAAATCATCTGACACTAAGGAAAAATAAAAGAAACCACAGTCTGTTCTAGTGAGGCAGTCACCAAGGAAGAACCTTACAGAGATTCAAAAAAGAGGGAAGATGGACAAATCCAGATAGCCACATGAACCCCTGGATCTTAATGAAGAGGAGCTTCGTGAAGGGGTTAAAGAGTTGGATGCTGAGGAGGAGGGTGAGCCTATCACTATGCTCCCGAAGTATACCCCCCCGTAGAAAGGTAAAGCGAAGGTCCTGAAAGATCCAAATAGCCACATGAACCCCTGGATCTTAATGAAGAGGAGCTTCGTGAAGGGTTTAAAGTGTTGGATGATGAGGAGGAGGATGAGCCTATCACTAGGCTCCCGAAGTATATCCCCCTGTAGAAAGGTAAAGCAAAGGTCCTGAAAGATCCCAATTCTGGCAAGTTTATGGTCTCTACACTGTTGTTGGTGGAAAAGGTGGAATTTGAGGGCGCGCTCTTAGGGTGCATTCCTGCACTTAAAATGGTAGATTGAGATCTAGTTGATGATGAAAAATTTTCTCAGTTGGTGCCAAACAAGTATTTGGCCAAGATCTATTATGAAGGGATAAGAGTCCTATGACTGGAGCCTATAAAGTGGGCCACGGGGGTTGAGGAGGCCGAATTGTTGAATATGCTATGGCTACCACATTTCAGTAGAACCATTATCAACATGGTGTGTGTATGCCAATTAATCACATTTGTTAATGATGGGTGGCTTTGGCTGGGAGATCCCATCCCCATCATAGATATGCTGATCCACTGCATCACAAGGCTACCCTATCAAGGGGTAGATACAATTGAGGAGTTTGGAAGCAAGAGTAAAGAAAAAATTCCTCATGGATATAATGAAGAGCGAGTGTGGCTTAGTGAAGAAGTCACATGGATACTCTATCCATTCCATCACAGACAAAGTGATGCAATTTTCCGCCCAGATTTTGGCTAACAAGGTCATGAGAAAGTGGTGCACAGATGAGGTGTTGACACTAGTAATTTCATTGGCTACACAATGCACAAAGGGGGTGCAGTACAACTGGGTGCATTATCTCTGCAAAGAGTTTCTATTGAATTGTCATGAACCACAGGACGATGGCAACGAATTCCACTATGCTTGGTTGTTGTTGTTAATTTCCCTAGTTGTGTAGAGACAGACAAAAGATAGTCAGTTGCCTCCACAGGATGTCGATTTACCAAAGGCCACGAAGTTTGCTTCGCTGTGGGAGATAAAGGATCCAAAGAGGGTCATGGAGATGAAGATATTCTGGGTGTTGGTCGAGATGGACCTCCGCACGATGATCAGCCAGAGGCAAATGCTGTCACCAACCCTGTTTGAGAAGTTGGAGGCATAGGCAGAGTTCAAGGGATATTTTCACAACTTGTCTATCCACGCATGACAAGATCTGAAAAAGGTCTAGTACAAGTTATCGTACCTAATAAATGAGGCCGATGTGGAGGAAATTGTGGGGAAATGGCCAAGGGAGTCGCTGCACCCCACATATCTCGGCGCAGGAACAAGCAAGGGCAGAGAGAGTTCCTCCACGTAGACAATGGTAGTTTAGTAAAAGAAAGAGGTTGAGCAGGAATCAACCCAAGAAAAATCAGCACAGAAAAAGAAGAAAGTTGCTGCCAAGGCAGTTGATGCTAAAGCAGCTGCTTACAATGAGCACACCGCTAAGGAGGCCACATGGAGGTTAAGGAGTCAGCTTCTCAACACACTGAGGACAAGGTCAATTATGACGTTGAAGGAGGTCATGGAGAGGAGCAGAGCACTCACTTTAAACTATAAAAGTGGACCAAGTAGATGAATTCTAGGCCCAAAAATAATGAAAAATATGATAAGCATGCACATGTGAATCCAATGGTCCTCATTGAGGGGGACTTGGATGAGATTGGAGATAAGGTCCACCGTACAACAATTAAACTATGGCAACATTTTGAACAACAGTACCTGCAGATGCTGGGGAGCATGCAAAAGGCTGCGTGAGTTGTAGATTTAAATAGGATGGCTACAGGCGAGTGTGGGACAAGCAAGCATGATTCAAGTGAGCCTGCAGCAAACGAGCACCACTGTGCTAGAGATAGATAGGATTCTAGATCTTAGAGTCATACCATTATGAGAGGGATCATTGTGCGCATAGGTAGATGAAGCAAACACCCAGTTAGCAAAGATTAAGGATGTGGGTCCAAGTTAGCAGCACTACCTATTCAAACCCTCCACGATTTCCATTAGGCTGTATCAGATGAGCTTCGGGTTAGGGATTAGCGTGCGCTTCTAGTCATCAATGAGGTAAAGACGAAAAATGAATAGATCTTTACAGAAACTGCACAGGCCCTGAAAGAAAAGGAAGAACTGGCCACGCGCAGCTCGACTTTGGAGGCAGCCATTACGCAAGTATGTAATAAGCTACCAGAGCTCAACATTCTCGAAGATGCAGCATCAACAACAAAGATTAGGAAATCAGCTGCCACAGTAAGGGAATACAAAGAGGAAGCTGGTTGAGTCTGATTTAACCTACAAATGAATATCTCATAGCTGCAGTTGAAATTATAGCCATCCACTCCGCCAGAGGTCTGGGAGCAGCTCGGAGCAACCATCAAAGAGGGAATGGAAACATTAGATACAATGGTTAAAGGTTGGACTGATATTTTTGAACATGCAATGGAATTATGGATGACTCTAAAGGATGACCCAAGTATGCAGGAAATCGAAACAGATATCCAGGAGAAGAAGCAACAATTCGATGAAATCATGGTGACTCCGTGCACTTTGGCATCAATCCAACGCTTTTCTCACTTAATCAAGGGGAAACAACTACAAGTACAAATTGAGGAGATGCAGAGAAAAGAGACCATCTTGAAGGCTAGGACACAACCTTGGATAGAGGAAGAAAGTCATTTTACTCTGTCAATACAGGAAAAATTGAAGACAATATAGCAAACACAACGGATAATGGGCCTTGTGGTGCAAGGTCCTACAACAGAAAAGCTGGTCGATGAAGTGCAGCAGGCCGCGATACATGGTACTGTTGACTTACAAGTGTTGAAGGTGGAGTTCATTGAACTCTAAGCCAAGATTCTTGTGCCAATTGAGTGTAGTATACCTAGGGACGATAGTATGGGGTACAGAGGGAGGTACCCAAGGGAATAATGTAATAATGGGATGGGCCATAATAATAAATAAAGTGGTTAACCCGTATCATGTAAGGGACCACAAGTAGTTAGCAATAATGTAATAAGCCCATTGTATTATATATATGTTTTTGAGGGAACCATGGTAATGACCCATGGTATTGTATGTATGAGGCCTATATAGAGGCTAGAGACTCCCCATTAAGAGATGTCAAGGAATATTGTATGAACAAGCATATGTCCTGTGGAGTGTTCTCCTTCCTTAAGGAGTGAATGTGTGGTGTTGCCCTACCTTAAGGGTTTGATCAATAAAGAAGCATTTTATCTATTTTTATCTTATTATTTCTGGGTATATTTGTATTTTCATATATTTTCAGGCCAGATCTATAACAAGTGGTATCAAAGCACTTTCTTGGGCAAAGCAAAATATTTTTATTTTTATTTTTTGTAAGAAATTTTTGGGGTGGGGAGTTTTCAGATCATATCTGTACATTTTGGTGCAAAATCTGCAGAATCTAATTGTATATCTGGGTTTTTTGCAAAAGAATACCCAATTTGAAAAAAAATATCGGTTGAATTGGAGTCCATATGAGGGAGATATCATTGATTTAAAAATCAGTTGTGTTGCAGACATTTTTCGGGGCGATGAGTATGCATATCAGATCTGTACATGTTGGGTCAACATTTTCAGAATCTAATTTCAGATCTAGGTTCTTTGTGAAAAATATCCAATTTAAAAAAAAAATAGTCAAATGGGAGTCTGGATGAGGGAGATATCGCTGATTTAAAATCAACTCTTTTTTTTTCAGAAATTTTTGTGACGGCAAGACAGCTATAGTGCGAATATGAAGTTCCAGTACCTAGATCAGGATTTCTATCACATGGGAAGATGTAGAATGGTTGTTCCATTTTCGAAAATAGGTCATAATAGGGATTCTAAGCCATATTGATTGAATTGTGGCCATTTCAAATTTTCCCCAAGTAAGCGATTTGTTTTCAAAACCCTCTTCATGGCTTATAACAGTGAGTTTTTTACAGGAAAAAATGATGGGCCAACTATTGAAAAAATTATAGAAAATTAGAAGTGTGACAAGCTATTATTTTGGAAGGACACCATAGGGTATTATTTGAAAGATGAGGTGGCTATATGGTGGAAATCACTTGACAGTGAGTTTCTGAAGTTATGTAGTGCTGATGAAATGGAAAAACTATTTTTGGACAGATGGTCTCACACTGGAAAAGATAATGGTCCTACTATTGAAGAATTCATAGAAAGACAAAAGTTAGTATGGGAAAAAAAGTGGAAAAGTTCATTATGGCTTAGTATGAAAGATGAGAATGCCAAATGGTTTAGATCAGTTGAGAGCAAGAAGTTGTACAACCTTTTCGATGAAGAATTTGAAAAAGTCCTTTTAGACAAATGGTCTCATGCTAGAAAACAAGAGAATGAGACATGTAAGGGATTATTTTCTACTGGTATCTCCTTATTACAGGTTCATGGATGTATTCAGAAGGAGAATATCATTGTGTCTATATATCCTAGTTGCAAGCATAATTTTATCAATGTTAATTTGACAAAAGAATTGCAAGTTCCAGCGAAACACATTGAAAACACACAGGTTGATAATGAGGATGTTCAAGTTCATAAAGATTTGAAGCTTTCTATGGATAATTATGTGTTACATTGTGATTTTTATACTTCATATACGGATAACATGGATGTTGTTTTGGGATATCCTTGGATGGAATTTGTGGGTATTGTCAATATTAATGTGCAGAAGAAATTCATGAAACTCTCGTATAAAAAGAAGAAAATTACATTGCAGGATATTTCTATTAAGACCCAAGCAGAGACTATGGAGGTAGAAGCACAAATCTCTAATGACATTGACACATTAGATGATGAGCCTTTAACGGTCGACAACCAAACACAAACATCAAACTAGCTACCAGAAAAACAGGGAGAATCCAAGGAGGCCGAAGTAGAAAATGTTACAAGTACTGACATCAAATGAGGAATCTGTGGTTGAAGTAATATTGGAAGATAAGCAACAAAATCAGGTGCCACAACATGTACCATGTACTAATCAGGTTCCATTAGGTGGCAAATTAAATAAATATACATTGTTGGTTAAAACTTCAACATATCACCACCCACATCACCCCACAAGAAAACAACGAACACAATGGCAACAAATTAGCCGCATGGACAACAACCCCCGCATGAAAGATAGAGAGGGGCAACGATCCACCTACTACACATCAACGTAGGAGGGTTGCCAAGGTCAACCTCCATCTCAAGTGAGTGAGGCACCAACTAGATAGAGGGTTCACCTTTCTCTCGGATGGCTAGATGCACGTGCATGGTACCAGTGGACTACTCTTTTGAGTAGATCTTATTATTTGTGTTCTTCTTATGTTTCGGGGATGAAACATGTTTAAGGGGCGTGGAATGTAGTATACCTAGGGAGGATAGTATAGGGTATAGAGGGAGGTACCCAAGGGAACAATGTAATAATCAGATGGGCCATAGTAATAAATAAACTGGTTAACCTGTATCATGTAAGGGACCACAAGTAGTTAATGTAATAAGCCCATTGTATTAGATAGATGGTATTGAGGGAACCATGGTAATGACCCATGGTATTGTATGTATGAGGCCTATATAGAGGCTAGAGACTCCCCATTGAGAGATGTCAAGGAATATTGTATGAACAAGCATATGGCTTGTGGATTTTTCTCCTTCCTTAAGGAGTGAATGTATGGTGTTGCCCTACCTTAAGGGTTTGATCAATAAAGAAGAATTTATTCCTATTTTTATCTTATTATTTCTAGGTATATTGTATTTTCATATATTTTCAGGTCAAATCTATAAAATTGAGTGACCTGAGGGCGAGTCACCCAATTTGTGTTGGGGGGCTATTGGGAAGGGGTCCCTAGGGTCAGTTAAGTCAAGTTTCGAGTCAATTTTGAGAAAATTTTGTAATATTGTTTTGTAGTGAATGTAAACTCTTTGAAAAATGTGGAAATGGAGTGCGAAGCTAGTAGAAGTTAAAAGGGATTTAGTGCCTTTGTTAGGTAGGTGATAGAGTTGTTTTGAGACCTGCCCATGATCTACGGACCATGGTATTGTAAACAAAATTATATATATAGTTGATTCATAGTGAGTCTAAGAAGATATCAGATAGTGAAGAATCATTGTAAAGGCAAGGTGCTAAGGCAGGAAAGGTCTATTTATTGTACTTAGGCAAAAGGGGAAGGCTCCTATTGCTGAGTGCGTGGAGACCTTGGTAAGTCCACAGGCTGAGTGTGCGGACCCCTATAGTTGAGTGCACAGGGAAAAGAAGTCTGTAATTAAATGCTTATACTTAATAAAGGCTATTTTGGGCCGAAATTGGTGCATCTATGCCTTATTATTTACTTTTTCTAAGTTCATGTATCTTCGCTCTATGATATATTGTATATGAATTAATGCTTGTTTACTACGCGAAAGTGGTATATCTATAATCTTTATGCATGATAAGTACAATTAAGTACCATCAAGAAGATCTAGAAGTCGTTTAGATAGTTTTGCAATAGTTATCTTTTCAGAAGGATTAGAGTTGTGCGAAGGTAGATCTAAGCCATAGGGACTTTAGGAAACCATCAAGCAGGCCTCTGAATGCAGAAACCTGGTTCAAACAACCCCCAATACTACTTTTTGTGAGATTGTAGCCTGCGCTATGTAGGATGTTGCTGAAAGGGCCAGCAGTTAGGGTTTTGTTGGTTGGCACAGATAACACTAAACATGGGTAAGGCCCCATCAAGGCAACAAAAATTTAGAAAAAGTTCTCATTATATGTAAAGAAACAAATCTCTCATTAAGCCATGAAAAATGTTTTATGATGTTCATCGAGGGAATTGTTTTAGGCCACCACATTTCAGGAGATGGAATTAAATTTGATGCATCTAAAGTAGAAGTTATCTCCAAATTATCAGTTACTGCTTGTCAAATATATGTTATAAGTTTTCTTGGTTTTACTAGTTCTTATAGAAGATTCATAAAAATCTTCACAAAAATATCCTCCCACTCTTCATATTACTAACAAAAGATTGTGAATTCATCTGAAATTTTGATTGTCAAAAATATTTTGAAACATTGAAAGAAAAGATTTCTGAAGCACCCATTTTAAGGGACCAAATTGGAATCTTCCTTTTCATATTTCAACTAATTCTTCAGATACAACCTTGGAGATGTATTAGGACATAAATATTTGACTTATGCCATTTATTACTTGAGTAAAAATTTCACTCCTGCAGAGTTGAATTATACTATAACAGAAAAGGAGTTTTTAGTTTTTTTTACATGCCATTAATAAGTTTTGACATTATATCACTTGTTATGAAGCTTTTGTTCACACATATAACTCTATAATTAGATATTTAATGAATAAATAAATTACTAATGGCATAGTTACAAGATAGTTATTGTTATTACAAGAATTCAATATTACTATTTTGGGTAGGCCTGGAAATGAGAATATAGTTGTTCATCTTCTTTCTAGAATCCAAAATGATAATAAGGATCATGTGATGCATTCCAAAACAAAGCACATTCCAATCAAATATCATTTCATTAAAGAGCAGGTGATCACCGAAAATAATATCAAGATTGAATATTTTGGCACAAAGGAACAAAGTGTTGGAATCTTTACCGAACCATTGCCTCGTGAACCATTTGAGTATCTTCACCAAAAGCTTGGAATTACCCCAATTTCTCATTAGACTCTTTCTCTTATCTAACTAATTAGAAAGGGGGAGTGGAGGTGTGTACAGGTCCACAAGATGACAATTTGTCAGGGGGAGTTACCCTTTGACATTGATGACAAAGGGGGAGAGATGGTAGTAGGAATAAGTGTCATGATCGCAGCGGGAGTACTTGTGTTGCCATCAATGCCAAAGGGGGAGCTTGTTGATCAGTGGTTGTCATTGATGTCAACACAAGTAACACCAATGGATACCAAGATCTTGCATGGGAATTTTGACTTGAAAACTAATCCTATTTTGAGTCAAGGATCCTCTAGATGGATTCTACAGGTCGAGATGTTTCTGTTTATATATGGCACACCAAGTAGTTCTTCACGGTTTGAGATTTATTCCTGTTTGACGTTAGTAACCCTAGCTAGTGGGCTAAAACCCCATGGGGTTGTCGCATGATACTCATCATTGGTTAGTTTCATTGAATATTCAATAATTAATAACGTTTTATGCTCCTAAAATTCCTCCAACATTCACTTGTTGAGGATCCTCTAAACTGAAGACATTTCTATAAATAGTGACTCTCATATCCTCCTCTAGAAAGAACTTTTTTCAATGAACTATCTTGTGAGAATACCTCTACAATTTTTCAGCCCTCATGAGCTTCTAACCCAAGATCTATTGCAAGGATTTTAAGGTTTTGTTGAGGTGTGGTTGGGGCACAAATTTATGATCAAGTTTGAAGCTATGTTTTGAAGCAAGTTTAGAGCTTTGTATTCTTGTATTTTGCTGCTTCAAACAGATCATCCTGGAATTTTCACTATAACTCTTTTTTTATGAAGATTAAGAAGATTCCAACCTCGATCAATCCTATGGGTTTGGAAAGAGGACTCAAAAGGCTACCACAGGACAAAATTTAAGACCTTGGACATCCAAAATTACATAGATACAATAGATTCAATATCGAGCTCCTAGAATGAAAGAAAAAGTATGCATTCAAGGATCACTACAATAAGGACCACACATCAACAGTCAAGGGTAAGTATGCTACAAAAAGGTATGTATGATTAGTGTTTGCATTTGTATTTTTAGTATCATCTCTAACATATATTTTTGCAGGACAACATAAGTATATTATTTTTTATTTCTTTGGGTCTTTCTTGTTAATGCATGTGCAAAAAGGACACCACTTTAGAACAACTCAGACACATACTAGAAGGACATGCAATGCCAAAGTACTGTTACTTGAAACAAACACAATAGTACCTCAACAACTACAAGTAATCCAAGAAGCAATGTCGATTCAAGTGTCAGGTCTTGTCAAAAGCAAGTGCTATAAAAGAGTCATCATTGTAAATTTGTAAAAGAGTCATCATTGTAACTATGTAAAAGAGTCATCATTGTAAATTTGTTAAAAAGTCATTATTGTAAAATATTCAATCATCTTAGAGTCGAAGAGACATTGTTTGGAGGTATAGGAGTCGTTGTTGGGATGATGTCATGGTTGGGTTGCAAGTCATATTGTGATTGGGTGTTCGGTCAAGTACAAGAAAATCATTGTAAATCATATTGTATCATGGATTATTGTCCCTTGTATGGGAGTCCACACTGTTGTCTCACTTCTGATCATTATAGGATGGCAGGGAGGTGCTAGGCTGGTGCATGAAGTCACCTACAGGTTGGAGCCTATGAAAACTTTAGGTTGGTAGGTTGGTCTAGTACATTGGGATATCCATTCAGTTGACTACTAAATAAACTAGGGTGTTGGGGCATCTTTCTAGTGGGAGCTGGAGAAGAATGCTTTTCTAGAATTCTAGGAAGTTGTAACTTTCATTTCAATTGGGGCTGAAGACTAAAATAATTTATTAGAAAAGAATTCGGTGGTTTTTGACCCGGAGGGGGTTTTCCATCTAATTTTTTTGTGCCTATTTTGTTTTATTGTTTAATATTGTTAATGGATAAACATTAATAATAATTGAATATTTCTTTTTTATCGATAAGACTAATTCTATTAAGCAGTAAAATATTGTACAAGAGGATACATTCCAGAGATGCAAAAAACCGGCAACCGGAAATGATAGGACTATCAACCTCGGTTCCGGGAAGAGAGTGAAGCAAGCAAGGAGCTACAACTAGTCACTGATAGCTTATGAAGCAATGAATGCTACCCTAAAAGAGTAGGGGTTTCAACACGAAGCTTTTTCCCTTTCCTTTTTTTAACTTCAACCCAACCACTTTGGGGTGGATGGGCGATTACAACTTGCAGATTGGGGTCCTCCACAGGGGGGCTCTCCTTTTCTGAGTCCAAGGAAGAGGACAAATGGACACGTTTCTGAGCAATGGCTGTTTCAGAAGAAGGTGCCAGGCCATCGGTGGAAGGGGCCACAGAGTGAGGGGCCTGATTCAAATCTTCATCGCTATCTTGATCTTCAGAACTGGAGGAATCAGAATCCCCGACTGGAGGGGGAGAGCATGGAGTCCATCGTTTGGACTTGGGCTTGGAGTCGTTGGCCTTGTTCTTTTTTGCCGGGCGAGATGGGCAAGAATGCTGCAAATGCCCAGATTGTTGACAATGTCGATACCGAAATGCAGTGTTCTCGTAATCCAACGTCTGGGTCCAGATAAAGTCATTTATCTTGAGATTGATTTGTTCTGGAAGACCTTTGCTCAGGTCTAGCTCCACACACACTCTTGCATATGAGTATAGACCTTTAGATTCCCGCCACATATCTCCATGGATGAAGCTGCCCAATGTGTCTCCTATAGCTCTGAAGACACGAGTATTCCATAGATGAGCAGGTAAGTTTGGAAGCCGAATCCATACCGGTGTCTTGGTAATGACTACAGTGGCTGGATCAAAATCTGGGAACCAGGGAGTAAAAAAAAGCCCTGCAGTTCCCATGAACCAAGGACCCTCTTCTAAGGCCTTTTCATAGTGCTTAATGTTATCAAAGAGAGCAATGAAATAACCTTTCGAGCAAAAAAGGATCTTACAATGATGTGTGTAGTTTGCATGGATCCATGCATAGAGATCCTGAGATCGGGGCCACAGACCATTAAATCTGCAAATGATGGCTCTTTCTAAAAATTCTTGATGCTGGGAAGCCAGTTCTTCATGCGTCAGTTCAACAGAGGGAACTTCTTCAACTTTTTCAACCAGGAAGGCCTTAGATTTAAGGGCTTCCGGGGGTTTGGGGATCTCGGAGTGGACTGCGTCCTTGTATGAGAAAGGCCGAGTGGAGGAAGATTGTCCCGCTGCACCTCCTCTCAAACGAAGGGTAGCCACCACCGAGCTGTTCCTGGAAATGCTGTAAGCAGAGAGGGATAGAGGGTTTTCAAGTTGTTTACCTTGAAAGAGAAGTCGCAGAAGGCTGGATGGGATCCCCATTTTGCGCTCTAAATTCAGTATGAGGTCCTGCACCAGGTCTGAAGGGCGAACCCATTGCATGATGGTCCTGCCTGCAGGCTTCGAAATCGGGATCTGAAAGGAGTCAGATGAGGGCTTTGACCCCATGCATAGCTCTGGCTCTAGCCTGATCACGGGTTCTTCTGCCTTCTGGTTTACCAGATCTGGCCGATCTTTGTCCGATCTGAAACAGAGACTGCGATTCGGATAGCAAGTGGTTGCCTCAGATCCATGTATAGACCCTGCGGATGAAGCAATTTCCGGCTCTTTCTTGCTTGCTTCCAAGGACGGCACGGAAGGTAGCAAAGCCAGAGCCTTGTCCTTGGAATTTTTAAGCTCCTGCTGCTGAGGGATCAGCAATCGAATCCACCGGGGGTTGCGCTTCCGAGCAAGCGCATCTGAGGCCCAGTCGTCGATAGCGAGAGCGAAATGTGCCTTCCTTTTTACTCCTCGCAGGATCCAGTCGGTGTCATGGCATGCATGGGGTGCTGCAAGCTGCTTGGCCCCCGACCTAATCTTCACATCCCTTTCTTGAAAGTTGGCCTCGCCCTTAATGATTTTTCTGAGAAACGCGAAGCGACCAGAACAGGGTGGGCCGAAAGGGGGCAGGGGTTCAACATCGCGTGCAACCCAACCCTGTATGACTGATCCATCCTCGCCGATTAGTACAGCGTCTTGAACAAAGATAGGGTCCGTTCGAAACCTTGCAGCTCTAATCCTTTGCAGCGCTGATCCATGACGGCGCAGATTCCTGGTTCTCTGGGCGGCGGCAGCACGCTTAGCTCCCACTGTAACCCTAGCCATCGCGCTCCGATGTAGAGTTGGATCCAAGCTAATAATAATTGAATATTAACTAATTATTTGAAAATATTTAAAATTGCTAATTGCCAAGGAATATTGATTCACGCCCTTCTCAGTATTTCCAAGAATTGGTATCAAAACATGGTTCCTTCAATATAAGTTTAAAAATTGGAAGGAGATCATGAAATATACTAAGAATAAAGTTCCTTTGTTCAATGGAAATAACTATGAACTTTGTAGTGGAAGAATGCAGGTTCATTTGGTGGCGCAAGGATACAAAGTATGGGAAATCGTTGACAAAGGCTTCACACCAACCTAGGATGAACAAGGTAAGAAAAATATAGTATATGATGCAAAGGATAAAGATCTTATTATCAGTGGGCTTATCGAATCTATTTATCTAAAGCTATTGAGTTGAAAAATTACTAAAGAGGTATGGGACAAGCTTGAAAATATATATGCAGGTGACTCAAAGGTGAAAGAAGCAAAGCTTGAAATTTATAGAGAAAAATTTGAGAAACTCAAAATGAAGGAAGATGAAAATATTGCTGCAAATTTTCAGCTTGTTTATGAAATAAAAAATACACTGGAAGGTTTGGGAGAACCTGTTGACAGAAAAATTGTTGTTTGAAAGATCCTTAGAACCTTTCCAACAAGATTCAACCCAAAGGTATCTATCTCAGAAGATAGATCATATCTAACCAATCTCAACATAGACGAATTGCATGGAATTATTACAGCATATGAAATGAGAATTGAAGAAGAGGGTGGCACATCTCACTTAGAAACAACATTTGTCGCATCCAAGAAGACTGGTAAGGACAAGTAGACTAAAAAATCCAAAACTTGTAGCTGTAAAAATGAAGAAAAGGAAGAAGATGAAGAATAATTTTCAGATAAAGAATTTTCCTACTTCACACGAAAGATGAGAACATGGACGAGAAAATTCAAAGATAAACTTCCATTGGTATGTTTTGATTTTGGTGAGGTTGGGCATTTTGTAGCCAAATGTCCTCACAAAATAAGGCTATTATGAAAGGAAAGAAAGACCCTAGGATTTTCAACAAGCAAGGCAAGAAGAAATGGTTTAAGAAAAATAATTTCTCCAAATAATATAGCTCCTCATCCAATGAAGACAGTGATAACAAAGAAGAAATCAACGGAATATTTTTGTTTATGGCCAAGCACAATAAGCAAGAGGCAACTGACGAATAAGGAGATGAAGAAGAAGAGGCGACTGAGGTTTAATTTCAAAATGAAGTGATCAGGGTTATCAAAGAGTTCAAGACCAAGAAGAAGCACTTCAATAATCTTGAAGAGGAGTGGAGGCGTGTACAAGTCTGCAAGATGACAATTTGTCACAGGGAGTTACCCTTTGCCATTGATGATAAATGGGGAGAGAAGGCGGTAGGAAGTGGTGTCATGATTGCAAGGGGAGAACTTGTGTTGACATAAATGACAACCACTAATCAACAATCTCTCACTTTGGCATTGTTGGCAACATAAGTACTCCCGCTGCGATCATGACACCTCTTCCTACTGCCTCCTCTCCCCCTTTGTCATCAATGGAAAAGGGTAACTCCCCTTAACAAACTGTCATCTTGCGGACCTATACAGACCTCCACTCCCCCTTTCTACTTAGTTAGATTAGAGGAAGAGTCTAATGAGAAATTGGGAGAATCTGAAGCTGTTGGTGAATAACTTAAATGATTCACGAGGTAATGGTTTGGTAAAGACATCAGCAATTTGTTCCTTTGTGCCAACATAGTCAAGCTTGATATTCTTTTCATTGACCTGCTTACGAAATGATATTTGATTAGGATGTGATTTTTTTGGAATGCATCATAAGATTCTTGGAGATATTGATGGCACTGGTGTTATTGCAGAAGATGGGAATAGGCTCATCAAAATTGACTTGAATATCTTGCAAAGTTTTCATCATCCAGAGAACGTGAATACAACAAGTTGTTTTCGTGATATATTCTACTTCCACTATGGATATCGAGATTGAAGACTACTTTTAACTTAATCATGAAACAAGGAAACCACCTAGATAGAATGTTGTTCCACTGATACTCTTTCGATCATCAAAACTTCCTGCCCAATCTACATCTGTATAATCTTGGATAACTAGATCATTTCCTTTGGGATACCATAAACCATATTATGTTATGCCCTTAAGATATCAAAGGATTCTTTTGATGGCAATAATATGAGATTATTTTGGTGCTTCTTGGAATCTTGCTACTTATACAACTTCCTATATTACATCTAGCCGAGAAGCTATCACATATAGAAGATTGCTAATCATAGATCTATACAACCTCTGGTCCACATCCTTTGATGACTCTTCCAAACTTAAATTGAAACCTATTACCATTGGGGTAAGGACAAGCTTGAAATCTTCCATCTTGAATTTCTTGAGCATTTCCTTGATGTACTTGGTTTGATATATAAATATTCCTCTATCCTGTTGAGATATTTGAAGCCATAAAACGTATATCAGCTCACCAAGTAGAGACATTTCAAACTCACTTTACATCTTTGTGGAAAAGTTTGTACTTAATCTCTCATCATTATTTTCAAATATTATATTGTCCACATATACCTAGATAATTTTTGGGTTATCTTGATCCACTTTCACATAGAGATTGTTGTCAACATTTCCTTTCTTGAATCCTTATTGATATGGATATCCATCAAGATGACCATACCAATCTTTGGGAGCTTGTTTGAGACCATATAGTGCCTTAATTTGCAGACGTAATCTTCCTTGTTAGAGAGCAGAAAACCCTCGGGTTGTTCAATGTAAACTTCTTCTTCCAATTCACCATTTAGAAAGGCTGACTTAACATCCATTTTGTACACCTTGATTTTTCTCGAGCATGCATAAGTGAGAAACATCCTGATAGCTTTTGTTTTGGCAACGATAGAAAATGTTTCTTCAAAATCAATTCCTCTACTTGTGCATATCCTTTGCAAACTAATCTTTCCTTATTCCTCGTAACATATCTATCCTCATTCAATTTGTTTCTAAAGACCCATTTAGTTCCAATAATATTTTTCTCCTTTATTCATGGAACCAATTCCCAAGTGTCGTTCTACTCAATTTGATCTAGTTTTTAATTCATATCTGCTACCTAGTGTTCATCTTGACTATCTTCCTCAAAATTTCTAGGCGCAAAAGTTGCTAAAAGAGAAAGGTGGGCTTGTTGTGATGAACAAAGTTGTCAACTTATTCTGGTTCTAATTACATCATTTATGTTTCCAATGATTTGATTTGACGAATGATTCTTTTGACACCATTATTTAAAAAAAAATTGGAGAAGTTTCTTGTACATCCTACTGATGATTTCTTATTTCCTCTTGGTTGATTGTTGTTTCCTTATTTGATTGGTATTGTTCTGGAGATTCTTCTTCATCCTTTATAGATTCTACCTCAAGCCCCTCAGAGATGATCTCATTGTTATCCTATATAACAAATTCTTCGTCAAAAGTAACATTTATGATTTCATATATTTGTCTTTGCCTTAGATTGTAGCATCTATAAGCCTTTATTTCACGTGAATAACCAACGAAAATACCTTCATCAACACGGGAATCAAACTTGCCCAGTTTTTGATCTTCTCTTTTGATGTAGAATTTGCCTCCAAATATTTTGAAGTATTTGACATTAGTTGGCCTTCCTTTCCATAGTTCGTACAGAGTCATGTTACAATTGTTACTGCTCATACCTCTATTTATAATAAATACAGTTGTATAGATTGCTTGAACCCAAAATTTATCATGTAATTTTGATTCATTTAACATTGTTTTGGCCATTTCTTGTACATTGTATTTTTTCTTTCAACAAATCCATTTTGTTGTGGTGTTCTAGTTGTTGAGAATTTCCTTTTTATTCCATTTTTCTCATAGTATTACTGAAATACCTTGGAAGTGAATTCTCCACCATTATTTGATCTCATGCATTTGATATTCAAACCGGTTTCATTTTCAACCAATTCCTTGTATATTTTAAAACACTTGAATGCCTCTGAATTTTTCTTTAAGAAAATGACAACTATCATTCTGGTGTAATCATCTATCATTATCATAAAGTATAATTCGTTATCTAAACCTTTTGTTCCTATACGACCACATATATCAATATGTATTAATTCTAATGGACATGATGGAAAGTGTTCATTTTTCTTGAACTCAATCTTGGTTTATTTGTCATGCTGACAAGATTCACATATTGTATTTGTGGGTTTTGAAATTTTCAACATATCTCTTACGGCTTCCTTTTTTCTAATTCTAACCAAATTGTTGAAATTTATATGTCCCATTCATTTGTGCCATAACCAAATTTCATATTATTTCACCAAAAAGCACCATTAGGTGCCTCATCCAAAATATATATGTCATTTGGATCTCCTCTTGCTATAGCCACAATTTTACCAAACCTGTGTTTCCTGATTTCACATTTCTTAGAGTTGAATAACATCACGTGTCCTTGATTTCACATCTATCCAAAACTGAGCAGACTATGATTCATATTTTCAACCAAAAACACATCCTTTGCTAATGCATCCTTGCTTCCAAGAGCGACTGTTCCTGCTCCTATGACATTTGAAGACCTGTCATTTCCAAAAGACACTGTTCCATCCTTATTTTCCTTCAAGGATATGAACTTATTTCTATCTCTAGTCATATTCCTTGAGCAACCACTATTAACATACCACACGTTCTTGTTGCTTTGAGCCTTGAGAGTGAGAGCACATTTTTCAGTCTTCTTTTTTAGAATTTGTTCATTCTAATTTTGCGAGAATTCTTTCGAAGAACTTCAAGTCTGCGATCTTTAGCCAGGTGTCCAAAAATTTTACATTTGTAACATTCGACATCATCTCTCAAATGATCAAATTTGTTAATATTTTATTGATTTCAGGAATATCCATTTCTGAAAGATCTCCCATAACTATATTCATTCCAAATATACATGCAACATTCTATGGCTCTATGTCCAAACCTTCCACATGAATAACAATGACCATAAAAGATAGGTTGATACCTTAGAGGAAATCTTCTTCGAGGAATTGTCTTCCAAGGTTCTTCTGACGAGTCTTGATCTCTTGATTTAGCCTAGAGGTCTTCCTACTTAGTGGATTTTGCATATCCATCTTCTTTTGTTGTCATAGAAGGACTTGACTCCTTTTCAAATTTTTATTTATAACCAAGACCAGTCTTGTCACTGCATGATCGCTGATTGCTGATGAGTTCTTCCAATGCCTTTGAGTTGTTGGGGTAGTTTTGAAGAGTTTTTCCATTTTTTACTTCCTTTGGTAGATAGACTATTTCAACTTCCAGTGCTTCTCTTTCCTTGTTGCTTTCCTTCAATTAGTTTGTATTATTCAAACTTGATTTTAAGATTTAGGACCTATTATCTTTTTGTCTTTAATTCGTCTTCAAGAGTATTGATGTGCTTCTTCTTGGCCTTGAGCTCTTTGATAACCTTGATCACTTCATTTTGAAATTCAACCTCAGTCATCTCTTCTTCTTTGTCTCCTTCTTCATCATATGCCTCTTGCTTATTGTGCTTGGCCATAAACAAAACTCTTCCGTTGATTTCTTCTTCGTTATCACTGTCTTCATCGGATGAGGAGCTATCTTCTTTGGAGAAAAAACTTTTCTTAAACCATTTCTTCTTGCCTTTCTTGTTGAACATATTAGGGCCTTTATTTCCTTCCATAAGAACCTCATTTTTGTGAGGACACTTGGCTAAAAAATTCCCAACCTCACCACAATCAAAACATATCAATGGAAATTTACCTTTGAATTTTCCCGTACCTATTCTCATCTTTCGTGTGAAGTAGGAAAATTCTTTATCTGAAAATTATTCTTCATATTCTTCCTTTTCTTCATCTTTGTAGCTACAATTTTTGTCTTTTTGAGTCTTCTTGTCCTTACCAGCCTTCTTGGATGTGGAAAATGTTGTTTCTAAGCGAAATGTGCCACCCTCTTCTCAATTATCATTTCATATGCCGTAAGAATTCCATGCAATTCGTCTATATTGAGATTGGTCAGATCTTTCAAACAACAATTTTCATGTTGATAGGTTCTCCCAAAACGTCCAATGTATTTGCTGTTTCATTAACAAGCTGAAAGTATGCAACAATATTTTCATCTTCCTTCATTTTGAGTTGCTCAAATTTTTCCCTATAAATTTGAAGCTTTACTTCTTTCACCTTTGACTCACCTGCATATATATTTTTAAGCTTGTCTCATACCTCTTTAGCAGTTTTGTAGCTCAATACCTTGAGATAAACAATTTCGATAAGCCCAATGGTAATAATATATTTAGCCTTTGCATCATATACCATATTTTTCTTACCTTGTTCATCCTGGGTCAGTGGGAAGCCTTTGTCAATGATTTCCCATACTTCACATCCTTGCGCCTACAAGTGAACCTGCATTATTCCACTCCAAAGTGCATAGTTATTTCCATTGAATAAAGGTACTTTATTCTTAGTATACTACATGATATCCTTCCAGTTGTTAGACTGCTATTGAAGGAACTAAGCTCTAATTCTAATTGTTGGAAATACTGAAAGGGGGGGTGAATCAATATTCCTTAGCAATTAGCACTTTTAAATCTTTTCAAAGCATTAGTTAATCTTAAATTATTATTAATGTTTATCTAGTAATAACAGTAAACAATAAAACACATTAGGCACAAGAATTTTAGTAGGAAAACCCCCTCCAGGTCAGAAACCACCAAACTCTTTTATATTAAATTATTTTAATCTTTAGCCCCAACTGAAATGAAAGTTACAAATTCCTAGAATTATAGAAAAACATTCTTCTCCAGCTCCCACTAGAAAGACGCCCTAACTCCCTATTTCCTTCAGTAGTCAATTGAATGTATGCCCCAACATCCTAGACCAACCTACCAACCTGAAGTGTTCACAGGCTCCAACCTATAGGTGACTTCGCGCACTAGCCTAGCACCTCCTTGCCACCCTATAATAATCAGAAGTGAGACAAGAGTGTGGACTCCCATACCAGGGACAATGATCCACGATACAATATGATCTACAATGATTTTCTTGTACTTGACTGAACACCCAATCACACTATGACTTGCAACCCAACCATGACATCATCCCAATAATGACTCCTATACCTCCCAACAATGCCTCTTTGACTCTAGGAAGATTGACTCTTTTACAATAATGACTCTTTCAATGATGACTCTTTTACAGATTTACAATGATGAATATTTTATAAATTGAAAATGATGACTCTTTTACAGATTTACAATGATGGCTCTTTTACAAATTTATAATGACGACTCTTTTAGAACACTGACTTTTGACAAGACCTGACACTTGACTCAACATTGGTTCTTGAATCACTTACAGTTTCTGAGGTACTATTATTCTTAATTAAAGTAATGGTACTTTGCCATTACATGTCCTTCTAGTATATGTCTGAGTTGTCCTAAAGTGTCATCCTTCCTACACATGATTTAACAAGCAAGACCCAAAAAAATACAAAACAATATACTTACGTTGTCCTGCAAAAACATATGTCACAGATGATACTCAAAATTCAAATGAAAACACTAATCATACATACCTTGCTGTAGCAGACTCACCCTTGACTGTTGATGTCTGGTCCTTACTGTAATGATCCTTAAATTCATACTTTTTCTTGCCTTCTAGGAACTCGATATTGAATATTTTGTATCTATGTAAATTCGAATCTCAAATGTCTGAAATTTTGTCCTATTGTATCCCTATGTGTCATATTTCCAACCCCATTGGTTATATCCAGATTATATTGTTCAAGAAAGAGTTATGCCCAATATTCCACGATGACCTGATTATAGACTAGTTCAGTAGAGCGAACTTGTACAAAGTGCCACGTGTCACTGTTTCGACCTTCAGCCCTGAAAATGATACCCAACAAAATATAGTTTGTTCTCGTTCTATCACTATTTATGAAATTTGAATCCAATGCTCTGACAGAAAGTTATGACAATTTTCCTGAGGTCACCTATTTGACATGGAATTTGGGAGATTGCAAAAATCCTAACTTCTTCAAATCATATCTCCGAAAATATAGTGAACCAAGATCTGAAATTCAATCAGTGCATTTATCAATTGTTCGCCTCAAATTGGTTTTAGTTTCAACTTCTAAATCATTGTATAAAAAAATTTATAGAAAAATTCCATGATGGCCTGTTTGAAGCAGCGAAATCCTAGAATCCAAGGCTCTAAACTCGCTTCAAAATAGCTTCAAAATTGATCATAATTTTGTGCCCTAAACAGAACTCAACAAAACCTTAAACTTGTTGCAATAGATCCTGCATTATAAGCTCATGAGGGCCGAAAAATTATAGATGTATTCTCACAAGATAGTTCATTGAAAAAAGTGCTTGCTAGAGGAGGATATGAGGGTCACTATCTATAGAAATGTCTTGAGTTGAGAGGGTCTTCAACAAGTGAATGTTAGAGGTATTTTAGGAGAATAAAAAATTATTAATTATTGATTATTAGATGACCACAACCAATTATGAGTTCCATGTCACAAACCCATGTAGTTTTAGCCCACTAACTGGGGTTACTAACATCAAACCCAAATAAATCTCAAACCATGAGGAACAACGTGTTATGCCATATATCAACGGAAACATCTCGATGATTAGAATCCATCGAGAAGATCCCAGAATAAAAATAATATGATTTATCAACTCAAAATTCCCTTGCAAGATCGGGGTAGCTCCTGGTGCTGCTTGGGTTGACATCAATGACAACCACTAATCAACAGTTTTAGGCCACCACATTTTAGGAGATGGAATTAAAGTGGACGCATCTAAAGTAGAAGTTATCTCCAAATTATCAGTTACTGCTTGTCAAAGAGATGTTATAATTTTTCTTGGTTTTACTAGTTATTATAGAAGATTCATAAAAACTTCACAAAAATAGCCTCTCTACTTTTCAAATTACTTACAAAATATTGTGAATTCCTTTGGAATTTTGATTGCCAAAAAGCTTTTGAAACATTGAAAGAACATATTTCTGAAGCACCCATTTTAAGAGGACCAAATTAAAATCTTCCTTTTCATATTTCAACTGATGCTTCAAATACAACCTTAGGAGATGTATTAGAATAGAAATATTAGACTCGTGCCATTTATTACATGACTAAAAATTTGACTCCTATAGAGTTGAATTATACTATAACAGAAAAGGAGCTTTTAGCTATTGTACATGACATTAATAAGTTTTGGCATTATATCACTGGTTATGAAACTTTTGTTCACACAGATCACTCTGCAATTAGATATTTAATGAATAAATCAATTACTAATTGCAGATTTACAAGATGGTTATTGTTATTACAAGAATTCAATATTACTATTTTGGATAGCCCTAGAAAGGATAATATAGTTGTTCATATTCTATATAGCATCCAAACAATAATAAGGATGTTCCTCTAAAAGATAATTTTCCTTACAAATATCTTTTTACAGTATTTGTTAAATATCCTTGGTTTGTAGATATTGCTAACTATTTGGCCACAGGAAAGTTACCTCCGTATTTATCTCCTCGAGAGAAAATGAAAGTTATTCAAACCAGTGCATCTTATTCATGGATAAATGGAGAACTGTACAAAATAGGGCCTGATTTAATCATTCGTAGATGTGTCAGAGAGGATGAAGTATTAGAAATATTAAAGGCTTGTCATGATGAACCATGTGGAGGACATTTTTCTGATAAAATGACTGCCTATAAAATCCTTCTCTTAGGATATTATTGACCTTCTCTTTTTAAAGATGCCAAGTATGTGTTAATAGATGTGATAGCTGTAAGAGAATGGGAAAGCATATTCCTTCAGATGAGATGCCTCTACACCCTTAGGTACTTATCGAACCTTTTGAAAAGTGTGCTCTAGATTTATCTCATACAATCAATCGACCATCAATGAAAAAAGGGTACATTATTATCTATACATATTATGTCATGAAATGGGTAGAAGCTAAATCACTTCCTTTTCCTACTGAAAATTTTGTATTTTCATTTCTTTTTGAAGATATCTTGGCTCATTTTGGTGTCCCAAGGGGAATTGTGATAGATCAAGGTACTCAATTTACATCCAAGTTGGTGCAAAAGATAATGGAGGAATACAAAATCAAACATTAGAAATCCACTCCATATCATCCACAAGAAAATGGACAATTTGAAGCTACTAATAAAGTACTTGAAGCAATTATTACCAAAATTGTACATCTTCATAGAAGTGATTGAGCAGAAAAGGTTCCAGAAGCTTTATGGTCATATCATACCACATGGAGAAACACAACAGGGCATACTCCTTATGAACTTGTTTATGGGAAGAAAGTCGTTTTTCCTATTGAGTTCCAAACAAAGACCTTTAAAACATCAACCAAATTAGGCCTTGATCTATTAGAAGCCCAAAAAAAAATAATGGAGCAATTGAATGATCTTGATGAGATACAACAAGATGCTATTCACATAACAAACTAATTTCAACAAAAAAGGTCCAAGTGGCATGAAAAGCCTATAAAATATAGGAAGTTCCACAAAATAAAACCTCAAAAATCCACTCCATATCATCCACAAGAAAATGGACACATTGAAGCTAATAATAAAGTAATTGAAGCAATTATTACCAAAATTGTACATCTTCATAGAAGGGATTGGGCAAAAAAGGTTCCAGAAGCTTTATGGGCATATCGTACCACATGGAGAAACACAACAGGGAATACACCCTATGAAATTGTTTATGGGAAGCAAGTCTCGTTTCCTATTGAGTTCCACATAAAGACCTTCAAAACATCAATCAAATTGGGCCTTGAGCTATTAGAAGCCCAAAAATAAAGAATGGAGCAATTGAATGAACTGGATGAGATACAACAAGATGTTGTTCATGAAACTAACATAGTTCAACAACAACGGTTAAGGTGGCATGATATGTCTATCAAATATAGGAAGTTCCAGTCAGGTGATTTGACGTTAGTTTTTTATTCTAAATTTAAAGATTTTCAAGGAAAATTTCAAACTCATTGGCTTATTCCTTGTGATATTAAAATTGTCTTTAATAATGGAGAAGTTAGAATTAAAACCATTGATGAAGTAAATGTAACTTTCCTTGTAAATTTTCATAGATTATGAATATATCATAAACCTTTGACAAATGAAGAGTTCATTAGAAATTTTGCAAGATAGTCTTGATTTGATTTTGTCCAGGGAAGATTCTTCTTCCTCTCCAACTTATATCTATATATATATATATATATATATATATATATGTGTGTGTGTGTGTGTGTGTGTGTGTGTGTGAAAACCAACATTGTTGGCATGTTTATACAAAAAAATTATGTTGAAAACCAAAAATCCTTGGAAGCCTAGATTTTCTTTAATTTCCCTATTCTTGTATCTTTTCTTTTATTCCTCTTTTGTAGAAAATAAAATAACTTCAAAATTTTCAATAATCTGCAGCTCTCATGAAATTTTGTAGTTCACTTGACAGATTATAGCCAGAGAAACCTGAATGGAGATCATGGCCAAAGCAACCTAAGAAACCTACAAAAGAAAAAATCAATAAGGAAAAATTAAAGGTATGTAAATATTAGTCAAATATTGAAAAAAGTATTGAATTATGATATAGATAGATGATTATTTTGAAACTAATAACCATTTCCTCTGCCATATCACACAATGATCACCCTTGTCATGAAACGACATTTGTTCTCACGATTCAATTTATGAATTTTTTTATAATCATGTCTTATCACAAGATATGAAAATATCATTAAAACCTTGCCATCATTCAAATTTATCCCACTTCCTCTGTATATCATTCCATTTCCTCTATATCCCATCTCATTTTCTTCGTATCATATCCCACTTCCTTCGGCTCTATTTCACTTTTCTCTACTAAAAACATTTCAACTGCTACCCAAATTTCATCCTTACTATCGAAATTCCATAACTCTGTCAAAAAGGGAAATTAAGGGCTTAAACTTCCTAGAAATGGGAGTTATGGCACATTTTGAGCGGAATGGGACCAAGTTTTTTGAAGCCTATCCACAAGTGAAGCAACGATTGCAGCAGACATGATGGTTACAATTCTTTGAGAAGTTTGATGGGAATGACATGGAGATCACAAAATCATTTTCTCGGTCCTATGATAGGATAGAAGTATAAATTGGAGATATCATGTTGGACTTAACATAGTTGTTTCTGGGGAAAGCTATATGATTGCCAAGAAATGGGAAAAGTTGGCTTAAAAACAAAAAATCAAAGAAAAAGAGAGAGATATTCCTTAAAAACCCAGGTATGGACATCTCCATTTTCAAGAAAGGAATTCAAGTAACAACTTTAAAAAATAAATGGAGAATTTTTTTATTAATAATTCAAAATTTTATAACCTATGAGGGTAGGTTTGGAAATATGTTCTTCTATCATGCACAATTAATGATGCATTTTATTGATGGAAACAAAATCAATTTTCCATATTTATTGCTCTATAGTTTAATAAAAATGGTCGCTAACATCCAAAGGAAAATACAGTTTATTGACAATGCTCTGTATCATCATGGGTTAGTAAAAATTTTAATTGAATCTCATTTGAGGAGTAAAGGGGATAATTGGGGGGATTTTATGGTTCAAAATAATTTTAAAGAAGCTAAGCAAGATGAACCCAGTTCTAAAATAAGAATAAGTCGATGGAAATTTCCCTCAAACCATAAGCTTCAAAACAAAGATTTATCTGCACAAGAAATACAACAAGATAGGCACACACAGAATGATTCTAATGATGAAATCCCTCTTGCAAATTTTTTAGAAAATCTTAGAAATAAGAAATCCATTAGTACAGATGAAGGCCCTTCAAAAGAAGGAACAAAGAAAGACAAGATTAGCAAGAAAAGAATGTTATCACTACTAAAAAAACATTAAGAAGAGGTGCATGACTTATGAAATCAACCATTAAATAGTTTCCAGGTATTTTTTATTTATAAGAAGAGAAAGAACCAAGAACACCATCACCAATTACAAGTCCACTAAGAAAGACCCCAGAAATCAACCCTGCCCAATAGGAAATCTATGATTATATAGAATCTCTTGAACAAAACACCAAATAAAAATTTGTTGATTCAACTTTAAATCAAGAAGAAATTCTAAATGAAGAAGTTCATTTCAGCCCTCCATAAGAACCTAGAATTGAAGATACTCTTAAATAGGAAATTTATGAACTGGAAGTGTTAAATAAGTATCTGAAACAGGGACATGAAGAAATGAAGGTGCAAAATGACATTCAAAGAACTGAAAATGATAATATTCTCCTAAATCTTTGCCATTGGTACAAGAAAAACAAGAAGTTAAAGGATAAAAATAAACTTCTCGGGAGTAAAATCAAGAGTTTGCAGTGCAGGATTTTAATGAAGAAACCAAGGATGGAAACCAGAACTAGAAAAGAAGAGAATACTAATTTATATGTTCTTGCTCAAGCCTCAGAGGTAGCTCAGTGACAAAGTGGGTTACACAATTTTGAAATTTTGTGGATTAGGACATGCAATATCTTCTGTGTGTGGGAATGTTGAGGACCAACATTGTTCCTTTTTTACACCTTCTTTAAACTCCCTTCTCTTCCTTTTTTATGATAATAACTCCAATTGAGTGTCATATTGCAAGGTTATTGGAAAAAACAAGTATTTAATCATCTTTTATTCATAGTTTCATAGTTTCTTTATTATTTGATTTAATATTTTCACAAGCTACTGAATTGCATCAATTCTGCAACTAATAATTGATTTTGCAACTTACTTGAAGAATATACATGTTTTGAAACATTAGTTCAGGAACAAAGAATATGAATAGGTAGTTAGCAACAAGCAAAACAATATCCACCAATTTGTTTGATCTGGAAAGGTGATAAGGATGCATGTACGAGCAGGTCAATGTGGAAGTCAACCCAGCGGAAAAGGCTAAAGAAAAATCATGCAAGCTAGGAGATCGTTGATTGAAGCTGATATTTTTCCTCATAATTTTCTTCCTCAATAGAAAATCATGAAGAATCATTATTTTATTTAAACAATGTCATTTTAAGATGTTTTGTTGAGAAGGATTGGCTTGGAAATCTCGAAACAGTTAACAAAGGAAGTTATAAAATATGCCTCTCGGCATGATGATACACATGATTGGTTATTATTTTAAAAACTCTTTTTAATCATTTAATCGAGATTTTGATTCCACTGTGTTGTGCATATAAATGTGTTGTTATTCTTTGCTAATCTTTTCATACCTACACTCATCGGAGGCCCCCGTGGGAGTTGGAAGGTTTCATTTTTATTTCTAGTTAAGCTTTCTGTTTCATAAGATTAAGTTATCACAATGATTATAATTTTGATTTTTACAATAACTTTAGTAACAATTAATATAAATTTTCTATATATTTTGCAATAGGATTTGTTGTATAATTCTTTCTATAAAATTTCTTTCATAAATTTGATCTCGTTGTGTGAATGATGAAGAAAATAATCAAAGGGATTTATTATTCACATGTAAATTTTGATTGATAGATAGAAAGTAGAATCATTTGATTTGTTCAAGGTTTTATTTCTGTTAGTGTGACTAAGATTTTGATTTTTCTAGTATGATATTTATTTCTACACTTTAAGATTATATTTCTTTTCTGTGAGTGTGAAGAATATTTAGGTTTGATTTTTCTATTTATTTTTGCACTTCAGATTAGCTTTATTTATGTTAGTGTCATCATTTCCTTTCCTGCAAGAGTGACAATCTTTTTACTTTGAGCGATTCTTAGATAAAACATGTACATGAAAACATACTAATTCAATTAGAAAATTACTCACATGATAAAGAATCCTAGCACAAATGGCACACATACACTTCAGTAGTTTACAAGCCCTAGTCGATAACTTATGAAGTAATTTAAGATCAAATAAATTACCAACACCTCCTTGGTTCTTTTTTTTCTTGTCACGGGTAGGGCCAATCACTCTCGATCTCAACAACTCTCTTAGCTCTAAGAGAAAAATCTTAACCATGTTCCTTTCTAACTATTTTCCCTCGTTAATGTATAGGTGTTGTGGCTAGGATTTTTCTTCTCCTTTTTCAAGGGTTTACGATCTAGTTCTTAATTTGTAAAGATATAGGTTTTTGGGTTAAATACCTTGAAGAAAGTGTTGTTGCTCTTTGCATGTAGAGGCCAATGACTATTATTCTTTTGAGAGTTCAGTCATATTAGTCTATTATTTTAATATCCTTAATCAGTATTTCTTAATGAAAATCGAATTTGGTCTCAAGGGGAGAACGCTTGTCTCTTAATGTTAAATTATGTATTTCCATTATTACTTATAATAGATTCTGGTCCACAAACATTCTTCCCGATTTCTAGGATTTCTCGTTTATAGTATGTTGAATGCCCTTCATAAGTTTTTTTTTTTTTGGAAATTTCTTCTGTTTGGAACATTGTGAGATTATATTTTTATTTATTAAAATGTTTTCGGTATTTCCCCTGTTGTTAATAGGTATTTCAACAAAATTCTTTTGTTGTTTGAAAATTGAAGGTTTGGTGTGTGTGTATGTATGTATGTATGTATGTATGTATATATATATATATATATATATATATATATATATATATATATATATATATATATATATATATATATATATATATATATATATATATATATATATATATATATATATATATATATATATATATATATATATATATATATATATATATATATATATATATATATATATATATATATATATATATATATATATATATATATATTATAGATATATATATTTCTTCTTTCATGACTCGACTCCCATTTTATTGTAAATAGTGACACTACTTTACAATATTCCAAAGCTACAGTGTTGTCTTAAATTATTAAGAGATTTAGTTTGATGGGTTACTTTCATTCTATAAACTATTGTTTACCTTTTTCATTGTGCATTCTTCATTTGTATTTTATTACTCACAATTCTTTTTTAGAATATGTTAGTTAATTCCACAAACATTAGTGTTACTTTTTTTCTTTCAAATTTGCTGAGAAGAATGGTAATATTTCTTTCTGTTCAACTGACATATTAGATACAATTTTAGTAGTATTATTGTTCACAATTTTTCTTGTTGAGTTAGTTTCATAGTTTTGTGGAGTTGGGGTACTGTTCCTAGGATGCTGGTAACCTGACTTGGCATAGGAACTAACCCAGAATTCCTCTTAGTTAGGATGTTATTCCAATCTTGTTTACTAGTAACACTAGTCTACCACTATTATTATTATTTCCTTGGATACTTTGCATGGTAAATTACGATTCCATTCTAGAACCCACACTTCACGTATTAATACAGTGGTTTCAACATGCTGCTTAGCCTAAATTAGATTTCATTATAGAGCAGTTTGATCATCGCTCAAATTTTGACATATAACACATTTATTAGTCCTATAAACAAACAACAACTTTTATTCTTGAAAACAATATCTAAAAAATATGAGTAGGTTTCATCAATACTCATTTTTTCCCATCTATGGCTAGCTACAATATTCACATAAATAGTTTATAGAAATTGTTTCCAAAAGTAATTTATAGGAATACACACTATGTAGAAATTTCTAAGAACATAAACAAAAATACTTATTGTTCAAGGTTAGTTAGTTTCCAACCAGAAATAAATAGGGAAGGGAGAATTCTCCTCCAAACCAATGATCATCGCATCCCACTAGAGCCCCCCAATCCAATTTCCCTTCATAGTAGTCTCTCTTTGACACATACCACACAGGTGCGCACCGAAATTGCACTAGCCCCCAACCAACTCAAGAATTTCTTGCTCAGAACTTTCATAGACTCTCATGTTTGTACAAAAACTCCACTAGCTACAACTAACTCAAGAATTTTTTTATGGAAGTGTCTTGCCTTACCTCCACAACATCTTGTATAAGGTAATGATTTATATTCTCCTTTCTTGATTGCCTCAGGTTCCTCTCTACCCTCTTGGTTCTCTTTTCCCAACTGAGATATTTATCTCTAGGGAGAGGAGTAATTGTCCATTAACTGCCTGATAGGTGAAATCCTCATTTAACATTTTCCACATTCTCGTAATTCCTTGGTTGACCATAACTAATATTGTTAATTAAATTAATTAAAATAAATATTCATGTCTAACATTATATCATGCCTTCTATTAGTTCTCAATCTTCCAACTTACTTCTAGTAGAATCATATTATTTTTTTACTTATTCACTGAGGGGTATTACATCTCCTCCCCGAGTGAAAAACCATCCTTGGTGTTTCCTAACCTTTAAAACAGGCTGAAATATGCCTCACCCATAAAATATTTAGGCTCCCAGGTAGCCTCTTCCTGCTAAAGTGCTTCCATTGCACTCTATCCTAAGTAATTGCTTACTTCTGTAGCATATTTTTTCTATGATAGAGAATTTGTAGAGGTTTGACCATGAATAATATATCATGATCGACCTACATCAGCAATCATTACAACTTTCATTAGTTTTTTCATTCATTAGGTTTGAATAATCTATCATGATCGACCTACATCAACAATCATTACAACTGTCATTAGTTTTTTCATTCATTATTGAAGAACATGTCTATATGTTATTTCAAATTTTATCATACATACCATCAATTGTTATCTATGTACCCAACAAGGGTCATTAACATATATCACAAACCCAAAAGGGTTAGCAACCTATGCTCAATAAGAGTTAGCAGTATCCTTGTAAATTATTTGACTTGCCAATGGCTATGCCAATCGACAAATACCCCACATGTGGTTCCACTATAAATTTCAGACCAAGAAGTTATCAGTTTGATCTACACTATTCTCTTAGCAAAAATAATATGTTCAAAAACCATTTATAGTTCTTGTCTTTTAAGAGAGATTGAAATTGGTGCATTTTTGTACTAAATAACACTAACATACTTTTATCTTATTTTAAATGTTACATAGAAATTATTCATGCATGAGTAGAGTTTAAAATAACTTCCTCTCCCTGCCATATTGAAGATGGATGTACGGATTCCTACTTTGTCCAAGTAAACTTAGTTATGCCCAACTTGGGCTCCTTTGTAATTTTCTTTAGTGCTAACCAAGGGTGCATTGGAATTTTATTTTTTCAATTTTTGCCCCTTTGTCATCCTATATTACAGATTATTGATGTAAGTTATGCATAATTTTTCTTCCATATATAGTCACGGGGTTTTCCCCTCTTGTCCTTATATGTGTATCAATTGTCCCATACTCACCATGTTAAAATAATATAGTTTTCTTCCTTATAAATCAGAACACGACCTGTTGTTCCCTTCATTCATCAAAAAATTATTTTAATATATTTGACATATAAGGTCTAGTGGAATATTAATATACAACAATTCTATTCCAACCTGAGAAAAAATGGTTATCTTATTATACCCTTAGACTGTAACCGTACTTTCTATTCTCACAAGGAAGGTTTCCTTACCTTGTTCCCAGCTGGCTTGTAACCAATTACTTATTCCTTAATGATGACGGGGATTACCCCCACTTACACCCACAATATGAATGTAAAATGCATAAGCACATTGTCCGAGGAATTTAACTCACCAAGGAGTCAAATCTTCAACCATCAATGGTAATAATTCATAGACTAACCAACATAGCCTACCCTTAGGTAATATTCACTTATCGAACCTCAATTAACCCTTAAGCTTTCACATAATACTTTCTTAAAGCCTTTCATTAAGTTCTTCCTATCGGGACTTTAAAATCCCTCATAACCTTCATTAATGTTAATATCGGACCTAACCACAAACCTTCCTTAAATTTGGTTATGCATAAACCTTAACCCAAAAACCTTTTCCACACATTATTTCTATTACACCCCCTTTTTAATAGAAATACACATAATCTTACATTTTTAAACCAGAACTTTCATTTATAAAAAAAAACAGGAATAACCTGACCAAAACACATAGGCTGGACTTCAAACATTATAAACCCGTGTTCATAATTGTCGTCGTGTCTGCTCATCGTCTCTTTGCATTATTGCATGTTGCTTTGCATTCACCGATCCCTGATCACATTATGACCGTGATCTGGACTCGATCTGATGGTAGGTCTTCCACTCGATCAATAGAATGGAACGATGACCTTTCGCCATAGATCTTCCTCCATCGTATATGACGATTGTTATTTATATCAGATAGACAATGAGCATGGGGTTTAACTGCATGATAAAGTACTTTCCCCTTTCCACTTTACTACTACGTGTCGTGATATGTATGGGATCGATTGCTCAACACTCGATACCACTTATGGTTTCTTCGCCGCCTGAAATACCATTTCGCTTATAAACCCGCCTTTTCACTAGTTACTTCCCGTGCTCTTCTATCACACGATGACCGTTGATCTATGAGATCGATGGTCCTTTTTCTTTGATGCCTATGCCGTTGATCTTCGATATCCAATGGTTCATATGCATCACCTCTTCACTTCTCTGCTCGTTCCTTTCCTTTGACTTTATTTCTTCCTTCATTGTTTTTCCTTATGGTTTTGGGTTTTTCTTTAGGGTTTCGGTTTATTCTCTCTTCTGCTTCCTCTCAACTTAACTTCCTCTGCGAATTCTCACTTTGCTACCTCTCCAAAGCTTACTCTGATCTTCCAATTGGATTCAAAGACCATGATGATTCCTCTGAATCATTTTCTCCTCTATGTATTCTACAGAATTCTGTCTGCAACCCCTATTACAGAACCTATGAATTCACATATAATTCAATC
The DNA here is from genome assembly GCA_031772625.1 of Pinus tabuliformis. NCBI lineage: Eukaryota > Viridiplantae > Streptophyta > Pinopsida > Pinales > Pinaceae > Pinus > Pinus tabuliformis. The sequence continues at coordinate 556,119,412 of CM062814.1, read as the reverse complement.
ATTCAATATATGTTCCACAAACTTACATATCTATGGAATAAACCTCTGTATATATAATTATGAACAACTGATTACATATCGAGACTCTCTGTCTCTCATAGGCTTGATCTTCAGTATCAGTGGCCTCCTCCCCTTTACTTTGCCTGTAGGCTTACATTTATACCAGAAAGGTTCTGTTGAACTAATTCTGGTTCAAATCCTAGATCTACTGAACTGACTCCTAGATGTCCTCTATGTCCACTTCTAACTTCAATTAATTCCTAAGAACTCTCTCTAGTTCCTCGAATCATGAAACTACCTTTAGAGTTATAATTGGCTTCTAACTCTCTTGTCATTATTAACCACTCATGTTCTCCTTTATTCGAGAGCATTTACAAACATCCTCACACATCTAATTAATTCCTATTCTAATCACTTAAAAGCCTAAATATTACATTAATTTGAGACTTAGGAAACAACTTCCTTAAAACACATGACCCCCCCATGTCTACTAAAATACAATGATTTTCCTTGGGTTGAATGCTCCTACATCAGACTCCCAAAGTAGAAAATATTCATGATCTCCTGATCATGTGTCTTCATGTGTTGATAGGAAACCTCCAGGGTCCCAAACTTTAGTTTGTAACTATCTGAAAGCTCTACACCTTTGTTGCTGTTGTATGTCTGCTATTTTCTGTTTCATCTTCCTCTCCTTGTCAATTAGGTTCAAATTCTGATTGATCATGTTTCCTGCTGCTATCATTTTCCTCCCTATGGCCTGTTTCATCATTAGCTGCCATAATTCTTCAATCTCCATCTCTAGTACATCCTTGGACTGGTCTATACTTTTCCACTTACTTCTGCCTCTTTCTCTTTGTTTCAGGTTGTTGTTGTTGTCCACCAACTCTTCAATCTGTTGTTCTTCTTCTTGGAGTTGTCAAATGCTATCACTTACTCTTACTCTTCCTCTCATTCTTACTTGTTCTGTTATTCTTTCTACCTCCCTTTCATCCTTACCCTCTTTCATGATTATTTTTGTCTACACTGAATCATGACTTTCCAACATTCTCTCCAGCAATTGAGCATCTTTGTTCCATGGATTGAATTCTTCCATAGAATCTTCTTCTTTCATATTTATTTGGCTGCTCATCGGTGCCAAATTTCCTTCAGCATCTGCAACAAAACCTGCACTCGCAAAACACTTGTTTATATATGTGAAAACTCTTTGACTATTAATTTAAACTTAATTTATATTTTTTTACAAAAATTAATCCATTTTATAATTAATTAATTTAAACTATTAATTAATTTTTAATATGGTAATTTAATTATTTATTTTATAATATTTATATATGTGTAAACTCTTGGTCTATTAATTAAAAAAAGAAAAAAAAAATAATCTATTTTATAATTAATTAATTTAAAACTATTATACTATTTTTTACCCTTAAATAGACTATTAATTAATTTTTAATATTGTAATATTTTTTTAACACTTAAATTCTCTAATTTTTATATTTTGAAAAAACTCTTTCACGATGAATATAAAATTAATTTCTAAATATATGTTCCTTTATCTTATATTTTAAAGAATAAATATAATTAACTATTACTCTATTTTTAGCTTTTATAACTAACTATTATTTATATCTAACAATTTTAAATTAATTTATTTTAATATATATTTATATTAATATATTAATTTACTTATTCTATTATATATTTATAAAATGGTCCACTTACATTTTAATATGAATATTAATAACCGAATTAACTTATTTAAATAAATATAATTTATACCCCTTATCATAGTCAAACTTGTCATTCTCCGGTCAAATCTAGCTGTTGTCTTTTTAGCCGTTACCTTATCTAGAAAATTGGGTCATTGGATATTTTGCCCTATCTATTTAACGTGCAAAGCGAGATCAACTCATTCAACTTGTCCTGACGATGAACCACACTGGTTGGTTTGAAACGTGTCGACAAAAGTTTCTCTATGTGATTTTTGCTGAAGAATCTTCAAAAACATAAGGCTTTTGTGCCTTATCTTCCTTTGCCAACAATTCAATTTGCTACTTATTTCTTTCTTCTCAGTTAGCACATCGGTATGTTGTTTTGAATTCTCAAAAGAATTCATGAGACTATCAACTAGTCTCTCCCCCACATCATAAGATCTAATGATCTCTTCCTGCTCTTGTCCACTGTAGTGAACTCCTTCCTCTACAATCACACTATCATACTCTGAATTTTCCAGCAAATATTCCAACAATGCGATTTCTCTGTGATATTTCATAAGTACTTCATAATCACTTATAATTCCTGCATTTATAAACAAATTATCAATTTGAAAATCACAAGGCTCAATAGTCTCAACTGTTGCTTCACTTATCAGCTCTTCAGACTGAATTTCATCTCCTTCTTTCACAAGAATTTCTTCCTGTGTTGTCACAATTTCAAATATCAATGCATTATTAAGTTCTTTCTACTGCAATAAATCACTACTCTCATTTGAGAGGCATTCTCCATCCTCCTTTACTTCAGAGTTTTTATCTTCTGAAAGATACTCTTCCATACTTCTGACAGTTTCAAAAGATTGCTCATCCTCTGCAAAACACTCCTTTGTTAGTGTTCCTTCTCCCAAGGTTAAATCCTTTGCATAGGGTTCTTCCTTCTTAACATCTTTCAATAGATGTCCTTCTTTCTTATTGACTGTCTCAACAGTTTCCATGGCTATTTCCACTGTGCCTATCATCATAGTGAATTGATGATCCTTTACTATGCTTTCAGCTAACATATTCTCTTCTTTATTTTGCCTTTAATCTCTTGTTGTTTACCTTCTCCAAGAGCTATCCTTGTCTCACCATCTGCATTAATATTCTCCTTCATTTGTTCTACATCCACAGACAAACTATCAATCTTAAAAACATAAGACCCTGTGGTCCCACTTGATGTTTCAACCATCATATCTCCTTGTTGTTCCAAGTTCTCTTTATGACTAAAAAATTCTTCAATGGTCTCCTCTTCAATCTCCTCAAGCCCTTCACTTGGTTGCTTGATATCTTTCCCCAACTGTATATGAGACCTATCTATCTCATCTTCTTCCATAACAAAATTTAGATTTTGCTTGTCTTCTTCCTCCTTTATGACAATATCAGCAAATTGTCCTTCTTTACATGTTTTCACCTGCAAACATACACAAATTGTTAGATTTAAAACCATGTGACCCTTTGGCCTCACTTGAAGTTCAGTCTTCAAGTCTTCATCTTCCCTCAGAACTTCACCCTGTTCTGCTTCATAAATGGACACTTCCATTTTCATTTCCAACTCAACTTCTTTGAGTTCTTCCATCAGCAACCTTACCTGCCTCTGTTGTAGCCTTCTCTGCAACTTATGCCACTTCACTGGCTTCTTCCTCAACACCCAACCTAGTCTCCGGCTTTCCTCAAGTATTCTCCTTAATGCATCGAGTTGTTCTTTTAACTCTGCAATATCCTTGTTAATTTCCTCTTGACTCGTCCTCTTTCCATTTGCCTTGGCATCCTATTTCTTCATCTTTCTTCTGTTGTGGTCTTCCTCGGAACCTCTACTATGACTATCAGTGTCCATCTTCTTCTTCTCTATCTTCATGAACTCCTCACTCACTCACTATGAGCTGCATTAAAGCCTCTGTAACAATGTTGGGTCCCTATAATATACTAGTGATTACCCCATTACTATTGTAGTTATACCCCTTATTAATATTGTTGTGCCCCTATTTCCCTCATATTGTTATTATTATTGTGCCCCATAGAATCCCTCTATTGTTATTTTTGTGGCTTTATATTATTATTGTTAGGTCGGTTGGGTTATATTGTGACTCCTTAGACTCCTATATATAGAAAGGAGGTTTTGTCACTTGTATCATCGAAGAATTGTTCATTTATGTAATGTAAAGGAGGTTGTCCTCGCAGAGGCTAAATTCTAAGGGCGTTGATCTAT